>JAAWXA010000032.1:1736775-2484167 GCA_038090715.1 Florisuga fusca
CCCAAAAGAAAATAAACAACAACGACAAAACAAACAAACAAACACAAAACAAAACAAAAAAACCAAAACAAAACCACACCACCAAAAACAACCACTGCAAGAAACTGCTAGTTTGGAAATTTTGGCACTTCTGGTGCTTTGGTTTCCCTCCTCAAAAATGGCGACTACACTCCTGATTTGCCTACCAAGCAAAGGTGTTTGCTGATTAGGGAAGTAGTGTTTGTGCAGCACTTTGAAGATTTAAAGTACTACATTAATCCTACATGTTGTTCTTAGTAGAAGCCAATTTTTAACTAACAGGAGGGAAAAAAAAAAAAAAAAGTAATTTAAATAGTGACCCTCCCCTACTTCAAGATGTTCACTCATCTCCTAACATCAGCTATTCTTATCTGTAAATGTTTTTTTAACCCTTCCTTCTCATACTTCTCAGAAACCACAAGTCTCATTCAGCTTTTATTTGAAAAATGGCTTCTTTCCAGGCTGTGGCTGTCTCTTGTAAAGTTAATTCCTTTGGTAATACTGCTGGAGGCACATTGGTATGTTTGGTGTGTGTGTATGTACATATATATTTTCCCCCTTTTCACACGGTGTTGTTTTTATATAAGTGTAGTGAAAGATACCTAATCCAGGATTATGATTCTTTTTATTCCTTTCTCATGAAAGTAGGTGGGGCTTTTTTGTGCAAGTTGCATTGATGAAAACTCTGTTTAATTAACACTTTTTCCTCTCCACAGACACACAAAAAAATTCTCATTAAGAACCAGAAAAAGTTTCTTGCACTTAATTCTGTTCTTCTGAATTTTTTTTCCAAAAGTAACTGAAACCCTAAGACAAATCATTCTGGAGGAGAAAAAGAACAAAAAAACAGCACGATGCCAGTATAACTAGAAACTGCTTGTGCAAAACAGCAGAGGGATCTTCTGCCCCTGTGGAGGACACAACCCCTCCTCATGACTTTCTCCTATATCTGATTCTAACATCTTAGTGTTCTTCACTTGCAGATCCTGGGAACCCCATAAGGAGCTCTAACTGGTCTCCTGTAATACTGGGGGGAATGAGCCACAAACACAGTGAACCAGGCAGCTAAATTCTAGCTGGAAAACATTCATGCTACATGAAGTGCACTTTCTCCCTGCAGGCTGAGTCTGCTGGGTGCCCCACGTGTGTGTGACGTTTGAAGAGCAGAGAATACACCACTGCAAGGCAGGAGACCCAAATTTTTTGTTTCCACAGGGCTGGCAGATACCAATTGGTATAATCAGTGAATTACTTCCCTTCTCATCGTTCCCAGGCATCACTAGCTGCGTGGGGCTCAGGCTGTTCCTTACAGCAGGGCTGGTCATCACGAAGGGCACTGGTCTCACAGAGACCATGTAGCAAAACTTCTTTCTACAAGGACAGCAGTTCTTACAGGGAGGCTACATTGCCTGGGTAGGATTTATAAACCAACCAGGGATTCAAAAAGGAAATGAAAAAACCAAGATGGCTCACACTCTGGACATTGCAAAGAATCTATAGCTGCTTGGAAGGAGTAACAGAAGATAACTGCTAATAAAAACAAAATATACATGACAAAGAGACGAGGGAGAAAAAGCACAATCACATTCTAATGGGAACCTGATGCACTCAGATCTCCTTTTACTCAAGCATAAAAACCCAAACAGAAGCCAGCAGGCCCCTCCTGGCTGGTTCTCACAGGTGAACTGGTTCTTCCCAGCGTCACTAGCGTGAAAACACCTCCCTGCCGTGAGAAAGGCACCTCCTTCAAAGACAACAACCCTGGCTCCTGTCTTTCCAGGTAGATGACCTAGGACAAGCTGCATATGCCTCAACGACCTTAGCATTATGCCTTGGTAACATCACACCAAGGGAAACACACTTCACAACTTCTTCCAGCAAGAAAGCGTAATCACAACCTCTGCGTGCACGGGAACGATGGTGGCTATCACCACCCACCCTGCCTCCTCTATGCCAAGAGGCAGAGCCCACTGGCAACAGCCTCTTCAGGCAGACAAGGCTGCAGAGAGCTTGAGGAAGCCAGTTCTTACCATTTCTCAGCCCGAGACAAATGCCCAAATATGGATACGCTCCTGCTCCGCTGAGATCAAGGAAGAGCCAAGCCCTTAGCTCACACCATTGCATCAGCCCTCCCAACCTCCACTGAGTGCATCTCAAGGCTGCAACCCCATCTCCTCCTCCACTGACTTCTTCCAGATTGCTTCTGTCCCTTTGGATCACAGGCATCATTTCCCTTCCTCACTCCTGCTGTAACAAGGGGGGGTTATTGCCAGCAAAACTAACTGGCTGGGCTATGAAAGAATCAGGAGAGCAGTCGGCAGGTGACCCATTTCAGTGCTTGGCTAAGTTTGCAGATCCTCTTCTCAAATGAGTCTCTCAGCTGCCCCGTGCAGACAGCTAAAGCCTACACCATTGCTGACTAGGAGCCTCTGAGGACAGGGAAAAACCTCCCAGCAGCTTTAAAAAATAATATTAAAAGGTAAAATTGGAAAGCTCAAATTGCACCAGGCAACACACCACCAAAGAACTTTCCACATAAACACGTTGCACAGTCACACGTGTGTTCATTCAGAAAGTCATCTGCCTTTAAAAAAAATCATGGATCATGTAGAGTGATAATCAGCATCCAGGACAATACTGGACATTACCAGTGTTATTGAAACACTGAGCTACTTGAACAGATTATTTAGGAGAACACTGAACACATAATTAGGGACTGTTGAGTCAAGGAGATGTGCACACCTAATTGCCCTCTTGCTGCTTTACTATGCTTGTGCACATCTTCCAATTCACTTTATAGAGACTGGGAAAAAGTTTCCCAATTTTATCAGGTAGTTCAGGACACAGAGTACATTTAAAATAAAAACAGAATGAAACAATCTGACATAAAGAGACTGAGAAAGCTCAGCCAAGGAATCTGTACTGTCAACCACGGAAACCTGTTATTGCTCATGTGGGCTAATTTAGGTGCATTCCTTCCACCTTCCTTAAAACACAGCTTTCCCAAATCCACTAACCCAGGCCAGCACAATCCATTAACTTTCTCTCACACATGTTGCACAGGATGATAGCTTTGCTAGCAAGGAAAGTCTGAAATCTGATAATTTTCTTATAGCTGTAGGTACAACTGAGTTTACAGAAAACAAGCAAACCAGTGGGCCCAACTGGATCATGAATTGCAGCTTTGCAGAGCTCCATGTTTCGTAACAAAGTTCTGCAAGGACCAACACAGCTCAGCTCCAGCCTACTGCAGGGCATAAGAATTAAATGCTAAACTCAGCTACTGCCAACATTTGAGTTATGTAAGTCTTGCAGGGCTGGTTGTTTTTCTTCAGCAGAACTGAAAATTTGCAAATTTCATTTTTCATTTTAAAAACGTAAAGCCATTTTGGTCTCTTTTACCATAACCTTCATGATTAAAAAAAACCAAAATAACCAAGTCTTTGAAAGATTTGGTAGATGCACCCTAAAGGCTCAAAAACCTGGGGGAAAGTAAGAACAACCTGTTTTCTTTAAAAAGAGTCTCATGACTTATAAGGTGGTATCTTGCTTATGGGGATGGGTGGATCTGATTCATTTTTTTGATAGCTCATGTTTGGCAGTAATGTTAACTTTTACTTACCTTGACATACATGAACTATCAAAAAAATAATCAATCACCCATCCCCATGTAACAGGTTCTACTAGTGACAGGTGATTGCCAAATCCTTTTGAGAGGTAAAATCCAGTGCAGTTGTTTATTTATTTATTTGCACTCAAGAGTGGGTGGGGAAGATGGGCACACAACTTACTTCCACAAAGGAAAAAAACTTGAGGTGGCATGCTTTTGAAATGCCTTGTTTTCTTCTGCTGAAGAAATGGGAGGAGATACCACATGGCATGGGAACATGGGAGTTCTTGCAAAGGAAACATCCCACAATAAGTGACTCTTGGTTCTGGAGCGTGAGCACGGTTCATGAGCACGTATGTGAGAAACTTTCTACAATTCAGACTTTTGAGGCTTCTGTTTTTAAACACTTCAGTTAAGTTTCAATTGTTAAAAATTTTCCTTCTGAAAAGACTGATTAACCTGCTTATATTCTTACTTGTGTTCTCAGGTCATTAATTAAAAAAAATAATCGAGGATGCTTATAAAGTCCTCTGCAATCCAATCTCAATTTGTCATCATTAATTTAGTTCAGCATTGCACACAAATTAAGAGCTAACCTGATTAGACAGCACGTTTTACTGGAATTCCTACTTAGAGTCATGAAAGACTTCAGAGAGAAAATCTGTAATATTTTCAAAGTGAATTTCTCATACCTACAAAAATCACCCTCTCACCTAGTTCTCACTTGTGTTTCTCTCCGCAGTTTTGGCCAGATTTTTTTGGGGTTTTTTCCCCCCTCTTTTTATCACCTTTAATCAAGAGCCCATCACAAACCTGATCAGATAAGTAATCCAGATGTTACAGTCCTCTCTCACGCAACCTATTCTATACAAAACCTGCTCATTCAGCAGAAGGTGCCCACGGTCCCAGGGCCTGCCCCATAGAAAGGCTCTAAGGAATTTCAGGTTTTATGAAATATATGATTTTAGGGCTATTCTCAGAGACACAGCATTTAGGTAAGCCATTAATCTCTCCCCCACCTCCAGCAGTAGAAACCTGGGGATTCTACACATTATTTCAGATTATTTCCTCCAAAACACACAGACTGGGAGTTAAGCACACAAAGCGACAGAAATCTGAAGCATCTTCACATGTCTCTAATCCTTGCATCAAAGCAGCTTTTGCTTTTTCAAGAAATAGCCCAGTCCTTTTACCAAGCCCACAGCCTTCACTCCCATGACCTAATCTGACGTGACTCAGCATGGAAGAAGCTGGAAGGAGCTCCAGTGAAGCATCCTGTCAGCCTGGACAGCAGATACCCTGCCTGTCACCACTGAGCCTTTGAGCAGGGCAGGTGGGTCAGCCTGCCTTATCCACTCCCAAACAGGAGAAAGTGCAATACAATGGATTTCCTTACTTAATACTGTTGCCCTGGGGAACAGCAAGAGGGGAAGAAAAGAACTAAGAAACGAGGCTTTCAAGTTTTGGACTCTTAATTAGGGTGGGGCCATCTAGTAATTAAACTTTTAATAGGTCACTGCAGTGGAAGAAACTCTTCCAGTTGGGTAAGTTTCTAATCCATCATTAAAAAAAAAAAAAAAGATGACAGGCATTAATCAAAGCATATGAAGTCACATGGAAGGGGGATGAGCAGCTCCGAGAACTTGCTCTTGCTGAGAGGATGGGGCAATCGCTCCCTCTTTCATCAACATTTCACGCATGTTTCCACATTTCTCAGGACGGCAGCAGGAGAGGGAGCCTTCCTGTCCTTCCCCACCCACCCCCACTGATAAAGCTGTTGAATGCATATTACCAACCACTCAAGAGCCCATGTGAACTGAGTTGGTGGATTAATTAGCAGAAGGGCAGAGCTCTGAAGATGGAAAGATGCTCTGCTGTGGAAGGCGTATTGATTTACGGTCCCCAGCCACCACCACAAGACTGTCACCATTCACTGTGAACACAAAGCCCTGCCAGCTCCTGCATGAGTAGCTAGATCTAGGTCACTTGGCTCAGAGTAGGGACACATCTGGACCACACTTGCTCCTCCCTGGTCTGAGAGCTGTTTGGGACCCCGTTCCTTCAGTAGAAATACATGGATTTCTCTCTAGACAAACTGTAACACGGACAGGGAGCACATCTTCATCAGTGCACGTGTGTGGTCCATGTCAGGACAAAAGAAAAGGAAGGGAAGCTAAATGTGCCTGTCCCCAGGCTGCACACATTCGGTGACTGTCACCAAGAAGTGATTTTACTGACTGTCATAAAGCCAGAATGCCATCTAATCTTTGGCTACTACCCAAATCTACATTGAAATGCATCCCCCTCTACCCCAGAAAGCCAGTATTCACTACAGTGAAACATTTCAGGTGCTCACTTAACTTAAAGCTCACAAGTAGCTCACTCATTTTCAGCTCTGCTGGAACAGCCTACTACATATGTTCAAACCTCATTCAACAAGACCACTTTTTATAGTTGAAAGGACAGCATCAAACACTCTAGTTCCTGGCAGCTGCATTAGATAATTCTTTGTACTATATGTATCAAAAGAAACCCTCTCTTCATATCTCCTTCAAAGGACCCTCTCCAGAGCAGTCTGGAAAAATCCAAGGGCAACATTTTCTTGTTCTGAGAAATAGAAAGTAGAACTGACCAAGGATTTCCTTAACTCAGGGGAAGTGAAAATTAATACTGTGTGTAGTGTAAGGGAAAAACCTGGAGATAGAAACAAGCATGAACTACAGTAGCAGGGCATTGCTCCCAAGGCAGGTAAGGAAAACGTGGAATTTCAAGCTCACTTAAAAATCCTTCACTCTTCTATGCATAAACAATTGAAAAATTTGGTCTTGAGTAGGCCTATCATTTTACAACTGAAACTAAACTTCCTGAAAAAAGTTACTGTTACCAGTTTTAGACAAATTTTACTGGAAAAGGCTTGTCAAATAAGGATTGATTCCATTGATTTAATCATCTGGAATATTTTTCCACAGGAGTACATGGACTCCTCTGCTTTGCTGGCAGCAGTGGCTGGGAGTTTGTTGGTTGCAATTCCTGCTAGATCGTATTTAACTTTGGATTTAAATAACTTTGGGATTGAAGTAGTTCATCAGATTAAAGAAGAAACAAAACCCACACCATTTTAATGCTTTTGGTAAAAAAAAAAAAAAAGAAAAAACCCCTTTCATTCAAGTAGTGTGAGGTGAGGGAAAGTGTCTGCAGGACATACATTCAGGTGTCTGAAGGAGAGGAAAGCAAATATTGGGTATCTTTAACATCTTTAAGACAGTAACATTCTCTACTGCAAATATCTCTACTCTAGAGCCCTAAAGCACAACAGGAGGTACAGCTCCAGCTGTGCACTGGGCTTCACAGAGCTTCTACAGATTCAACAGTCCTCCAAAACTGAAGACCTGGACTTCAAGTTTGAAGCTCCATACTTTTCCTTATTATTTAAAAGAGTCTATTCTGACCACAAGAGCAGAGAGTTACAAAAAAAAAAAACCTAACATAAATATGCAGAAAACCCTAATACTGTAGGGCTGACCTGAGCTGGAAACACTGGAGTTCCCACACCAGCTGCAAGAGGGAAAGGGTATGGAGAAAGAGAAAGCCCCACGCTTCATGGGCTGGAGCAGGGAGCACCACCTCCATCCTGAGGGCAAGTCCAAGCCCCTAGATGCTGAAGAAAGGAAGTGCAGTGCTGAAACCATGCTCATGTCCACCCCATGTTTTACTCCAGCACACCTGTAAGACCCACATGGAGAGCCACTGTTTCATCACATGCAGTCTTTAGGCGACTACCTTTTTGCAAGACGTTTTATTCACCTGGGATTTAGTGATATTATTGAGGGTTAAATTCCCACCACACCCTCCCAGAGCAGCCAAGATAAATCTCTCCCTTCTGCGTGACATGTCATGCACTGAAGAGGACACAGGTCACTCCACTCTTTCACAAGCCTGGATATGCATCATATGAATAATGTCACCACTAGCAACAGGACCAAAGCCAGAGAAGGAGCAAAGCAATGCTGCATCCTTACCGTCCACGTTGCTGACTTTGCTGTGCTGGACTGCTGAAATGATACATCAAAGCTGTGAGGTCCTGGGTAGTCTGTGTTGGAAGGGATGGCTGGTGAGGGTGAGAGGGCATCAAAAGTAGAGCTGGGCTGGGCATAAGGCGAGGGGGCCGTGACGCTGTTCTGCGCGTGCTCCGTGTTGTAGGGGCTGGTGGAGGAGGAACCATTCTGGATCTGCTGGTCCATGCTGTTCAGGAGCCCCAGGTTCGTGTACTGTGGCTAGAGACAAAGAGACACAAAGAAATGTTTCAGAAGCACCATCAAACATGGGTGACACCAAGAGGAGGGAGATTTGCAAAGGATATACCACGTTCTACATGGGGGCCTGAAGCAGAAACAAAGTTCTCACAGCCTCACAGTAGAACAACAGCCTCAAAAAGAGACAATGAGGAAAGAAGTGGAACACAGCATGACAGAAGTGGATAAACTCCTAAGCTATATGGAAAAAAGCAAATAGGAAATTAATTTTCATGCTCTCTTAATAGAGGAACTGGGGGACAAGAGAACATATTGAGCAGGATTTAGATTTAAACACATGCACAGTGTTTCTTCACAAAGCCCACAAATAAACATTAGGGGTTTTGCTACTAAATGCTGCCAATACTAAAACACATATGGATGTTCAAAAAGGCACCAGATAATTTCTGCTGGAGAAAAACCCATCCAATCCAGCAAAACTGATTTTAAAATTCTGAACCACAAACAGTTGTAAGCTGGGAAAGTGTTCTGGGGAAAGAGCTACAAAACTACCCCAGTCTTCTGTTCCTCCAAAGAACCCAGCATTGGTCATGGAGACAAGGAAGCAGGTGAACGGTACATGGGGGTCAGCCAAGCGCAGATGATCACATCCTTCTGCATATCTGAGGGGCAGGTCTGGGATCACCCAGGAATGTGCAACAGTACACACACCTGGATCTGCAGTCAGCAGCTGACATGAAAGAAGGGACTGAGGCTTTTGCCCTTGTTCCAGGGTCCAGGCACTTAATACTCTTCCAAATTCTACATCTTCCATCCCATTCAGAGCCATCAAGCTCAAGTATATCTCTCAGCACTTCAGCCAGTCTGCTCCAGACTTCCCTCTTCTTTCCAACAGCTGCTCCTTTTCCAGAGACACCTCTTATCAGCCAAGCAAAAAAGCCTCAAGTCAGAGCACCAATAGCAAGACCCATAGCAAAAAGCTTTTTTTTTCTGGTGCTGGACCCTTCCCTATTGAAGCTTCAAGCACATTTCTCTTCCAAGAACCTGAAAAGGAATGGCACAAGCTATCTGCTGAGCTTCCTAGAGACCTTGTACAAGCCAATTAACACCCAGTTTCTCCAGTCATTTCAACCATGGAGGAAAACAGGCCAGTCCCTTTGCAAGGATGATGGACTCTCCCTACACCCAAGCACTTGATACCCTCAGCTGTCCTACAACAGGAGGAGGTAGAGAAATCCGAGCCACCAAACAGAGCTGCTCTTTAGGTTTCTGTCTCTGTTTCACTGGAAGAGGCTGATATTTTATGGGGTTTTAATTAAAAAGTTGAACTTTTAGGCCAGTGAGGTACATCAGACATTCCAGAGATGATCAGGTTGCTAACGCAAGCTGTAGTGGGAAGGACAAGGTTTGGTGGGGAACACAGGGGACTTGATTTTAGGAGCTGTGATGGTCTGCAGAGAGAAGACAGAGACCTTCCTTCCAAGGGAAGGAAGAGAGAAGACAGAGACCTTCCAAGGGTTCCCTCCCTTGCTCTGCCAGTGACAGACTGTGTCCTTGGGCAAGCCACCTCACCTCCCCCTCCACCCTCAGCCTACTTCAGGCAGCAAGGTCTGCAGGGCAAGGATTGCTCCTTGCTATGTAAAAAGCACTCTACTTAATGGGCCTCTGTTTTGTCTGAGGCCTTCAGGCAGCAGAGTAATAAAAGCAATTACATATTGAGTCCTAATCCTGGGTGAACCAGTGAGTCTCTGTGTTGCCTGGGGTTAGTCATTTGCCCTCCCTGCCTCAGTTTCCCCATCTAAAACAACGGGGCTGCTACAGATACCTTGCCATCTAACCCTTGTTAGATGGGCAAATGAGTATCTGCAACTGGACTCCAAGCATGCTAAACAGCTGACACAGGAGAAAGCAATCCAGACTGGTTGTTGTTCTCCAAAAGCAGATTGCAGCTTTGGCAATACCCATGACAGTTATGTCTCACCTCCTGCAGGCTATTCAGCCAACCAAGACCTATTTAACGGACGTTTGGTACATGTTTGCCCTTGAGGCTATTTCTGTATGGAAAGAGCCAGAAATCTGGTGTACTCCACCAGGAACAGTCTTTTTTTTCCTGCTCAGTAATTCTGTATTTAATCAAAAAACAAACCTTCCTGCCCTCCCACCCCAGAATACCCTAATATGAGCTGAAGACTTCTCAAAGTGCAGAAATATCACTCAGTTGTTTCATTTCTCATGGAGATTAGCATCAGACACACTCCCTAACCAGAAGAATGATGAAAAGAGGGCTGTGATGAAAACAGCCTCCTAAAGCAGCTCAGACATACAGACAGCAAAACAATAGTGTTTCAGCTTTCACTTAAAAACTGTTCCCCCTAATCCCAGGCTATTTAAGATGATGGAGAAAGACGGCTGAACGGGCAGTTGGCGTTAACAAGACAGCACAGTCTGGGAATACTGAAGGTGCTGCCTGGAAGTCAATTAAAAAAGAAAAGAAAAGAAAAAAAAAAAGTGCCCTATTAAAATTTAAGTTATCCCTAAGAGAATCAAAGATCCTTTTCATTCCTTTCAGTCCAGGGACCATCTGCTCTAAATGTTACCAGCGGCGCAGCCATTCCATCGCATTTATACCCTCGCATGCCACAGCCGAATGCCATGTCCCCATGTGCTCTTTAAATAACTATTAATCTCCTTGCACTTATCCCCGTGCTGACACAAGCAGCTGCTGAACTCCCCTTCTCTTCCCCCTCCACCCCCCCAACTCCCACCAGCCTTTCACCTTCCCTGGCCCCTTGTTCCCCTCCCCAGGCAGGTGCTCCATGCCCAGTGACAAAGCCAGCCGGGGCTGCACACTGAACCTCCCTGTCTCGCAGCTCTGCCCCAAGGCGGGAGGCTTGTTTGCGCTCAAGGGGTCAACATCTGAGTTGCTTGCAAGGCTTTTGGAGGAATCAGATAAGGCTTTCGGAGGCACACGCCTTCTGACAACACAACAATTAGAGGGGCAGCAGGCCCGGGGAAGGCACACGCAGGAATTCACCCGCGCAGCAGCTTCAGCAGCAATAAAGCCCCTTGGCCCCAGCCACGCTGGAGATGGAGAGAACAAAGAGAGCCAGAGGCTGGGGGGACATCTCCAGGGCATCACCCTCCAGGAGGGGTCTGCAGGGTTTGTGTCAGCTCACACACTCAGCCTCGCTTCACCATTTAAGAAATGAAACACAACAGAATTTAGTTCGGAAATTAATTCTTGCCAGGTTGGAGGCTCAGAGTTTCACACTTGCTCATGTTTTGTTGCAGGGTTGTTGTAAACAACTGCTGGATCTACTCTGATCCACCACGGATTCCTGGCAGAAGAAAAATGCAATTTGGTGGAGAGAAATGCATGCAAAGCTGAAAGAACAGACTATCTAATTTTCAGTGCCTTTGTTCTCTATTTGCTCCCTCCGTCATGTTTCTGAAACTATTAATATTGCTGAGGCTTTACAAAAAAACCTTCACATAAGCTTAACTGCAAATAATTAGGAGAACTACAATTAGACCTTGGACCACTTCAGAACACCATTTCAGTTTCACTTCCTACATCCCATTAGCTTCACTTTCAGATTTTTATGCTAACTCACACTTCTCAGTCAGAAAAGTCATGGTTTCACCAGAGGAACTGCTGAATGAAAAAACAGACTGGAAATCTAAGAATCCTTTAATCATGGTTCTGCTCTTGGGAGGACAGTTCTCCCTAGCACAATCCTTGGATAAGTTACATCAGAAAAGCCTCCTGACCCCAGCAGCTCCAGGGCACTTGCCACCAGAGGGCAATGCAAATGCTCTACCAGGCACCACAGAGCTGATAAACCAGGAAGGATTCCTCAACCCAACCTGGAACCTTCTTACCCTCCCCTGCAGCAAGAACCCATACCCAGTTCTTTGGCCACAGCCCCCTTTAAGACCATCATGTTAACAACGTTATGAGACAGATCTGCAAAGTGATCCCCAGTACAAAGCCACAAGGGAAGTAATGCAAATGAAGAAAAGTTCTCAAGGGGACTTCCACACCAAAAATCCCCTAAAACACACAGCTCCAGCTGTTAACTACCCTGAGTTATCAACCTTTCCGAGAAAGTTTTGCAACTTTCTCCACATGAAGAAAATAAAGGAAAAGTTACCATCTTCGGGTGCAGAATGCTTAGATGCCTCCAGTCCATTAAACCTCTCTCAGTATCTCCAAAAAAACATCCATGTCGTGCACACGTACCAACAAAGTTTGATTTTTCATGGCTGGATCTCTACAGCTCAAGAGCACTGGCGAGCTACTCACAAAGCTTTTCAAGACACCATCACTGGTGTTTATTCTCCAGAGATATGAGACTATGGAACTAATAAACTACCATGGTTGCTGGCAAGTAGATTTTGCAAGGCACTTTGTTAATTCTGTTCTTTGCCCTTCAGTGCACCACAACTGATGCAGCAGGGCCAGCAGCTGCAGGACTATCTGCAAGCAGCTTACAGCAATATTTCAGTGCTAGACCAGGTAAAGAATCAGATTCCTGCAGGAGAACAGCTTTGTCAAGGGAAGCAGGATAAATGTTTTCCAGAGTGCTCAGTGCCTCTCCAAATCATAAGACAGACACCTAAAATCTATCAAGAAAGATTTATAAATCAACCTAGTTTTTCAAACCTTCCTAGCAAAGGTTTTCAGTAGGTGGAAATAGAGCACTTAAGCTCAACAGAAGTGCTCCTATCATGGTTATTAATCAAGATACTGCTGACTGCAAGACTGCACAGCTTTGCCAGTTTCTCAGAAGGCAGCTGATACAATACCCCATGTAGGCGCACTGCTTGTGCCATTACAAAGGAGCGCCAAGAAATAAAGGGCTCCACCCATGCCCCTCAGGCTAAGATCAGGGCTGAAGCTCAGAGAGATATCTAACTCACTCATCGCAGTGAAAGGTGTGATTTGGTTCACATCTCTAGCCTCTTTTCTCATTAAAAAAAAAAAAAGGAAAAAGAGAGAGGCTGAAAACCTTTGTGCGTCAGACTTTCCACTCAGCTTGCAGAAATCTGGACTGCACTTCTTTCAGGAGGAGCAAAGCTCAATTTGGACACTGCTCTGGTCCCTCCAAGTCAGGAGGGGAAGAAGTATACAGTCATTTCAGGTCCCCACAGACAGTCAGTGACCAGTCTTCACAGCCCCTGCACTTACTCCACCTCCATTTCTGAAATGGAAACAAATCCTGTAGGTCTATTTTGAAGAGTTTTTTCCCCAGCATTACTATGCAGCTAAATAGAGCAAAACCTCAGAAGCCCACAGATAAAATCATAATGTACACCAATGTACTCGATGTGAAGAGCAGGGGAACAAATAACTTTGGTTGAACCAAAGATAACGACAATTACCAAGATCAGTTCCCAGGCACTATAGCTCCTGAGTTCTAATTACCATGCCATGGCTTTTAGCACTCTAACAAATCAATCTGATTTCATTAATCTGACTGTTGGGTCATTGCTTTTTCACATCCCCACAGCATTACAGGTTTCCAGAATGATGGAGTGCATTGGACTAGAAGAGGTCCCAGAGTCAGTAACGCCTGCCCTGGTTATTAGGCCTGATGCAGCACAAACATTTCATGTCTCCTCAGCTCAATCCCACCTGGAAGCAGAGAGTAAAAATACTTCTGCATACTGCCTGTGGTATTATTTTAAAAAGGGGTGTACTTGAAATCTACAGGGCTACGCAAAAAGCATGACAAGAGTAATTTTAATAAACTAAATTCAACAATAATAAAGAAAAAAATCTTATACTTCCAAAGTGGGTGAGACTCCTGGGGAGAGGGGGAAAAAAAAAAAGTGAATGTATCTATCTCTCTACAGTTGTCCGACACGTGTGTTTCATGTTAAGCAGTAAGATAGACCAGTGTTATCTTCCAACACCACACTAAACACGTACATCACAACCTAAAGAAACCAGAGTCCTTAATTTCAGACAGCTGGGAAGAAGGAAAAAAAAAAACAAAACCCATCTGCCCCCACAAAAACAAACCAACCAACCAACCCCAGGACTAAGTGACCACTACAACCATGCCACCATGTTTAAAGTTCAGATATCTAAGCTTAAAATGTTGCCTCCTCTTCCTACTTAACACAGCATCCCTCCCCTTCCAGCAGTCACCAATCAGCCCTTCGGCCACAGCCATCTGTAGATAAAGATATATATGCTAAACAGGAGAAAGCAGTGCACATCCGTAATGTGCAGACACAAAGGAGGACTTTGCACACAGGAGGGAGATGGGAAAAACTGGGTGATTTTCACTGGGATTAACTATTCCAGTCTCCATGACACCCTACAACCTACACACCTGAGGTTTACACAAGCAGCACAATTTTAAGAGCCATATCCAGTGAAGTTGCAGCCCACGTGTTTCCACTGAGACATTGCTCTGCTGAACTCAGCAGAATTTCTTGTTCAAGTTGAAGTCCATTATATGCAGGTAGTCGTAAGGCTTGGAGAATAAGACAAATTAATGAAAAACGTAGTCAGGGCAAGTTTCTTCCACACATACAGGTTCTATGCTTTGGAGTAATCTTGTCCCCCCAGCTGTAATTCTGTAATTGCTTTCCTTTTGAGCTAAACCTTGAGTTTTGCCCCTTGGTTAATTCATTTAACGCAGCAAGAAGTATTTTTCATCCAGAAGCAGGGTGCCTTTTAAAACAAGCACAGCTCAAAGCAGGAATGCCTGTAATTCCTGACTCCTACCACCAGCCACAGGTTCACGTAAAAGAGCCTGTGTCTAACTCAAGGATTATCAGAATTGACAGTGCAGCCCTCTTCACACAAATATTAAATCTGGATATCCTACAGTGTGCAAGTATTTCCAAGTACTCTTAATGCATATAAAAATAATGTATCACTGACTTCCCTAGAGCTGTAAATTAAGTTTTTAATGAAAAAAAAATATTCTGAACTGGGCTCTTGAAAAAAAAGGTCTCTTTGCATAGAAAACAACCTCTTTAATGAAATCCTGCATAAAATGGTCTGACTTTCAGAAGAGTATCTAGGTTATGCTTAGTTATTTTGAAAATTCAGACAGTTTAAACCAGGAAAAAGTCCCTCTGCACACAGTCATTTCTTTCCTCTGAGCTTGTGCACAATGCTTTATTTGACCTGGAACTGGAAAACATAAACCGAAAGATAGGAGGAAATTAAAAAAAAAATCAAAAATCACACATCACCTCTATGAGATGCAAGAACTCCATGATCTTAGAGCAAATTGATTGATAACCCAAACACTCAGCTTCCTAAAACTAAAACGGAGGCCAAGTGTTTTCTGTGTTCTCCTATTACCATCTGGACAACACAATGTCAACAAAGATCTGAAGAGCCATGAAGTACTGACAATTTGGAAAGGCACCCCCTCACACTCCCAAGAGATGTAAACATAACTGAAGACAAAGACCTACATCAGGGAAACCAGAAAAATACTACAAGACTTCAGCAAGGCATTTTTGCCTCATTTCAGTAGCTAAGAACTAACATCGCTCAGCCAAGTGACCAGAACTCTTATTACCTGAGTTTGTACAGTAATATTGAAAAAAAAATTATTAAAAAAATAAATAAATCCTTAAATATAAGAGGAACCAACTAAAATTCAAAGAGAAAGGTGGGTAGGAAAAGCAGGGACCGGAAAGAAAAGCTCCAGTAGCTGATTAAAGCTGCCTTGCTCCTCAGACTCTGTACTGGACACTAACCATCGATGGTTATCAGCTGATTCAGACACATTTTATTGTGTTGAGAGGTTAGTATGAGGCTGGACAGAGTATCTGTGTGTCATCCACAGTGAAAGGCTGCAGACACTGTAACCACCACAGTATGGCCACAGGGCACAAGGACAACGGATAAGCAGGGTCAGAATAACACCAGGAATTGGAGTTAGCCCTCAAATTCATCATTATGCTCAATAAAACCAGAATATGCCAGCTCCAGACACTGAGGTAAAATACTCCAGTTAGGTAGCATTTTAGTTCGAACAAGAAATTTAGATCATCTGCAAGTTAAATAAGTGAAGCACTTAAAACACAAACTCGCACCAAAAAATAAAATTAAAAAATAAATAAAAAAACCCCCACCAAACAAAAAAACCCAGCCACACACACACAACCCCCCCACACCCACTCTTTGAAGCATGGTGCAACTATGGAATATAAGAATTCATAAGAAGAGTTATAGGAGGGCAAAGGGCAAATTAAAACAAGTTAGAGCAAGTAAAGGAAAAGGATTACACTGCAGCATGAGCATTCTTATAGATTAAAAGGAAGATCTACTGGGTCTTCTAACATATTTGGCCATTTCATCTGTCCAAACCAGTGAAGAAAACTCCTGGATGACGTTCTCAAAAGACCGAGACACCAAAGAGCAGACCCAAGCAGCATTACAAACTGAGAAGCTTTCATGATCGAGTGGGGAGTGAAGAGGACTGGCTGCCAAATTCTGATTATGCCCCAACTGCAGAGAACAAAAGCAGCAGGGCTTCGCCTTCTAACAATTCTTTTTGCATATTAAAGCAGCTCCTGACCTGCATCAAGCTGGTGTTGCGTGCACCCAAGGGTCTGTTGGGGTTCAGTTCAGCAGCACACACAAAGCCAGGAGACCACTCGAAACATCCTCCCTCTGGGGTACACACCAGAAACTCAGCTTCACATCACTGCTGCAGCCTGCTCCCAGGAGATAAGCTGAAGTTTTACATGGTGTTTTCCAATGATGCCAGGCTGTGCACACACCAGACCTAAAAGCTGATCTTTGAGAGAGGGTTAAGGGCACGCACATGGGTGTATATAGTCTTAACATGTATGCAAAGGCCCTGCTTCTTCCACAGTGACTATGCTCTATCAGCCTTAAAACCAGCAAGAATATCTTCCCCAACCATTTAAATCACATTATCACATATTCTGCACACCTAGGATTTCCACAAGGCTCTCTGGTACAGGCCCTCGAGTGCCTAACAGGGCAAGCAAGCCACTTCTCAGCATCTCCTTCCCTGTCCTATTCTGTGTTTTAGTGTCTGCTGAGGTCAGCATGGTGCCATGGTCACTTATATGAGGCACAGCTCTGGAGAACTACACTTGAGACAGACCTTTCACTACCCAAACCAAGAAGTTGATAGACTCACTGTCCAATACGGAATGACTCACATCAACAGACAGAAACATTGTCTGCTCCAACAGACCCTCCATAATTTTAGTGGTTGCTTCTTGCAATAAGCAAGTTAGCTAAGTTAACTGCAAGGAATTTTTAGTTACTTGTGATGGCAGGTGATTGCCAAAGCCAAAGAAACAGAGGGGTTCTTCCAGATTTTTTGAGTAATATGCCTACTAATTTCCATCCAATACCACAATAAGCTCCAACGTGACCATTCACAGCTCCTTTCAGACACACAGAACAGTGGACTGAAAAAGGCTCCTCTCAACATATTTCTGACCTTTATATTCAAGGAGTAGTTTCCTGTTTACGAATTATTAGATCGCACCTAACCAGTGTATGTTCTAGCTTCTTTTTCAAGATCTTCTTGCATACTCATCTGCTGCTGAAAGAGGGTGGAAGGAGCTCCACTCATCTATTTAGTTCTCGTCAGTCACCACCAGGGCTCCTGATGGAGCCAGTTCTGATGCTATGGATGGAATATGGGGTAAAACTGCAGCAGTGAGAAATCACAGTAAAGGCTTGCAGAGGTTATTAAGGATTTGACACATAAATCCGCAGAAGAAAATTTTTTCAGAGCAGTCAGATTTGTATTTTCTTTGAGCAACCACACCCCCAGAAAGTACTTTGTGATGCACAAAGATGTCATAACATCACCTTAACAAGAAAAACAGAAACAAACAAAAAACCCCTAAACCCTACAAACAAACACAAAAAAATCAAGTAAAATTATTGAATACTTTCAGTCATTTCCCATGCAGCAAAGAGATCCACTTGCCAACCTGACACTTTTGCTGGCAGCATGTTTAAGTCCTACAGAGCCACCTATCCCTATGATTCTGTTCCCTCTGCTCCTGAGGCATCGTGCACCAGCCCTGAGCCTCAGATCTCTGAGGCAACCTGACTGCAGCTCTGCAGCATCGCCAAAAAGCCCAGTGCTGCACCTCCTCCCTCTCTCCCTGTTCCCAGAAGGCAGCAAGATTCTTTGTATTTACTTCCTAGATGTGGATTAAAACTGAAAGATTCGTATCTGCTGAGACACAATCCATCCCTTTCATTCCCAGACACTACCCCATCATAAAATATTTCCCCTTCCCTCCCTAAACTGGGCGTTTCCTCCCACTCTCTTGCCCTTGGTAAAAACATTCATCTTCTTGCCATCTTGAGGAAGTTGGACTCCTCTCAAATTTCACCAGGTCCCCTTGTATACCACTTCCCAAAGGCCTTGAGGGGAAGTTTAATCCGGATCCAAACTCTGGAATCAATCCCAAGAGGCTGCTGGGCTCCAATCAATGCATTAATTTTCAAGCATGCTCAGCCTTGCCACTTGAGTCCATTTCCAAATGGAGCAGCCAACTGAGCACAAGCCTAGAAATAACTCCCACCTCAGTCCACCTATTCTAGATACTAACACACACACCCTAGTTCAAACGCTCCTTTAGTTGTACCATTACAACTTCAGGTGAAATAGCAGTGCCAGGGGATTTGCAAAAACAAAGTATCATTGAGTGTTGTTCGATTAACTCCCAAATCACTCAGACATGGCACGAATTTAAAAAACAACAAGAATGCACAAAAACCCCAAAACCAATAAGCAAAAAAAAAAACCAACCCAAAACCCAACACACACATCCCATCGTTTTGTTGCTTGTGCGTGGAGCTCCTAACAATGGTCACTAGTTTCAAATAAAAGAAAGTTTATATTCAACTTCCCAAAGAGGATTCAAGTTTACTTTGCCAGCACCTGGCTTTCACGTGTTCCTTTCTGAGACTTCATCAACAGTCATTCCTTACTTAATTTGGTCCTTATATTAGAAGCCTTACAGAAATAAACCCCCAGTCATCTTAGAATCACAGAATTAGCCGGGTTGGAAGGGACCTCAGAGATCACCAAGTCCAACCCTTAAATCTCATCTTGCACTATTTACTCCTTGCACAAGTAAACTGCAAGCAAATAAAATAAACCTGGAAAGTCTCTTCCAGGCTCGGCTTTTGAAGAGGGTTGGGGCTCTTGCCCAGGAGCCAGTCTGTAAGTAACAGGTTCACCCCTACATTTCCTTGTGCTTCCTTCTCAGTAGCTGTCACCTAAGTGACAACCTACAAACTGCCTGTCCTGAGCTGTTCTAAGGCTTTACCCCATGGCTTGGCCCAAGTGGAAAGCAGGTCTCTAATCCCTCCGATAGCTACAGCATCATCTTCCCATCAGAGCTTTGCTGTGCTGGAAGCTCTGTTTGGGAGACTCAAGAGCGGGAGGATTTTGGAGAAATCATTAAATACTCTAACTGAAGAAACCAAAATGAAACAGGAAGTTTTTGAAGAACAGCAAGTTTATTCACTTGGAAAGACCCACCCACATGCCTAAGCATGGCTGAGCTCACGTATCACTCAAGATCATGGCCTCGTTTACTTGTCAAGGGACTGCAAGCCTATCATGGCACCGAGACAACAGACAATGTAGAAAACACGTAAAAGTGAAAAAAAAAAAAAAAAAGTTGAACCACAGCACCCTGGGAGAGAAATTACTTTCCTCTTAATTCCACTTCATACCAAAAATTAGTTGACGCTAATCGGGGCCAAGTGGCACAAACGAAGAGCTTGAGCTCACTTCTCTGTTGCAGAAGATGGAGCAGAGTGCTGCTGCTGGTATATGAGCAGCTCTTCTCCTTTCTGATGATTTATGCAACCTCACTTTAAAAGAGTTGCATTCGTTTTATTGCCTACTCTGCACATTCTCAAGAGGCGTTGGAGGTAGTGCCAGAAAAATAACAGGGCTTAACAGTGTCTAGTGCAAATCCATCAGTGCAAGAGCTCCTTTCTGAAGCGTTTCCAGATTATTTTTTTTTTTCAGTGGGAACATTTTGTAAATAGAATTTAAAATTTGCCTTGAGCCAGGCAACACCCGCTTTTATTCAGCCCTTCACGATAATGAAATAAGTAGTTTCTCCACTAGTTACAGCCAACATCTTCCAGAGGAAAGAAAGCGCAAAGCACGTGGTTTACACCCTCTCACATCCCACATCCACAGCTTTCCTGCTGCAGATGGCACGTCTTCCTTGTGGAACTAGTGAAGCTTCTGCCTCTTGGAATCAGAGCTGCGACTGGAAGCAACCTCTTCCATTAGGCAGAACTTGGCAGACACAATCCAAAATGTCACCACCACATAAGTGGAAACACAGAGAAGGGAAACCAAGCTTTTTTTCTGTTGTTTCTTTATGCTCAGGGACCAGGAGAAAAGAAAAACAATTTCACTTGACTTAAAACCGTTACTTTGTTATTAAAAAAAAAACAGTAAAAAGAAAGACAAACAGCTCCTGCGGGAATTAGGCAATAATCTAACTGCGCTCCTGTTGGAAGGAATCAGAGAATCCAGGTGTTGGTGACATTGTGGAAAATTGAAACCATCAGACTGGTAAAAATAATCAGTCACAACAGCAGGTCTTTTATTGCCCAAGGAGTAATCTTTAGCAGAGAGTATATGGATAATTTCATCCTGTCTCTACTGAGGCAAACTTAGAGCAAACAAAAATCAGTCATCAGTAACAACCACCGGTTCAAAGTGTAAAACATCCTCACAACAGTCATAGCAGCTCTTTCCCATCTCTCACAGTGATCATCTTCTCATTCCACAAAATACCTAGCGTTAGTTTCTTGCCAAATGTAGCAAGCTAACAATTGGCTAGCAACCAAGAAAATTCTGTCTCTACTTTCATATGGTTTGTTAACCCTCGTTTTGAGCACAGAAAATTGTAAAACAGAGGTCCAACTTCCAATCTGATGTCTGGTGTAACTGTTCCAGTGCAAACTGCAGAAATTGTGCACTACTGCACAGTAACAAGACTTTACACATAGCCAAAGAATCCCGATTTCTGCTGAAGCACTGCACGCCGCACACTGAGAAGTTAACAAACTGTCATCAGGTTTCATTTTTGTCTACTAAAGGAGACACTCATTCATTCTTTCCACCCGCATGCAGGTTACAATTGCTTATTTCTGAGCTACACCCACAGCCTTAGACTGCTGAGGTCCAGGCCCTAAAGCAAGGAGAAGATTTCTCCAGGTAACATCCCCGATTCACAGCTCAACATGAGGGTCTGGTATCTCTACTATTAAGGCTGATATCACCACATTTTTTTGGTACCCTATGACACAATGGAAGACCATCCATGGCACGACAGGCTTGCAGCAGTAAGTGGCTGGATCATCTGTTGCTGGAAACACACTCTGCTCTTGCCCTTCCCTGTGTTTCGCCCCTAGAGTGGTCCTCTTGTTTCAGATGGAATGGAGATGGCAACACACATCAAGAAGCAGGTCTCCATCTCTTCATTGGCGAACCCAAACAGGGCAGTAGTGAGCACTTTGTCTCTCCAAACAGAAGGTACAGGTGTATCTAACCTTAGGGTCTTCTATTTCACATTAAGCCTTTGCCACTGGGTCTGCAGTTTTAATATCTCTCTGAGGAGAAGGCACCTGGTGACACAAGGCCTGGTGACACAAGGCCTCCACATCCTTGCAGAAGTTCTTTGCAGCCAAAGGATAACAAATGTGCCCCACAAGCCTGTACAGATATCACATGCCAAAAGCTTCAGTCCCTTAAGTGCCATTACAGCAAAAACAAAGGCTGGATACACAAGATGTGCAGCTGGAATTGCAGGTGGACACTGTCAAGGAACACAGCCCCCAGTGCATCTTGCTCCTAATGAGAACCTGTGCCCAAACACGTGGGGTGTACCATTTCTACAGAATTTTTACATATCTCCCATTTTTACATATCTGAACCTTGCGCAGCTCAGAGTTGTTTTCTCTGAGACTGGGAGTTGTTTGCCTACTTGGAACCAGCAGAACCCCAAGGCATTGTCAGAAACAGGAGGAAGAAGGACCAAGAGAGAGGGTCAAGTTTAGCCAAAACCTTCCTTGAGAAACTCATTGGACTTCATAAAGTATCTATCCAAGTGCTTTCATCTTGTGGTAGGACAAAATGTGGGGTGCAGAGGGCACTGAACAGCTGAGCTTTTCTCCCCGGTACCACCAGACCGAAGGAAGGGAGCTGCTGGGCTGCTCACCCGGGCAGTGACAAGGCAGTGTCCCCCAGGGACTGCTTCCTTCATCATGGGCTTGGCCAAGGGTCACAGAGAAGGGATGGCACAAAGGAAGAGCCTTTGCCTAATGTAGTTAGTATGACCACTGCTACATGGCAAAAGCAGCCAAGGAAAGCAGCAAAGGGAGCATGGCACTGTCCTCTTTGGTGGTTCACAGCCAAATCCAGCCTGACAGCAAGGATAATAAACCTCAGTCACACTTTCACTGTACAGCAATGAAACTGATGCTCGAAACCAAGTTACAGCTCAATTCCCAGATTCCTTAACCTCAAACTAATGTTTTCTGAAACAACGTCCCAGGTAGGTGCAAGAAATGTTTCTCTCACTGTGGTGCTGCTCCCTCAGAACACCCTTCCAGGCCAATCCAGAGACCCAAATGTCTGCTCCTACAAAGGAGCATTCGCATCCAGTGTGCCACAGCTCAAACACACGCATCTGAATTATTACTGAAAAAGCTAAGAGGAAAACCAAAACCAAAAATGCACTGTCTGAAGAAGCGACCCAAATTCTCAAAGATATTTGTAGCAACCTGTACGCAGCTTTTCTTAATTTCCAGTGTGAAGAAATGCTGCCAAAAACACATAAAGCAGAGCACAAGATATAGTATAGAACTTGTTTCCCCCCCCTAACCCAAAACTGTTGTAAAATCTTAACAGAAAGAGGTTCTTTAATTTGTCTCTCTCCCACAAAGAGCAGGAAGATCTTTGGGAAGGATGAAGGATACCATCAGAAGTCACGGTACATATTTCTTATCGGTGTTTCAACAAGATGTGTTTATTCTATTGGCAATCCTTTACTTTTATTTTAGCAAACACTCCAAACTCTACATCACTGTCTCAGCCAAACTGCAGAAGAATCCAGAGTCCCCAAAGGGAATCTCTATTGCTCTCATCCTTCCCTCAGACACCCAAGAAATTGGACAAAAAGGACAAACTTGCAGATACCCTCTTCACACCCAACTTGATCAATGTTCCCCCACAAACATTTGTGGACAACACCTAAAATTCCAGATGTAGAGATGAGGGAGGAAAACACAATGAGATCCAAAGGGTTCCTCATCATCCCATTATAACCACTCCAATGTCTCTCTTCACATCTCCTACTTATAAACACACAGGAATGGATCTCCAAGGTCATCAAGTCCAGTGCTCTGCCAACAAAGAGCTTAATTGTTCTTATAGTCAACCCAGATCAAACGCTGGGTTAGATTAAGCTGGAAAAGTGGTTGGGGCAGGTTCCACCTCCAGCCTTCCAGGGCTGTGATTCACTTCAACACCATTCTCCCCCCTCTCTCAGCTTTTCTCAACCATATTTTGCTCGTTTGGGAGAAACTTCTCATCTCACTGTGGCATGCAGCATGGCACTTGGGGGCACGGGTGCCATAGGCTGTGGGTGATGGTGCCAGTTCTCCATCCTGACCGTGCCACTCACACTGGGGCTTGCACAAGGGCTGGTTCCCCCTTGTGCAAGGGGGAGATCTCAGAGGGCAGAGCTCAGCACCTTCAGACAGGCAGTGAGCATCCTGGGGCACCTGGGCACAGCACCTCTAGAAATGGGTTTGGGTGGAATGGGACTCCACACTCTTCATTTTAAATTTTTATTTTAATGGGGAAGAGGGGGGGATTTTACTTCCTTTCCCTTATGTCTGTTTTTTAATAGTTTATACCAAGGTTTTACGAGTTGGTAAGGCACTTTCTGCCTAATTCAGAAACAGCTCTAAAATCTGAACTCCAGCAGGCACTGGTTGCTACTGCCATTTCCATAGCAGGAGCCTTCCCCCACCCTCCTTCCCTTTTTAAAGGAGAACAAGCCAAAGCCCACATCTCGTTTTAAGCTTAAGATGGGTGAGGTTCATCAACACCAATGTATTTTAATTGAGCATTAATATGTCTCCCTCTGTTGAGACCAGTTATTACAAAGTCTGTCCTTTCTCAGAAATAAAGCCAAGTCAATGCTAATGGGGTTTGGCTTTCCCCAGCATGCAGAGTTTTGCTGGACGAACAAAGTCAGTGCACCTTGTTCAAATTCAAGAAGGGGTGGAAAAAAAAGCTTTTTACAAAGCCCTTCCCTGACAGCAACGGTGCAGAGCGGCATTTAAGCAGCGCGAGAACGCTGCTGAGCGCATCGCTCCTGACAGATGAGCCCAGCAAGTCACCCATGGGGACTCCACAGCCCCACCACTGCTATTCAGCGAAAGTTGATCAGATAGCAGCAGACAAATACCGCCAAGCAAACACTCCAAGAAGCACACTCTCCACGTTTAAGAGTTTATAATTAACCTAGGAAAAAAGAGTCACCGATTTGGGTCTTCTGCACAGCGGCAGCAGCCAGGAACCAAGCACACGCTGGGTGTTTGCTCTCCCTGCAGAGGGGGGACAAGGGAAGCGCGCTGGTTTCAGTTTACCCCTCGCTCTCCCCGAGTTGCAAACCTGCCATCCCAGACATGCAAGCCCTGAGTGCACTTTTAACAGGCTTTTCCACGCCACCTATCACATCTCCTAACTGCACTCTTGGCCTTGCAATTTCTATTTTGTTTTCTTTTCCAAGTGGCTGAGCTTCTGTCTGCTTCAGGCCTCATACCCCGTGGCCTCTACTTGAAGCATTTTCACCAGGAACACACACACACACATACACACACACCAAAGAGCTTTTGCTGCATTGCCATTCTGAGGAGTGTCAACACAGCTGCTGTCTCCACTGGAATGTAAACCAATATTGTCGTTAGATCTCCCTCAACCCCAGGTAACTTCCTCAAAGATATGAACGGCGTGCAGCAATTCTCTCTGCTTCCACCTTGCAAACCATCAACCCAACTAGTTAAAACCAATTCAACAAGTAAGTAAAAACTGCCAAAAAAAATTAAAATAAAATAAATTAAAAAAATAAACAAATCAAAGCGGCATCTGAAGTTTGCATTCCGACGCACCCACACGGCGCAAAGGACTGTAGAAAGCAAAATGCATCCATTGTATGCACATTCATCCTCACATTATACCTTCAAACACCCTACACAAGACACCCCGCCGCTGCTGCAAGTCATGAGGCAAGGTATTAACAGCACTGAGTGAGAGAGTTGTTGGTGTGGACGCTAATGCAACTTTTGCAGCAGAGAACCTTTGTCTGCGTATTATTTTACTGAAAAAAGTTCATCTAAGAAGGGGTTTATAATGCTTTTTTTTTTACTATTTCCTACAGACCACCCACTTTTAACAACAAGCAGCAATTATGGCAATAAAAGACTAGTAAACGAGTTATAATGCAGTCAACACAGATACTGCTCAGACTGCTACAGCAATCTATGTGCATTGCCAACAGTAGGCAACTGCCTTGCCTTGCTTCGCCAATGACAGAAAATTATGTTTGGCTGATCAAGGTCCCAAAATAAATTTTATGCCCCAAATGTACAGATTCAAAGTGCACTCTTATTCCAGTATCTAGCCCAGCAAACTCCACGTCCCATTGTAAAGTGCAAAAGTTCCAAAAAATAAAAGCATATTGCACACCTAACTGCAGGACTACAGGGGTGAAAAAACTGCACGCGATCACTAAAAATGAAAATATATTAAAGATATGAGAGTTCAAACCTAGAATCCTTACCTCGCTATACTGGGACTGGGCATTGTTTTCCAGGTACAACATGTTAGCAGTCAAATTGATCAGTGCTGCTGTTCTTTCTTCTGGCTCCAGGATTTTGACAAATACCTCCCACCCCCTAGAAGACCCTAAAAATATGTGATGCTACTTGGAAGATAACAGGACTTGGAGTGTGCCTCTCTGCATAATTGAAGTTTCCCTTATATACCTAACTATAGGCAAGGAGGAGGAGGTGGGGCTCTCCTGCCTTACCTGTCCAATCTGTCAAAGTGCCACCTGGAGTCCTCCACTCCAATGGAGAGAGGCCTCTCCCAGCTCATTAAGTAGTTAGAATTCCTTATCACCAATCTCTAAAAAAGTGAAGGAAGGGAAGGGGGGAAAACAACCAAAGGAAAAAAAAAAATAAATAAGAAAGAGAGCGAGAGAGTAAGAGAGAGAGAAAATAGAGGAAATTGTAACTTTCCCCTGTCACTTTTCTACAAGTTAGGGAACTCAAAAGACAGTCATATAATTGCTCCAAAGGAGCCACTCCAAGAAACTTTACTTATTTTGAAACTCCAGAGTTTTCTTCAGGAATAGGCTTTGTTGCTACCAAAGCCCAAAACATTGAGGAATGGATCAAGATACAACACTGGAAGTCCAGTAACAACAGCTGAGCTTCAGGCTGCTGCAGCATGCAGGTTTTGGACAAAAAACAAAAAACCCCAAATCAAAACAAAACAAAAACAACCAAACAACAAAACTAATGAGCTTTCTGAGAAGCAATCACAGTTTCATGCACGATAACCCAGCTTCATGCCCTGTCTTCTGTGTGCTTTCATCCGTGCTCACAGTCAACAGGTCCTGCGTTTGCAGGACATAAGGACATCACTCCAGCTATTTCCCCCCTTCCCCCCCCTTTCTTTGCAATCGTTTCTCATTCATGTCACGGTAATAAGCCTTAAACCTCTCTTGAAATGGGAAATGCAAAAAAAATTAAAAAGCCACTTGCCCAAAGGGTCTCATGATTTTGATTTAGACGGGAGAAGCTGCTGGGTACTGCACAGTAGAAACCATCTGGACACTGTGCCCACAGCAAATTAAATACTTTGAAAAGACAGGTAGGAACAGCACTTCGCCGAGATTCGATCTGCGGGAGAACAGAGCGAACAGACAGGCAGATCTCAGCAGCCCCGCTGGGATTTTACTCAGAAAGAGCAGGAAAAATACCCCAAACCCGTCCTGCTCCGCGGTCCCCAGCGGAGATACCCGGAGTGTGGCGGGGGGGCGAGGTCTGGGCCACCCCCCGGAGCAGAGCCCAGAAGCACCCAGGGGAGGGGGTGCGCTGCCAGCGGGATGCACGGCGAGAACAAAAGCCGCCTCGTCCCACTCGTTCCTGAAGAGGGGGGTACGCGCCATCGAGCAAGGGGAAACAAAACACCTTTTCCAAGGGCTGGGGAAGGGGGGGAGAGAGGAAACCAAACATCCAGATCAGAAGGCGGCCGCCCTGCCCTCCCTGCCTAATGACAGCGCTTCCGACTTGTATGTGCGGATCGGGGCGAAACAGCCCCGTGCCTCACTGCTGGGCGCCCGCAGGGACACCCAAACCTCTCGCTGCAGGGGGTGAGCGACCGACCCGCTGGTGCTTTGCTGGGGGAGAGGGGTCCCTGGCAGGGCTGAAACCCCCCTTAGCCCCGACACCTCCCTTGCAGCCCCAGGAGCTGCCGCCGCTCCCGGCCATGCCGGCTCCCTCGCCTTTCAGCATCGTTTAACCTCAGCCTCTCTGGGCAGAGGAGGAGGGGTCTCCGGGCTGGCGGGGAGATGGGGGCAAGCGGCTGTGCTGCTTCAGGTGCCAGCGGCTCTCCAGGATGCCCCCTCCACCAGCCACCGCTGGCTCCCCACAATCTGAGAATTAGAGGACGCTGCAAGCTCCCACCAGCCGCCTCTCCAGGCTACAGACGAGCAGCAGTTCACTGAACTACCGTCAATAAAATAGGACAAAACCATCCCCAGACAGGAGCTGACCAAACACAGAGCAGGGGATCTGTGCTCTCCGCTGCCCTGCAAGAACTCCTTGCAGCTGGGCACGGGAGGAAAGGCGTGTAGACATTTCCACTGCACTTTCCCAATTCCTCCGCAGTGAGCACGAAGCAGGGAGGTGCTTCCAAGAACGGGCTGCAGGGAGGAGCACTGAGCCCTCCCCAGCCAAGGGACGGCCCTACCCACCACCAGCAGCAACATCCCCACTTAGGTTGGGACGACAGGCACCTCCAGCACTGCAGAAGTCCCAGCAGAAGTCTGCTGAACGCAAAGATGGTTCCTTACATGACTGGAACACCTCAGGGGATCACTGCTGCAGCCCCTTCCCTTCATCCCCACCCTCCCCAGCACCACCTAACACCAGGGGCCACCCCTGGTGCACTCACCTGAGACAGGTACAAGCCAAAAAGCCATGCAAGCACTAATCTGGAGATACAGGCAAGGTTTGCAGGGAGCAGCCACAGCACCAAATGGGTTATTTCACAGCAAAGCTTGCATGGAGCTCAGTATCAAGCTGGAAGTCATCTGTGAATTTTCTGTGCTAAAAAACAGATTTTGCTGTGCTCAAATCACATTTTGACCCCCCCCAAATACTGTCAAGGTTTTGATACTGGCCCATGAGTTCAAAAGCTACAAAGAGGAATAAAAGAGAAGGAGAAGGTACATACAAAGATCTCCCAAATTCAGCAAGTCATTGCAAAAGCCTCTTTTACCATCTGTGCTATGAAGCTCCAAAGATCATCCTTTCCAAGTCATTAATGCAGCATTGTGTTTGGTATCTGCTATCTTCTGTCCCACAGGTGGCTGGAGGTGGTTGTGGGTGAAGCAACACTCAGATGCACTACACAGAGATATATGGAAGTTTATCCAAAGAGATCTGCATGTCAAACATGAGGAGAAGTGTATATAGCATGAATAAACTGACATGTCAGCACAAATCCCTGCCCTCTGTACACACAGCCCCGACCTGGCTCAGTGTTTCAAGGCATTAGTCTGTGTGGTCACCTTGAAGTGGATGCTGGACAAGTGACCTTTGGAAATCACACATCCAGAAGGGACACAAAGGAGGCCACCACCAACCCAATGAGGGTGTCAGGGGTTGACAGAGCATACACCAGACAGTGTGCTCACAATACTGCTGCAGCCCAGGTACTCTCTCTCTTATAACCCAAGGACTCCAAACTGTGTTTCACTGGCTTCAGACCTGAATGTACCACTTCACAAGATGCTTCACCCTCTCTCACAGGCTGATATTCTGCCTTGTATGTTCACACAGGCACCAGTGGCATACAGACAGAGTAAGGGCTTGATCACTCATCCTTCTACCTTGTCATGAGAAAGAAAAGCTCCTGGAATCTCATTTGATTCTCTTCTTCTGCAGATACAAAAACTTCACAAAGATGAGTCTCTAACAGCCTAATGGCAGCAAGGCAGCATCTCTTGGTCTATCAGAGAGAAATGCAACTCCCTGAAACTGTATTCTTCAAACTCACCCCTCAGCAATCAGGCAGTGATAGCTATCATTGATCAGAGCCTTGTGAACAAATCTCCAAGGGAAAAAACAACATCAGGTCTGTTGCAGCTGCAATGGTCGAAAGTCACAGCAAGACAATCTTTGCAGATAGAGATTCTATTTCATTATACCAACATTAGCCTAGTGAGAAAATGAAACAGATTAAGGCAAAGCCCCTCATTTCACATGGTAAAAAGATTTACTTCATACTGAGGTGAAATGAACAGTGTTTAACTCCATTCATCTAGTCCAACAAGCTCTCTCCTATCCTGAATAGGAAAAAAAGAAACTAAAAGAAATTAAATTAATTAACCCAAAACATCAGGAGTTGTGCAAAGCTTGGAACTTCAAGCTTTGGATGCTTAATTGGATTGAATTTAAAGAAGCAAAGCAGCTGAACCTCAGGTAAGTAAATCTCTTTAAAGTAAGTAAGCCATCACCAATACTTCAGGAAACTAAAAATAAGAATTGTGAGCTAGATTTGAAAGTTTCAGCTGCAGCCCTTCCAGGTCTGACTCAAGATACTCTAGAGAGCTTTTGGCAAGACTTTATGGCTTCTGCTGGTACACTGGAAAACAAAACAACCCGCAAACAAGACCCCTAAGTTTCCAAAAGGAGGCATCAGCCAAGTCAAACTGCTGATTTAGGTTCTTTGTTTGAATGCACTTCCCCCTTGCTGATTCAAGGTTGCTCCCAGCCTCTCTTGCTGGTACCACATACAAATTCTTAATAACCCATCCTGGATGCAAAGTAAGTATGCTAGGTCACAACTAAAAATGTCACTACCACAACTGTAGTGTTAACTGCAGAGTCTGTAAGTTCTTGTCAAAGGGGACTGTGTGCACCTGCCTGTGTGTTAGTCCATTCAGAATTACCTGCAGATCAAAGGAAAAAAAAAAAAATCAGCTCAGATCTCTCCACTCTTACAAAAATAGCATCTGGATCAACTGCGTCACCACAGACTGTGACATTCACTCAGCTCAGAAATGTTTACAAATTAGAACTGAGATAATAGAAGGAGGAGAAAAAAAAAAACCAGAATGTGGGATTTGGAGTTTTTTTTGTTTTTTGTTACATCTAAATAACTGCTAAATGCTCAAAAAACACATCTGCCAGTTGGCTTTGGGGGTCTTTCCAGTGAAGACACTGCAGGGACAGATGTGATAGACTGCAATAGCAGGTGTCAGGCTCAAGAGCAAAAAGAAAATACTTCTAAAAAATGTCACAGTTGCACTCCCCTCTTAAAAATTCATGCAGAGATGGTCTTGATTGCTCAAACCACAAAGAAGAGGGGAAAAATAACCCAGCACATACTGAAACAGGGGTTTTCCCCTTAAAAAATAATAAAAAAAATCATCCACAGCAAGATGTAACAACTTAAAAGAGATGCTGCTGAGATGGAGCATCCTGCCTGCTGCAGACTGGAAACAACCTCATGCACATCCCAGGCTGCTCTGGAGCACTGCTTGAGAGATGCAGCTCACCTGCATGCAGGAGAGGCACAGCCACCCCCAGCTCTCACAGGGTCAACCACCCTGCTACACCCCCAAGCAAAAATTCAGTGCCCTCCTTTCCTTCCCCACCACTGACCCAGGGATGGGTCCCATGTCCAGAAACTGCCTTTGGAAAGCACTCAAGTGTATGAACTTTCTAGCCAGAACCACACCCTGGCTGCAAGTCCTTAGTGCCAAGGATCAATCCCTTCCTCCAAGGACTTCAAACTGCATCCCTTCCACACCCCCATTTTTTAAGTGCAAAGAGACAAAGTCGCTGGGGGCAGGAGGAAAGCCCATCTCCAGGATCTGACCAGGACACAGGTCCCCTTCTCCACTCCCCAAGAAGTGTGCCCTCCCCAAGGCAATCTCCTGTCACAACAGCCCTGCCCTCCGACCCCGGGTAAACATCTGCGCACGCTGCTTATTTGAGCTCCCACAGCCTCCTTATCTCCCCCAGAACACCCCTAGGGCTAATTAGAGAGTTAATGGCATCATGTCAGGAGATAAGGCTACACTGGGGGAGCAGAGAGAGGGAAGGTGGAAAGGAGTTGTGAAACAAAACCTGTTCCCTTCACAACTGCAGTGCAATATTGGTTTAGGAAGGGTGCACGCAGCCCCCGGGGACTCTGCCCTCCGGCTGCTGAGCTTCATTTAATAAGAGAGGTTCAGCTCTCCAGCCAGGATGATGCAAAGTCCCCACACCTTCCCTACTGTCTGTACAACCAAAATCCCTCCAACCCCACGGAGGGACATCATTCCCACCCAAGAAGCAGCAAGGACTCACTTCTTACAAGATGGGGTACAATGCAGGATGGACACTAAGCATACAGATGATTTATTATCAAAAACTGTTGTCTGATTATTCATGGTGCTCCTCTTATGTCATCTGCCCTCTTTTATTTTATACCGTGTTGACCCTCTTAAAAGATCAGTTGCTTTCACTAAAAATAGAGATAAAAGGAAATAATCATCTGGACATAGATTTTTTTGCAAGACAGCAAGATCTGCATGCAAAACCACTGGCCAGCAGACACTTGAACACTGATGACTGAAAAAACATGGATCAGCAAACAGTCAAACACTGAGACAACTCAGGGACTTTGGAGGTTCAAGCCATCAGCAGCTCTATTGTCACAGTAACAACACCCAAACTGCATTTTTGCCTGACGACCACCCTTGGATGCTCAACACATGATGTTTGCCAACCATCCCCAACCTCCCTCCAACATGTTTGTAAAATACTTTGTAAAAGTGAGAGAATATTACACAATAAAATTCATGAGAATTGCTCCTGAGCATGAACAGCCCCATCCCTCCAGCTGGAGGTGAGACAGGGGCATGGCACAAACCTGCATCCCAGCTTGAGACAGAGCACTCCAGCCAGGGAAAGGGAAAAGGAAAAGCAGAAGACAGGGACAGATTAGAGAGTCTTTGTTTTTCATTAGGAGAAAGGAGCAGCTGTTGACAGACCAGAGCTGTTCTTGCACAAGTGGCTGAGGGGGAAGTGCTGTTCTTCCCTTATCTTATATAAACTACAGATTGCTCTCGGGAAAAGCACAACTCTTCACAAACAGTCAAAACTGCTCTTTCCAGCCAGCCTCTGCTATGCTGCCAAACTCCAACCAAGCCCTTGTACAATAATACAATATTAAAAAAAAAAAAAAAGTTACTGCTTTGCAATAATTTGATAACAATCTCCCAAAACTCTGGTTAAACACTGAGCCCTTGCAACCAATGGACATTAATGCTTCTCATGCAAGAGTATTGCTGTTATCATATATTACCCTGGTGTGCTGGGCCACAAATGAGACCCAAGGCAGCCAGGGAGTCTGTTTTCTCCTTGTTTCTATGCAGAAATGCTGAATTTCTCAGTTCTGGTCTTTGTCTCCTTGCCCTATGTCTTCTTTCAATTGCCACAGCCACCACCAGTCTGGTAACAGTCACAAGATGAACAGCCACAAGGTTCTGTTATACAGCCCATCAGTCAGAACACTGATCATTTTAGTTTCTGATTAGTCTAATATTACCCCAGTCTGGACATCACTGTGTTGTTCACTGTACCCACCCATGTCCTGAAAGAGAAAGAAGAGTGCTTCGGGGTACCTTCTCCTGGTGTTTAAGCAGACTGGAAAAAAAAATCCATGCTTAAAACTCCTATGATCTTTCATACATCTCTGCAAATTTGCATGCTGATTAGCAAAGGGATCATTCAGCAGTAAGTACATGAACCCAGACCTCAAACCACTCCTTAACTTATGCTTCACAGAGATTGGCTTCATTTTGTGACTGACAATTCATACCTTATTAATTCCAATGCAATCAAATCAGTGACAGTGAGGTAGAAAACAGGTAGGGACATTCAAAGGAAAATACTACCTAGTCCAACAGTCTCCTTGTGAAATAGTGGAGGAAAAAATCCTAGTTATTAACAGGACTGTGGGCAGGATCTGCAGAACCACAAAGCAACATGTGCAGTTAGACTCTGGGTGCATAAGGCTTTCTTCAAAGCAGGAATCCCAATTAATGCAAGAGAGGTCCTTAAAAACAAAAGCTACACCCCACAGCTCACTGATGCAGACTGTGGCCATGTCAGACAAGGAAGGTGAGTGGGACACTCCTGTGCCTGTGTTCCAGGTTTGTCTTAGACTGAAAAGAGCATCTCATGAGGTTGGCAACCCCTCCCAGGCACAGTCACACCAGCTGTGAGGTGCTCTCTATCCTCTGTTCCTCCCACCCCACAAAGCAGAGTACATCAAAGCTCAGCAAGGTTTCAATTCAGCTGGAAACAGACAGCTTGAGTCATCACCTTACTCCCAACTAATGAGAGAAGGGCCTCATTGTCCTTCTGCCACCAAATTGGTATAATAAGTAAAAATAAACCCAGAGGAATGTGAACTTTGGAGATGGCTACTCCACTTCTATTGGTGTTCAAACTCTATTTCATGACTTGCTAGATGCCAGCTGCCCAAAGGATTTACCACTTATGGGCTCTAACCCAACCAAACTGTTCCAAACAAATAATATGGGAAGTATGTTTATAGTTAAGAAAAGAGTATCCTATCACCTAGATAGAAATGCACAGTGAAGTTTCCAGCAAGACAGCATGCAACCTTAAACTTGCTCCAGAGGCAAAAGCGCCTGAGGTCTGTTGCTCCAAGATCAAGATCCCTTTTAATTAAGTGTTTGTGCAGACCTTTTAAGGATGTAAAATAAGTGCTAAGGCGTTATTGCTCCATACTTGAGCTAGGAGCACGTGCAGCACCATGGAAACCTTTGGAGGCAGGCCTAGCTGCTTGGGGAAGATGTTTTCTGAAGTGACTGCTGCTTTTGTTGGGAGGTATTTGCATGTGGACAGATGACAGGACTCCCAGTTACAACACTCTACCAACTCAAGTGCTCTAGCAATACGAGCCAGGGATTTTAAAGCCAACCCTCCAGAAGAGTGAAGCCTGAACGAATGTAACACACCCCATCACACGTGGCTCTTTTCCAATAGGTTTGTGATTTTCAGCTTAAAATCAGTTTATTCTCTGCCAAGATGTAAGAAAAGCACAATACTAAAAGAGCAGAAATATTTAAATGTGCTTCCAAAGTGATCTGTAGCACACCAGCGAGATCGATCATTGGTTTTCTTCAATATCACTTCCTGAAAATTCAGGAAAGTGGCATTAAGTATAAACCATTTGATGTAATGATACTCATCAACTGGCTACAAAACAAAAATGCAGCCAGCCCTGGTCTGCAGCCAGAACTAGGGCATAAGAGCACAGGAAAGGGAGCTCATGAAAAATTTAAAGAAAAAAAAATCTCTTCAGAGCCTTACTACAGAAAGAATGAGAAAAGCCTTCAGGCTTTGGCCACAGTAAATGCACAAATATATTCTCTATATGCATCCTTTATCTGAAAGGACTGACCATTCTGGGATTCGGATCTGCAGTCTTAAATGCTATCATTTGGAGGAACCTACACTGCAGAATTAAACATTCAGCAGGATTAGAAAAGCAAGCATAAATGAGCTTTTGAGTTCAGCTGCAAACAAGAGAGGTGCTGGAGGGAAACTTCCAACAGAAAAAATGCATTTGCTCATTATGGAAATGCCTTTGCATAATCTCAACTTTCTTTCCACAGCTATGGAATGAACAAATACCCACAAAGAAGAAAAACTTGGCAAGACTCAAACTCTCTCAAGCACAAACCAGACAGGAATAAAAGCTTTGATCACAACTCTGTGCTGTACAAAGTCCTTCCTTCCTTTCTATGGTCAATCTGGGAATATTTAGCTATGGAAACAGACAGCCTCACAACCCACTTTGCTGCATCTACTCGTCAAATCAGTCTTATCCTACAGGTGCAAAACCATTTCCCAGCAAAATACAGGGCTGCAGCACCTGCCAGGGCCCTGGGAAGCACACACCCCACATTAGTCAGTCCCTGCAACCCAACACTCCTCCTGCACCCGTGCATGCCATGCCAGCTCCCTGCTCTGCTGTCAGTATGCAGTGATGTTCTCCCTGTCCCACAGTCCCATCACCAGCTTTCATCTGCTTCCTCAGCCATTACCTTGCAGCAAGTGAAACTTTCTTCTCCTGATCCAGAAAAAAATTTAAGCAAGCAATTAAATTTAACGGAGATCAGAGCCTGCACTTTAATATTATAGCATTGGCTAGGATACAACAGTTGTCCTTCTGGACAGTGGGTTGGGTTGGGTTTTCTTTTGTTTGCTTTGGTTTTTTATTTTTTGGTTTGTCCAGCATATTCTGGCATAGCTGATCCTGACCACAATCCACAACCTGAACAGGTGATGGGCTCCTGGACACAGAGGAATCCAGTGCACAGACACCAAATACGAATTATGAAACTGATTTACATAGCACTAAGGCTAGGAGGATGTAGAAGAGATCTAGCTGGTCACCGTGGTGCTGGGTAACTGTGGGGGCCTCAGCCCACTCCAGACCACCAGTCTGTGGCATGGAAAGGTACTCAGTGCAAGGTATGCAGACCACATCTAGTCTCTCCCTGCAGCCCAGTTTTTTCTTCTCCCTATATTTTCTCCACCTCTGTGTACCAAGGAAAATAACAGTCACAGAGCTGAAGAGCTTATTTTAAAACTATGAAACACACATTGCATCTCCAGAATTTCTGCAGCCACCACACTTGGGACACCCACAGCCCATAATGCTGAGGACCCAAACCCAAAAGCACACAGCCTTGTCTGAAGCACCCACACCACCATCCCTGGGGCAGAAACCCACCCCACAGGGAGCTCAGCAGTGCCTAACCAAGCCACACACAGCAAAGCCCTAGGATGATTTGCAGAAGGTGGGCAAATAAAAATAAATAAATAAATATATAAAAGGCAAAGAATTCTCATTCCCTTTTGTGAGGAGGCACAGATCCAGGTTAAGAAAACTCAGACCACGGCGACTGTCTGGGGAAAGGCATTCCAGTGAACTGGTTAGGCAAGGGGCTGCGGGAAGACGGCTCAGCTCGCTCAGGGGCATGAAAGGAAGGTATGCACAGGGGGAGGGGGACAAGCTGCTCCATCACTCCAGACAGCACGCCTGCTCCCACCAGCAAGGACCCCAGAGCCCTGGACATGTAGCTGGGATGGTGGCAGGAGACATCCAGACTCTGAAAACCCTTCAAGTAACACTTTTATCAGCATGTTGTCCTGAAGTCCTTAGCCCGAAGCAGCTCTGTTTGGGTCCAGACAAGTATCTTGTAGCATCAGTGAGCAGTTTAAAGGATTTCTGAGGGATGGTGAAGGAGAGCAATCTTGCACCTGGTACAGCAGGCTGACAGGATGCTGTGAGGCCTCCAGTGCAACAAAGGGGTTATTGCACCATCACACGCTTGTTCCTAGAGAGAGGTCCCCAGACCCCTCCTACCCAGAGCATTTCATCAGTCAGGAAAAAAATAATATTCATACAACATCACCTGGTTTCTGATACTGCAGGATACAGCCTCTAAGACCTGCTTTCCTCTTGAATTTTTTCTCAGCTGAGAACCACATCACCACAGCCCCCAAGGCTGCTGGCTACATCCTTTATCAGGGAAGAGGCAGAGGACCCTCTTCTTTGGTGAAGCTTAGCAAATGGCAGGTGGTCCACAAGGACAGACACTCAACTTACCTTCCTGGCCATCTGCAGCTCCTTCCACCACCATGGCCATGACACAGACTAAAGGTTCTCCCACAGGGACCACCAGCCCCTTACTCTGGCTTTGCAAAAAGGAAGGTCCCTGCTGGGATTTTCCAGCTTGTCTGTGGTTAATGCTATGGGAGAGGAAGGGGCACAACAGCAGCCTCAGAGATGGGTGACCCAGGACATTGTGAAAGAGCTGGTCACAAGGCACACAGCTGGGATGACCACTGACTGCCTGATGTTAAACCAGACCCACAAACCCTGTCCCCTCAAGCTCTTTTCATCCTAAGGCAGTACTGATCACCAATTTCTCCTGCCCCTTTCTTATATGGGAAACAGGACGAAAATTTCATCTTTAAAAACAGGAATGTGAGAACTGCAAGGTCTTGGCTCAGCAACAGACAGTACTGTGTAAACTCAGATGTGAGAGATTTCATTTGTTACCCAACCTTCTTCTCCAGCTCTCTCATCAGATAGCTGTTTTTTCAAGGCAATGAGAACAACTGATGGGTGTTTAGCAGGGCAGGACTCATGCTCATTTTCCAGCCCTGCTGGTGGGACAGTTTCTTCAGGCACTGCTCTAACAGTGTAGCTCCTTCCACACTGTAAAAAAATCAAATAGTAAATAAATAAATAACATCACAGCTCTCACCAACACAACTCTTGGGATCAAGGATCTTTATGACAGAAAAGTGAAGCTTTCAGCCTTAAGTTGCAAGAAGCTGTAGAGCTTATTTTAAAGGGTGATTAGGATTGCCTTAAAGTACACAAAAGGACAATTGCTTTAAATAAACCAGTATTAATTGCTTCACACCTATTGAAATCTCACATAGTGGTACATTTTGGAGAAAAGCTGGCCTTGCTCTTCTCTTAAGACAAATCTAATAATCATAGAAAAAGCACTCTGCCTTGATCTCACTGTTTATCTCTCAGGGCCCCTCCGTTTCTGCTGCATTCCTTTGTGTTTATCTGCCCTCTTCAACTCCTGGCTGCAATCAGCTGCGCAGCACCTCGTGTCTAGAAGTGACAGGGCTGAGGTTACAGGAGAGACAGGTGCAAGGGGAGCTCTTGCCCTGCAGCTATCCAAAGGGAAAGAGAAGCTGGAGGGGAAGAGGGTTGTAAGGTATTTCAGATTAAAGCCGACAAACAGCAAACACCTTGCCCCAGGCTACACATTCCCTGCCAGCGCAAGCTGCAGCGGCTGCGGGCCCCAGAAACTGCAAAGCAAACAGGGACTTCTCAGCACGGGGGAGTTGTCACCTGTCAGGGATGTCTGCAAATTTATAGGGAGGTGGCGGTGGTGGTAAGGGGAGTAAAAAGAGCTTTCCTTCTTTTAAAAGACGGGCTGTTTGCACAGGTTTGCGATGCATATTTTGCTTTGTAAAGGCTTTTGTGCAGCACTCAACTGAGCAAAGGTGCTGTCTTCCACTGCAGACAAACTGGAACTTTTATAATGTACATACATTAATGGCCTCTGAGCCACTGCCATGCAGTAAGGGTGAGGACACAATGGAATTTCCCCGCTCCCTCTTTGCCTCCTCAGATCTGTGAAAAACACTTCTTCAGGAAGTCACCATGCAGTGCAGCCTCTTCAGAAATGCCTCCTGCAGGGCTGGGATCGAGCCATCAAAAGCAAGAATTAACTGCCTGCCCTCCTCTCCTAGCCCTCAGTGCTCGCTTCAGCAGTGCTGAGAGAGGACAAGAAGAAGGGATTTTCCCCGGATGTTTCACTGCATCACCTATGGGACAGGGAGACTCTGAACAAAGGCCCCAGGTGAGCCTGTCAGCTAGCACAGTGTGCTCTGCAGACAGATCAGAGGACCTGGAGATGGGGAGGCTTTGCTGGCACTCACTGCACCAAGTGCAGGTTTGGGTGTGGAGGGAGAAAAGGTGATGACCTTAAAAAAAACCCACAACAATCTCCAGTTGCTTAAAGAGGACACAGTTAGTCAAAAAAAGAACATTACCACCTATTTTGAAAAGTAGGAGCCCCTCCAAACAGGGAGAATCTTTTGAGGTAGCTACTGAAGAGACAGCATTTTACTTGTGCTGTGTTGGAAAAGCTGAGATACGGCCTTCCCAACCCAGATGCTGATGGAAGGCTTGCACACCACCCCCCAGCACCCAACTGAAAGCAGAATCAAAAGATAAGCAGACATGACATCAGCCACCTCTCCTTGTGCACTTGGAGTAGCTACACCACAGTAGCTGAGCACACATCCAACCTCAGAGTGGCCTTTTCACCCTTTTCAATCTTGCAAGGGAAGAGGAGAGCACTGTAGCCTTCCCAGCTGTCAGACCAGTGAGGCAGGAACAGGTCAAACATTCTGGCACCATGAACTGCCACCTGCATGACCTGGGTGCTCTTTCCTTGCAGAGGTGGTCCTCCAGGTGACAAACACTGCCAGGATGCAGACTACCAACACACCATGCATTAGGCACATGAAAAATGGCAGCTGATTAACCAGGGAACTGACTGACAGTTTCTCAAGGTGGAAACATGGGGGAAAATGATGATTTACAGACATCAACAGAAATTGCAATCCACACCTGATTTTTTAGCCCAGATTATACAAACTCCAGGAAAAAGAAACGGGAAATGAACAACTTGAAATCCTGAAATATCTCCTGCTCCGTCCTGCAAAAACAAGAACAGCACCTGGCTTCTTCACCAAAGCTACTGCTAAGAGTGAGATGGTCAGTTTGTGCCAAAGAGAATGAACCAGCAGCCACCAGTACCATCTCTGCACTCCAATCTCAAACCACACTGGTGAGACACCCATAGCCAAAGCCTGTTACAAACATTATGTTGGCCTATCTGGAGGAACAGGAGGCAAAAACCCCAAATGTGGTCTGAAGCCATGTTTTTACTCAAATCCAACTTTTAAGAGAAGAAAAATAAACCAGTGAAGAACTCCTGCAGTTGGCCCAACGAAGTTTCAATTGTGCCCAGAACACCAACTGTTTTCACCCTGAGGTGACAAAGTAACTCCAAGAAAGCAGAGACAGTTGAGCAGCCAGACAAGTGCAAGTGACTCCTCAGCTCATCTACCTGTTTGTCTGCCTTGTGCCTCTCTCCTGCCATTGCTGCAGGAGGAACAGAAGGTAAGGAGTCAGCCAGCTCCCTGTCTTAGCTCCAGGATGGCACATGGGAGTGACACCTTTTTATGGGTCACAAACCCTCCTGTCTAGCTACAAGTGCAGACATGGCTGCTCACCACCACCAAAGTCACTTGGCAGAACCAAGCTCCCCACCAGCTTCTGTGGGTGGGATACAACAAGCAAGGTCAATAGGAAGTCCCTGGTCAGACTCATTGGCCACAAGTTCTCCACCAAGAGAGGGAAGATGGCCCCAGGGTAATGCAGCAAAAATAGCTCCTGCAAGAACTCCTCACCTGTCCCCAAAGGTTAAAGAAGTTCTTCTCACTACTCACCCACATTGGGTCAGTCAGCTCTGTATCCTGCACCCGAACACAGTCCATGCTGATCTCTATTTTGTTTGTAGAGCCATTTTCAGATGGGCCATCGATGAAGTTGAGATCGATTGGCTGAACAGAGCATATTGGCCTGAAAAGAACAAAGTGATACAGTTAAAATTGGCCAAATTCTGTTTTATTCCTCACCCCCCACACAACTTAGGCATGACCTCGAACCAGTCTCAGGACAAAGCAAGTAATTAATGATCAACAACTACCTCATCACCCACTATACTACACTAACAGCAGCCCCTACACAGAAGGCCTGGAGCCACACTGGACATGCCTGACTGAAAAAAAAGTAGGTAAGAGCATAGAAGTTAAACCATAAAGGCAGAACTCATGGAGGATTTATAGCATAAGTGTCTCAGCATCAGTCATGGGAACAAAATCAGTTTTATTTTTTTCAACATCCCTGGCAGAATGAACTCTGCACCATCTACAGCTCCTCTCCCTCCCTGGCATCAGCAAAGGAGGAAAACACAGCCTGGACAGAGTTATGACCCCATTTACTTAGGGGAGAGTGGCAGCCAACCACCTCAAGTGACCATGTGCTGGAAAGGAGTAAGCTTAGCAACCAAAATCCCTGAAGACAGTCAGTGTCACTGGTCATCTGTGCACCTGTTCCCCATAGCCTGGATGAAGAACCACCTGAAAGCTCAAGAGCTGCCAGTCAAAGACTCATACCCACATCTTCTATTCAACAGCTACAAAAGACTCCAAAACTCCCAACGTGAGTTCCCTGAGCAATCTGATTACAGAGGGATCCTGTCCCAAAACATCTTCTTCCACAGGCTCCAAGCAAGGACTACTTACTGTTCCAGGAAGTCCCAGATATGCTGAAGCATCTCTGGGCTGAGGAAGTCCCTGGGTTGTGAGCTCTGGGACATGGCTGATCGGTAGTAACTCTCCTTCCAGGAGAAGTGGCTCGGAGTTTCTACAAACCTTAAAAAACAAAAGCAAAAAAAAAAAAAAAAAAAAAAAAAAAAAAAAAAAAAAAAAAAAGAAAAAAAACACACAGACAGAAAGATATGTTGAATGCATGAGTTCAACTTGATGAAAACCCATAAATAGAAGCTGTTGCATGAAAAAGAAGACACACTGAATGCCTGAAACATTCACAGCTGTACAATACACATTCCACACTGCTGCATTTAGACAGGAGAGAATTTGACCACCCTTCCCAATATCCCAATAAGTTATATACCCCTCAGAGTTCACTGGGATGCTGTGTCATAAGAATCCCATGGGAAAAAAAACCTAAACCCTTCCATTTTAACCTAAATTAATCAACTTTCCATACAGAGCAGGTAGTCTGTGCAGCAGGTGGAGCACCTAAGAGGTGTGTGATTCCACTCTCTCTAGCTGGTTGTCTCTCTAGATGAATACTCAAAATGATTAAGGTGACTTCTACAACCACTGAATCTGAGGTATCAGGCTAAAATAAGTTTGTTTTTTTCCTCAAAAAAATTGAATAGAAATTAAAAGATATCTTATTTTACTCAATTTTCTATGGAAATACTTTCCATCACATCAGATTATATCTTCTTGCCTTCTCACCTCAAATAATTTTTGAGCCTGACCAGTTGATTTCCACCAGATCAGCTAATTACCTTGGCCATTTATATCCCCCTTAAGCTCCCACAAGCCTCACAGAAATAGGTGGGCCCAAGAGGAGCAGTGACGAAGCTGGAGCACTCATGCCTTCCACAGCTGCACATTCTCATCCCACTGGCCAATTTCTAAATTCAAACCCAGCAGCTTTTATGCCCTTGTCAAAATACTCAATGGCTGCAGGGGTGGAAAGGGAGTGGGAAGAATTTCTCGAGTATATTTGCAGTTGACAAAAACTCTTGGTTTAACTTAAACAGAGTAAGAAGCAGGTGAACACCTTTCCTGCTACAAGGATAGGGGTATCCTGCAAAATGTTCACATAAGAGAGTAGTTTCTGCACAATGCAAGTGAATGACCGTGCTCCGTGCCAGGGGGAATGGCTGTGGCAGGAGCCAAGGCTATGCTAGGATTCCAAAAAAGAATTAGACATTTGGTCTGGCACGTTTTGGTGCTGTTTAACACAATGGTCTATAAACAAGTTGTATGGAAGACTAATTTATGAAGATGCCAAAATTAAGAGTATTTCAGAGGGAAGATCACAGTACAGTTGTTATTTTCCTCTACTTTTTCCTCAAGCACTTATTTCTGGCTGCTGCCAGAGAGAAATCTATCCCTCTTTACTGAATTTGTATGAACTCTTATGTTTTGAGGATGACTCTGGTCTGCAAAAAGCAGGGGTTTCCTCACCTCTGCTGCTCACAGAACCATATGCTTTTTGAAAAGAGAAGACGGTTTTGCTTAGTTAACAAAAATCAAAACAGTTTCAGCTTCCAGAGCCATAGCAGACCATGCTTTAAAATAGTTGAAAGCATCACTTCCGTTGCTCATCCTATTTGTGATTAACAAAAAAACCTCCATCATCCTTTAGAAGTTCATTAATAGACAGAAACAAAAATGAAATTCAGAAGTGTCATGGCTAATAGCTACATGTGAATAAGTAATCACAAATCCTCTGAGAGCAGCAGTTACCCCACAAAGTACCAGATGTTACTCCTTTCAAGCTTTCAGTTTGGCAAGGCACTTTCAAGAGTGTCTCTAAGAGAGGCATTATCAAAATTTACCTTATGGACGAAAAGACGTATTTCCCTACAATCAGAGGAACTTTCCTGGCTAAAGGAAGCTTCACAGAAGCAAAATTTGAGACTCCTCCAACACTCTCTGCAACACCTTTACTACCCATACAGCTCTGCTTCCAAAGGAAGCTGCAGTACTTGGTGGCCAACCTTGGCAAGGTACCCATGAGAATCCTGCAGCATTACAAAGGTAATGAGCATTGCTTCTTACTCAGTTTGGTGCACCCTGCTCTCAGATGGGAAAAGAGCTGTCAAGCCACACAAAAAACCCAACTTCAGCACAAAGCTGCATGCAAGCTAAATTGTCTTCTACTCCGTGATCCTAATGAAATATAAATCTAGTGCCATTTTCCTTAAGAAACAGCCCTCAACACAGAGGAGCTGCTTCTGTCTACTAAGCATCATACCCAGGTGCTCCAAATTTGCTCTTCCATGAGAAAATAACAGCTGAAGCCTCAGCAAGACCTATGCGTGAATTTCACTGCCCTAGTTAATTGTGTTTTCCCATATTAGCAAATGCTCTAGGTTCAGTAAAATAATTCCAGAGACCCTAAAGTTAATCATAACTGAGATGGAGTTTGCATTGTTCACACTGCTCCTACCAGATCCCCCCCTATAAAAAAAAACCCAACCAAACCCAAAACACACACATTTAAAAAACATCCCTTTTACCACAACCACTCATCCCAAAGTGCATAGTAGGAGATAACACTACCAAACACAGCCTGCTATACTAAACCACTGACAAAGCACGGTAGTAACTTCTGTTTAGTTTGCCCTCTGTCTTTAGTCTACAAGGTACATGCTCCATTCCCTGCATTAACTGCTGAAGAAGCTGGCAGCCAGCTTGCCTCAAACACCAGAGAGCACTAACTGCACCAGGCTGGAAATTGAGGGATTTATAGCCCCCATTAAACTGCAAGCTGAACAGGACATTACACCCACAAGTCCCCTCTTTTAAAAACCACCAGGAGACGAATAAATTCCAAGTTAAATTCCAAGAAGCAGCACCTCACCAAGAGCACAGGATTTCCAGGCACAGTACTGCTCCTGCACCACTGAATCCCAGGACAGGTTTCAGCCAGCAAGGCAGCCCCACGGAGATCTAACTCAGCTCCACCTTATTTATTTTGCTCTAACAAGGGCAGCCCAGACCCCAGGTGAAAGCACTTTCCAGATTAACTCTGTGGGCTGAAGCCTGCCTGGTGCAGGTCTTGCTGCCCCCATTCATTGCCCTAGGAGCAGGGCTGCATCCCAAAGGGGTGAGTTTGCCACCAGCGTCCATCCAACGCCTCCCCGTAGCTGAGCCCACACAGCACCCGAATTTCATTCACGCAGGATGGGAATGTTAAACAGCACCCAAAACCACCCAAACCCCCCCACCCAAAACAACGACCTCCCCAACGCCTGCCAGGCACAGCATTGCCTTCCCCAAGCCTCCTCCCACCCGCACTGCTGCTGCCTCCCCCTGGGGCCCAGGGCCCTGCACACGGGGGAAGCAAAGCCCCGGCTGCCTGGCCCAGCAGGACATGGAGGCGGTGACCAGGAGAGAAAACACGAGTTTTCTTCTCCCACCACCTCCCTCTGAGCACGTGCTTTCCACTCTTCCTACCGTCACATGAAAGTCATTAAAGAAAGGCAACAAACAAACAAACACCAACCAACAAACAAACAAACAAAAAACAAACAACAAAAAAACAGTTTCCATGTCAGAAAAAAAAAAAAAAGACAAAAATATTAAACTCAACTATTGCAACATGGCCATATACTTCTCACCCCTCAAGAAAAATTAAAAAAAATTTTAAAAATTCCACTTTTCACTGCAAGCAATCTTTCTGAGAAAGGGCTAAACCCAAAGCACGAAGTCTGACTTACTGCTGGGGAGGAACAGGAGCTGCTGAGGACACCGAGGCCCGGGCTTGGTATGGAGCATGCACAGCCCCTCCTTTGGGCCTTTCACCTTAAAGGCAAATACCACCTCCCTGCACTGATAGAGGGTGAGACCTCATGCAGGGTGTAGCTGAAGCACGACTGTGGTGCTGGTATGAGCCTACCAACCTCCTTCCAAAAATCAGACTCGCACCAGCAAGCAATAACATGGTTTTCTTTGGTTTTTCATCCAAAAAGGGATTGGAGCTTCAATACTCTGAGCTGCCCCTGGGTTAACAGTCAAGTTTACAGGGAGAGCAGAAATGAGTAAGGTATCTCAGTGAAGCTTCTGTGTTGGGTTTCAAGAGATACAAGCACCTCCAGTTTAGGCTCCCTTGGAAGCTGGGCCTCTGGGGAGGTTGGTGTTTCTCCCACATGGTATGCAAACTCTCAGAAACTGTCAATGTGGTTTACAGATGCCAAACTGTGTGGTTTGACAGTGGTATAAACCCACAGCAGAGAAATCTTTCACAGTAGGGATGAACGAAATGAATTGGAGCTTTTTTCCTGGTTGTTGCCAAAGTTGGAGGATGTTGCTTTCTGCTTCTTCTCACCAGAAGTCAGTAAACGATGTACAGTTTTCTATCAGTTGGTCTGTAGTCCATGGACAAGCAGATAGGGACAAAGAAATAATTCTTTGTCTTAACAGCTACAGATTTTGCTGATTTTCCATAAGATGTATTCATCCACAGGACCTACTAGCAGAGTAGTATTTGGGAAATGCTATGGCAAAGAGAACATCTACTCTTCTAAAGGAAGCACTTCCACATTATTTAGATGATCCCAAATAATTATTAATAATGTCTAAGTAATGATATCTAATATGGCTCATTTTATTCATAGCTCTCAAAGTGCTCTACAAAGGAAGACAGTGTAATTACTCCCATTTTACCTGTGGGAAAACTGAGGCACCAGGAGGTCATGGGATTACTCATCGTTACTCAGCAAGACAGTTGTGCAGCCAGAAATACAGCCTCGGTCACCTGAGTCCCAGTCAGCAGCTGCTCAAAAAGAAACTAGTGATTTTGAGTGTCTAGATAGAGAAATTCTAAAAGGCATTAATTTCTTTAGGTAGAGTATGCACTGCACTTCCTAGAGCAAGAAACCCCAAAACTTCATTAATCTTCAGGCACCAAAATATTGATAGCCAGGATTGAAAACAAAAGGCTTCAGAAATGCTGCGTGAAGCCAAATTCAAGAGTTCAGAGTGGAAGTAAAATGCAAACTCAGATGCTCAGACTGAAAACTAATCTTTCTTCCTGAATGCCTACAGTAGTTAACCACTTAATGCCCCTAAATTAATGCATTAACTAATATATTACATTAATTAATAGAATAATATATTAGCCCTCAACTATCTTGGGGAGTGGAGTGGGGCCTGATAGAAAAGTAAGTCACAAAGCAGAGAAGTCAGCAGCCTCAGCTCCAGCAGTCCTAATCTACTCACTGGTCCCTGCCTTGTCCTGTTGCACCTTGGAGTGCACCAAAAGCCACGGTACGGAAATGGTGTAAAGTTCATGAGCATTACTCCTTATTAACTGAATCTTGGTGTTAGTTATATTTTTAGTTCTTGAGAGGGATGGGGGCTCCATTTCAGACTGCACCATTAAAACTCGAGGAATTTGGCAGCCCTCGTCCTGCTGGAATTCCCCCACTCTGCATTTTAGCACTGTCGTGATTTGTAGACATGGCTGCCTAAAGGAGCTCACAGCTGTGCAAGAGGAGAAGGAAGCAGGGTCTGGCAGCAGGGGACAAGCGTGGCCCTGGCAGGCAGCAGCAGCTGGAATTCCCCAAAGCATGGAGCACAGTTGTACCCTGGCCACATCAGCCACCTCCTGCCTGCAAAGCACAACCTGGAAGCACCCTTTAGACACCTTTAGTAACCAAAAATGTTCATTTACATTAACTAGGAGGGTGGGGGTAAAATGAGAGCCCATGGGTATACAAGCAGGCTCTAATTTCTCTCTATGAGGAGACTGCTGTTGAATTTCAGGGAACTCTTCTATTGTTTACTTCACCAACAAGCAGCCCTTCTTCCTAGCATGAGCTACACTGTATTTTGCATTTTCCCATATCTTGTTCTGCTTCATCCTATATTTCAAGGTCTTGGCTCACAAAAGCCCAAGAGAGACTGACCTCCCCCCTGGCAGAAAGGTCCTGCTGAACTGCAGTCATTAGCAGTTATTGTCAGAAAAAAGCATTTGCAGCCCAGCTTTCAGATTTAACTTTTTAAAATCTAGACTTTCCCAATATCTTTAAATCCTTCAGATATTCTCCTATGTATTAGTCCTATAAGATACCTCCAGAAGAAGAGTGATGAACACATGGGTTTGGAAGGGTGAATGTAAGTAACACAAACAACAACACATGGTATTTTTTTGAAATAGAATATAACTTTCACCAATGGTTCAACTGCCCATTATTCCTTCCCAGATCCTGCCTTGCTCAGACGTTTCTCAGATCTGATCAGCAATCTCACAAAAAAAGCCTGGGGACAACATAATGGGTTATGGGCAGGGGGTGGTTCAGAGAAAAACATACCAGTGGCACAGAAATGTGCATGAGAAAACAAAAGAGGATATCTGCTTGCAGGGTGAATACTGATCTCAGAAGCAGCTACGAACCAAGAACACATGGGTAACACATGAAGGAACCAGGAGTGACAGTGGTGCAGGGCTCCTTGACACTGCCAGTGTCTTACAGCATCCATTGAGGACAGCCTAAGGAGGACTATGAGCTTCTTCTTGTTCCCTTGGCAAATATTTGTATTGTGCACATCCAGTTTCAATTGAGAGCTGTATGATAGTTAGAGGAATTACAGCAATTCTGTCTCAGAGGAATGCTTATTACATGGTTGATAAAAACTTTGTATTCTGCTAGAATCTACTGTAACAGTGCACTCTGACCTCCTTTGACTTAAATTTCTCTTTTGGAACTGTATGTGTGTGAGTGGAATGGAAAGGGGTAGGAAAGGATGGTTCAGCTTTCTGGTTGCTCTTTACTCGAGCTTGGCAGTGTGTGGACAAGACTGACCTATATCAAACAAAGTGAAACTGGCTGCACAGAATAGTCCTCTTAATTCACTATGCTGAAAAACACAAGGGGGATTTTTTTCCCTTCATCATCTTCTTTCAGTTACACTCATCTTGAGTAAGACTGTGCCCACAGCAGATGCAACATTTGCAGCTTCATGGTGGCCCCTCAAAACACGTTACATCACCACAGCCCCGAGGCCCATGCCAGTGCCCTGCTGAGCCCTGGCAGCAGAGCTCCTTTGGGAGAAAAAGGACCCCTCTACATTCCCAGTGCTACCATGCCAAGGGAGTCACAGCTTGGGCACTACATAGCCCATTCCCTGAAAACCACTAGGAATGGCTTCTGGAAGCAGAATGAGCTCAGGTAATACTATCAGCAACTCCTGCAGCTCAGGAGCTCGGGAACCCACCACATCTCCTACCTATACCTCATCACATCTGATCTCTACATTTGATCATTATCAGACTCAATAATAGTGACCACTTCTCCATAATAGAGGCATTTCTTTCTCCTCAGGGTTTCAGGCATCTAGTAGCTCCACCAGCACTAGAGACAACAACCCCTAGTTGTTGGAACAAGGTCACCCCTAATTTTTTTTCCTCCAAGGATTCCTTCAGCATCTTGTAACCTTTCACAGACCTCTCTTATCTCCCACCCAACCTTGGACACCCCCTTCTCGACCCTCCTCTTCTCACCCATCCTTGGAAACCACCTCCTCACCCAACTATGGACATCCCCTCCCCTTCTGCTCAGCTCTGACACCCACTCCCTTTCTCAGCAGGGGCCAAGGTGACAGCACTGTCACAGCAATTCCTCCTCCTGCCCACCACAATTGGTGCTTTCAATAGCCTGGAGTACAGGGTATTTGTAACCTCCAGAAAACCATACAGGAGCCTGAGCAACCTGTGTTGGGAAGCCCAGAGTTCAAGTCTGGTGCTCAGGACACCCAGCTCAACCTCTGGCCCATGGGGATCTGTCCAACTTTGCCCTTGAATTCCAGATGTATAGCAGTGCCACCAACTTTGTAAAACATACAGGGACCTGTTGATCACCAGTGCCTCTCCAGGGAAACACAGTTCTGAGACCTTCTAAATAATAAAAGTAAACTTAAATCTCCATCCATTAAAAAAAAAAAGCACTGAACCCACAAACAATTAAAATGCGGTTGCCATTGTTTTCTTTGTAACTCACTCTTCCAGTCAAACTCTTTCCCAAACCTATTTGCAGCGATGGTTCAAAGCAGTGCCCATCTGCAAAGGGAGGAGTCAGAGCTGCCAGGCAGAGGTGAGAGCTTTTACAGCAATAAGTGAGAAAGTCTCAACAGAAACATGAGCGGAAAATCCAGGCCCAACCCTCAAAACTCTGAAGAATTTTTGAGCCAAGTCCAAAAAAAAGTATTGTAAGATAAACTTTACAGACAAACTTGAAAAGACACAAAATATTTTCAAGTCCATTTGAAAAAAACCCCAACACCTTGGGTCTAAATAATGGACATTATTTGCTCTGGTTTAGATACCCAGCTGAGAACATGCATTTGCGTCACCCTCTCAAAGTTTACACAAGACTTTTTGCAGCCAGACAGCCCATCCTGATAGTTTTACAGGAGGACAAATGGAGTGATGAGCACAGATCTATGCAGAGAGGTCTTCTGCTGGGTCAGTGCTGCCTCTGCCCCTGCTGCCACATTCCAACCTCTGCTCCCCAGCTGCAGTTACAATTAAAAATAATGGAGACCATCTTGTATTCATCCAAGGGGACTGCCTAACCCAAAATCATCCCATCACCCGCTCACACCATCAGCAGTGGCTTGCAGCAGATGCCTGGAGGCACATCCACAAGCTGATAATGAAGGAGGCTCTGAGATCTGTGGCACTGCATTCTGCTGCACAGTATGGGGAGATTCCTCATCTTTTCTGGAGGAGGGGGAGAAAGGCAGGTGTTAAATGCCCAAAGCTAATCACATCCTTTCAAATTATCTAGAACGCATCAGGAAATACTTTAAGTAAGAAACAGCCCCAGAAATGAAAGAGATGAGGTAATTTTCCAGAGATGAGTGTCATGACAAAATACAGCTATTACAGGCCTTCATCACTACTGTTCTGTAGTGAATGTAGGTGTATAATAGGGAAAACTGAAAAGTTCTGACAATGCAATGGCCAGAAATCAAGTTCTTTGTGAATCAATTCCCCCCTTTTGAGCTTTGCTCATCAGTATTTTTCCTGTGAGCACAGCAGTTACCCAATAACAATATTCACTGCAGTTCACTGCTGCCCATTTTTTTACAAGGAGCTTGCTTTCAGTGTTTCCCACAGAAAATGGGCCTTTTAGCTAGTGTCTGCTGAAATTTTGCAGTATTGAGTGCAACCAGCATCTCTCAAGTTTCACTAGTCTACCTTCACCACACCAATACAGACCACAATACAAAATGAGAAATGACTTTATTACAGATGGTAAAATAATTCAGCCAAGCACATTAGAGCTTCAGAAAGGCAGCCGAGGTGTCAGGAACTGGCTCTCATTCGATGTTGCTCCAAAAGAGTCCAGAGGAAAAAAAGGAAAAAAAAAACCCAAACCCAACAGAAAAGTTCCACTTGGAGCCAGGACAAGGAAAGACTCTGCTACATCCAGCACACAGGCCTGGCCCAGGTTCAGGGCCTTGTTTGTGTGTTATCCCTTATCTACATGCAAGCCTAAGCTCTGGGCTGTCTGAAGAGCAGATGTTGCAGCACTGTTGAGCCCAACCTCTTGATTTATGTAGTGTGGACAAGTTAGGCATGGTCCAGGGTGAGCTTCCTACAGTCCAGGCCATCACCAGATGTCCTGAGCTCCTCTTCTTGATGCCTGTGTGCCATCAAAGCAAGTGCCAGCCACAGGCAGCACACCCCCAATCAAACCTGAGAGAAGCCCCCAGATCAAGGGATCACCACAAGCACAGCTGGTCCCCCAAACCAGGGACACATGCTGTGCTGGGTAGCTGCCAGGGAGACCTCCAAGTTCCTGACTGACTTGCTTGTTAGCACAGTAAAAATGAGATGGTGTGGTGCAAGGAGCAGCTTTTACAGTCTAGAGAGCAAAGCCAGAGCAGTATTTTTCTCAAGGAGTTAACCAAGTTAAACCAGAAAAAAACCCAACCAATACATTAGTTTGCACCACTTTTAAAAGACACAGTTGGAATGCAACGTCTCATATGCAATGCTCATGCCTGCAGAGATGAAATTGGGCTCAGTGCTTCCCCCAGAGAGTGTAGGGATGAACCATCATCTGAGAAACTCACACTGCTGATTTATGTGCTGCAGACCATGAGATATAGGTAGCACCCAGCTGAAATGACAGTAGGTCATTTCAAGCTCAGTATTCTCTTTTTTTCTGGCAGATACACATAGAAGTTTGGTATATGGAAACTGATGGAGTGACTCTGCTGTTTGATACGCTGCATTTACACAGGGGCCTTCCAGGCAGCTCCCCAGAAGCTGTGAATGCTGGTACAGCACACAGCTGCTCCTCACCATGGGATGTGTGTGCCTTGTTCAGCCTGCTGCTGCAAGGCTTAGGAAAAAGAGGACATTTTTGCATCCCAAACCAAGACATTGCACCACATCACTATCAGTAGCATTAATGGCACACAGTGCCCAGGACACAGAGCACGGAGCTTCTTTTCAACTTACTGAGATTTGAACCTTTTTGATGTGTGATTATAAGAGGTGGCTGGGAGAAGCTGGTCAGGGGATATCCCACGCAGGTCTTAACATGGCCCCCACCAGGAGGGAGCAAAGCAAGAGAAATCTTGCAGCCCACGCTGATTTTCAGCCCTGGGATACTATGTATGGCAGGGCATTTAGTCATATAAATATAGTCAGAGAGGAGAGGGACAGCTTCCCTGGACAGAGAACATGAAATATGTGATTCTTTTTTAGGACAGGAAGGCTGCAGACTGTCTACTGCAAAAGACTTGTGACATTTTGAGTTGAGCCAGGTAAGACTCTTGGCTCCCTAAGGCACCTGCTCTTACAAAAGCTGCTTCACAGTCTTCACAAATTCTTTTCTCTATGAACTGATCAGGGGACTTACAAGGCCTCTCTCTCAAACTCTTTCTTAAAAGTTGATCTTCACTAAAATTTATATAAAAAATTAAATCATCACAATATGCAGAAAGTCCCCAAGACCCTTTAGAAGCAAGGAAGTGTAAACAGCAAAATCCTGTGTTTCAGTAAATAATTAAAATGCAAAACAGAACCACCAGCAGAACAGATGTTATGTGCAGATTCTTGTAATATGAATTTGGTTGCAGCTCCCTTTGGTTACCCCCACAGCCAGGTTGCAAAAGCTGATGGTAAAAAAAAAACTTTCCAATTTCCTACCCCCCAACAATACTTTTATGGGAAATTGAAGCCTCCTGCTAAATACCATGCTGGCTGTGTTTTTCAGCATGTAAAAACTCTGTGACAATCCAGCTATTCCTAAGCCCAAGGGCAGAAAATCCTTCTCTCAAAACTAAGAGCACTTGCAAAAACCTTTCTCTGTGTCACAAAATAGCTGCAAGACAGGGCAGACGAAGGACAAAGAATTAAGAGCAGATTATAGTCTTAGAAGACAGAAACAAGCGACCTGTTTATCAGAAACACTGCTGGTGAGTGAGGGAACGCTACCTGGGGTGCTCACAGGATCTTCACTTCTGCAACTGTGCCTGGTGCTTAGAAATTACAGGGTTAGCTCCCTGTAATTTTATCACTACAGTGACACACCTAACGTGATTTATGATTTTTTGCTTGTGATTATCTTAAAGCAGTAGCTCCTGGAGTGCTATGAATACATCAGTGTCTCCTGTTCCATCAAAAATAGGAATGATCTTTCCAGCCTGTATATTTTAAAAGTAAAACTCACAAAAGCCAAACTACGAAGACAGAGTACAGGAAATTGGTTGTTTAACCTTAAGATTTTGAATCCTATAATATTTGATCACCTAATGCCCATGTAAACTCCCAGAGCCAGCTGAACTACTACTTCACAGCTCCCACAGCCACCTCAAAGACCTCTCTTGTAGCCAGCACAGCAATCCTATCGTTACAGCCCACCAGTCCTGGCTCCTGCTTTTGAGTTTACAGACAGACACTGCTGGGAATACACAGCTGAGCAGCTGCTGCCTGCAGCACCAGCTCACCAACACACTGCAAGATTCTTTCCTTGCATTTTTTTCAGCATGCACTGACTTAGATGCACATCAACATTACTGAACTAGACATACATTGAAGCTCTCAGAGCAAGGTTTTGCACACAGACTCATTTTTATGGTGCCAAGAGCCTTTTGAACCCCTGATCAGTTACTGCAGGGTTTCCCCCTTCTCACTCTTGGAGGTGGCTGTTCTCTTTATGTCTGTATGTACTAAGCAAATTCCCCTTACTTATGTGCATCACTATTTATCACATCAGGTCACCTGTGGCATTTGAACTCCTAATTGGAGATGACTCAGCAGCAAAATCCTGTGGGGAGATTGTCTGTTACACAGCAGTAAGTGATTACAGTCACCAAAAACTCCCAAGTAAGCCCTAGGAACAGATACAGGTATGTTAATGAAAATAGATGGGATTATATTATCTATTATCAGCAGACTTCATCAAGAAGACCCCAGAAATCTAACACAGCAGAACATTTGCTTTCTGATTTTTCTCAGTTTTGAACGTGGGCCACAAAATCTTAAAGAAAAAAGAAATCAAAATTTATATGCCAGTGTAACCATTGGATCCCACCAGGATGCCCATGTTACCATGAAGGTTTTCACATTAGTGCAAAATTAGCTTAGAGCCAGACACCGAATTAAAAGCCAAGTTTCCTTCATTTCCTCCTCATTCAAGACCTTTATTCCTCCCTTCAATGTATTGTGACACATATGGACTTCTTTTAATAAGGGTTCTATACTCCTTTGGCCACTTGTTGGATGTCAGGGGATTTTATTTTTCTGAGCCCTTCTGCTCTGTATCAGGCCAGAAATCCTTTTGTGTGTTGAGGAGTTAGCTTGCAGCAGAAGGTGCCAGGCAGATCAGCAGGGGATTATAGCTTACCATGACCACCCTAAACATCTCTGAATGGATGACCTGTTGAGAACTTGCTTCTTTAATTTTTTCAGTATTTTTGGATGTTGAACAAGATCCTACAAATCAGGTATTCTTTCCTCACAATTAAAAGGCCACATGAAAGTCTTCACATACTCTCTTTGCAGTCCCCTGAGATCTGGGAAAAGACAGAAAACAGACAATTTGGTTCCAATTCAATCCTTTAAGTAGCACTAAGAGGACCTCCAAGCAGACAAGGTTTCTCATAAACTCTTGAGTGGCCTGTAGTTTTTTGAAGAGGAAAAGAAAAAAGTGCTGTATTTAGCAATGATTGTGAAGGGGTTGTGACATCTTCAGCACAACAGCTCTCTGACATAGAGAAAAGAGGTCCAGAACTGGACAAAACAGAGGAGGGCACTGGGGACTGGCAGAGTGCAGGGCCTCTGCCAGGTAGAAAGAACTGAAGAGGGTTTAACTCTTGAGCAGTGTTTTTCCAAGGATCATATCTTCTAATCCCATCTTCTGATGAGACTGCAGTACAAGAACAGGAGAGCAACTAAAGAAGAGACTTCAAAGATGAGATAAATACCCTCCCCACCAGCAGCATCGTACGCTTTTAGCGAGGTCCTGTGCGGGGTGGTGGCATCTGAGAGGTCCCACACTGACAGCATCTGGTCCATGCAGAGGAGGTCTACAAAGCCCTCCCACCCATGAGGCCACCCAGCCATAGGTTTGTCTCAGCACACTTCATACTGTCCCCTTGCACATGTCTGGCTCCAGCTGGGGAGCCTCCCCCATAGGATTTCAACCAAGGGGGAAAACGTAGCTATGAAGGTGACCACCACCTCACTACAGAGCTCACCAAGGCCAATTAAAAAAAACAAAACACCTCCCCTGCTCCCCTCCACCTTTCATTCCTGCATGGAGCCAGTTCTGTTCCTCCAGAAGTCACTGGTTGCTCTGAGCACACCACAAGCTGCTCAGAACAATTTCTAACTCCTCTGAGTCTTTGGAAAGTACCTGCTATATCACCGGCTGTTTCTGTAAATAGCTCTATACCAAGTCATGTGGCTTTCCTTATTTGGCTTCAGGTTTCTCTGCCAACATGGCAAATTTGGGCTCCCATCTCAAAGGTGAAGGCAGATGAGATTTGTGCACCCTGTCATAGCAGGAGTTCACTTATTCTTTGGCAAATCATAGTATGAAGAAAGAAAAAAAGCATACACTTGTCCAAATGCAAAGGTTCTGCAGAGCCTGCACATGGGATGAAGCACTTCTGCAAGACTTTACCCTACAACAGCTTAAGCAAATCTCTGCCAAAGTGTCACCCAGCTAATACCCAAGTGAAAGGAAAGTTGCTTACGCCAGCATTGCTTCACAGCCATGAAGGGGCACAGCTTGGGAGGGATATCTAGCACGTTTTGCTCAATTGTGCCCCCTCCCATGCCAAAGGGAGGAAAGCTGCTGCCTCATGACTGCCTGTTAGCAATGATGAGCACTGGGTACCAAGAGGTTTTTTAACCTTTGTGCTGCATTGCAAGCATCACCATTGGCAAGACTCCAATCTGATAACCGCAGTCCATTTACCAGCCCTGTTTGATAGGTGTGGGAACTAATAAAGAAAGGTGAAGTGACACGTGCAATACTCCCCATGAAAGATCTCTTTGAACCCAGGAACCCTCACTGGCTGTAACTAGACCCTGCTCACCAAAATCTATACAGATATAGCACCCAATACATGCTGCTGCTGTGGCCCATACCCTCTCTACCCTCCCTTCCATGCCTCAAATAATTTCTGATGGTTTCCCTTGTCTTCTACAAATAGATTTTTTTCCCTACATACCTGGTTGTGGGTTTTTTTGTTTGATGATTTGTTTTTGGCAGCCTCCTTAAAACCCAGGACTGTGCCTGAGAAACCAGGTTTCCAGCAGGGATGCTGCAGAGACCAGAGGATTTCAGAGCTGTTTCTTAAGCCTCTGTTATTAGTGAGATTTGGGAGGCTGGGCCATACTACATTGTGCTGAGAACACAAAGCTAGAAATAAAAGAGGAAAGAGCAGCTTGTTTGAAAGGTCTTTCATTCAAAAGGGAGGAGTGAGTTACAGCAAACACCTTCAATACATCAGCAATGCAAAATCCTGAGGCCACAAATTAGCCCGGACACGGGGAGAAGGATGAGCAGACCAGGCAGGACCATGGTCTGATGCACAAGCAGGTGCATTCCCAACAGCCCAAAAAGAAGAGAGCTCCTAGCTAAAACAGAGCCTAATGACCATTATTTCCAAGAAAACAAGTAACTTATCTGTTAACATCAATCCCAACCGGGCATTAGCTGAAAAAAGGGTGCCTTTAGAGAGACTAATTACATGGCTCTCAACAGCTGGACTTTGATCATAATTACAGTGCCTTCTTCATCTTATGTTAGTGGCTTTCAACTGTGGTTAGGTGGGCACTTCTTGGAAAGTTGAAATCCTGCCTGTTTCAGATAGTTCATTTTATGACTCAGAGATACCCTGGGTCTTCTAGAGCTCCCACAAGTACCATTCAAACAAGTAATTCATGGGGGTCATTGACTTGTCCCTTTAACACAGTTGCTTCTGCCCCTACAGTAGCATCTTCCCAGGCCCAGGAGCCAGAGAACTGATCCTGCTTTATCACTAATTTCAAGCATTTAATTCAAATCCCTTTGTAAGGGAAACAGAAGTAGAAAAACAGTGAGGTTTTTGTTCAACTCTGCTATTGCCGATTTTTAGCATCTCTTCATCCTTTCTGTTTAGGAGGCAAATGAGTCCACTGAGTATATACCTTTCTAATTTCACTTCATACATTCACATGCTACTTACATCCCTCACTTCAGCACAGGGATGTATGCCCCTGTCAGTGCCTGGTGCCCCTCTCTCAGCTGGGCTGCAGCTCCAACACTGAACTCCAGTGCCCACAGCAACAAGTGGGGCTTGCAGAGGAGAAGGAAGGAGGTGACTGTCCTGTGTCCCAGATGAGTGATCTGTACTTGTGCATAATTCAGGGAGTGCTTTTGTTTCAGTGCCTCCATTTACAAATAAGTAGCTTAAATGAGAGAGCTAGGCTGTTGAGACAGTGTCTGAAGCAGCCTGAACAATAACACACAGCACTGGCAGCTATTTTTTTTTCTCATCTGTGGCACTGAATTAATGAGTTGTTTGGATATGCCACAGCAGCAACACATAGTTTCCCTGCTATGAGATGTCAGGCAGTAAGTATACATCTGTTATAATAACACATCAGCTAGGGCTCTTCAGTACTATCTGTGTTCACCACTTGACAGAGGAAATGTTTTAGCTGGCTCCCACGCTGTCTGCCTGCTGGACACCCCAAAAGTGAAGAGATTAATAGATGAAGCAATGGCAAAAGGTAAATCTAAGATGCTAATCTTAGAGCTAACTGGGATTTATAACTGCTTCCCCCTCCACAGTGATCTACAGGGAAATCTTTACAACCCTCCCACCCGTTTTAACAGGATTTCACTACTGCTGTTTTGCCAGCATGCCTCAGCTCAACGTTATCAGTTTGCTGTTTAGATTATTACTAGTTGTAATTTTAAAGTTGCAAAGAAGCAGACTGGTATTAACTAAATAAAGCATTTTGACCACATCAAAGCAAGAGTGTTTCAGACTGTGTAAAAGAAATGCGATTATGAAACTGTTTAATTTTGTTAAATCAGTCAGACAAATGTCACCTAGTACATCATGAAAGATGAAAGATCCAATGGAGCTTAAAGCTGAAGACCATCTCTATCTGGCAGAGCACAGCAACTAATAACTGGACAAGTGCCACTCTCAGCTCATGTAAACAGACATGCCTAACAGCTGAGACGTGTTATTACTCTAAGCTACTTCTTGATCAGGTTTTATGACTGAGGGGTGTCACAAACTTTAGCTGTCCCAAGCTGTCCTGAGGCTTTCCACACCACAGTAATCACTTAAAAAAATCATCACGCTGCTAAAGGCATCAGGTGAGGAGCATCATTTCCAGTGTCAGGGCTGACTTGCCGGAAGATGCAGATTTGAAGGAGAGAAAGGCCTATTTAAGAAGTTATAGAGAAGATAGCCAGGGGAAGTTTTTTTTTTTCTTCATTTCCAGCTCCAGATAGGTTTTTTTTTGCCTGACCCACAGTACCAATTTTATGACCCTGTTCTTTGACATGGGATGGGATGCTCACAGGGGCTGGAAAGCTGCCCCAGAGCTCAGGTACACTTCCAGGTGCATCTTTACACTTTCTAATTATTTTTCTTATTTTTTATATTTTCTGTTGAGTAATATTTTCCTGGCCGTGGCTTCCAGCTATTGGAAGGTCTTTGTCCACTAAAGCTCCCACTACTACAGCCTGAATCCACCTTTCCAGATGGGCACTGCTCTCATTTTGCTCTTCTCAGGGAGACAGCGGAACCCAACGGTGTCAGTGGTGCTGGGTGGGTCTGGGGGGATCAGAGGGTGGCCAGCTCCTCAGCTCATGTTGTGGAAGGTCTCGCCAGGGAAACCAATACCCCCGGCTTCGTTCCACATTCCTCTGCCACAGCAGCGCGGCCAAGGACCGAGCGCTATTTCCCAGCTCCCCTCCTCTCCTTCCCCTCCGCTGGCCCCAAACGTGGCCCCTCCTTGCTGCCAGGTCTCCAACCCTCGTCCCCAGGACCTTCACAAAGCACTGGCACCAAGCAGCCGGCAGATTCAGGGGAGATAAACCCCCCCATAAACATGGCAACAAATCATGGTAGTGGGGAAAAAACAACAAGGAGAGATCTCGAGACTGCCTGTAGTGCTGTGGGCTGAGTGATGGTCAGCAAACAGCCATGCAGCACAAGCAGCCTTCCCCAGCACCCTGCAGAGGGTGCAGAGTTAATAGTTAACCCTTCTGGGGATCAATCATCTTGGTGAGACACCAGCCAGGACTTTTTCAAAACACAGCCAGGAACAAGCCTTAAAGTAGCTCGACAAGTGACTGTGCTCAGAGGATTTCACCTCTCCGAACTTTATGACTGGAAAAATACCATGTACATGTCATTTACATGCTTAAATATAGTATCTTCTATTGGGAGAAACAAACAAACTGACAATGTGATACTGTGATACCTCATGCTGACACTCTCTTTTATCTGATGGAAAGTTAGAAAACTCAGCATAACAACAAAGCTAAAATAAGACTGTCAGGCTCTGATGCTGGCTGTTAAACAGAATGAAAAAATATTCTTGGAAAAGTACTCTTTCTTAGAAGGAAGTTCTTTTCCTCTCTGGATCTTTTAAATTATTTATTTATCCTTTAAATTCTAAAATCTCTGAGCTTAATAGTTAAGCCCATATTCTTTTTGGGAGCTTTTTTATTTAAAGGAGCAAATAAACACACTATAGAAAGCTAAAGCAGTTCCCGCACTACTCAAAGCAGATTAAACCTTCTGCTCCAAAACACAGGGGAAAGATACTATCAGTTTTCATGTTAATTTGTCATATTTTGTTTTTCTCCAATGCCAAAGAGGAAAAGGGAGATATCTTAAACGGATGCCTATAATTAAACAGTAACCTGTTAGGAAGCCAAAAATAATAATAAGCTTCACTGAGCATGAAGAGAGCGGCACATTTTTTCCGCGTGCAGCCCAGCTGCCACTGGACGATAGCAGAAAAGTTAACAATTACACATGACACTCAGATCAAACCTGTGATAGCAGAGACTTGCGTCACGCTCAGACTCACCGCTGGATGCAGGGATCGGGGTAGTACTGCAAGGTGGTGAAAGGTGCTGCTTCAAAATTCATCTCCTTCGAGCCCCTCTATGGGTACAAACCAAACCAAAATAAATAAATATATATTAGCCAGCCTGCTAACAGCAATAAGGTCAAGTGGTACATGAGGTACAACTTTAGAGATTTATTTTACACTTGTGAATGGGTGGGATCTCCCAGGGACTTGGCCAATGAGATTCATCAAGTGACCTGAGCATCACCACCAGTCCCTCCTCGCCAGCTGGGCATCTTCTACATGGATATTTTCCCCTCCTCTTGACATCCTTAATAAACTTTGGTGTACGTCGACCACACTTGTTGTTTGGAGCTCATCTGGGGCATCTCTGAACTTCTGATCTCGCCCGTCATTGGTCGCCTTCCAGCCTGACTTCACAGTTTAATTTTGGCAGCTCTTGCGATTTTGCACACTGCTGTGGCCACTGGTCATCTTCCTCTCCAGATGGTCGGAGTTTCCTCTGCTGGGTGCGTTGCCCTTGCCAAATTTTCTTGTACTTTCAAAGCTTTCCCTATCAACCCTGTAGCTAATACCTGCATAAAGCTGCCCGGGGAAATTTTTAGTCTCTCTCACACCACAGTTCAAACAATCTGTTGTGGTCACAGTTTCAAAAGCTGAATGACAAAACATGGGGAAATTCCTCTATTAAAATTAACTCAACTTTTGTTCATCTGCCTCCCCTTCCTGCCCTTCTCTACCCAAGAAAATTATCAGACATAATTAATGTTTCCATCCGTATCTTTTGACCTTTTTTTGAAAAGAATTGAGATGGTAGTCATCTTTCATTATTTTAGTGTTCAATAAATAATGTATATATTTTTCACATGAAAAACAACAATTGTTTCAAATATCTTGAGGAGAAAAGTAAGAAAAAAAGAAAACAAGAATCATATTTTTCAGGCCACTAAAACCTAAAGAAACAAGAATAAAGTCCACCAAAACACCACCAAACATGAAAAGCACATTTGATTTTCCTAAAGGAAAATAAAAGCCAGGAAGGAACTTCATTTTCCCCCTCTCTCATTTTGTTGTTTTGTGTTTTTTTGTTTGCTTGCTTGCTTTTTAAAATTTGTTGTTGGGTTTTGTTTTGTGTGTTGTTTTTTTTTTTTATTCACACATAAAATCATTCAGGACAGCAACCTGTTTTGTTCCCCTCTTTTTCCTCCTTCATGGCTCATCCAAATAGTACAGGCTGTAAACCTATCCTGGTTCTGTGGTTTTGGAGAATGAATGAAATATGAATCAGGAGCTAAATTAAAATGGATTCCAGCAGGAAAAAAATAGCGTCCATGTATCTGTGCACCAGTGGGACTGCAGCTTCAAGTAGATGTATACATTTGTGTATAGGGAGAGAGGAAGGGGCTGCCCTGTAGCTCACCTACAGTGCATCCTTTGTGCTGATGTCAGCGCAAATACCAACTTCCCAAACAGAAGCCAGGAGCCCTCCAGACAGCAGCCATTGCCTCTTTATTTTCCCTCTGTGTTTTCCTTGTAGGAAATTTTGGTTTGAAGAATGTCATGTGGAAACATTTTCATTGCTGCCTGTGCCAGGGGAGCTATTTCAGACTTGACATTCTCCACCCACACTCATCCTGATAGTTCCTAACATCTGTGAATTGTGACTCCTGCAAGCTCACAGGGCTGATCCCTGGCCAAGTCCAAGAAGCTTTCGTTATGATAAGTGGCATTTGCCAAGGAAGAGAGGCTGGAAATGAAGAATGTATAGTAATAATAATTACTGAAGTTAAGAGCCCCCTTCCTGCTGGACACTGCTTCCCCTGCCTGGCCTGTGGAGGAGCAATAATATGGAATAACTTCCTCCTCTTATGCTGAGTCCCAGAGTAAACACCAAACATCATAGCCTGCATCAGTGAGGAAAAAAAGTGGAAATGTACAAACCAGACTCTGCTGGGGAGGGGAGAGGGGATATCACACCCGGGCTTATGTGTACATGATGCAGCCCATGGCTTCTGCTGAGGTCAGACTGTACTTACCCTTGAGTGGCCACCTCTCCTGAAGGAGCAAATACCTCCAGGGAGTGGAAGAGGAGGGCCAGGGCAAACCTGTCATCCACACTGATAGCCTGGATCTGGTCTAGGCTTTCAATATCCAGACTTAACTAAGAACTCATGGCAGGGAAGTCTTCTCCCTGAACCATCTGTTTGAGCAAGAGCTTGGGATCATGCTCTCATGCTCCAGTCAGTATCTGTGGGTATGAGTACAGACAACCAGCCTGGCTGGAGAGGTGCACACAGGCACCAGGCTGGGCTATGTGTACTCTGCTGAGACCTTGTGCTTGCTTCTAGGGACAGACCAGAAGCTCATCGTGTTTCTTCTACAATGCCTGTGGTGGGACGAGCTGTTACCTGTGCAGGACTGGCTTTTCCCAAGAGTGGGCATGAGTTTGTCTTTCCTGCTAGATTCAGTCTAAAAGGCATAAACCTCATGCAAAAGAAATGCTGTGTGAAAATGGCTTTTCTCATGAAATCCTGTGCTACTTACTTCTCCAAGGGAGCTGGAGTAGAGTCTTTCCCAGCATGGCCTGAGTGCCAGGGACAACACATCAGGAGTGGGGCAAGGCCAGACAATTCCCACTGGGAGTCTCAGACCCGCTCTTCTGGTTTTGGCCAGTCTCCTCACTTGGCACATGTCCAGATAAGGCTCTGTGGCCAGATCACACACCCCAAGGGCTTTGTGAAGTGCAACAGGCAGCTCCTGGAATTGATGCTGCAGGGCTGCTTCTTGCCCCCAGGGAAGAGTCTGACCCCTGGTTTAGCACTACCTTAACAGCACAGCAGAGTACCCCTTGGTACCTCAGGCACGTTAAGTACAAATCTGCTACAGCCCAAATTACTGAGCCTGTGATTCCTGCTTTTAGTGATGAACATGTCTAGCAGCACCACAGTCAAGAAGAGGCAGTTAGTCTCCAGCCTGCAATTCACACCAAAAGAATAACTTCTCCTGAAAAGCCATAATTAATTAAAAAAAGAAGCACCACATAATTGTAATGAGCAGTAGTAGCTTGGAGGAGGCTCTCTTCTCACTCACAAGGCACTGATGGGAGTATGTGTCTAGCAAGGATATTTCCATAAAAACTTCAAAAGGGTCCATCAGCTGCCCAAGGTCCTTACCAGCCCGCATGCCTGGGGCTGGGCAAATGCAAATGGCTCATGGCTTGGCTCATTTTGGAAATGCACACAGCACCTGGCTGCTTTTCCCAGAGAGCTGGACATTTTCAACTGCACAGAGATCTGAATGGGTTTTGGAGAGTTCAGAAGGTCCATCCTTTCCTTTTTCTTGCATCTCCACAAATGGTGCCATGGAAACCCACTGGTGACAGCACACAAAACCCACCTGCAAACACCAGCAAGTCTCCTGATTTCTCTCCCCTGACCACATCTTTCTTCCTCCCCTTTGCTCAGAGCTAACATGCAGCTGTGGGTTGATCCACCATGAATTTTGGTGGAGATACGTACCATTGCAGTCAGACTGTCTCAAACTCCTCTCAGCTGCAAGGCTCTCCTCCGCATAGCACAGTCTGCAGTGGAAACACAAGCCACAGGGTGTGTGTGCCAGTACCCCATGCATAGCTGGGAGGTTCTCAAAGCTCAGTGGTATTTGGCCAGCCCCATTTTCACTGCCTTAAAAGAAAATCTACTGGGATATAGAGCCCGAGACACTCAAGAGCTGAAGATTTCAGAGGGGGTACATGAGGACTGGCAAACTTTATCATAGCTGCCTGGGGGGACAGGCAAGGGGAACTTCTCACAGGAGCAGACCTCAAAGGTAGTCAGCTCGAGAGGAAAAGGGGCTTGTAATATCCTCAGTGTTCACCACCCTTCCTAGAAAGTTTCCTTGCTGGTAGAGAGAGATGCTAATCTAAGGGCAGGAGGCACGTGCCCTGCAGAAGCAGGGGGGAAGCTGGGGTGTCAGGGATCTGTCTGGCCAGTGGATTTACAGCCCAGCCTCCAGCGCTTGCCACGAGCAGGCGGCACAGGGATATGTGGAGGAAGCATTTGTGTAGGTGGGCAAGAATGCAGGGCATCGCTCCACCACTGCTGATTCCACGTCTGGGAGAGAAAAACAGCCAGAGAAAACAGCTGTGGGCTACTCTCCCATTACCCCTCCATAGGCCCTCCCCATGGTTTTGATTTAAGATGTCACTGAAACAACCATGGGATTATATTTTAGCAAACATTTATATCCTCAGGAGGAGGCTACTGGGGGATTTATAATGGTCCCTCCATCACCACCACCCAGACTCAGAGCCTGGATGCCTGTGTGCTAGCCCCAGTCCTCAAAGAGAATTTCCGGATATCTCTGTGGCTCCAGTTCTGATCTATGGGTATGAGGATCTCTGAACAGCTTGGAGCTACGGAAGACAGGGAAAGGGAGATGCCAGCTTTGCTCCAAGCCACCTTTGCAACTTCTGGCTTCAGGATTTACCTGGAATCAGCCCCACCCTTTACAGCAGGGGGTGAAACATTTCATGCGCAGCTTGGGGTTTCTAGGGGAGTGGTTGTGGTTGTTTTGGGGGTTTTTTGTTTGGGATTTTTTTTTTTCTTTATGTTAAAATTAATTTATTTTAAGAGAAAGAAGACTGTGGGATATTTGGGGATTTTTTTATGAAGTCAAAGAGAAGGAAAGAATTCCCTCCCACTAGCAATAAAATGTCTTCAGTTTGGCTGTCCAGGGAAACAGAAATACACAATGTCAGTATCCCTTTTTGAGCACACTTTCCAATTTCAACTAAATATTACAGATGGCTAAAGGTCTCAAAGCTATTTTGATTTTAGGAGTTTCATGAACAGAAGCAAGCAGAGGAAAGAAGACTTTTCAGCAACCCCAGTGAAGGGAAAGAGGCACCAGGAGTATGACCATCACAGACCTTGGAGAGTCTACCCAAATTCTGCAGTGGTAGGAAGTAAGCTTCCAGAACAATTCACATACTGCCTCCAGCCAACAGGCATCTCTGATCCCATTGCTCCAGAAATGGAAGATTTCTGGTTTTTGAGCTTATACAAGGCCTTACACCCCTCACCCCCATACCGAGACAAGGGTCAGAGAGAACAACAAACTTAAATAAATTAATAAATTAAAATACCACGGTTCTACACACATTTCCCCCCATCACGCCAGCATCTTTTGTCCCTACTGTAAACATAAACTAGTAAAAAAGGGTACTCATGCCCCAGCCCCTCCATGCTGGCAATGCTCTACATGGGGAGCCTGGAGCTGCTGGTGGGGACACGAGGGGTCACTGAGCCCAGGCAGCTGCTCCAGGACAGCTCTGTCTGGATGCAGCTGCAATGCCTGAGGTCCAGGACACACTTGGTCACTGGTGGGCAAGTCTGGGCCCAGGACAACTTATTAAGTGAGCAGTCCAGCACAGCCCTGGACAAATCCAGCTGACAAAGGTGTCTTAACGTACCATCCCCTACATCCTTCTCTTCCAACTAAATTAGAACATAACGGTGCTAACAACCATGAAATTTGAAACACAACAGCTTCAAGCTGCTCTCTGCATGTGATACCACCCACCTGGAGCTCTGCACTATCCTTATGTTGGCCATCAACTGTTACTTAGAGCTAGAAAGAAACAAAAGAGGTGGCACTGTTCCAGTTCTGCTCAACAGGGCAATGAGAACTCCTGTCAGAGCTTCCAGGCTGCCTTTGGTGTCCTCTGTCTTATAAGTAGTGTTGGAGCATCATCCACTCACAGTAAAGTGCAGAAGAAGAACCAGGTCAGAGACCAACACCCCAGACGGGAATTTTGCTCCATCTCCCTGGCACAACACAGAAAATAAAACCCCAAGCCTTATGGCATTCACGCACATGTGAAGAAAGTAAGACACAGTGAGCAGTGACTACAGTGATACACCAGGAACAAGGCCCACGGGAGTCTCCCCTCCCACAGCTCCAAGACACAGCCTGCCTTGTCCCCAAGGGCTGGCAGGACACCATGCAACTCCCACGGGAAACTCCTGCTACCCAAGGCAGGGAGGGAGTGACAGACCTGCCGGGCAGAGGGAATTTCCCTCCCTGACGTCAGTGCAGCTGTGCCATCATCTCCGGGCGTTCCCGAGACACAGCGGGGCCACGGCCGGGGATAAAGCTGGGCTGGAGATCGGAGAGCCTTGGGACAGGTGGCAACACCCCGCCATGGGGTCTGCGTTGCATATCAAAAGGGTGGCAGGAGCTGTGTAGGTGGAAGGCTTGGCCTCCCTGTACAGCTGCCATGCGGGGCGTCTGGAATTCTGGTGAAAACCGTGCCACAAATACGCATGGTGTCATCGCACCCTGTGGGGTCAAACCCAGGCTGGGGACAGAAACCCTGGTGACAGCATCTTTATTGTTCCCACTCTGCTGTGCAGTAGGGTGGGAGGCAGAGGAGGGCAGGACCAGGTTCTCCTTGCAGCTTCCCTTTAGTTTTCTAGCACATAGCCTCACTCCAGACCCATCCCAGAGTTTCCTCATGCTCTGCTCCCATCCCCCAGGCTTTCACATCAGAAGCCACAGAGGCTGGTGCACAAGCACCGAAAATATCCGATTCGGAAACGCTGGTTACAGCCAGCACCAGACCAGAAGCAAATGAAAGAGGTTTGCTCTATGCAAAGCAAAAGCTCTAGATAGGTTGACTGTATGGAGAGATTCACTCAGAGAAAAAGTCACTTGCAAGGATGGCTTTTAACTGTCCACCATGATGGAAGGAACAGAAATGCAGTAGATGGAATGTTGCTACATCACTCATCTTTCACTCCAGCTTCGCCTTGTTGCTGGTACCATTCTGACTGTTTCCAATCTTTTGGATACCCCACACAAGCAGAAGCTTCACTGTCCTCTGGCAGCTTCAGAAAATAAATATTCCATGCAAAAGCATTGGTCTCAGAAGAATTTTTCATTTTCAAACAGGATACACCAAAAACTCACTGTTTGACTGGCAGGGCTCTAGTTCCCAGCATTAAGGCTACGTCTCTCTTGCAATCCAAAGTGCAAGCACAGCTCCTGCAGGCATACCCAAACTAATGGGATTAAAGCCAGTTCAAGAACCAGTAGCAATTAAAAGAAAAATCCCTGAAGCATTAACCACTAGCAATGGAAGCCTTGGTTGCAAACCTGCACATCCTCCGCTGAAGCCTGCACTTCCACACCTCCCCAGCCAGCAGTACCCAGCTCACCCAGATTACCATTACCCTGGGTGTGTTCACACAGGTAATAATTGCCCTGCTGACTATTGCAGAGATACAGCCTGAGAACATCTACATTTAGGGGCACGGGGGTTCTTTTCCAGGTTTACAGCTTGAAAAACAGCAAGGACAGAACATGCTCATCTGTGCCTGTCAGTCCATCCTCCTCAGGATGGAGCATTAAAACCATTTAATCAGTGACAGTAAAGTATGTGGGCATAAATTAAGGGTTTGGTGCCACTTAAATAACATGTGAAAGTTAATAAAACTGTTTTTCCCCTCTTAGAACAAAGCTGAAGAGCCAGTGTTTTGTGTCTTTATGGAACAGATAATGACGTAAGGAGAGTCTCTAGCATTACCCCCATCCTTGCACTTTGATGTTAATAGCATATGTATGCATCCTTGAAAAGTAACATAACCTCATACACGGTATGATCAAAACTTTGCACCTCACTTTTTCCAGAGTGAAACAATTCCCCTTGTGAGCACGTCATGCATCGCACCCTGCGCATTGCAGGCAGAAGATCAGCTCTGTCCCAAGCTCTCAACTCTGCTTCCAGCTCTCCAGACCGGGGTCATTTCCCTGTCACCACGAGACGGCAGAAGCCAACGTTGCTCCTCACGGGGAAGCCACCTGCCAGAAGCAACACCACCTGAGCGAGAGGTACCCAACACAGAGGCCACCCTGCATTTGTTAGCCGCCCAGTCCCTTCTTCTGGGGGGATCAGACTTCCCCTGGCAGCAGCGGTGCCGCACGCCGTGGGCAGGAGGCTGACAACCAGCAGTTCATTTCCATGAATCAGACTCTTAGGACACGGTCTTAAGTTGTGCCGGGGGAGGTTTAGGTTGGATATTAGAAAGAATTTCTTCACCGAGAGGGTGATCAGGCATTGGAATGGGCTGCCCCAGGAAGTGGTGGATTCTCTGTCCCTGGAGATATTTAAAGAGAGACTGGATGTGGCACTCAGTGCCATGGTCTGGTAACCGCAGTGGTAGTGGATCAAGGGTTGGACCTGATGATCTCTGAGGTACCTTCCAACCCAGCCGATTCTGTGATCCCTCAGCCGCGTAACTCCTCTGGAGGCAGCGCGCATCTGCCGCAGGGGAGAGCGAGTTACTGCGAGTGCGCGTAACAGTGCCATCTGGTGATGCCTGCCACCGGCTCCTGGGCCACCCAAACCTCCCGGTACCCGTCTGACCAGCTCCGAGGTGCTCAGCGGACACCTCTCTGCAAAGCACTGCTGCTGCTGTCACCTCATGGGCTGGCAGATCACAAATGCTCAACCTGGGAGCAGTCCTGCAAGCATGAGTTTTAGTGAAGAGGAGCTAAGTCCCTCCATTCCCCATACTAACACCATCTATCAAAAAGCTGAGTGAGCAGAATCCTGCCTTTCACTGTGTCTCTGCAGTCCCCTGACTTTCCATATCCTTTTCCAGGGGCTGTCCAGAGACGGGCTTAGAGACCATGGCCCCTGTAGGTGTGAAAGCAGAAGTCAGGTCTGTCTTGTACTAACCCTGGAGAACAAGAGTGGTTTAGCCCTTAGATCCACATTGAGACAAATACAGAGTTGGGAAGCATTCCTGCCCTTTAAAAAAAAAAATTTTAGGTTGTTTTTGTTTGTTTTTTACATTCTTTAAGTCACTCTTCTCATGGGTTAGGCTCCAAAGCATGGTACAAGTTGCTCAAACAGCATCAGTTCAGAAACCTTAAAGCTGCCTGGCTTCTGCTCAAGGGTCCCCAGGCAGCATCCACAGCCTGCATTAACTATGCCAAAAGTAGCAGCTTTTGCAAGTCCCATGGAGCCCACCTGCCATACACACAACTCCTGCACTCAGATCTGCTGCAGATGAAGATGACACAAGAGGGACAACCAAAATGCATGGAATGCTGTAAAATGTTGGCCACTGAGCAGTTAAGGGCTGCCTGCATCCTAATAATTCACAATAAATATCACAGAATTGGTGTTCCCTTCACACTCATGACCACCGAAGTCCTCCTGGAACAGGTCCTGGAATAGCAGAAGTGACCCGAAGATGATCTTAGCTTTGTGTCACTTAACACAGCTCTTTCCAGACTGCTGGAAGGGAGGGAGGGGGCATCTCTCAAACCTCTCAGGCCACTGTAGCCCTGAAAAGGGCATTGCTGATCTACTAATGGCTATCCCAGTATCACAAGTAGCTACAGGTGACTATTTTCAGCAAGTCACCTCAGAAAATGGGGAAGGTATTTTTCTCTTGGCCCTTCTCAGTCTCCTGAAATGGTCCAGGACTGAAATTTTTCTCCCTGTAGGACAGCTGATGTCTCACCCCTTTGGCAGGTTGTATTACACATCTCCCTCTGTGCTAAATAACAGTAGAAAATAATAAGCCAATGCGTAAAATCCCCTTCTACAATCTGCAACACTCAAAGCAACACCTCTCCATGTTTCTTTGTCTGATGATCTCTCTTAACCCTGTCTCCTGTCTCCCAAAAATTGAGTAGCTTATTCAATTGCTTCCAGTTTTCATGTCATGAGGTCTCTAATGATCCATAGTTGAAAGTAGCATTAAAGATGGATCGAGTATTACTGATAACACCATTTAAATCAGCTTTATAAATGTCTTCCTGTCTAAAAGCACCTAATTAATTCCTTTTTCCAAATACTTTATCCTAAAGCATTAGCAATCAATTACTAGGTAGACAGGCTTTAAGAAAGTCTCTTCTAAAACAGATTGCAACATGCAGATTCTGTTTTGTTAAAACAATTCACATGCCTTTTTCACACATGATTTCAAGTTATTAAGGTAAGCAAGACCACACAATATAGATTAATACGCAGCAATCAAAAATTTCCACACAATCCTTTAATATAGAACTATGTCCCTATGTAATAAGTGATGCAACAGACTTTCCCTGAAATTCCTGCAATTGAAACTTAAGCCCAGCAAAGAAAGAATTAGAATACTTTGGTTGCCAGTGAATCACTGGCTGCATTGGGTTATTTTACTGTGCATTAGACTTTAATTATAACTAAGCCCTAACCATCTGTTCTACTCCCTAATTATAGATGCAACAAATATTTCACAATTCCAACAATTAAAGAGATCTGAGAACTCAGTCTGTGGTGTGCAAGGTTGGCTCAACCAGGGGCCCTTGCACTCTTGTTAAAAGTAGTGAGAAAGAGGAAAGAATAAACATGAAGACTACTGTTGTTACTGATCCCAGGAGGACTTTGCTACATCAGCTTTCACACGTCTTGGATGGGCTGCAAACTTGCCTCTGACAGGGTGCAGAGGGCCACACAAGCACTACCTGCTGCTGGCCTCTAACCCAGATGTTTATGGTAAGAGCCTGAGAGAGGGATGAGCAATTCGCATCACCTGCTAAAATCTCATAACCTGAAGCATCAGCAGCTGCAGGATTTGGAAAGGACTCTGGCAGATAAACTCTTGGGGGGGGTGGTTTCTATGGAGGCTATAGGTGCTTCCACCCCTGGCTCTCTACCTGGCTCTCCACCTGGCTCCTCTGGCTGTGGTTGTCATCACACCCCGTGCAACCCACTAGGATGAGTCCCTGTGAGCACTTCAGCTGTGTCACACTTTATGGACCAGTGTCTCATCAACAAAAAGATGGGACTGACTTTAGACATCATGTTGTGAACAGCAGCAACTGAAGACAAAGGCCCCATCCTGACTTCATGCCTGCTAGGCCAATAATCATCTCAGCAGGATGGCCAGGCAGAGAAGGGTTGGATGCAGGTGTGACAGCACCATGCAGCACAGCTTGCTTAGCACCAGCACTGTCACAAACTCTCCCTGCAGAGCCAGGCCTGGCTGCCCTTGCCCACAGGCTGGCAGATAGCCCAGGAGGAGAACCTTGCTGCAGACCCTGGATCCCCTCAGTCACCTTCCCAACAGCTCTGCCCACTGTGGTTAGACACAGCTGCAGCTGCCCAGCTGTGCCACCACCTCCTTCCTCCACAGTCCACAGCACTGCCCAGACCAGGGCTTCAAGCACACTTATAGCTATAGGGTGTCTTTGTTCCTACACAAACCACCTGGACAGCTGCCCAGTGTTTTGTAATTACACATGCCACCACTAACCTAGGCAATCACTTGACCAGCAATAAAAAGTCAGATGTCCAGTGAGCTCCAGAGTGGTTATTCATCACAAAATTTTTTGTTTCACTGTGGCTGTATACAACTGCATTCGTACCCAGGGGAAGAGAAAAAGGTACCTCCTTTCCAGGTACATGCTATGGGCTACTCTTTGTTTGTGTGTCTGGGGAAAGCATGAAGAAAGTGTACAGAAGAAAAAAAACATTGAATTCACAGCACTGAAGTTTAAATGCTAATATTTGTTAACATACCAGGAAAAATAGAGCTTTGCAGAAAAGAGAAAGCTAAGAAAGGGTAAAGTAATGCAGAAGAACATAGAGTTTCCATAGGGAGGTTTCACATACTTTATCTTCTGCATCCATAGTAAGTTTTCAGAGTAACCCAGTGGTTTCTCACCACAATCATGTGTGGTGTGTGTAAGACCATTTAGGTATATGCCCAGACCTTCACTCTGAATGTAATGATAAAATGAATTAAAAGGAAAAAAAAAATTTAAAGAATCACCCAACACTTTTCAGCTGTGCTTTGACAAAGACCCCAAACCACTGTGTTTCTTGTGGTTTTCTTCTAAAATAATTACGACAGGGTTGAGTGGAATCACGAGGCAGGCTTGCTGAGTGGTTTGGTTCTGAGATTATAAAAGAGTCCAGACTCAAAGTAATAATCTCTGGCATCAGGGCAGTGTTTCTGTGGGTACTCATAACTATGTGCTTGTATGTCCTAGCCTCTGGGTGGTTATATATCACACAAGGAGACACTGTGCTTGGAATTAAGTGACTCTCTGTGGTTCCCTTGAGCTTAGTCTCAAAGCTAAAGCCAGAAAGTCTTGCTCTGTTATTCTATTTCGACTTTAACTCTTAAGGAAAGCAACAGCAGAATTATACCAGTTGCTTCCACCTCAAGGAAGCAGCAGACCAGAGGCTAGCATTTTCCAAAGATGTCCTAAAGCTTTCCAGAGCCATATATGGAGTTCCCTCTGCTCTCTGGCAAGACACACAGTTACCTCTGAAAAGTTACTGGAAACTAGTGACTTCCCTTTCTGCCACAGATACCTCTTTGATGTTGCATCCAGTAACCATCTGAGAAGTGACCAGAGCCAGCTCCCACAAGAGCAGCCCATTGATGAGTGCAGCCTGATGTTCAAAACCACAATAGAAGCAGAGGTTTAAATGTCACAAAAAGACATAGAATCCACATCTGGGCTGAAACTCTGTCCTTATTCAAGCCACAACAGAATGCTCACTGTCTTAAGTAACGTTTCTTGCCACTGGGATATATTAGTTTAATTATCAGGCTACTGCTACATCTTTCCCCTTTTGGTACTTTCCCACTTTTCATGCCCTGGGGAGTACTGAGCAAGCAAGCAGCCTGGAGAACAGGTATGCAGAAATCCCTCTTAACACAGAAACAGCATGGTGAACAGCTTTCCCTGGGCAAAGAGGCTCACACAGATACTGTGAGCAAATGCCTATGAGGAAGCCAGACCTGGGGGATCTGCTTAAGGAGATTAAATAGCATACTGTGGTATTTTTCAAGAGACAAGTTAAAAGGTAAGCAGCCTCTTCATATAAATGACTCCCCCCCTTACATGAAAAATAAGCAGGTTTTTATCTTCTTTCCTCACCAATGATCAATTTTAGCCAATATTTATCCCAATTCTGATCTCTCTTTTTGCCACCCGGAACCAGCCAGATCAATACTGTAAGTGCAAAAAAGGAGGAAAGCAGCACAGTGAGAGACTACAGTGCAAATGGGAGCTGTTGGCTTTGAGGCAGCACCTCAGCTGTCAGTTTTTACTCACAGATGCAGCACCAATTCTGAATCAAAAGTCAGGATTTTCCCCACCCACCACTCTATATTCACTGAACATCGCCAAGCAATAAATTCAACATGTTGTGCTGGGAGATTAAGTTATGCTCCCTGCATAGCAAGGACAGCTGCACTGCACCAAGGATAGACTAACAATGTACAACTTTATTGATCTTGGCTGATCTCAACACTGATGACCTCAAGATGTGTGATGCTAGATGAAGATGAAGATTAATGGGGAGGAATCTGGATGGGATCATCAGCTACTAGGTTCTGTAGACACATTTGGCATGTCTGTGGGGTAAGTATGTTGAGTTGCTCTGCCCTTCTCTTCTGGGCAGACATAGTGAGCTCTGCCCTAACCAGATAACATTCAGCTCAGGACCAAAATCTGTGCAGTTACTTGAGCCTGTCTGAAAGCCCAGGCCAATATACTCAACACCAACACAGCCACAAAGCTCAGACCAGTGCTGGCTTCTGTCCAGGCCAGACATGGAGGGGCTTACAACTGTCTGCAAACCTGCATTGCCATCCTCTCCATCCAGTAAGGTCTGATCTTGCAAGGTTCTGTGCTTGTGGCGGGTGTGCCTCATCCCTTGTGATCACTCATCATCATCTCAGGTCAGGCCATCCACAAAATGTAGGAGAGCTTCACATTCCACAGTGGCCTCGAACTGTGCAAACCAGGTTGTGGAAGGCATTCAGCAGATTCAGACTTCTTAAATGATGCAGCTGACCTCAAGCAAGTGTATTTGCAGGTGACTGAAGAGTAAAACACAAGTCATCCTGCCTGCAGGGGCAGAAAGCATCACAAATATGCAAGTTACAGTCACTTTACAGAAAAAGAAAGGGAGGAATATGTGGAGACCTGCTTTGAGATGAGTAACTGGATAAAGTCATCTGCCCTAGCCATGGTGCACCTGCTCTCAGGTTCTCTTGCTCCAGCCCTCAGCACCCTCACCTCGCTTTCCCTGCTGCCACATCAAGGTGAGCATGAAACACCTCTCCGTGCCTGAGGCAGGTCAAGAATTCCCAGAAGTGCAGAAGCATGAGTAGGGAAAGGGGCAGAGCTGAGACAAGGAGCCAGGAAGGGTAAGAGAAAGGGCAGCCCTGTGGCTGCTCCTTTGGTGCCACATGGAAAGGATCAAAGGGAGCAACAACCCCTTTCTGAAAACTTTCCCTGCCCAGCAGGAGCCAGGTGACCCAAGGTTTTCCCCCAGCAGGCATACAACTGCTGCAGCCACCAGCATGGCTTTCCAGGGCTCCAGTCACAATGAAATGGAGAACAAATCTTGCCAGGACTGCCTTGCCATTTTGGCAGCCAGCTAACATAGGCAACTGCCTGTGGTTAGAGAGAGCCCTAGAGGTAAGAACCTCATTAGGAGTTTCAGAAGAAACTCAGAGAGGGTTGGATCATCTGAAAGGTATAGAAGGAGATGAGTAAGAGTAGAAAAAAAATTAATGACTATCAGGGAACAGAAAAACAATCCTGAAGCAATGAAAGATAGAAAGGCATTATTATAGCAGAGATTGCATCCTGCACAGACAGACCTCAGCAGAGAGGACAGGCTGGAGTCCCAGAGTTAAGGCTGCAGAAACTCTTTGAAGACTTGTTTCAGCACAAGTCTCCTCCAAAGCTACATATGTGGATGTAGAAAGTGGGACTGGCAGAAACTGCATTGCCTGACAGTGCCTTCCCTGTTTATACAACAGGACCAAAATTCGCACCATTCTGTAATAGCCCTCTGAAAGAGTTTTTGCTGTCATCTCAGAAAGACATTGGAATGCAAGAATGTCTCTCTGAATATAGGGATGGAAGGCAAAAAAAGGTAAAAAAAGAAGTCAACCTAGTGAGGTGGCAGGAAGGCATTCTGACAGGGACACACTCATCGTAGTCCTGGCTTATTCTTTTGGATTAATGGGTCAGGTAACGGAGAACAAGTGCTCTTGTGGAAGTTCTAGTTCATATGCTATATCAGAGACTTAAAACTGGTTATACCTCATGATCTTGTATCAACCCATGACCTTCAGATTTCAACAGGCTTCACCACAGAAAGCACATGGATGAAAAGCCTTGTAAATGTCATAGGTTTCCTTACAGACTTATACCCATACATCCACACAATGTACACAAGTGTGCAGCGAGGGAGCAAAGAGAACCCATAAAATATGCAAAACAAATCAGGTCCTGAGAAAAATCAGGGAGAAAGTTCTTCTCAGCTCTGTGCCAACTCACATTCTGGGAACCATGAAGCTCTTTGTATTGAACTTTGCAAATGAAAAAGATTCATCAAAAACAACCTAAGAAATGCAGGGATCAAACACCAAGTTTGCTTTCTAATGGAAATTATCTGCTAGATATTGAACATTGTGGGTTAAACGGTGGTGCCAATGAGGAATCACAGAATGAGTCACACAAGACTACTCCAGAAACATCAAAACTCAAAATATTAATCCATTGCTTGCAAATGAACATCACGTCAATAATGAGATGCTGACTTGTGTTTGCAAACGTTGGAGCCCTGAGGCTTTCATGGGAGTGAGGAACAGCCAAGGTATTGTGATTCTGTGCAGTGCAATGGTGCACACAGGGTCACTACAAATAAAATAAAAATCCCCCCAAAATCTCCTCCTGCCAGAAACAGGCAGCTAAACATTGTGGTGACACCATACCACTCCAGCAGAATAAAGTGAGGATAAGCCATAGAAAACTCACTTGTCTACATTGGAAAACCAATGGAGCTGGTACTGTGAAATGATGCAACCTATCCCTGCAGTGGCTCTCACTCAGACACTTGTTCTTGAGAAGAGGCAGCTTTAGCTCAGAGCAGTTCAAAGCCAACTCATCACTGCTGGGCACCATCTTCTGTTCTGTTACCTCATCACAGAACAACTCTGGTCTGTTCAATGTCCTCTGGTAGACAAAGCCCTGGTACTTGGATAAATTCTGCTGTGCTTAAGCAAGATAATTATACCCAACATCATTAGCAACAAAACAATTAATTTCTAATTCCAAAGTGCTTATACAAGTAAGATGGAGATAAGAAAGAGAACAAACCCTTTGCAAAGGCAGCAGAGCACAGGGTGTCTGCATACGTCTCACTTAATTACCTATTCAAAAGAAATAAAGCATCTTTCATACTGTGACTCCAAAATTAATTAGTCTCAGTTCTCATTAAATAATGATCCAGTTGAGCTCTAAATTAGGCTGCCTTTGACAATCTACTGCAGTCTAGCTATTGAAGTTAATTAGCTCCTTTTCCCTGCATCTCTCCCAGGCGACAGCAGAGGAAGGGATGCTGGCAGCCTCCTGCAGCCCCTGCCTGGCCACCAAGCATGGAGCATGACCAGGGTGCCCACAGGCTCTGGGAGCAACCAGCATGCAGGAAACCTCCCAGACTTCAGGTCGTCTGTTGCAAGAACTAATGCCTCTGGGAGAGCCAAATTCTCAGCAGCAAGATTACATGCATTAACCATTATATTTCAGCACGATCTGTTTTTTGTCTCTACTGTTCAGCCCCAGGTGTTCCACATACTCCTGAAAACTTCCATTCTGTGCCTGCCAAGGAGACTTACCTTGGCTCAACAACATTTCTATTCAGTCCAGTTTGAAGCGTCAAATGAGCACATTGCACATCTCCTTGGAACACTTGCACCTTTATTTCTCCAAGACAGTGACTGTGTCCCAACCAATGTCTTCATGCAGTAAATGTCTGCTCTACAAGCAAGGAACATGGACCTCCTGCCATCTCATCACTCATTCCCCTGGCAAGTACTGCAGCTTCAATCCCTACCAAACCTCTGTGTTCAAATCTGTGGAAACCTGTAGTGCTCCAACAAGTTAAAATAACCCTGAGCTCTCTGCAATCCGAGAGCTCCCAAAGTACCCCCACATTAAGGAGATTACACTAAAATGTGAAATGCTCAGGTCACTTGAAATTGCCATGTGATCAGCAGAGAGTAAAGGGACATTACTGGACTGCTTTGAATGGTTCTGTAAAGCCTTGTAGCTTTGGATTCATTCAGCACTAGAAGATGTACATGCCCCCTTAAGAGGTATCAGACAGATGGAAAGGGGCAAAGTGTAACTGTAGCAGGGAGAGAGTCGCAGGCTCAGGTAATGTCTGCTTGCCAACCACATCCAGATGCTGCAGCTCTTGAGAAGACTTTCTGGAAATCAGTGAATGGAAAACATTCCGTGTAAGATATATGTGGTGGTGCTAGTTAGAAATGTCAGAGCAGGAGAGGAAATGTCAGTCACTAAAGAGAGAGAGACATGCAAGAACTGCGCCAGGCTCTTAAGTACAAGTGAAAAGTATGTGTTTTCACTTGCATGCCCACAGCACATGTACAGAAACCTCCCATGAGCTGTTAAGGTGCCTGTATTCAGGGTCTGGGTCATGGTAACACTGGCCAAATGCTGTGTTCTTATCTCTCATTAAAAGTTTCAGTAGAAGGTGGTACTGTCTTTGCAAGAAAGCTTTTAAGACAACTTTGATAACATGCTTTTCCTTTTTTTTCCTCCACAACATCTATTGCCTCCTTGCTTTTGAAACTGGCCAGTTCCCACCACTGCTGACAAATACTCAGAAAATTACTCAGTTGCTACAAATTTTTTGCTGCCTGGTGGCCAGGCAGATAGAAACACAAGTGCCCTGTGCTCTTTGAAAGGAAGGCTGCAAAAAGTCGTCCAACTCGAGAGAATCTTTACAAGAATATTTATAAAACTCTGATGTAGAAGTTTGGGAATGGGGAAGACTATTTTACTAAGCAGCAGGGAAACCTTTTGTCCATCAGGGAATCTCTCTGCTGTGGATTTATAATACTTACTATTGCATTGCAGCCTCGATATAATGCAGTAGGGAAATAAAGTTCTGTCAAAACAAGCAAACAAAAAAGAAATCCAACACCAAACTCTGCATTAACCACTAGACAAAGCCCTAGGAAACCTGACTTCAGTCTGCCAGTCACATAATCCTGTTGTTAAAATTGAAAAATTTCATGATCTGTCCCAGCAGGAAAAGGAGCCTGGGAACACACATTTTAAAAGCTTCTCTTTCCCACTTGCATTACAGGGAAATGGTGCTGGTGGTTTTGCTGTAGAAGGCAGCAACTCTGAGCTCATATCCCCAGAGCCCTTGCTGTAAGGAAAGAGTTCGCCTGGTGGCGTGCAAAACAGATGTGAATATTTAAGGGAAGCCCTGCAAAACCCAAGTGACACAAGGTGTTTCAGCTGCTCTGTAACTCTGATAGCAACCACTTCTGCATTGCTGCAAGGAACCTACCTACCAGGTAGATTCATTGGAAGTACACATCTTTTGGAAGAACACACATCTGAATAGGAGCTGAACACTGTGCTCCAGGGAATAACCACAAAGATGTACCCCAGGGACACCCACCTTGTTACTGAAAAAAGTACTCAGTGGGCTGTGGGATTAGTTGCTTCAGAGATACAAAGTTGGATGAGCTACAGTTTGGGTGTGTTATTTTGGATGCCAAGTGTCTTTTTAAGTTAGTATCATGTCTCAGTGTTGCATTAAGGGAAGAGGCAGCAGGGGAAGAAGGAGACTGAATTCTCCAGCTGAAGTAGAAATACAGCTCCTCAAGCTGCAAATTGAAGGTGTGCAGCAGAAATCTCAGGGTTGAGAGGAGCACTGCTTTACATTGAAGGCTCCTATTTGAGTGGGGTGGGGGATGCACAGTGGACTTCTGTCAGCTCATGGGTCAGAGAAAGACACGTTGCCAAATAAACCAGCATACAGCAGAAGCCTTTTTCTCTACAAGCAATTCTTAGATCCAAAGCCATTTGAAAGCCAGCAAAAGAGTAACCCATAGCTCACATTTATGCAGTGATGACAAGTTGCAAGAGAAGGATTCCACTTCTTACATTGTACATGAGAGGATTTCAAGGGCTTTTGACTTCATCTCATCAAAAGACATTTTTGACACAACACTCAAAGAACTTTGTGCAAAATCAAGATAGTTTCTTTGCCAAATTTTCTCTTGGGTAAACTATTGCTCCTCACGTGCCAAGCTGAGTAAAAAGAAAGAGTAACAAGTTTTAACATTTTTCTCTGCTATTAGTCACAGAGGAGAGTTAAACCGCCGAGGCTTAAATTTTCCACAAAAAGTCAGGCTAATTAAAATGAAAAAAATGTACTGGAAATTTTACCAGGGTGAAAACTTGGTGCCTGAAAACTTGTACAGAAGACAGAAAATCCAGGACAATTTGAGCCAAATCAGGGTCCTCTCATCTCCTACAGTAAGTTCTGTCTCCAAGACTGAGATGTGGATTTTGCAGAAGTTCAGTCAGAGCTGCAGGCTTTACTAAGTTCCCACATAGTAGAAACAAAAGCTAGAATCCCTCACTCTGCTTGAGAACATTTCTCCAAGGCAGTGCCTCACCCAGTTCTTAACAGGAAGCTTTCCATTAACAATAAGAGAAGGATGACAAATAAATGCTTAAACACTCTACAAACCCATTCACTTCTAATTGTTTTATGATATACCCCATGCTAGTCACACAAGCACTTCAGGGAATTCATATTCTAGATATTCAAAATGAGCCAAAACAGTTCTGTGATATATCTTGTCCCTGCACTCTAGTGCTGCACAAACTTATTTGCAGATAATCTTGAGGTGATGCTCTGGACAGTAATTACAACTAACATACACAGACACTGAGAAAACTGGAGAACAGATCTGCATCCTATTGTCCCTCTGTTTTTGCATAGCTCATGTCAGGTATTGTTAGAAAATGTGGGAGGGGGAAGTAATCAGTCTTCTGTTCTGTAGAGATGAATGCAAAGTCATATATATCTGCTATGCCGTGACTAGCCCTCGAGATCAACCCTGCTCTGAGGAGCTTGTAGGAATTTCCCACTGACCACCTGCTCTTGGAACTGCATGGGGAAATCCCACACTCTGGGATGAAGGGAGTTCAGTTAAAAACAGCCCTTAACAATTACAGCTGCAGGTTATTTTTAATTGAATTCAGATGATGAATGTGAAATAGATGATTTCAAGTCAGATAAGCAGGCAGATTCTTACTCCTGTCAAGAAGGAGCAGAGCACAGACTCTCCCCAGCCAGCCTAGAGAGGAACTTTTTAATCACTGAAAGAGAAATTATGAGTCCAAACTATCAAGATTTACTGAAGAAATACTACCTAAAATTGTCCTTGGGTGAGTCAGTAGGAGGTTCTGGTTCTTGCCTCTCAACAGACTTACAGAGCCCCAAGAAGCTTCCCCCTTCAAGGACTGACTGCAGAGTTGGTGCTCAGTTCTCCCTGCTCCATCAAGGCCGTGACTGTCCTCAGCTCTGCAGAGGGGAGAGGGGGGATGTTCTCACACTTACTGGGCTACAGCCTAGAGCTGGGCACAAACACCTCACACAGCCTCAGAGGCATTGCTGAAACTGTCTGGGCAACAGTTTCCTCACTAGAAAAACAGTGGCAAGATTTCCTTTCTCCTACTCTTTGCCTTGTCCATCTAGATGGTGAGTACTTCTACACACAAAAGACGCTATGAGAGAACAAGGCAGATGGAGTTTTTGGTAACCTGTGGGTTCCAGTAACTAAACTATTGCTTTGGTCCTGAAGGACTGCCTGCTGCTTTTCTGTTATCCCTGCACATTCTGATGGGTAATTGGATGCCGAAACAGACGCTTTGTACACAAAGTGAATATCCCTCAGCACTGACAGAGAATAAGAATGGGTTTGGTAAGTTTGGGGTATTTCCCATGGAAGCTGAAAAAACCCACATTTGTTAAACTAGAGACACTGTGTGTTAGGCTGAATCCAACAGAGCAATGTGGACATGTGTACAAACTACTGAAATGGTTATCTCCCCACACATCATCTTTTATTTAGACTCTGAGTTCATTTATCGTAGAACTGTAAAAAAAGACAGAGTCTTTTCTAGGCTATTATTAAATGGAAATACAAGCAAATTCACTCTAGTAGAACTTGATCAACACTTGTTTCTAAAGTAACAAAAAGAGCACACATGCAGCTCCTCCCTTTCCCTCAACACCAGAGCTTTGGGGGACATTATTTCTATTAGAAAAAATGAACTGTAAATGCATGTGTGCAAATGAAAGAGATCAACACAGCTGGGAAAAAAATGCTGCCTAAAAGCATACAGAGTATTTCACAAGATAATTGCAAAAGAGAAAGTAGAGCAGAGACAGATAAACACAGGCAGCCCATGATACATTCTCATGACCACCTCCAGAGCATTTCAAGGCAAAAAATACAGAAAAGATAGATTTCTACTGAGTGATTTCCTGGTATCTCAAAGATGACGAAAAATAAAAATTAGAGTAGGAGCTCTACTGAGCAGGTACAGGTCTTGCACAAGCTGTGCACATTGTGACAATTCTTGTATGCTTGGAGCAAGGCATAGCTCAGCACAAGATAGAACCAGCCCATTTCTTAAATGCACTCCACAGCTGCCACATGGCAAGGAAAAAAACATCAGTCATGACTCAGGTGGGATTTGAGCTGGCAAACCCTCTACTTGGTAGGTTTCACAAACCTTCCCTACAGCCTGCCCTACCATTCTCTCTGTGCAGAGAGATCCAAGTTAGCTAGGTTTCATAAAACCATTTTAGGAGGAAAGGAAATCCAGCAGTGATCTGCCACAATTTAAATGCAAAGCAAATTTCAGAAAGCCACCATCCAAAGGACCAGAGAAAGAGACATCCTGAAATAGTGCATCCCATTGAAAGTCCTCCCCTAGCCCAGCTTATCTGTTGGGCAGGTGAACATCCTGCCCAAAGGGAACATCACTGCTCCACCCTGGCTTAGCCCTTGCCTCCAAGCACCTGAGCACTGTTGGCTTCCAGGCCCCTTTCAGAAGCAGCATGCACTGCACTCCTACCTGGAGCGTAGGCTGATTTGTTAACTAGCACTTGAAATTAGTAATCCTCAGTTGAGTCAACAGTTAGGCAATTGCTTATATCGCCTTACAAGGAAAAAAATATTGACACTCTTATACTGTCAACAGATATAGAAGTAGGCAAATATAGACAGAGATAGAGTATTCAGATAACCTGCCAACCTCTGCCAATTGCAAGCAAAAATATAAACAGCAGGCTTTCTTCTCTATGAAGATTTGCAACAGGGCAGCAGCTACATGAGGAGCCCTGGAAGCATCTTTTGAGCTTATTTTAAGGCCAGAAGAGCATTATTTTGCCAGCCCAAGGATTATTCTGCTCAGAAGAGCTGCTGATGTTATGGTCTTGAGCAACTAGAAAGAAGTGCCTCTAGCCCCTTTGGCAGAGGCAGAGGTAGTTTACAGGTTCAGCTAGCTGCCAAGATAACCCAGTAGAACTGGAGCAGTCTGGATTTTGAGCCATTTAAATGCAAATCCCTGATTTTATATAAAAAAAATCTTGATGTTGCCCTGCTCATTGTGACTTAATGACAAAATGGACACAGGTATCCTCAGTCTAGAGCTCACCCCAGGTTTCAGGGATATGGTACATACCCCTCCTCTTTATCACTCACCATTTTCACCCAAGGGAAAAAAAGCATCAGAAGATGCTGCACTAGCAAATGCCTCAGGTTGTCCTGCATGAAGCTTCTTCTCTAGTCTGTTCCTTCTCTCATTGCTCTGTCTCCTATTGCTCTTCCTTCCACATACTTTCTGGAAGTCCTCCTTCATCTGCTTCTCCAGAGGATCCTTTTCTTGACCATAGCTTGTTATCACCAGGGCTATCCTGTGCTCCCCATACCACATGACTAGGGAGGGTCCGATGCTTACCAAGTTACTTCTGTGGAAGTGCCAAGAGCAGCTGGGACAAGGGCTGAGTGAGAAGCTGGTAACCCTTTCAGCATCAAGTTATGGCTAATAAAACTGAAAATGGTCGAGCACATTAGTCAAATAAAGACATGTTCTTTACAGAGGCAGAGTTGCCAAGATTGCCTTAAGGGCAAAAAGAAACCCCTCCACCTCTACACTCAGTCCCTTGCTCTATTTTTTTGTGAGTCAACTCAGAAGAAGACTATTCAGTCCCTCTGCTCATAAAAACCACACAAACTCTCCAACAATGACAAGCGGCTGCTCAGGCTAACCACATGCATCCCCACACCCCCTGGTTTCTAACACATGCTTGGCAAAGCCAAAGGGACACACTGGTTTGTGGTCCTGTGGGGAGCAAATCTCTAGTGGAGGCCTAAAGCCCACACCAGCCTGGGATTATCACACATGGAGTAAATGATGGCAGATGTTCAAATAATTAACCCAAGAGAGAGCAGAGGTGCAGGCAGGAGAGATTTTAAGATACCAGCCATAGTTTTCACAATGTCTATGAAGGTTCAGCTCTGAGGACAGGCATGTTCCAGGTTTAGGTTTGTGAGGAGGAAGGAGACTTAAGGAAGACACAATGAAATGGGCAAAGGTTCAGTCTGAGCTGCATTTCTTCTACCTAAACCAGTTTACCCAACCCTGGAGATGCTACTCAAGATACTGGCTTTGCTGAGGTTCCCACCTGACATCTTTTAAGGAGGGAAGAAAGGCTTAGAGAACTCTAACTCCACCTTGGCTTATAAACCTGCCAAACATGTTTCTTGGCAAGGTAGCAGAGTCATTTCCCCACAGGCATGGTGGTTTTGCTTTGTCTTTTACCAAGTTCTAGCCCTGTGGTGCTAGCAGTTGTCACTGAGAGACAATCCCAAACCAAGAAAGCAAAGCAGAAAAAAAGTAAATAAATAAAAAACAACAAAAATGATAAGACCACAACTATACACAAAAAGGACATGTTGTTGAGCAGACAAAAGCCAAGATGGATGAAAAAAAAAATGACTCACTTATTTTTCAAAGTTTTTTAGCTTGTTCCAAAGTCAAAACAAATGGTGGAATAAGTCATTTCCATTGTGTTCAGCTGCTCTCTGTGGTTTTTACCAGTAGCCACAATTGTCTGTGTTGACTTAAGTATTATTTATAAGGTACAAGGAATGAGTTGTGGAAAAACCAACCAAGGATTCAAAAAACTGCTTGGAAATTTTCCTGCTCTTTACTCTGCTTGACACTCACCACCACCAGCCTCTTTCAGTCTCCTTTCCTTTTCTGCCCTTGATAAAAGAATTTTGTCATTTCTCCCTCTTCTGTATTAAGGGCTGAGAATATCTCTGCAGGAATACATCCAATACCAGCAGTGACAACAAAAAGGAAAATGCTGGTTCCTCATTTGAGAAAACATTGGAAATGAAAGAGGAAAGATGATTAAATGATTCCCTAGGAGGAAACTTACCACTGTGCAGGCTGCAATGAGACTGTCATGCCCCCAAAACACAACAGACAGAGATGTGTCAGTGTAACAGGTGCAGAGATGCCCAAGCAGGCTCTACACGTGGCAGCCTTGGCTTGCCAAGATCAATGAGGGCAGTACAGATACTTCTGTGCTAATGGCACACAGACCAGCTTGGGTCTGGAAATGACCTGCCCACATTTTCAGGCACCCGGTCACTTTGTTTCTAGACAGCAGAAATATGCTGAAATAGCACTTTTCTATCCTGCACTTACTTACTGGCTCATATGTCCAACTGACAGATCCACACTTTATGCTTTACCATGGCAAACACACTTTGTTCCTCCCATGAAAAATACACCTGGGTCCCCCTCTGCTCTCTCTTTCTTTGGTCTGTCTTCAATCAAATGTAATTTGAACTGAAATTTCTAGGCAAACCATGAATTTTCATTTTAAAGCAACTTTCAAGAACTGCTTCAGAATACTTAATACCTGCACATACAGAAAACTGTTTCATTTCAATCAAATATATTACAGAAGATTTACTCAATATTTCCAGATCAATGTACTGTTTGGTTGCAAAAAAACCTCTCATTATTCTCTGAATATCTTGATAGTATTTCCCCAGCTTATGATGAATGCAAACATATTTTAGAGTTTCCCAAGGGACAGTTCTGCTCTGTTAATCACCTGGATATGATGGCTGCATATTGAGGCCTTAACTACTTACTGTGAAAGGGGACACCTTTGTAAAAAGATGCTTCTTTTTAAAAATAGCAACAAGGCAATCCGGGATGAGAACTGAGGAATCCAGTCAATGCCCTATATAAACAAATGCTCTGGACCTGACCATCACAGGTTTGCAGAGTTTGTAGGAACCTTTCTGAGTTTTGAGCAGCACAGGATGCCCCAGCTGCCTCCCTTGACTCACCTCCCAGCATACCAATTTCAGTCTCAAATCAGGGCAGAAGTCAAATACGGGCAGCATGATTCATGTGCCTCTCACTTCAATCCACCCTTGTCTTGGAAAATGAATTGTCATTTGCTTTGAATGCATATTTCTTTCAAGTTAATTTTTATAGGAATTGCAACCTGCTCACTGGGTCGTTTTGGCACAAATTGTTGTGTTCCTGTGATCTCACTGCAGAGAGCAGCAGGGTGGTGACAAGAAGATCTTTCCTGCAGCAGGGCCATGTGGTCCTTGTGCATTCAGCTCCCCTAGGTTTCATTTGTACACCCCACAGCAACTCTACTGGCACACGAGCAGAATTGGAATAGGACCCCAAACTGTGGCAAGCTTTTGATGTATGCAGCCTTGTCTGCTGTAGAAAGGTTGACTCTGGATCTCTTATGTGAAGACTAAAGGCATTGCAATCTTTAATAGCCTCAAAGTGATCCTTACCCTGTGTAAGAACTGTAGCTAATCTCATCTATTGTCAATTAAAACCAGTAAGATAAGAAGAGGTCCAGCTCCCAAGCTGGAGAAATCTGGACTAATTAGGCACAGCAACTTCATTTTCTTTTCAACTTGCTCTATCCATAATGATCCTCTTCTAAGTTGCCTTGGTAAGACTTCTCCAAGCCCAATTTTAATTACCTCCTTCACTAGTCTCCTTCTAAAGAAAGATATCCTGCCCCAGGCTACCAGCCTCTGATTTGCACTGGTTCCTCATCAGAACCAATGTACTGTCATCAAATTACCCAGCTCCCTCAAACCAGATCTTGGAACTCATACATCTTGGACTTTTTTGAAATTGAATATGAAATCTTCATTGGCTCAGCCATTCTTAAGCCATGATTAATAATCAAAATAATACAATGTAAAAAGAAAAGTTAATTACACCCATGCTGGTAACTAAAGTGAGTAGATCTCTTGCACACAAAACAAATCCCTGTACATTGACTTCCTCTGAGTCACGCCCCAGTACACCCACGCCTCGCCTCACTAAGGTATTTCTCATGTCATCATAGCCTAAAGCAAACACCTACACTCTCTCTGCAGAAGAGAGAACCCAACCTTGCAGCACTAGGATCAAAGGTGCAAACGCCACCATCTTCCCCAGGATGTCCTGCAATTAGTAGACGATAACATGCAGATGGTAGCTTGGCCTGAGGTAATTTTTCTCAGGGGAGAGGGTGTGTGATGGTTTCTGATGTAGCAATAAGCTCAAGACATTGGACCAGGAGGATCCAGCTCCTCTGGCTTCATTCATTGTGGCTGCTCCAAAGACCATAGTTTGGATGGAGTGAAATGAGGCTCTTGCACAATGTGCCTAATTTCAGACTGGGGATTGTAAGGATTCTTGGACAAATATGCAGGTCTCTGCATTTAAAAAGAGGTGAAAGAGAGAGAGGGATTGAGAAACAGAAGATATGACAGACTCAGTGATAATATAGGAACAAGGGAAAAGAAAAAAGGAATAAAAAAAGATGAAGATTGAAATATTAGAAATCCTTTCAAGAAAACATGGTCTTTTACTCCTCTCTGGTCTGATTTGTTGGATTTGCACATGTGGGCACATCTTCATTTGATAGCTCCAGTTTAGTGCTATAAAACATCCCATGCCTAACAGTTTTGCAGGGACCCACTGCATGGGTTATACAGATAAGCACTCTTTGTAGAGACCTTCCACCAAGCATCTCTGCATCAGATTTAGGTCTTGAAGAGTGGTGTTTCTCACTAGACATAGAAAATTTAATATGTATTTGTGCTCTTGGCTTAAGAAGGTCGTGTTACGGTCATGCAATGACCTTAGCTTGCTGTGAACCAGCCTAGTTTGAAAACCTCAGTGAATTTCAGCTGCTGCAGAATGACCTCAGATGCCTCTGGGCTGCAGCTGGTTTTCCTTACTCCTGTGTAACACTGCTCCAGCTCCCCAGTCAGCCTGCTACTTGCTGTGGTTCTCCTGCCAAAGCTGCAACATGGCTGGACATCAGTTCCCAAAACTGACAGCAGAAGCTGTGGGCAGGCCTGCCACCATTACACTGTTATCACACAACACACCTTCACCAAGAAGGTCTATACATCCCAGCAGCAAGTCCCCACACTGGTCATATCTTCCAAATAACTGCTAAAGACTGAGCAGAGGACACCATGATTGTTCTTTCTCCCTGGGGCCACCAGGATTGTTGAGGAGGGCTTTATTGAGTCAAGTGCCCATCACCACTTTGCAATGGTGGTTTGCAAACCCCTCGTCCAGCACTGGGACTGAATCCCAGTTCTAATGTATCATACATATGCTGTGGGTTGGATGGTGCTTGTCCTGGGCAATTTTGGACAGCTCAGTCATCATTTATTCAGGGCAAGACCTTCTAACATCAAAGCCTGAAGCAAAACCTTTCACGCCAACAGGGTCAACAGTATAACCAACTCCAAAATCATAGGCATAAGGTATAGAAAGGACACTGAACAATCAGTCCTTCTAGCCAATGTATTATCTGAGAAGCTTTCCAGCCTTAGAAATTAGAAACAGAAGTTAAAATTAAAGTCAATAGAGGGAATGAAGCAGCATTTTCTTGCCAGTCTCTGCCTTCTACGGCTGTGACCATCGAAACAATGGTTGAGGCCACTGAACTGGATTTTCAGCAACTGTGCCATTGAGACAAATGAAGAGTTGGGAGGACCCTCACCTCTTTCCCAGATCATGTCAACATCTACTGCATCCCTAAATTTACAGTGGCTAAAAATCCCAGGAGACTGGGAGTGGTGATGTGCAGAGCAATAGCACCTATGTCAGTAACTGTGGGATGAGGTGCTTTTTTACCTGTCCGTGCCCTACCTTTCCTAATGATATAGAAAAGGAACATAATCAGCAGCATGCAGCATGCTGATGTGTTTAAAAATCTTTGCTGGAATACCAACACCCAGCCAAGCAAACAGAGCAGAGCATGCTGCAACAAATATCTGCCCCATCTACAAATACCAGCTCTCCTGATTCCAGTATTAGTAACCTGCAGTGAAGAATTCAGCCTTTAAAGCTGCCAGGTCTGTGCCAGGCAGACACACCAGGGCTTCTCTGCAGCAACCAAACAGACAGAGATCCATGAAAAGGTGATAGTGATGGCACAGTTGGATAGTCCCGAAATACCAGTTTCCCCATAAATACGCAAATCAATTAAAGGTTACGAAATGCAGTAATTTTCTGTGGGTGTAGCTACGTGCTTCTGAATTTAATGAGCAAGTAAATGAAGTTAGGAGCAAGAAGGCAAAAACACACTTTGGACTTCTACTGTTTTGTTCCTCAAAACCTACAAAACTCCACAAGCCTTAGATCACACCTGGTGACCCTTACAGGACCTTCCCGTTTGTGTCATCCTGCAAACAGTCATCCCCTTGGGCCTGATGACTCTTGGGATGAGAGAGACGTAGAACTGCCTGTCAGGCATAGAAAGGCAGACACTTAGATGGGTTATAGTCCAGCCAATTTTACAGATGATACGGGGAAAAGAAAATGTTAATAAAAAATGTCAATAAAGCAAAGAACTGCAGAGGGTGTTAGGAATGGAAGTGGAATAAATCAAGTATTTCTCCATTTTTTGTTCTTAAATCAAACAAAACACAAATAAAGAACGCTAAGCATCGCTATCAGGCTTCCATGTATGCTCCTCTGTCTCAAAGAATAGAACAGTTTCCCATATGAACTTCAGAGATGAACTCTTCCCAACACCCCAGTTTTACCTCTTAGTTTAGGGGCAAGTGTTCACACAGGCTGATGAGGCTTTTGGCTTGTTTGCCTTGCTTACTTTACACTGTGAGAAATTCTGCTAATTCAGAGCTGTGACTGAGAAATTTGCCTCATTTCGTTCTCTGCCATACTTTTTTGGGCGGTCATCCTTTGTAGCAGTCCATTTTTTATGAAGAGGTGATATCGTGAGTCATTCCACTGGCTTCCCAAGGCCCAGGGAACAATGAGGACTAGCCCATGCACAGGCAGTAACAGACTTTCTGAATCATTCTGCAACAATTACTTGACATTGCACTTAGGAGATGAGATACACCTCCAGATTTCTCCACTCCTCAAAATAGAAGATACTGCCACTTGAGAACATTTAGTGGTAGAACAGATAGGAATATATCAGCCATGCCATTAGAGATGGTCATAGAATTTCCTTATCTTAACTTTTGGCTCACAGTCCCATATTTAATTGCAATTTTCTGCTTGCAAACCCACTGAGGAACCACATTTGTCACACCATGTGCCTTAGTCCTAAATGTTCCAGTCAAGGTTGGAGGGCTTGGTCCTCTTGGGCGTGACAAGAGATTGGGCATTCCTTCCAGGAGAGGGCAGCAGCACTTGCTCAACCCAAGGCCCAGAACTGCTAAAACCACTGCCTTCCAGTCACCAGTAATTTTGACAGTCAAAAGAATCAATTTTGGCTGTGCTGGGATGCAGACAGAAGCCTGCTGCTTTCATTGAACAGCAAGTATGGAAAGCAACACTTTGCTTCTAACCAAAAAGTTATGGTTAACCAGCAAGAGATTGCTCAAAAGAATACAAAAATTCAGATGAGAAGTTCTTTTAGCCAACCACTAAACTTTAATGCTTATATTTAGAACTATTCTAATTAATTTTACAGAATTAAAAGCAAAGAAATGAAAGAATTCAGTAGAACTGAATATCAGAAATCAAAGAACCTACATTTTTTTCCTTTAAAAAACAGGGGCAAACATTTCCAGCACTACTATATCTGAAGAGGTTGTTTAGCTAACAGATGCATTAATAGGATCAACATGACAGTATTCATGTCCTGGAATAATTTCAATCTCACTTCAGTTACAGAAGGAAGATCATGAGTGTAATGGTTAACACAAGGCCAGTCCTCATTAGCTTGGTGCTTTCCCAAACTAGAACTTGGCTTTGTACACTGGACTCCTCCTGAGGTCAGTTTACTGATGGACAGCCATCCCATTTTCCATGTAATGTGGCAAGGGGAATTCATTTTACTTCTAATAAAAAAGCACCACTCCACAGCCCTTATTTTAAATTTGCATTACATAGAAACCTTTAAAAAGAAGGTGTCGTTAGTCCAGAGGAGCTGGCTCTGCAGCATGCTTCTTAAGTAATAAGATCTTTCACATTCTGTAATTTCTGAAATATAGGTATGACATAAACCCTATGGAGGCTCGTATCACAGAGATACTGCTAACTCGAGCCCTGCAGCCCATCTCATTGGGTGGTGAGGGAAAACACTGCAGCCAATCACCCTCCCATAGTAAACAAAGATGCTTGGATACTGCACTCAGGACTCACGTCCTGCCTCCAGCAGTAACACTAGAAAGACTATCTTTTCAGTTTGGTCATTAGATAACTGACAAAAATATCCCGTGCTGTGATCCCAGCACAAAGGGCACACAAGAACACAGGTGGAGCTCTGCCTTGCCTTGGGAAGGTGCTAAGTTAAAACCAAAGTGGAGGCTGGTGCTGCCAAGGGCAGTTGGACAGCATTCGGCTTTCTGGAGTACGTTTCTTGTCTCCCTGGGAGACCTTAGCTCAGCTCCCTGCTTTGAGACAGGTTTCATTTCAAACCAGGGGCATATACGTTGGCTTTGTGCTAAAGTGAAAGGTTTTGAGGAAAAATACCTTCAAGACAGATTTCCAGCTACTGTGGTGACACAACTACAGGAGGATACCAGGAAATTAGATGGATGAGTTCCCGTCTTCCTCCCACACTGGTCAGGATGTGAGGCTGCAGTACGTGATGAAGTTGCTATTGCCTAATGAGCTATTGCACATCATCTGACATGGTGCAAGTGATTATGTCCTGGTCTTTGCCTACAGCAAATGAAGCTTGGCTCTCTTTCCTCACACATTAAATATAATTTGCTGCAAAGTCCGTGTCCATGTGTGTGCTGCTATCATACGGCAACAGATATTGCTGAGCTGCTGTAATGTGAACAGTGCCTGTACCCTTCCCAGCACAAAGAAGTGTAGGCTTGACCTCACAGAGCAGGTAAGCACATCCTGGCTGACATACAAGGATGGCCAATTGAAGTCAACAAAGCTTTTGTGGCCACACAACCTTTGCTGAGGCTGTGTCCTCATGTCAAGGTCATGAACATGAAAGGTGCTAGCAGACACAGAAGTAAGCCTTCCTAGAAACACCACCTGATCACCAACTTACTGTGAGGCACAAGCTTAGGCCTGTGTAGATGGCTAATAATTTTCCATTCTGGGGAGTGCATAGCTTATTCTTATGTTTCTCTTCTTTTCCTAATATTAGGTAAAGAGGTGAACTGCCTGAAAAAAATTTCTTGTTTCCTAGGGAGCTGCATTTAACACAGTAAGCAAGAAATTCATCTCCCAAATGAAGATTCTGTAAAATGATGTGGCTTGTAAAACAGGATGAATTTGGGCAAAAAAAAGTAGTCACTGCTTTGGGAAAAATAAAGCTTGAAAAGAGCAAAGATCATTTGTACAATTTCCATAAGGAAAGGTCATAAAAATCCAAAAAGCAATCAGCTAGAGATCTCCTGACAACTGCTTGAATGCTGAGAATTGGTTTAAGTTAGATACCTCTGTCTCTGCAACTCAATCACAGGGTGTCTAATGTCTAAAACTCAGCACTGGGAGCCAGATTCATGGGCTGATGTCAGCCTCAGCTGGGCCAAGCCTCCATGTGTTTGATCCTGCAAAGCATAGGCCAGACTACACAGAAAAGAGGTAGTGGATCAGGGGTTGGACTTGATGATCTCAGAGGTCCTGTCCAACCCCACTGATTCTATGATAAACTTCATGGAAAAATTTTGCTTCAAGTGTATATATTTCATGTCCAATGGAGACCATTTTTCCTTAGAGAAAAATAAAGGCCGTGTGTGTTTCTTTTCATTTGGGCAGGTCCTTGGAGAAAGACAAGGAAGGTCCTTGAAGAAAGAGAAAGAAGGTCACAAACTCTCTTTAGCAAGGCACATTCACCCTGAAAATGTTCATGGGGACACGATGGCAACGATGTGGGCTTCAGCTAGCCAGGGAGCGGGTACTATGCTCTTCAGAGAGGCAATGGAGGAGACACTCCTTGCAGCAGCTGATGACTGGTGTGTAGTCAGAACAATGGTTGTGGTGAAGTGTCTGAATAAGCAGCAGGGTGGGTGCATGGCCAGCAAACTCAGTGTGCATAATTTTATGCAAACAAACTTCTAAAACTTTCTGTTTACACAAAGTGAGCTCATAGTTATGGACAAAATTTAGTGATAAGTTTTGTCTGTTGAGGTTAGAAGTGATGGTTGCACTGGATTTAAGAGACAAAAGATGTTTTGTGAGAGTCACTGTTCTGTTCAAGGGCTCTCTTTTCCTCTGCTGCGTCCTCCTGCCCTGTCATACCTCAACCTCAACACAGTTCTGACTACTGTTGGGTGGAAAGGGACAGTAAAAGCCATGTTGCAAGGTCACAGTGAAGGTTCCAAGCATACTGACTGCTGTGGGGGACCCGAGTGTCACAGCAGGACAAAGAACACTTGAAGTAGTTTGAACAATGCAAAGAGAATTCCTCCCAACTAGACCCAGAGAGCTGTGAGCTTTATGGAAATTCTGGACCCCCAGCCAAAGATCACAGCTCATTCTTGTCTCGAAAAGGCTCACATTGGAAACCACATACACAGTGCAAACTTGGTAGCCAGATTTAGGTGATTAACTGTTACAAAAACTTGGACTTTGCTAGGCAGTAAGTAGGGGAAAAAAAAGTAACAGCTTGTGAACTCAACTAAGGTGTCAGAGAAGTAACAGGTGACCACAGACATCCAGTGAGGAGAAGAGGCACAGAGCAGAACTCTGTGCGAAGAAACACAAGTCTTCATGACAGATTAAATACTTTTAAGGCAAAATGGATAAGCAACAAGGAGGATCTCCTGCCTCTCCTCTTTTGTTCTCTCTACCAGATTAAGAAAGAGCATGTGCAGGTGAGAGAAGGAGACTGCCTTCATCCACTCTCCAGAAGAGCAGGTAGGTAACGGCAGCTCTGAATTCTGTGCTTGGGGCAATTGCTGTTCTGACATCCAGTGATGCCTCTTCTCCACCTGCCTGACTGTGGGAATACAAAACAACACACCATTTTTCCCCTCCTTGCCATGTACTTCGTGAACTCCTGAGAAGCCAACATTACTCCTTTCCTGTGACTGGACACTAGCTGCAAATCTCTTAACAGCTGTCTGCTTGCCCTTACTAACTGTCTGTTATTAGCTTGATTTCTTCCACAGTATGAAAAGGTTTCCCCATCACCTTAGAAAAAAAATAACCTTCTTTTCCAAAATAAAGAGATAGCTTTTGAGAGGAAAAAAAAAAGAAAAAAAGAAAAAAAAAAAGAGGAAAGATGTACAGAAATACAAGAAAGCTCCTTAAATGCACAAGCAGCCACAGGGGAAAGTACAGAGTGCCTCCAGTGTGAGTATGTGAATGCAGTTTGAATTGTCAGCTGTAGCACACACATTATTTTCCAGAAAAACTGGATGCTGCAGGAGAGGAAAGGACATCCACGAACTCTATGTAAACACATCTAAACCTGCAGAGCAAGGGTAGTGGCATGCATTAGGGACATCACGGCTGGCTCTCTGCCATGGTGAAGGCTCCCAGCACTACAAACTTTTTGACCAGGCAACTTGGAAGCCTTGGAAATGATATCTTGTGTCTTCATAGAAGCACAGAGGATGACAAGCTGCAAATTCACATGCAGGGAAAACTTGTTAATCCTACCAGCCACCTGCAGGGAAACACACTGCCACTGAGGGGCAGCTGGAGAAGCTGAGGAGGCACAAACTCCATGCTTTCCTGGCAGCTCTGTGCCAAGAGCATCAGTGCACTTTCCTGCTGATCAGTTTCCCGGACCCTTTATTGAGCTTGTAAAAAAAACCAAACCCAACCCAAACCCACAAGCAAGCATGAACTGTGAGGATGGCAGGCCTCTGAGGGCCAGCAAGCTTGTTAACACCCCAAGGGACTCTAAGTGCCTTCATTAGCTTTTTTGCCAAGGCTGCTTCTGCAAAGGGTCATCCAAGGAGCAAAGGGAGTGACAGCACGGTGTGAAAGATGAGAAGGAAGAAGAGGAGGGTATGCAGAGGTGCCTGGGCAATGCTGCCATCCATCAGCCAAGGCAAGCAGCTGCCAGACCCCTGGGTGTAAGGGAAAGGGATTTCAGTAGCCCATTTGTTCTGCTTTTGACACATTCCCTATACAAGCTGTCATGGTCCTGTATTGCTGTGTCCCCTCAGCTGTGATGAGCTTATCCAGCACTCATTCCTGCAAGATGTAGCCATCCCCCTCCTGCTCCTCAGGGTAACTGATTTAGGGCACTTACCATAGCAAGGCAGCTACAGAAGAGGGGCAGAGCCTGAGGGCACTGGAGCTGGCATGCCCAGAAGGAGAAAATCCTATCACCCTGCAGAGGCCCTGACCCAAGCTGAGAGCTTGCAAGTCTTCCAATCCCTTCTCACAACTTGGGTCCAGTCCTCATAATCCTGACATACAGGTAAGTTCAGGGCAGAAAATGGCACATATCTGTCACTTTCACCCAAAGCTGTCAGGGTGAGTCCCACAGCCATTCCAGACAGGGTTAGAATTCACCTAACACTTACTTATTTGTGCAGAAATCCAACTTGGATGTGCTTTACAAACCCCACACCATATATGGAGGCTGCCTCTGTCACACAAGCACATATCTAAAGACTTCAAGTAGACATTGACCTGAATTTACCATCTCACTGACATAAAAGCACTGGTGTCCCCATTTTCATGCTCCAAGCCAGGAGGTGCCCACAGCACTGGGCACAGCTCTGCTCCACCTTCTCCAGGTTTTGCCATGGAAGAGAAAGCAGAAACTTAGCAAGCCAGCGTAGCACCTTGCTGGGGCCAGAACAGAGCAGGATTTTTCTGTAAGATTTTCTGTGATATTCTATGACAATGCTTTTCTCAAGAAAGGTCAGACCATATGGTTCTTGAGGTCCCTCCCAGCCCAGTATTCTAGGATTCTGTTTTTCAGGATACCAGCATTTTTCACCAAACATAACACACAATTAAAATCCATATTGTATGAAACTTTCATTGGATTGGACAAGTTTCTAACATCCAGAGCAGAGTTTTTGATAACTAAGGGAGGGAGAAGATGAAGAAAAGCAAGCAAGCTCCTTCTGCACACTGTGATCGTGTGCAAAGCTGGAAACCCAGGGCTGGGGTCAGCACAAGAGAAGACCACTTGGGTTGATAAAAGCTTACATGTATGGAAGAGGTGACTGGACACATGGATGGAGATTGCAGCTACTAAATATCCATGAAGTGTCAGGATGATCTGGGAAAGCACCTGGGACAAGCACCACTATTTGTCCTGACTGCAGACTTGTTCCAAGCCATAAATCAGTACAGCCAGAGACAGGGTTTGGGCTACACAAATCCTTAGCCAGTATGGACTGATCTTAGTGGCTCTGTGGACTCCTAGAGTTCTCTTCTTGGCACTCCTTCACTTCTTCCATATAAATGCCTAAATGTTAATTGGATCAAAGTACACATATTGGACCAGTTCACTGGCAGATGGTATGGAAAGCTTAAGCACAAGCTCCCTGATTCTCTCTTGGGTTTCAGCATGTGGAAGCTTCAGCTGTCATTGCAGTGAGAGACCAAATTACGCCATCTTGAGAGCTTCTCCAAAATGCAATTCCTATCCAGCAGCTCCAATTCTATGAAAAGCTGAATTTGCAAGAAGCAATATTGCAAGCTAATGATATCACCCAAGACACTGGCAAATGGCTCAAAGGTCCCAAGCTCTGCTTGCTGGTAACCATGGCACTACAAATTCTGTTTGCTAAATACTGGCCCTGAAAGGGAAGGCAAAGGTGAGAGGCTTGCAGAAGGCAGGCTATGGTGCATGTTGCTAAGCCACTGAGCATGTTGTGTGTCTCATGGGTGTGATGGCATCGATCAGAACAGGCATGTGACTCAGCCCTACCAGCATTGAATAGAACTTCATAAAGCACACAGCTAGGTTTCATTTCTACCTCTTCTAATCTGTAGTCAATGCCAGAAGAAGAAAATAAAAACCTATCAAGAAACCTGTTTCCACTTAATTCTGTTCATGGAAACATCAGAAGACCAAACTGCTCACCAGGCTAATTTTGCAAATGCTGGATAATTCCTTGATGCAAGAGAGCCAGGCCTTGTTGAGTTCACACACCAATACTCAGTCAGTACAAGTACAATTAAGTTCCCAGGCACCAGGAACCACTACTTTTAACCATGCCAGGCTGGAGATGAGGTACTGGACATGAGAGCAAGGAGAGAGCTGGGCCCAGAATCCCTGGGGCCTTAGGAGCCCAACTTCCATTAATCACCCACTGAGAAGCAAAGACCTTTAATTCTGCTTAATACAACTCAGCACAGAGATCTCAGTGTCCATGAAATAATCAACTGGAAGTGGCCTGGACAGCCTATGCCAGTACTGGAACCTGAGTCCAACAATGTGGTTGCTAGTTTAGCCTCCCTAAAACTCTGCATTTCTCCATGAAGAATGTCCTTTGGCCAAGAAAACCCTTCTGTCCCCATTGGGACCATACCCCTTGGAACATGTTATTCGTCTGTCCTACAGTCTAAATATCAACTGGTGACAGAAGGAAGGAGAGTAAGGCAGCCAGCAAGCATTGCAGAGGAGGTGCAGTCAGCAGGCACTGTGCTGAGTCACCCCTCTCCACACGCTGGGGTTTCAGGGCAGGAGAAGGCTCTCTCTCCCTTCACCTTTCCTGGCCTGTGCAGGTGCTTCTTGCCAGTACGAGTGTTGAAGAGCCTCAAGTGCTTCTGCAGACACCAAACCGAACATGGTTTATGCAAGCCATAATTTACCAATACCAGCTGGCTCCTGGGATGGGCAGAAACATGCTGGGGTCAGGATGTGCAAAATAACCCCACTAAATTATTTTTTACTGGCTGCCTGTGCTCGTGCTCACTAATGCAGTTTGTGCATAAGTCATGAAAGGAGCTGCGGCAAGAGCAGGTGATGGAGAGGATGAGGTTCCTGCTCCCCAAGATTGCAGTGTGGCCAGTCTAGCAGGCACCACGGGGAGCATTTTGTTGGGGAGCAACTCCCACACTGATGCTCAGAGTGGAAAAGAAAACTCACATGAGGAATTCTGCTTCTGTGGGAGGTTCCCTATCCTACAGCTGGCAACCTCTCAAAGGAGATGAGGTCAAGGATCAGAGGTTGGATTAGGATGGAATAAGAGTAATGCCTATTGCTCTGTTCTCCAGCTTCCTGCAGCACATGAAACTGTGCTTTGAAAAAGTCTAAGTTCACACTCTGATTCTCCTGATTCCCACATACATCAGCCTTGTCCATCTCTAGCACTGTAGCATAACTTCCAGAGATCTGGTTGGGTTGTTTGGTTTATGTTGGGGTTTTTCTGTGTTTTTGTGTGTTTGTTTTTTGTTTTCTTCCCAGAAAGAGTCTGCTCTCACAGCACTTTCAACTCAATTTCAGGCACCAACACAACTGGCTTCCCTTCTTGCACCCAGAACAATTAACCAGCAAGCTTTCTAACCTACATCATCGATAGTTTCAGAGAGAGTTCAGCACAAAACTCTGGGTCGGAAACTGTTTTTTTTCATAGCATATGGCTCAGACTCCAAGGCCTGCATTCAGGATCAAAGTGGAGTTTGGCTCCTTTATGGCAGTAGTAGTATTCTCATGTTTCATGAAGGTTTCTTGAGCCTTCAAATGCCAGCGTACTATCCACTGCATAAAATCAATACCTTCATTACACACCAAATGTCCAAGGGCCACTTACTGCCTCTGCCATCAGCAAATGAGTTATGTGGGAGATCACTTGTTCTGCTGCACATATGGGTGCTATTCACAGCTTCCTAACTCCCCTGTTTCATTTCACTGCCTCACAAGAGAAGAGGCCTTTGCTTTACTGCAGTGCTCTGCAGCTTAGGGATAATGCAGATTTTTTAGTAGAAGTCTGAGTGCCTTGAAGCTACTATGCACTAGAAATGTTTTTTTCAGCAGATGCTGTAGTGAAGTTTAGGTATGAGACAGTCACAGAAGATAGTTCTACTCAGTTTCTGAAGGACAGGCCACTAGGTCCTTCACCTCCCCATCATATCTGCAGCATTATCTGTGGCCTCTGCTCGGTCACCTTCTTGCACAGATCCATATGGTGAATTGAGTGCTTGCAGATAGAAGGGTAGTGCAAAAGGGAAGTCCACAATCTTCCCTCCTAACTTCTTTTCAGGACCTAGTTCAGCCGTAATGCCTGTAATTTTTGACTTCAGAGAGAGAAGTTAACTTGGCACAAATTCTGCATGTTTTTCAGTCCCTGAATTTTCTCCACCCTTCATCAGATTGCACCCACCACCTGGAACTGTGCATTTTTTGGAGGTGGGACTCATTGCCCTCATATGTATTGCAACTTGCACACCCCATCCCTGTGGTACGGCACTATCACTAACAGGATAGAGCAGTGATTTTAAATGAAGACATTACAAATCCTCCTAGTTTTCCAGTAAGAGTTTCACAGCATAAAGACTTCAGGATCCACTCCAGCTATAGCGTACCTTTTGGTAACCACACTAAGCTCTTTCAAAAAACAGCTTCTATATGACGAAAGGCCCTAATTAAGCACACAGCAGTCAAGGCAAGTGTGTTGTATCACCTTGTTGAAGGCACACTCAGTTAATCCTTGTGGAAAGTCCCCTCCAGTCCCTGAAGTCAGTGTAACATACATACAAGTGTGCGTGCATGGGTATAAATAAAAAAATGCATCATGGACCTCGGTCACCAAATCTGGCCTTATTTGTAAGTGCTCCCCTTGCCACAGCCTTTTCTAGCCTTGAAGTGATGGGGAGGAGGAAGGTGTCACCTGTTGGTGTCCTTGACAGATGTGTGTGCCCATGAGGGGAGGCATTTGACAAACAAGCAAGGAAGAAAAACTGCTCAGTAGCAACTAAGGGTCCAGCAGAACGCCCCTAGTGAAACAGTTGAACTGAACAAAAATGAAAGCTCCTTGGAGTGAAAGGGAATTAGGGGCTGAATAAAATGAAGAGCAGTAGATCTCTGCTCTGGGAGCAATGGAGAGTGGTACTAGTGGCAAAGCATGTTAGAATGCAAAGCCAGTCTCCATGTAACCTGCTCAGTCTAGGGAGGATCAGAGCTTGCTAAAAAGTTTCTAAGAAATCAGAAGAGGAATATGTTTTCTGGATCACATTTGTGACAAAGGTATTTCTCTTGTAAGCTGCAAGATCTAAGCTACCTGTTGATGAACTTAAGATTTTATGGCAGTTCTGTCTTTTGTTTATAATTGGTAGCACTTTCCAAGAAAAAAAAGCTATTTGGATTTATAGAGTTTTGCTGAAAACTTGAAACAGACAAGAGATTTTGTTTCCTAGCTATACTTCATTGTGTGCCTGAAATTATGCAGCCACTAATAGAACTACACACAGTTCAGCATCTGGTGTACCCTTTGTTCTGAACATTACAGCAAAAGCATGTCTCCATCAGCTAATATATTAATTATTTATCTTTGGCTTCTTTAACATAAGCAATTGTATCCTTGAAGCATGGTGGATAAGTGTTGATTTAAAGTATGTCTTTATGGACTCATGTATGCACACGCTTGCGTGTGTTTTAGAGCCTTAAACAGAACTGTGGCGCAGATGTGCACAAACCCCATTCTCCTGTGTGTGAGCAGTGCCAGAAGGCCACAGGGAAAGAAAAGTGTTCTCCACTTAGCTGAGAGCTGGAAACCTGTATTTCAAGTCATTTCTGTTTGCAGAACTAAGCTGAACTCCCCTGCAACCCAGGTGGGAGGTAGAGCAGCCCTCGCTCCCGGCAAGGACGCTGACTGCAGAGCTCCTGGAGCTCCGTGCATGCAGAGGGCAGCTCGCAAGCTGGCCCCGAGAGGAGGAAACTTCTGCATCAGACAAGGGCAGAACATGTGCCAGTTGCCCACAGCATGGGCCTGACCTGCAAAACATCAGAGACAGCAGCTCTGCTAACCCTCGATGAGGTCAGGGAAACATGAGCTCATGAGGCTGCTGCTTAGGTAGCAGGGAGCAGGGACGTGTCCTTCAACCTCTGCTGCCCAGGGGTATGAAAAGTGTCTGATACCTCATCACTACTTCTGTAGTGTTTGGGCAGCCCAGGATGTCCCCAGCTTGAAGCAAGTTTGGGCAGGAGACTGCAAGTGTTCCCAACAGGAGGGATGTCCCATTTTCTACACAACCACCGATCTGCCACACCAGAACTGGGCAGAACTGGAAAATTATACTGTATATTAATGTGGCATGTGAGAGGGTTATGGTTTACTTTTTGTTCTTATTTAATGAGAGGGAAGGAGAAGAGGGGGTTAAGGGAGGGGTGAGATCATGGTAGATGAAGAGAACTTGCTTGGCTAACTCTCCATAGCCTGTAGCTACTGCAATATTTATGAAAGGGAAGGTGCACCTTGGCAAGTTAACCTGCCTGAAATTGGAAGGTTTCAGATGAAAGGGGAACCCTGTAAAGTAAAACTGAGCTTTGCTTGAGAGGAGAATGATAGCAGGGAAAGAAAAAGCTATCTCCTTACCAAAAGTTTCCATTTCTGAATGCTTCACTTTGCCCCCAAAACACAAAAGAAAGCAACCTGGTCAGGCCTGCCTGTCCCAGAGCACAGGAATCAAAGTGCCTCCAAACATCAAACTCCTCCCCCATTCAGCAGGAGTTCTCTGGCATGTGTTACCACAGCACAATTGCATTGCCTGCAAAGGTGGAAGGGCCCCAGCCTGATGTTGGCTGATTTATAGGGCATTTAGCTGAATTTTGAGGTTATTTGCACTGACAGAGCAGGGCCCTTACGTGTCCATTACAGGTCTTCTTTTTTAAGAGAAAACCTTGAAGATGCTTATCATTAATGGCATTTCCTGCTTCTCATACAATTCTTATTGACTTTAAATTGAATAGAAAAGAAAAGAAAAAGAATTTTCTGTCAATGTTACAATTTTACCAAGATTTCTTATTTGCTAAACTCTACACCAGTTCAGGGCTTGAACCTTTTTAGAAGAAAAAAGATATCATCATTTAGATGAAAAAAGTATGAATGTCAAGATCTAGCAAAATACTCCGTCAATTTCCTTTTAATGCAGACATGGAAACAACTTTGAAAATTTTCAGGAAAAATATTTGATATAATATAGATAAATTTTAATTAAGATCTTGCCTGTGGGCAGACCCACAGCCCTGGCATCTCAACTCTTATCTACCAGCACAAGGCACTCCCAGTATCCTCTGCTCCCATGGCAGGAGCAAGCTCTGTGCATACAGGGATGGGTTTCTTTATTTGCTTAACTGTTTCCTCCAGAGAGATGGCACCAAAGAGAGGTGACAAGCCCGTTTGAATTGAAGGAGGGTTTGGATGAAAATTTGGATGAAAAAAGTAGATGTTTCTCATTCTCTCCTCCCACCAAAAAGAAGGGTTTCAACCAAACTGGATGAGTGGCTGTGATGTCTATTGCTTTAATTTTTTAATTATAATTTCCCTAATTTTGATCTCAACCTATCAGTAAAAACAAAAGAGCGGTCTGAAAGCTTCAAACAAGAATGGTGTGATTTTTCCAGCAGTTTTTCCTTATTGTCCCTCTCTTCCCACGCCAGCCCTGGTGCACGGGGGCAGGGGAGGGGAGTGCTTGGCACTCTGGAGGTTCTCACACCCCTCGCCTGTCTAGACCAGGGCTATGTCTGATTTTCTGCCACCCCAAGGCTACAAGTTCCAACGAAGAAAATATTAAATTCAAAACCATCTGCCCATCTCAGCTCCTTCTGAAAAGTCAAAACCCGTCAGAGGCCAAATTCCCACGTCTGGCATCAGAAAGCCTCCTGTCTCTTTTGCAGATTTAAGGTTCTTGTTGCTCAAGCCATGATGTTAAATGCTCACAGAACATGTTTGAAGCAGCGATAGACATTCATGTAAAGCAAGGGTTTGACAGGGGCACCCAGAAAAGAGAGGGTGCAGCACAGAGCAATGGTGCTGGGAGCTGGGGAGGATTTAACCAATTTAGGTTTTCTCCTCATCTGAGTTGGATCACTGTTCTCTGACCTTTCCCTCTGGAGGCCTTTGGCTCAAGCCTGCCTGATGCAGACCAGGGCAGGATTTTGTTTGCAGCATTAATCACTGCAGCCCTCCCCAACGTCTCAGTGGCAAGCTGGGGTCAGTGCTGGTGTACTGGGAGAGGAGGAGAAACAAGGCTCATCAGTGAATCTGCTGCCTGGTGTCACGAGTGATTTATGGCCTCGCTTCAAACACAGCCATTGATCTGTCCTGCTTTCCCCAGCACGCTTGTCAGCCTGTAATAAAGCCAGTGGGAATTCCTGCGTCTTGAGTCAAAGAATTTAAGTATGCTCAGGTTTGCTTATTTAGAAAAACACACCTGAAGTCTCCCCATTTGGGAAGCAGCTCAAGATTTACAGTTCTGTAGAAATTTGCAAAGGTAAGAACAAGAAATACAACCCCAACCAGCCCTTCAGGCAGTCAGCCAATTAATCTTCCCTTTGCTGTCTGCTGCTTGTTCCCCTTTCTGCCTTCAGCAGTTTTGGAAGATCTAAGCCAGGCAGCAGCAGTGACTTCCTCCCGCCTGGCCCGCAGTGAACCCCCGAGAGCCGTCCCAGAGGTGACCCCAGACATTCCCTGGGCCACATCTCCCACAAGGGCTGCTCTGGAAATCACCTGCCACTCTTGGAGTGGGCTGCCCTCGACAAGACCAGCCCAAATGCTGTGTGCTCCCCGGCCAGGAGAGCGGCTCCACAGCCACCTGCAGCTCACAAGAAAAAGTCTGCACAGCTCGGGCTCAGAGCACCACTGACCCCACCAGCTCTGTGACCTGGGGACCTTTCTAAGAACAGCTCTCATCACCTGGGATTGCTGCAAGGAGGAGGTACAGCAGAAAGCCAAGTCAGTCAAACCCCATCTGTGCCATTGGTACTGCTAAGGGACAGCATGGAGCACCCATTTCTCTGCCTGCTTCTCCCAGGTCACCTGAAGACACAGCCCACCTGTGGGTTTGCACCCACACCATGTAGACTGAAGGAAAGCACAGGATGAAGGGTAGGTGAGGCACCTCACCCAAAATACAGCAGCATAATGGTCACATGGTCAATGACCATGATGGACTAATATAGTTCTGCTCCTGAAGGGTCCGTCCTGCACTGTAGCATAAGTGGTTTCTCACCCTAACTACCCATCAAGAAGAAAATGTTGCTCTACCACCTAGCATGTGCTAGACACTTAAAACACTGACAGGATAACAATTTTGTCCAGTACCACAAAGGAAGGCATTTTATTTTGTTGCTTTGTGCTCTACCAAAAAACGAACAAATAAAAAACACTACCTCAAAAAATAATTTTAAAAAAATCCCCAATGAAACAAGCCTACATTTTCTCATACAACATTTTAAACCAAAAAAATTGCATCTCAGATCAAAAATATGTCAGGCAAAGATGTCAGCAAACTCCCCAAATTCTGCTTGTCAGGAGCAGTTTTCCCAAATGTTACATTTTCAATATATTCTTCTTTTTCTAATCAGAAAACACTGACTGATGAAGCTAATCAGAAAGAAGTTGATAAGCCTCAGCAATCTATTCTGACAAAATATTATCTTTCTCTGAAAAGAAAATTCCCATTAATTATTACTATGCAGCAGAATGAGATTGCAGAGCAGAGCTGTTCCACGGATCTCATTAGAACTGCTAAACCAGGAGCACAGCATGCTCCATTTCTGAGTACTCATGAATGCTCAACTCCTCTGGGAAGGCAGAGGTGAACCATTCACATCAGGTATCTCAAAAAAAAAATAATAAAAAATCAGAGAATACCCAATCAGTAGCTGTTTAGAAGGTATTGGCACCAGTTCAGTGGATTTTAAATTTCTGTAACTGTACATGTCATAACATTAAAACTGCATAAAAAGAGACACAGAAAGCTGCATGTTGCTAAGAAATATTAGAGCCAAGTTTTGTTGAGTAATGGTGGAAAATACTCACCTAGGGGACTTTCCACAATTCTTATCTGTTATCAAAACCCCCCAAGAGACACACATTCTCCAGTGTCACACTTTTTCTGGCCTGAACTTCTCAGCACCCTAAGGAGGGGGAGGGGAGAAGAAGAGACAGGAAGAATGGAAAATCCTTCTTGAAGAAAAGATTGAAATAAATGCCATTAAAATGTTGCTTTTTAAAACACCCATTCTGATTGGATAGCCTGGGAAGGTCAGCCTACAGTGATGCTGGATTCCCCTGCCCAGTGCATTAAACAGCTTCTGGTTTTGCCCTGCTGAGCAGGGTTTCCAATAAAGCCTGTCCTCATTAGTGCATCTTCCCATCCTGCCACACAAAGGGATTAGGAGAATGGGTAGGAGGAGAATTTATTAGAAAAGTGGCTATTTTGTAGAAAAAAAAAAATCAACAATAAACGAAAAAACAAAGCCCATAACTGCTAGGGTATAAAGAGGAATTTCTTAATTTTTGTACTTTGTTTTTTTCTTGCCCTTCCCAGTCACATCAGAGATGCCACTTCAAGGAGAGCAGAAACAACGAATATGCCAGCACTGGAAGTGCCAGCAGCTCTTGTATAGATTAACACCACTAACTCCTCCTTTCTGGGGCAGCTTTAATGATTTTTCTTGTCCCAGGGTAATAAAGGCACATCTTGGGGAAATAAAACCAGCCAGCATGTCCTACCAACAACATAGACATTGTCTCATCTGTATAGCAGAGGGAAGCTTTTCCCCAACAGACCCTGCCTGGCTAAATCTTTGCATGTAGACAGCACACACATCTGAAAACAGCTGGGCAGCTTATGTAAATGCTGGCATTCCCAGAGCCTTGCTGAAGTAGAAAAACTGTCTGCAGTGCAGTCCTTGCAGTGGGGAGCTCTTAGCTTTGTGATTGAGCCCAGGAGTGGTTTCCCTGACAATCCAGAGACCAGCTCAGATTAAAGTGGCTGCAAGGTAAAGACTGCTGGTGTGCTTTGGACTCTGACTTTGGTGTTAACATCCTCCCAAGTGAGCAGGAGGGCAAGAGGTACACAGCATCCCCTCAGTGGGGAAAGAAGAGTACAGATTCACAGTGATCTGGGGGCCTCAGTTTATACTGGCTGAAAATCTAGCCATAAATATTTGACAAAATTTAATAGAAAACCTCAAAGACCACTGTCAAGAGGGATGAGACCTACCCCAGGGCTTTAGAGAAAAGACAGAGGCAAATTTGAGCCTATGACTCCCCCAAAATCAGTCAGTAGAAGACCAGTAAGAAAAATGAAACATTTGAAACAGGCTCATATAGTGCCAAACACTCCCTCACACCCTCCCAGATAAAAGGAGAGGAGTTGCTCTTCCACCTCTGAGATCAAGCCTTGAACTAGGCAATTAATTTGAAGAGGGCAATTTGATTAGACTCAAATTTGCCTGGGGCAAAAAACCAGCCACTAAACAAACTAATGGGAAGGTGCTTTGTTTCCCTTGGGCTTTCTGTGTATGTCAGTTGGGAGCATGAACTTGAGTGGATTCATTAGAGCTAAAGGTGACACATTAGGGTTTAACACAAGACACCCACTTAGTTGTAACTTTACAACTTGCTCTTTTTAAGACTTCAGAGAAGAAACACCATCAAGATGCTCAGCTCTTTACAACACGGACAACAAGAAGGAATGCATGGGCATATAACATACAGACACCTGCCCGTGTATCTCCTGCTGCCAACACTGTCCCAGGGCAGGAGCTGCCACACCAAAGCCAGTGCTAATGTCACCTCCAACAAACACGAGCACAAAGATGTCAGTGGAAGGGTAGGAGATACTCTCATGATCAGACCACAGCTGGGTTGTGTCACTGCCTCACATACCCATAAATGCCACAGCTCTATACTTAGAGATGCCCTTACAGCCACAACATTGTTTTTGCCAGTTTGAATGTGGTTTGTTAAACCTCTCTAAATGCCGGATAAAAAACCTTCCTGGAGGACCACAGAGGCGGTTGTGCAGGAGCACTTGGTGCAGATGCAGATTTATTGCTGCCCTGGTGCTGTGCCTGCTCCCAGTTGAGGATGCTGGAAAGTGCTCTGTACAGCTGTACATAACTTCCTCGCTCAGCAACTCTGTGTGCATATCCACCCACTCAAGTCGGCTCATTCACTGCCCTGCAGTATTTTTAAGGCACCATCTGATGATGAGCAGCCCACGTTGTCATACCCTGAAGGACAGGGCCACCGAGCACATGTGTACACATTTAATCTAGCAGCAGGTGCAACAGTATCTCTTGGGAGTCACTAAGGGGAAAACCAGGTACCTCCAATCATAGAATCACAGCAGATGCCTTTGAAAGCAGTTTCCAATATTGCCATAGCACAGCGTCTTCTGGTTCAGGCACCAGTGGAGTCATTTAGCACTAACATTTTTTGGTAACATTTTGACTAACTCCAGTTGTTTTAGCAAAGCTTGCAGAGGACACCTGTGTAACCACGGTGCACATCACTGCAGCACTCCCCTCTTGAGCTTGAGCTCATGGCAGCCCCTTTGGAAAATCCCAGAATGCTTGCCTGTTGTGCAAAGTTTAACAATAGCCTTTGTGCCCTGCCTGTGTGGGAAGAGTGTGTTTAACCCATTGACGATGCTGAGTTCCTTGAAGTTGCTAATGGGTTAAAGCTGGGACATCTGGTGAAACACTAGCCTCAGCTGTTCCTCAAATGACAACTTCTTGGGTCAAATTTATCTCTTCTTGCCAGTCCATCTGCTCACAGCCTGTCAATGGTAAACACTTGAGAGCCACAGAGCAAGCGAGACAGCAGACAGTGGTGAAGGACAGCATCTTGGAGTCTAACTAGATAGCGATACAGGAGCAAAAATAGCCCCAGTGCTCTCCCCCTCCCAGTCATCTTCCTCCCTGCATTCCAGGGTCAGGGTCAGGCCAGGGAAGCTGCGTGCCACCCTGAGAACAGAGCCCAGACCAGGCCACCCCAGGGCTAACAAGGGACTTGCTTGTTCCCTAAGGCAACGAGAAAAAAGCCACTACACACAACTCAATACGCTGCTGTACTTGCTTGTTCTTTGAATGCCCCGGGGGAGTGGTTCACACTTGTGCTTCCAGCTGGTGAATGTTCATTTCTTTGAGGAAGGCACTCCAGAGCCTCCTGGTCTTTGCTGTGCACCCCTGAGCAGTCCTGTCTGTACAGTACTATCACACAGCAGCGCAGAAGGAGGCACAGGGGACCTGCAGGCTGCCAATGCGGACACCAGATGAATGTGCTTCTCACTTCCCAAGGACCTTGTACACTTGAGGACCACTGCCTCCTTGCCCACATCTCTAGGAAGGATGCCTTTCTTCCAGAAGGCAGTACCTTCAGTGTAGACCTGACTGGAACCCTGCACAGACACACACACACAACTCTCCAAGTAGCTCCAGTAGGTCTCCAAGTAAACTCAAGTGCTCCAGACCTGGCAGCCTGAGAAGCAAGGTGGGAAAAATATACGGTTTCCCTTGCTGCTCCCAGGAGATCATGTATCTGAGGGCAACCAAAAGATGAAATATTACAAGGATTCCTGGAGGTCAGCCACTGTGCAAGAGTGGGCAGGGAGTAACCTCACAATTAAGGTAATCTGGAAAAAGCAGATTAAGCTTTCCTTGGTGTCAGCTGACCAGTAGCAACCTCTGAAGATGCATTAACCTGATGGGTCACAATGTGGTGAATAAATCTTTTGGTTTAAAATGGGTAGACACAGTACAAAGACTGAAGTTTGTCCCATGGGTTACAAGGACATATTCACAGTTAAATAAGCACTCTGTGCTGTGTATTGCTGTCATAGTCATGATATCCTGCCACTAGTGAGGATCAGTTTCAAGTTGGCCCTTTTCTGTACAATGAGAAATTTCTACCTTGAGTCACTCAGATTTTTTCACAACAGTGTCATAACATGGCACTGTGCTATTGCAGGGCACCTGCTCATGTCCTGATGCTGCCTAAAACATGTCGAGGAAACTTCATCATGACCCCCACGAAGCAATGAGGCTTCCTAGCATGCTACGAATACCCCTGAAGAGAAAAGCTCTTTCACCCTGCTACTGCTATGCAATTGGTCTAATGAGCCACACGACTGTAAGAAAAGCATTTGCCTTCTCCTTCACAAACTTCTCCATATCCCCAATTAACTGCATTAATACCATAACTCACCCGCTGTCCCTGGCACGTGCTGGCACCTGGCAGAGCCCCCGTTTCAAGACGGGCTCGATGCCTCTCTGCACAGCAGATCAGAGGACAGACATTCTAGTGTGCGTCAGACACCACATTTCTCCATCCTTGAAACTGATCCTGACGGAGTGTGCTCTCTGCAGAGCCAGGACTTTAACCCGAGAGCACAGCTGCATTTTTAAGTATCATGTTAATGCAGTGTCTTGGTGGGGATTTTGTTCAAGGGAGGATGGCTTCACTCTGACCTTCGGCTCCAGAGTCACGCTTTAAAATTAAAACCTTGCTTCTTGTGTGATCCAGCACTCATTTATCTCCATTCAAACAATGGTGTGATTTTAAGAACTGATCACACTGTCATCTCCTGGTGTGCATGGCATTCCGTATGTGCCAGCAGAGACCAAGACAAGAGCAGTATGTACTCTACTATTTTTAACCCAAGAAATCTTTTATAGATGTTTAACTCAGAAAACAGAAAAAGACCTTGGTATTGTCCATCTGGCCTAGAGGTACCACAGCTCTGAGCTTGGGTTCAGAGCCACAGACCAAGAAATTACATTAAGCTAACAGCAGAACCAAGCCAAAAGGCTCCTTTGGGAGCCTGGACTCTGGTAAGGAGGTAGGAAGGATGATGGTGGCCAGGAAGAGTGGGAGGAGCACTGGGAGCCCTGCTCTGCTTCCTCTGCCACCTGCCCCTGGGTTACCATGCCAAACCCTCTCCTCACCATGAGCTTGCTTCTTCTCCCACACTGCCCCATCCGCGGGGCAAGCAGGTAGCCTGGAGACACTGTGTTCACGGGGTCTGCAGAGGTCTGACCATCCCCACTGTGCATCCTCCAGCACAGCCAGACTGACTTCAAGAAATGAGCCTTCCTTATGCTTTTAATTGTGCTACCCTCTAGTGGCCAGTCCCATGCCCTTGAAGCTCAGAGCGTTGCTTCTGGCCAGAGGAGAAGCGCTGGGCTGCAAACCTTCTAAACCAGAAACTAGCTTCATGCTGTGTAAGAATGACTTGCAGATTTGAAAGGGGGGCAAGCTCCAGCACTAGCCCAGGCAGAATGCACTCCACCCACCTCTGCCTTGGCCCTGGGAAAGGAGAGATCCCCCTGCCCAGGCTGAGAGGTCTTGGCAAGGGCAGGGTGAAGCCATCTCAATGTCAGGTGCTTGCAACAGAAAAACCACCACCAAATTTGGGCTCTTGGCAAGCTCTCCAAGAGAACAGGCTTCCTTCCTCCTCCCTGCTTTCTTCCCCACTGCCTCTCATCTCGCCAGGCACTCCAGCAGCTCAGAGATGCAGAGCAGAAACACTCAACAAGTCAATAAAAATGGGTTAGAATTCAAGGAAGGACCTTGCAATTACCAGGATAATTGCTGCATTTCAGAACCAAACATTACTTAATGACACTCAATTATCTTGTGGCAGGGCCTGCAATGGCAGCGACTAATTGCTTAACTAAAGACTTTCTTCTTTCTACCCTGTGTCAACATGCATGAGTGCAATTACACCTTTGGTGCAGAGAGGAAAGGAGATATCTGTAAGTGAAAAGAGAAAATAGCCACAGCCATGTTTCCAAGCTCATAGAACAGGCGTCTTGCTTCAGATATTATAATGATGTGAAACAGCACTGGAAAAGCTCATCAGGGAAGAAGGATACACACTTTTCTTCCTGCTTCTGAACTGGGAGCTCAAATGACTGTACAATGGGATTAGCGCCACTCTTACAAGCCTATTCACCCCCCAGGCCCAAGTGCATGTCAGTAACCTTTTCATAGTTTTTCAGTCTGAAGAATTCATGGATACTAGCAAAAAAAACACAAAACCACCACCACCAAACCGAACAACAAACTAACAAACAAAAAACCCACCAACCACAAAAGAAACCCCTAAGAGTTAACAGAAGTTAACTGCCTAACAAGTTAACAGAAGACTTTGTCTTTTCCTTTAGATACTTGCAAGCTTGTTGAAAAGCTGCTTATTGCTCACCTCTTTACAGAACATCTCTCTCATATGAAAAAAAGCAAAGTGAAATGGTTTTACTTTCCCTGTTATTTACCATTTCATCCCTTCTACTCAGTCCTCTTTACTACCTCAATAATTTCCAGAAGCAGGGTCTTTCACTGTGCTTCAACACAGAACTATTCCCTATCCTCCAGCCCCCCATATTCCCTCTCCCTGGATTTTCCAGCCACTCTGAGGAAGAAACAGAAGACCCCAGATCAGGCCATTACCCTTGTGAAAACATCAAGTCTTGGTTTCCTCTCCTCACTGCTCATGTTGAGTCTCTTCCTCTGACAAGACAGAGCTCACCACAGAGCCAGCCCCAGGCTTAGTCTCCTGAACATTGAATCCTGTGGATCCAAAGGCTGCTCCTCCTTTCCAGACTCACATTTCACAGGCATTAATTCCCAATACTGCTTTTTTTGTTGCTCAATTACCAGCTCAATTCACTCCCTTTGAAACCCCTCTCCACTACTCTTAATGAATTTTTGTTCTACAGTTTATCATAGTTTCCACAGAGCTCGTAAACAAACTACAGCTGACTGTCTGGCTTAGAGAACTCCTTGGGGACCTTTAGCTTTATGGAAAACTGTCTGTTCTCATCCTGGTTTTGTAGGTTTGACAGTTTCAAACCACAGCAATAATTTGCTCTTGTGCTTCAAGTTACTGAATGGTCCTCTAAAGATGCAAGGCAAAGACTTGCAGACCCCCAAAGTATGGCTTTCAAATCTCCTTTTTGCTATATTAGCAGCACTCATGGACTAAAGAACAGTTTCCTCTGAGTGTGGCACCATGCTAGTTTTACCTCATTTCTCCCATCATTTAAGTTCTGTGCATGCTCTTCAGACTCATATTTCATTTATGAGCCTAGGAAGTGGACAGGAGCCAATGGGGTACCAAGGTTTTGTGTACTCAAGCTGGTCACCTAAAAGAATCAGAGCTCAGTAAGGGAATAGTTAAAATCCCCTAAATTTAAGGGCAGTTTTATAGCAGACACTTCAGTTTGCTATCAAGGCACCCTCTTCATTTTCACATGGGCTAATTGTTTCACAGCAGTAACCTCACCTGCAATTAGCCAGTGCTTCAAGCCTTTGATCTTTCTAACTCTCCAGAGGACAGAAAGATTCCCACATAAAAGCCTTTTATTATTTTATCCCACATGTGGGAGTGACCCTATGTGCCTGGATTTATTAAAAAAAAGAAAAAATACGTCCTTACCTGATCTCAGAGATCCCCACTGAGATGCAAGGCTGTAACAAGGGGAATATATCTCACTTTGGGGGCTGGCTCTCTCAGATGATAAGGATAAGCAATTATAGTCTCAACCTGATGGCCTCCACTTGCTCCCTGGGCAGACTGTTGCTCTGCTGCCATCCCAAGCATCAAGCCCATCCTGGAAATGGACTTCTTGGGGATGTGCCTAGTCTTCCTGATTCATTTCCTAGGCTTATTTTAATTTGAGCTTCAATTAAAGATCAGCATACATTGTCCCTTTCCAGGGAGTTCAGTGCAGTCAGTGGAGCTCAGCTACATGCCACAGAGGAGAAGACACCTACATCTGCTCCCCCAGCACATGCTAAAGAAGGAGGGTACACATGGCTCCTGGAGAGATGGTTGCTGGATTTTTCCTGGTTGTTTTTCCAGGGAAAGGGTTGGGGCAGAGCAGGTAGCTCAGAGGCCCAAGCCATAGGTCTGATCCCAAAGAAAACAAAACATCAGGGCCTCAAGGCTCTTAATTAACTCCATTAGAGTGATAATCATAGCCAGCCCAACCCCAGGGGAATGGAAAAAAACCTCCACTGTGAGACGCATAAAAGTACTGGACTGAAACGTGAATATTTTTACCCACTGTCAGTGGTTAGAAGGCAGTGTGGTGGGAGGAAGGGGAGAAGAAACAATCCTCAGCTCAAGAAGCTTCTGGTTTAGTACCAACATGTATGAAGCAACCTAGAAATCAAAGAGATTTCTGTGAAGTACCTTTACTTTTTGCAGGACTGCTTTTGAAACACCTGAAAAATTTATACTCTATATCCTTTACAGTTCATTAGTGCATAGTAAAATATGCCCTTAACCACTTCCTTTTTGTCTTTTTTTTTTTTTTTTTTTTTTTAAATTAGATTTGGCTTTAAAATAAATCTCTTCCTTGTTTCCTTGCAAAGAAGCTGATGGGTCAGGGCTTTAGGAGACCCAGCATTACTTCTATACTTCTGTGCAAGAGCTGGGCTCCAGCTTTGAGGCATTTTTTTTTTTTTTTTTCACAGTAATGTGCCTCCAGGGTCTGGCCTAAGGGAGCAGAAGAAGAACCTGGTTCCCACAGCTACCAGAGTCTGACCAGTAACTGGTACAGCAGTTTCAAACACCTTCCAGAAAATTGCCCTAGGTCCAGCCACCCACTGGGGCCAATCTGGCTTTAAGGAATAAAACCATGCTGTCCTGTGTTGCTTCCAGCTGAAGGAATGAGCAGAGGAGACTTGTGTGGTTCTGCATAGCTGAGAGTCCCAGGGGTCTAAGCCCTCCTCCTGGTGGGAGATGCAATTCTGATCCTTGGGTGCCTCCTCACTCTTTGGATGTGAAGTGACCTTACAGCAGCCAGGATGAAGCCACCCCACGTGAGGAGCACTCTGGGGCTGATGTGAAAGGACACAACATCTGGAGATGTCTCTTTCATCTTCTTTGATTGTAAAACCTACTGCATTAGCTCATCATTTATAAAATAACTCTCTCTCAGGCAACATATACTTCACCCTTTTGAACTTTCCTTTGCTAATCTGGAAACTAGAAATTCACTTTGATCTTAACAAACACTGAGATGGGGGCAGAAAAGTGCAAGTGACTGACTGCCCCCTGCTTAGTACATAACCATTCCCCAGATGAACCATGGGCTCACCATTCTCCCACCCCTACTGTGCCAGCTCCATTCAGCTGATGGTGCAGCAGGGGAAGCAGGTGGCTGAGAGCTGAACCGTCTGCTCTGCTTCTGAACCTGGTATGCTACGGGAGGGAAACATGAAAGGGCAAGTAATAGGAATCTCCCAATTGAAAATCACTGAACTGACACTGGAACCCAAAGTCAGACTTCATTTTCATCTGTAACCCCCAAAAGCCACTTGGCTATAAGCAGTTCTGTGTTGTTGCTGGTGTTTCTGCACCTCATGGAGTGCAAATCTTGTCAGCCACCTCATCAGCTCTTTCCTCTCATCTCACAGGACTTTTGCCTTCAGTAGTGACTGGCAAAGGACTGTATTAGCCAGAAGCATGCTCTGTGCTGCCCTGGTACCTGCAGGTAGTGTTCAGTAACAGGTGCTGCAAGCACAGGGCTGCTCATGCCCTGACCCTCATGCCAGCAACCTCTCAAGCAGTTGCTCTCTCTAAACTGCACCCTGCTTAACAGAGCACAGTCCCTGAGTTTTTCTCCTTCTCCTCCTCTGAGAGCTTGTATTTCTCACCTCCCACTGTAACACTTATTGGAAAATTTATCCTTCACCTCTAGTTCAGTGTCCCCTTCCCCAGGCTGGAAAGTCACCAATGATGGGGGTGGAGACTGGCAGCTTGTTCTCAGCTCATCAATCTATCACAAACCTCTGCAGCAAGCAGGCTGGCTCCAACCCTCATTTATTTCCAAGCACAGAGGATGTTTGTGTTTGATTGGGTATGCTGGGTAAATGATTTCAAGCTGTGGATTTCATTTCATCACTAACCACAGACACGGGTTGAAATCCTGTTCATGAAGCCAGTGGCTAAACAACTTCCATTGACCTCCCTGGCAAGGTGGGACACTGGTCACCCTGAAATAAATAATAAGGTAAATTAAATCAAAGGGTGCCACAGGAAGGAGATACACAAGAAGACAACAGTCACATTATCCTTAACTTTACTCCTGGTCTGTGGATCACATATGAAAGTGGTATTTGTTTCCTGTATTACTAGTGAAACACATCATTAAGGAGTCTCACAAGCCCAGCTACAATTAACCCCAGAAGCTTCTAAAAAAGCCCCAAGATACTCTGTAACATCAGTCAGACCATTAAGCTCAGCTACTAGCTTTAATATCCCTATGGATGAAGGATGCCTCTCCTCTTGGAATAACGAAGTTTCTGCCTGTCTCTTCACAGGAGGCTCCAGCCATCCTGCTGGAAGTGGCACCACTGGGGACAGGGCTGGTGGCACAGCTTCCTACCTTCAGCATCATTCACTTCCCCTTTTGCTCTGTCCCAGCAGAGGAGATGACCCGGACTGCCTTTCCAAGGACATGAAGGGTCCCCCCTCCAAACTAGTAAATTATTCAGGTTCATGGAGCTTCTCCCAGGAACCAGGAGAACCAACAGAGCTCTTTCTTACTCTCTTTCTTAAATGCATTGTGCAGTAATTCTAAATGAATGCTTGGTTTGGTTTTTTTGGTTGATTGGTTGGTTGTTTTTTTTCCACTAAGACCCCAGACACCAAAGTCAGACCATGGAAATGTCTATTAAAGCATCTCTCTGCGCTCTGATGGGCTAAACTGACAGATATTCAGTGTCCTGCATGAAATGATCTGGTGCCTTCTCAGCCCAGCCCTGAGGTATAGCATCCTCTTTGAACAAAGCCCCTAGCTCACTATAACATGACAAAGGAGAGAGAGTGGAAAAAGAAAATGGATGTAAAGGGGGGACAGGAGGAACAGAGAAGACAGCACAGCAAACAAAGATTGTGACCTGTGCTTGTTACTAGAGCAGCAATACACATCTGCATCTCACAGCTTGTAGTCCATGTCCTGGAGCTGCTCTAAAAGCCCTCTCTGGGTGCTGTACCATGATCCTTCTTCTGTGTGCAAGAAGGGAACTTCTAGAGAAAAGCTGCTCAGCATTAGCAATAATGCTATGCTTAGCAGGGTGGTGTGGACATCACCTCCCTGTCTTAATGAGGAATGGCCTCAGAGTTGCAACTTCTACAAAAACGCACTTGTCTGCATCTCTCCATGGCACCTCACTGGCCTCCAGAACCTAATTCCTGAAATGAAGCACTAGAGCAGAGGTTTTTGGTTTCTAAAACAGACAAATGCACTGGAGAACAGCCAGAGGCTGTGGGTACATGGAAAGAGGGTGGGGTCATTTGAGGGGAAGCTTTCTGCCTACAGGGAGAGCGGGATGCGTGAGAGCAGGTCTACAGCACTCAACTGGAGCAAAATTACCAGCAGATCATCAGCGTGATAGCAGGATTTAGTGCAGAGAGAACCAGGCCAGGTGAGTCACTGGGCTGCTGCTGCCAGTCACTGGGGCTGCTGATGGCTGTGATATCTCAATGTGTGGAGTGGGGACCAGTGGGGAGATTGTGAAGTTGGTTATGGAGCTGGGCACCCCCAGAGGTCTGCAGCTGCTGTCTGTGCCCCTTCAGAGCATCAGATTCTTTTTACTAGGGCACGCAGTGTTAGGTTGAGGGGTAACAGTTTCAGACTGAAAGAGGGTAGATTTAGACTAGATATTAGGAAGAAATTCTTCACTCTGAAGGTGGTGAGACACAAGAACAGGTTGCCCAGAGAAGCTGTGGCTGTCCCCTTCCTGGAAGTTTCCAAGGACAGGTTTGATGTGGCTTTGAGCAGCCTGGTCTAATGGAAGGTGCCCCTGCCCATGGCAGGGGGGCTGGAACTCGATGATCTTTAAGGTCCCTTCCAACACAAACCATTCTATAACTTCATGCTGGGGAGGACAGAGCATTAGTGACCAAAACCTGACAGCTTTTGCCACTCATTAGTCACATGGACTTCACCCATCACACTGTGCAGGAACTGAGTTGTGGAAGCAGGTTTTGCTCCACTGAGCTCCACAGGAGCTGAATTGTGCCAAACCCCTGAATGGCAACAGCTGAACTTGCTCACCAAGCCATGGCTGAGCACCAGGGACCCAAGCCTGTGGCCAAGCTTCTGGGAAAGCTCAGACTAACTCTAAAAGAAATAAGCAGTGAGGGGGGGAATCAAATAAAGACAACCACCCCTCCAAAAAAAATCTACCCCAAAACAAGAAACAGCTGCTCTGTTCAACTTCAAGACCCCCAGGCAGGTCTGGGCTTTGCTCTCTTCAGCTCAGTCACTTGCCACAGCAGACAAATGAGCTCAGATACTTGCTCATTCAGCACCCTGCTCACCCCAGCTATCATTTTGAGACAGTGGTATCTTACCCTTTCTCTCTGCAGGTCTAAATAGAGCTGGGATGGGCTCCCAAACAGTCAAGCTCAGTCTATTAATCAAGGATCACATCGCACCAGAGGGTGCGGAGAGGCCCTTGACACCAAAATGTTTTGACAATCAAACAAACATCCCCAAGCGACTCTAAGCATTGAGCACAGCTGATGCAGGGGTAGCCAAAGCAGCTTTGAACTGTCTCACAACACAGCCAAATAACGGAGAGCTCAGTAAATCCTTCCTGAGAAGCTGGGTCAACTCCTGGGTTACTGCTACACATGAAGCCAGCTGTCCTGTCTGCACATCCAGCATTACCTATGCTGGCAAGTCTGACTGTAGCTCCAGTTTGGGCAAGCTGTCACCCTACTGCAGGCCAGTCCTGCTACCAGTGAGGTTTTAAGGAATCACATGCACCCTATGGAGCACAGCAAAACCAACACCCTTTCCATTCTCTTCCCCGTGGCCAGCACTGTACCCACCAAGCCTTCCCTACCACAAAGAGAAACACAGACTGCAGATACATCCTGCTGCATTTGCAAGCATGAGGCTCCATGGCCTCACCACTGCAACCAGTAAGGGTTGGAGAGTTCAGGTTCTCTATCTAACATCATTATTATTATTACATTATTATTGCAACTCCTGTTTAAGAGCAGAGATAGTCACTTTCTTTGCTTTGCAGCCAGGGTCCCTGCCCCAGAAATGCAAACTAAGCCCGAACACCTCATCCAACCGTTGCTGGGGCTCCCCCCATCTCTTTGCTCCAGGTGGAGATGGTAACTGGATGTGATGTGGTGGTACTCGGCCTGAAAAACCTTTAGATGCTGCAGTTGGGCACACAGCAGCAGCAGCTGGACAGATTAGGTTAGACTGGGCTAACCAGAGGGATTTTTCCTGGGTTTCTCCAACACCACATTAACCACAAGTCATGAAGCAGCAAGAACACCTAAGAAAATCACATTTCACATCTGAAACACTTTCGCATAGAGCAGGTCCAAAAAACAAAAAGTCCCTTGAGGTCAAAAGAGAAATGAAAAGTAATCATCGGGGGCTGAGATACTACAACACACAGAGTTTGAAATTACTCACTCTGCCATAGTCAAGCTAACAGATTTCCTGTTGGTTTTGCCCTAAGCTTAGGGTGTTTTTCAGTAACTGAACTATGAATTAAACTCCTACTCTAGAAAACAGCTGGTGGCAATGGAGGTGGGATAGTTTCATGAGATAACTGTGACACCACAATGTGAGAAGGCTTGTGATCCAGTTTTGATTAAAACTTGAAGACTAAAGTTCGCCTCAGTCCTTATTTCGTCCAAATGGCTTATTCAGTTCAAGAACACATTTTGCACCCCTATTTCCCCTGCTGCACAATGAAATATGATGCCCTGCACTCTGCCTGTCATAGCTCAGATCCTGTCTTGCATTTCTCTAATGCCTTGCATTCTGGAGAATCTTGACATGTTTCACAAGCTGCTGTATATGTAGCCAGAATCAGACATGTGGCCACTTCTGGGTGGAAGACAGCAATATCTGCATGTGCTGCACTAGGAGGAATAAGATTCTGTACCGGAAGAGGTACTTTTGCACAGCATGTCATTAATGTCAGTCTCTGAACACCCACCAAGAAACTAACTACAAAGTATAGCTGTATCTGAAGGACTGGAAATATTGCTGCTGGGATGTGAAGCTGCAGTTCCAGGCAATCTATTTCTGCATAACCTGCTGGGTTTTCAGTGGTTGTTTTCATCCCTAAGATACACCATAGACTGGTAATAGATAAATATCAATATAGATCACAACTTTCTGTGCCTTCTGGGATGCCCTCCCAAAGGATGCCTTTGAGAAAGGGTCCAACACCATGTGGGAGAGGAGTGAAATTGTCAGAAAAAAGTAATTTCTCTCTCACACTTCTCATCTCCTGCAGGTCTGTCTTCCCACTACCCTAAAATGGGGACTGCAGCTGGTAGAAGAGGCAGCAATGCAAGACAGAGGCAAGTCCTGCAAATTTGGAGGACAAAGGCAGAGCTGCAAGGAGGAAAGTCATGATCTGGGCTGTGGTTCTCCACGAGTTGCACTAGCTGTAAAGATTGAGGAGTTCATGGCAGCAAGGGTGTGACAGTCTCTGACCTTCCCACACCCTCTGCAGCCCTTAGGGTCCTGCACATCCCTTCCCTGGTTGCAGAGACAGCAATGTGACAACTCAGTTGACTATTACAATGCAAGTTTGGTGTCTGGAACTATCGTATTCCAGTGAATATACTCCTAAATTCAGGCTACCAACCCTACTCCTGCATCTGATGCCAGAGTCCAGGCACCCTGCAGGATCTGTAACACCTACTTAGAGCCATTTGCCACATGCTGCCTGCTCATCTCTTTTCCCTCTCTCAAGACCCTGGGTGCCAAGAGCATGTCCTTCTAGAGATCCGAGGGTGTGATTCTTGTTGAGGTACCTGCTAGTTGCCTTTCAGCACTTGGAATAGTGTGTATAGATGATGCTCAGCCAATAGAAAGTTGACTAAGGTCACCTGTGATCTAGTCCAGCTTCTGCCACTAGCTCCTTCCTCAATTGGAAGCCTAGTTTACATGCTGTGCTGATTTTTGACAGACCTACAAACTAGCTATTCTTAGGGAAGGAGAAAGAGACAGAAAAAAATTCCATTTCTCCATGCAGCCTTTCTTATCCTGCAGCTAAAGAGAGGAGAGTGATGCCCCTTCCTCCCAGACCTGGAGACGGTACACAGGACAGAGCAGTTCTGGTGGCCTCAAGCACTGCCTGGAGTAGTAGCTGGCAGCTGAAGAAGACCTGGTTTCCAGCCACTCACCCACCTGCTGTATTGTGTGTCCTACCTCAGCCTGAACCACAGCTGCTGGCAGGAGAGAGCACCCGGGTTTGCCGGGGAACTGCCTTTAGCTGCACCCAGCTCCCGGTGTCAGGAAACCACAGCTCTGCTGCAGTGGTGCAGCTCTAACACGTGTGTGTGTCTTTATACAAGCTCACAGTGGGCAGCCTGCAAGTATTTTTTAGAAGGCACTTGCATTCTGGTGAGTTAGAGGATAAAAAGTACCCTGAGCCTAGCACGCTGAAAGAAATGATCACTGCTGACACGCAGTAACCCTGAGCCAGTCAGTCCTTCCCAGTGGCCACATGGCCACAAGAGCCTCCCAGAGCAATCCCTCCCAAAGCAATCAACTGAACATTCAGCGTGCACAGTAGGGTGGCTGGATACCACACAGTATCTGGTGTTTGCTGGAACATTAACTGAAGCTTCCCTGAGCATCTGTGCAGAAATAGAAGGCTGTTAAAAGAGAGCAGAACCTCTGTATAGCCCCTTGCAAGTGAGATATCAAACAACATTGGTCAGCAGCAATCACCTATTTTAATAGGGCACTGGCTAATTAAAAGCTCTCTCTGTTTCTCTCCAACCTTGTTATACTCATTGCTTTACTTAGGTAAAGACTTCTGTCTCTATGCCAGGGCAAGGTCTGCACTGATGTAGAAATGAGAGGTCCACCGGTGAGCCCACACACCAGTCTGTCTTTATAGGATGTGGCTGAACAGGTCTGAGGTCTCATCTCCACCACTGCTGGTGTCTGGATATTGAGCTGGAAATCTGCAGAGAAACTCAAGAAAATTAGCCCCATTCCTGGCTCTGACTTTTTCTTCGACCACACACCACCCCAGATGCTTCCTGATCCTCACCAGCATCTTTCACTTTGCGACAATGACAGTGTTGCCCTTCACCTTAACAAAGCAGGGTGTGGGGCAGAGACACAGCAGAGCTGTTGCCCGGTGTCTCACAGCCGTGTCTCTGCTTTGTGCATTTCTGTGCAGTGCCAAAAACCATCAGGGTGGGCAGCCCTGGGACAGCCCCAGTCTTCAGCCCTGCCTCTTCTCCCTAACCACGTCCAAACCCAGTGCTGGTTCAGGCCACGATGTCTGTACCAGCCTCCAACAATGTTCTTTCTTCCCTTGCCTGGACCTGTTGTTTTCAAAGCAGCAAAGAGCCAAGGGATATATTTGTTGCTGGGGTGTATGTTGGTTACTACCAGGACTGGCAGTTTTAAGGATTTTCCACCTATCGTGTGTCCTTCCAGGTTGCAGTGCACTGACCCAGACACAACACTGACAGCTGCAGAGTAAATAAATAAAAACAGAGTATTTTGATCTTGGAGGGGGAGGTGGTTTGGAGGGAAAGGAGGGGCTGGGGGTGTCAGCCAGACAGAACAGGGTGGCCACAGCTGTGATGGGAACAGATGCGGCAGAGGGAGCGGGAGCAGGGAATAAAGTTCTGCAAATGTAAGCAATGCTGGAAAGTCTTGGAGAATGGCATGCATATTTGGGACAGGTGGGAAGTGTTTATATTAAAATAAAAAGGACGATGGCCTGAAAGAACACTGGTCATGTTACCTGTGACCCAAGCTGACCGACCAAAGCTTCTGTGGACCCAAAACTTCTCAGACCACCATTTCTCTGAATTCATGTAGGCTCCTGCCCAGCACTATTGATGTCTGGTGCTCTTTGGAGCTTGTAGGTGCTTCATCCCTCTCACAAGCTGACCTTGACTCTAAGCCAGCCTTTATTTCAGACAAGCTTTTAGCAGGTCTCTGTAGCACCCCTATGCAAGTGGGTACGAGGCAAGTGCCAAGGCCAGACTCACCTGAGCCAACAATTTTCCAATGTGGTCTCCAGGACAGCTGGAGCACAGCTGGCAGTGACTGAGGACTCCCATTTGTCTCTTCCCAAACAGCAGCCCTGCCATGGCTGGGTCCCAGGAGGGGTAGAGTGGTTTGGTGGGTTTGGGTTTTTTTGTCTGTTTGTTGGTTTTGATTGTTTGATTGTTTGTTTGTTTGTTTTTAAGTCTAGCAGAAGCTATTTCTCAACTGACATTTAAATGATGAAACAACTGGAGATGAACGCTTTCTAAAATCGCAGAAGTGGCTCTTCTGCCAGGAGGAGCTCAGTGAGGCTCTTGTGGGGCAGGTAACCTGCTGCTGATGGACTGAACCTTCATTTTGGTACAAAGCAGTTGTGCTGCCTGCTCTCTGCTGATGGTCACGAAAGATAAGAGCTTGTGGAGCTTGTTGCAGGAGAGCTTTGCAATGCTTCAGTGAATTGCTTCCAACCTAAGGACTCATCACAACAAAACCCTTTTTTCCTGGCACATTATACCTTTGCCATGAATCATTAAGGACTGGATTAAAAAAAAAAAAACCACAACCAAAAACTAGAGGTATCTGTGTCCCCATTTAAAATTAATGGAGGGCTGGGAACCCATCTCCCTAAGAATCTCACTGAAGAATAGAGGCTGGGGTCTGCCTACAAGCTTCTCTTCTGCTCCTGGCTCATTGCTGCCTCTTGTGACCCATGGGAGAAGAAATCCTTATTAACTAGAGCTATTTCATCAGAGGATGCTCAAAGGCAGTTTGCATGAAAGTCTGAGTATTTCTAATCAAGTTGAAAGAAGGCTCAGAAACACAAAGTCATGTTGAGAGACATTCTCTGCATTTATTCACACCCTAGCTCCTACATAAAAATAGCTTTATATGTTAAGTTTAGGACCACAGAAAGCCCAGAGGATAGCAAGGGATTATCACAAAAGGGCAGCAAGGCAGTCAAAAAGAGCCTGGGGGACATCTTGTACAATTTCCATGAAGGGAATAATTAATTCAAACTGTATACAGACAGCCCTGGGAGCGTCCACTCTAGAGATGTTCAAAGAGTCCTTTGCTGCTTTGGGCTCATTTCAAATCGAGTGTCCTAAAAAAACACGTCAGCTATGCAATTCATTTCAGTTATACAGGGTATTTAAATGCCAAGGGATCAGGGAAAACTGTTATTAAAGGGCTGCAAGACTTTAATAAGGTACACAGTTATTAGAAAGTTGTTGAGTCATGAAAATATTCTCAATAATTTGAAATTAATGTTTAGTGTATGCTGTACTATAAAATGCTTAGATGTTCTGGCCATGGATACTAAAGAAAAACCTTAAGGCCATAACTACACAAGCAAGTTACCGCAAGGTAAGCTCAGGTGTAATTTTAGAGTATACCACTTACAACAAGGTAACTTCCCATCTGCCAGCTCTTGTCCCAGGACCAGCAGAAGCAGCCAAGTCTTTGCTGAACATGGCACAGTCTGCCATTTGAGGGCCTGCATGTGGCTACATAGAGCAGAACAGATAAGGTGCAATAAATTTGTGCAGTAACTGATCTTTTAAGTAACTTTGGTCTCCAGCACTGGTGCAAAGATGGATGGATGGATGGACTACATGCAGCAGCCAATGCCATAGAAATGAAGCTTCTGCTTTGTGACCACAATAGATACTTATATATGCTTGCAAGTAATAATCAGAGCTCTAGCTTTCCTATAACAGGGGCTCTGTTAAAGAGGTGGAAGAAAATGACAAGCCCTTTTCCCTCTCCTCTCCTCTCCTCTCTTTTCCAGATAAATACCACCATTTGAATTAAGACTGCTTCTGGTGATTTGGCCTTTCTGTTCCACTTCTGGATCCTGCCAAGGCATCCTGCATCCTGGAGATGTGATATTTTCAGCTCAATAATGATCACTGCAGCACTTGACTCTCTTTTTTGACTCCAACTAGTTAGCGTAATGAAGGGAGAGCTGTAAGTTTATTTCCTCACCAAATTTTGGAAACTATGCAGACCTCCCTCCCTAAATTAGTTTCTTCAGGAGAGCCCTGCTATCACTCAAGTGAGCAGGAGGAAGCTTCTGGGTCCTCCAGACCTGCCTTTACGGGCAGGTTATGAATCCTGCTATTCAGACCACCTCTACAGGCTCTTTGTTCACCCAGCCAGATGTTACACACTTTTGGGGAGTGAAAGAGATTACAAAGGAAATAATGAACCCAGCAAATACAGCAATCCTCTTTCACTGACTCTCAGAAGATTAAGACTTCACCAGGGGAGACTGTAGCTTCCCCTGGAAAAGTGCATTAGACTCAGCAGTGACACCTGTCATCCTGCACAGCCCTCTTCTTTCACGTTAAGAACGAGTGATCCCATAATTCAGGCTTGCCTTGACCTTGTGGGATGGCCTGTGGATCAGAGCTGTAGGACTCTCACTGGTTCATGACTACATTACCCACAGCAAAACTATAAATATAACCTGCTTATATCCCAAAAAACAAGACAGAACTAGAGTACCTTTGCAAAGCCTGACCTATGCTACATGAATTTTGCAGGTATTGCACTTTGTGCTTTGGGTGGGGAAAGTGGAAGAGGAAGAATAGGAAGAAGAAGAGAAGGGGTTTTTTTATCCACATTAATTGTTTTCTTTCCTCATACACCTACAAACTCCATCCCCCTCCAACATGAGCCTTCTAAATGAGAGAAGAGGGAAGTTCTGGAAGTTCTTTGGAGTTGTCACACCTTACCCTCCAGAGGAGCATGCCATGGTGGGTGCTGCTTAGTGTTCCTCATACTCATTGTGGAAGAAGGAGGCAGGATGAAGATCTCAGCCAGCACACTGCCTGAAATTACAGAGAAATTAAACAGAAATTATGGTTCAATTTCTATTTCTACTATTGCCCAGCTCTGCAATGAAGAAATATTGCTCTGATGGAACACAAAGTACTCCAGCTGTCCACCCCTGCTGTGGTTGTCTGTAGGCATCTTGTTTCTTTATGTTCTCACTATATCAGTGTCTCAAGAGTTAAACTACCTGGAAGAAGGGGATTTTAGTAGAAGATCCGGAGTGACAGACATTATCAGCAGTGTTAATCTGTCACATCTTTCCTGGACTGTACATACCATGCTCCATCACTCTAGCATGTCATGGCCTGTATTGTTACAAGATGTACCGAAGCTGTAACAGCCAGAGTTTGGCATCTCAGTGAACCTTCTAATCCAAGAAAATACAGGAAGCCAAAAAAAAAAAAAAAAAAAAAAAAAAGCCATTTAAAAAACCAGCCCAAAACAAATCCCTACACAAATCAACCCACTTCTATAAAAAGCGACCAAACTAGCCCCAAAACTTCTAAGCAAGTACAAAAATAGAATTTTTCCAACACAGTTATAAAACAAATCTGACTGAATTAAAGGTGAGCTAAGACATTTTAATGCACACAACTAAGGTATGCTGGGTGTCTCAAAATCTAGTAGTTTCCTTTGTCATGCTTCTGTAGTTCAGGCACTTACAATAAATCAATGAATGAATAAATAAATATTTTTCCTGGTTCCCAGTTCTGGCAAGAACCAAGCCAGCAGCCAAACTAGCCTGAGAAATGCAGCAGACTCAAGCTGGACCAGTCCTTTGAGCTGACACTATCAGAGTGTGTGGAGCCCACATCCCAGAGCAGACATTGGACTTCAGACACCAGATGAGAGGGAAGGCTTTTGGCTCTATTGTTGTTGTTAAGCTACTGGAAAGGAGCTAAGGAGAGAAAAAATGTTCTGGGTAGGATAAAAAAAAGTCTCAAAGGAATGGATGATCTCACTTGTCCACGCACACACGCCCAGAGGTACAAATATATATAATTAACTGGAAAATACTGTGTGGTACAAAGGTTTCTTCAGCTTGGATTCATCACAGTTGGGCTATTCAAGGTAGGTACAGCCATAACAAAGAGTACTACCCACACATCCCCTGCTAAGAGCCCTTCTACCACATCATAGCATTTTAGTATGCTTTTATATCTGTTGATAGGTTCCTCTGTGCTTTTCACAAATTAAAATTAGACATGTGATCCAATTATTAAATGCATATGTAGTAGCTTATATAGTCATCAATGGAATAAATGGGCTCTGTATATACAGATGTTCTTATACAGACAGTTTGTTTACCCTTAAAACTGTCACAAGGGTGTTTAAGAGGCAGGAGATGAAATACCCTTCCAATATCACTAAAAAACAACCATAAGAAAGCACAAAACAAAAAAGTACAGAAGGCAGGCTCTGCATCAGCTTTGCCCCTATGCAGGGCATTTGTGACAGGACAGAAGGAGAGCCACTGTAGTAGCAGGTACCATGGGATTTTGGGGCTTCTTAAGGCCCCCCCAGAAAACTGCAAAAAGCAGCTCAACTAACAGCCACAAATTACCAGTTTCTAAGGTGTCACAAGATATTTTCTTTATGCCTTTCCTCATTTCCTAGACAGTGCCTCCCAAGTGACACAGCACAGAAAGTGCTCCTCAGAGCACAGTTTACGTCCTTACCAGGGCACGCCAAAGCAGCACAGTCACTTCCATGCTCTGCTGTGATGCAATGCTGCAGGACAGGCATGTCTTTCCTCTATTCAGTTCCAAAAAGACTTTTTTTTTTTAAATCTGAGTTTGTTTTAAACGAAGTACATATACCTGGTCGGTTAAGGATTTTTGAGGGGGGCAGAGATTTTTTTGATTTTTGCCGTTGCTTTTGGAAATGCTAATAAGTATTCCTTCATTCCTTCACTCACCCTGCAGATGAAGCTCTGTCCCTCAATACATCATTTAATGCCCATCATTTAATTTCCATCCTGGAGGTTCACATGGGCATCCTCAGCTCTGACCATACATAATCTTCAGGAGTCACAATCTGAGAGCAAACCCAAACCTTTTCCTTGCAAGAAACCCCCATATAATTTCCTAAAATTCTGGAAAAGCCAGAAGTGTCTTAATAAAACCATGGAATTAGAGGAAGAGGAATGAGGAGCTGTGCTGCTTCTGCTCAGATACCTCCAGAGCCGACTACATGCTCATAGCATTAAATGGAAATAGCTCAATAATTCCACTGTCCCTCTAGAGTAGCAGCTGGTATGTTGTTTGTCTTGCACTGAAGAAGTAGACCAGTGTTTCTCAACAGGAAAGCTTGTCTGGATCTTAGACAAAGAGGGCTCAGGAACACCAGCCCTCAAATAACCTAACTACTCGTTCATCTTGACCATTTATACATTCAAGAAAACTCACCACCCCAGCTGCAGATTTGTATCCAGCTTCACAAAACAGTTAACCTAATCCCTGAGCAGATACTAATGAGTGGAGCCAAGTTATTTCTTAGGTAACAAGAATGCCCCAGACTTTACTGGCCTTACTTGACTTCTAGCTTCATGTTCCAAGATCCAAGCTACTGAAAAGCTTGTCTGTTTTTTAAGACTCCAGGTCATTCCTTTCTCTGTGTCCAAGCTGTTCTTCCAATATCTTTTTAAATTGTGTGTTTGTTTCCAGTGAGTGGACCTTGAGCAACAGGAAAAACTCTGTAAGAAAGACTGTCTTCTTGCCTATAAATCTTACTTTGAAAGCAGATGGTATTTTTGGAATTCAAAGTCTCGGTTTGTTTTTTTCTCTGTAATATTTTTTGTTCTGCCACTTGCAGGAACCCTGCATCTCTAGAAGGAAGATGCTTGTTCAACTCTAACCTGAAACAAGGGGCACAGGATTAGTATCTCCTTTCATAAACACATCTTCTAGGTGAAGGAGATAGTTTCTTTTTGTCTATTCAAGCCTTTCATAATTTGTCTACACCCAGGTGTGCAGAATTTCTGGTAGGGAATGTGTCATCCCCCTAAATAAAACCCAGCACAATATTTTTGTTTCTCACTGTTAGATGCCCTGCCTGTGCCATTCTTCTCCTAATTGCAAATCAGGAGCAATGGTACTCATGATACAAACAATGCAGAGATGCTTTGAGGTTCAGCTACATATTTTAAGAGCCTCAACCAAAATATTATTTGTTAATGGTTACTCAACAACAGCAACAACAACAAATACAAGCTTGCAAGAATGATTAGGAGTGTCGAAGGAAGAAAAGTTCTGCCCCAAAGGCTTATGCTTTACACAAACATGATGGCCAGAAAAGAGCACAAGACAATGAAGAGAAGCTCAGAAAATTGCTCAGCATCACAAGCAGTGCATAGGTTTCAGATGTGCACAACAATACTCAAGCAGCTCCTCACTCTTGATGACTTCTTGCACCCAGCTCTTGGTCCATGCACCACTGCTATGACAGAATGGCTGGTAGAGCCTCTGCTGAATACCCGTGTCTGTCATCAGGGTCTGACAGCAGCACAGAGCTGGAAAACAGCTAGCAGGGCTCTGTCCACACATTTAAAAGTAATTTAAAAATCCCCTTCCGTACAGGAGCCTGGTGCTTTGGGACCCCAGTATCCCTCAAGCACAACAGGTTGTAACATGATCTCATGCTTGGACAAAGGAGCTACCAAGAGATTTGGGAACTTTGTGTGTAAGTGATGGTAGCTCTCAGTGGAGTCTGACATCCCAGAAAGAGAAAAGACAATCATTGCTTCTCATCTGTTAATGTGTATGTGACCACAGCTAGCATGAGAATATGGAGAGAGACTCATCTTGCCTCACAGTGCAGATGTATCTGCATCCAACAGCAGCACTCTGGACTCAGGTCATAGCTGCTGGAGAAAAATAGGTGTATTTTTATGGGAGACTAGCAAGGCTTGTTTGGGTTGTCAGCTTAAGGTGACTCAGCCCCTAGACACATCTCTTGGTCTCTGCTCATGCAAAGGTGTGTCTAGACAGCTCAGGTATAGGTGTTGTCATGTCCACATTTGGGGGGGGATCCCCTCAGAGAACCACATGCTGTGCCAAGGAAACCCTCAGACACTGCCTTGGTAAGCAGGGCAGAGTACTACAAGCAGGGAAATGAGGTCTAGACCTCCACGGGGATTTAGGAGCTTCAGTCCTGCCTGACTTGCACAGTCATAAATGGGCTGCATGCAAAAAAGAAGCACCCCACCTCTCCTCTGCTCCCAGTGTGCTTTGGCATCTCTGTTGCTGCCCTCTTGTTGCTCTGCAGAGACAGCAAGGAAAGGCTCAGTGAGGGCAGCAGGCACTGATGAAGCTCCCACTTAACTGACATGATGGATGGGCTTCTCCTAGCAACCCTCAGCATCTGGATGCAAACAGGCATGCTGCCCTCAAAGCCCCATGGTCACCGGGGCAACATCCATGAGTGTGTACACAACAGGCCCATCAGGTAGCTGCATGTGTACCACTGAACATCATTCACAACCTTTTATTCCTGGCACGGGGAGCACAGAGATGAATGAGGCTGATAGGAGAAATGACACCACCCTGCTGCGATGTATCTGATTCTCCAGTGTCATTCTCAAAAGATTATGTATCTACATACACAGACACACAAACACACCTCACTGCCCTTTCAAAGAATTACTCTGGTTGGGAAAGACCTTTAAGATTATTGAGTCCAACCATTAACTTAGTTCTACCAAGTCCAGTGCTAAACCAAGATGCTCAGCACCACATCTACACACCTATTACGGACCTCCAGGGATGGGGATTCAACACCACAATACCACTCAGTTGTACCTGCACTGCTCATGTTAAAAGGAGTTAAGAAAGCCCCAAACCTGTATTTAACACATTCCAAGACACCATAATATCTGTTTCTCTTTTTTTTCCTGTTGCTGCTTATTTTCACTACTTGTGGTCCAGTCCTAATGATGGCAATCTGTAGCAAAGAGCAATGATGGTCATGTTTGTCTTTGGGAATGGACTCAAACAGCTTGGGACTGAATAGTGTATATGTGAATAGTGAATAAGTGAATATCTTCATTATATGTCTACATGCAAACAGAAGTTTGTAGTCAAGTTTTCTTCCATTTGCAGTCAATTCCTGGAGTAGACACGTCCCAGTAGTAACTCTGGAGATAATCTCCAGTGAGAGAAAAAAGTGATGTCTGGAAGATTTTGCAGACAAGTTGCCAGTCCCAAATAAAACAAGGACTCCAAAGAGAGGATCTAATAAATAAGATTTACTGCCTCACACTGCAGGCATTCACATGAAGAACTCTGTTTTCTATGAAGCAGATACAACAATTTCACTGAGTACCCTGGTGCTCTTGTCCGATGGCCCGCAGGTTGCCAGTTCTTCAAACCCTGGGATGTGCTGTTAGACAGCTTGTTTTTCTCTGGCCACATATGAAATAGCTGCACCTCTTTTGGTAATGGTGTAGGATGACAAACACAAATTTAATCAAAGGACTTTTCAACCACTAGGAGCCTTCCCAGAGGCATGAAGAAAGGGCAGCCCTGCAAGTCAAGGGACAATGAATGCACTGGCAATAAAGTAGACAGAAGTACTTGCATGTGCATGTGTGAGGGGAAGAGACAAGGTGAACTAATCCCTTTCCTTGAGGCTATGTCTTTACTCTTTCAGACTGGCACGTGTCTCCTTTGTTTTCGATAATAGAGGTAATTATATCTGAAATCTTCAACTGTAAATCCATCACGCAATTAAGGGAATTCAAACTGCACAGAACTATGGGAACATTTAAGGATGGATTATGGACAGAGATTCTGAAAATCACACTGTGTTTTTCATCCCTTGACTTCAAGACTCAAGCAGCTTACTGCTTTCCCCAGGGACTATCTATCTTCCTGCCACAAGATAAGAGAATCACTGGTGTACTGTGGTGGAACAAAAATACCTTCAGAAAGAGGTTTATGGTTTGGGTTTCCTTTAGGTTTTTTTGACCCTTCTTATCACTAACAAAAAAACTTGTTGTCTTTCCTAGATAATCAACAATTAAGCTCTTATAAAACCACGTCTGGATAAAGCTAGCCTTACACAACTTGGATGAAGCTTTATTCCCCCTATAATTATTATGGAAGAAATCTATCATTACATTTTAGAGGGAAGCTTAAAAGTTGAACCACTTAGTTAAAAATACAGACAAATCAGTGTATTTCCAAGTCCTTTCACCCTCTACCACTTACATTTGAATTCAAAAGAATTAAAAAGAGTACCAAAAGAAGGGATTCATTCTTTCCTCATAAGATCACCAGGGACACTCACCTTTGGTGGGTAGTGAAGGAAGGAGTGCTTGGGCTTACCTTACAGTTTTGTCTGCCTGGAAGCCTCCCCAGTTCAATGCCAGAGCAATGGTGCTCATGAAAGTGTTGCCCAACAGTGATCTTAAAAACAGCTACTGTCCAGGGACAGGCAGAAGGCATCGCTCCTTGCTTGGGAAGAGTGAGTTTAGACTTCTGGTACTGGGATGGTGTGCAGCTGCACACTGCTGGTCTGAGCTGCCAAGCCAAATGAGACAAAGATGCCTTGGGAAGGAGACTGCCATTTCAGTACTTGCTTACAGGAAAGGAACAGAAGGTGGTTTGCACACAGCCTCAGATGTGGGCTTCACCAGCAAACGAGAGGAAGAGATAGAGACTGCACAGATCCTTCTGGGTCAGTATGGTTCTTAGCGTACAGGTAAGATGTATCTGACATTAGAAACAAAGACAAGAGTCATTTGCACCTTTCTTCCCCACAGTTCCTTCCCAGTGTTAACAGAGCATTATTTGGGGGGGGGGATTATCTTTGGGTAAGGAATGCCATTACTTACACCACAGTCACTTGGGATAGTATTTATTACCTATAGCTTTTTGCAGGGCAAGCTCAGGCAAGAAAGATCAAATCTTTCCTTCAGGGCACCCATTGACTTACAACTGCAGAAATGCCAACAACAAAAAAGTCAAATGCAAAAAGGAACATGAGTGTAGAGGTGTTGACTCCAAAACCCTAAGGTTTGGTGATGTTTTTTGGTTTGTTTTACTTTGCATTTACTTGGGTGCTAGAAACACATCTTGGGATGTTGTGCTGTTTTTTCTGTTGGTTTTAGTTTGTTTTGTTTTTTAAATGAGAACTTAATTTCTTAGATGATAAAAGAATATTTTATCCATAAGCATCACACTGCAAAATTACGGATAAAATTATCAGAACTGGTAACATACTAACTACTACTCCCACTTCTTCAGGTAGCATTGCACAAATGTTAAATTGATTAAAAACTGGACAAATTTCTTCCACTCAACCACATTTGGATTGTAAAACACACCAAAGATTTTCATATTTCAAGTACCGTCCAATCTTACTTGAAACTTTTCGACTAGCCTAAGTTTGTTTCTTTGCTGGAATGAATGGGACAAGTACTCCACCTCTTATTTCAAGACTTAAGCTGTACACCATTTCAGCTACTTGGAACAGAATGCAGGGACCATCAGGAAAGGATTAAGTGTAACAAAATCTTTGTGAGGTTAAAAACTGGACAAGCTGGACATTTAAACTTTGTGATGGGTCATTCGCCTGTAGCAAACCAATCTTCAAAAAACCAGCCTAATTACATGTGTCTGCCTTGAAGGTGATGCATGAGTGGTTCTGCTGTTACTGGAAGATGCTCCAATGGGAATGACTCCATAAAGCCTTATAGAAGACACCTACTTGGATGGAGCGGACAAGTGGGCTACAGACTAGGATTTAATTAGCAAGAGGCGTGAAAAGCCAGAAATCCAGCCCAGCATTCCCTGGATTTCATCTCTGTCACAGGAAGGGTTTGAATGTTTCCCGCTTGTGGCTTCTATTTTAGCCTGCAATCATTGCTGAGATGCTTCGCACAGCTGTGCTGGTTCAGTAACTGCCCTGCATGTCACTCAGCCCAAACAAATAGCTCTGGGATTGTGCCTTCCAATGACTTTAGGGAAGCGTAGACTTCTCCAAGGAAAGGGAAGGTGGTGGTCTCAAGAAATACTGCACGAGAAACATTAAAAATGACAACCAGAGAAGATGACTCGAGTAGGAGGAAGGCAGCTTCCCACAGCAAAAAAACTGAGACCCAGGTGGACATTCCAGGAATAATCCCCAGCCACTGAAACCCTACTCAGGCACCAGTGACCAAAGAACCAATATCTCCCTTTGTATTACAGCTAGTATCTCTAGTAGAGAGCTCACCACTCCTCCAGCTTTCCCTGTAGGCTCAGAAGCATTTTGTGGGCACTAAGAGGACACCAAGAATGAGGTAAAGAGGTCTGCAGCATCCTCACCCTCTTTTGCTCATTGCACCCCTCTCTCAGGCAAGAACCGTTCGCGCAGTTAAGGCACACTCAAGCCTTGCCCTTGAATGCTTCAGTTAGGAAGGTGCCCTGCCCTATTCCAGGAGCTGCGTCAGAGATGTGCTGAGCCATGCAGCTGCTAGTTGGGTTGGCGTTTCCAAAGAAACAGGGTCCATGTTGTACCACAACTGACTCATGCTGAGATCATCCCACTCAGGAAGAAACAGAAGGAGCGGTCACATCTCTTCCTCCAGGAAGAGCTTGCAGCATGGAAGAGCAAACCAGGTGCTGCAAGTGGGGAGGTTTGGGGCTTCCCACTGCCATGTTCCTTTGATCCCTGTTTTGTGCAGAGGAGAGTGACAGGCCATGCGGAACATGCTGTCTGCCAGCCCACACTATGGCATCCATCACAGACACATCCCTTGGCCCTGGGCAGCCCAGGAGAAGCATCCCCTGCATACAGCCCCAGCATACCAGCATGCCTACACTCCTCACCCCAGGCCTTGCTGTAACTGCTGTGCTGCCTCACCCATAGCACAGTCTTCCTTTTCTACCTAACTATGTGCATTAATAAAGACCTTTGTAACTGCTTCCTTCAGCCTTCACATGGGTAGTCTCTGGAATACCACTATGGGTCCAGGTAGAGTAAGGAACTTTGGATATTTGGCTTTAAAGGCAGGAGATTAGGAAATCCACATGGCACCATGACAGGCATAACTGTCCATGACTATTGCCAGTCTAGTACTAACCCTGTCTCAACCAGCTGTGGGGGTCATCCAAAACATTTCCCAAGGCATCTAAAATTAGTTTAGATAACACTAGTCTTATCCTAAACTTCGGATTGAGGCTCAGGCTGCTCAACAAGAAGTGAGCACAGCAACCCTGTCAGAAACAGCTGTCAGTCCAGACTCCCCATTGTGGCACAGCATTGCTCAGCACAAACCATTGTTAGGTCTATCACCTAGACAGACCTCACACCTACATCTCTAGAACTGTGGCTGCTTAAGAAAATAAGGACTCTGTAATGCTACTTACCAAACCATCCTGGTCTACTTGTCACTGACCTGTCCTAACCTTTGACACAAACCATTACAGTTCTTCCCAAATGAGTTCACCTGGTAGTCATCTCCCATGCACAGGAACTCACATGCCTGCACCATGTCTGCTCTTCCAGGCAGTCATCGCTCTTCAAATTGCCCATGAGAAACCCAGCTTGGCCCCAAAACTAAAGAGATTGACAAAAACACATTTTTCTGCTCTTCCTGCAAAACTCGTGAACTCCTGAAAGTTGAACACATGAAAGCAATCTGAGGTTAGCGTGTAATACACAAACCACATAAAAGAGGTAATTTAGCATTAGACACATGCTACCAGAAGCAGGTTGAAACTAATACAGGTTTTGCATTCAGGTCATAAAATACAGTGCTTATATCATCTTGTCAGGCGTCCTTACTTAGTGCGCCTTGATGAGGGGATAATGACAAGTGCTCTGATGGCAGTACAAGCTGAATGCAAAAAGGACCCTTGAGAGATGCTCACACCTGTGGGACAATCTCTGAATGGTGACAGACAGTTGAGGAGAAAGATGGGCCAAAACTGTTCTCTTCTATTCCCATTCCAAACCTACTGAAAGGCTACCACAACAAACTGAATCCAAGCACTTTGGTAATCTTTTAACACTATTTCTTAGTGCTGCCATAACATGCCTTAAAAGCCTGATGCCAATGATTCAGCTGGAGCACTAGAAGGAAGAGGACGTATTCCCCAGCACTGCCCACTGCCTGTGTTCCTGGCATAGATGGATAAGCACAGAGATCAACCTCCAAGCACTATTAAGGAACTTGTGTGAGACCTCTCTTCTAGTTCTTGGGGAAGACACACATTAGCAACTTCTGTCTGGTTGACTCCTATTCAACCGTATTACCACAATTTTTACAGCACCCAAAGCTCAGCCTCTTTAATACAGAAAAAACCCAAACAAATAATTCAACATATTTCAAACAAGATGGAGTTCTGGTAATAGAGTTGTGTTGCACCTTTAGAAAGTATGTTGGCAGAGGAACTGAGTTTACTTTGAAAGTTAGTTTGGTATGAAAGAGCTACACAGCAAAATGCTAAATCCCTTTAGAGAACAGAATAAAATAAAAGCAGATAATTCTTTTCTTAACACCCTGTCAGCAAAATTCTTCTTCCTGAGCAAGATATTTTTTTTCTTTTGTAAAATTATTATGCTAGTTTGCCAAACATGCTTTTCTAAGAACAACCACCTAAGCAACATAGCTGCATTCTCATCCTGCCTCTCCCAACACTTCCACACTCCCTCCTGCAGCCCAAGTAGAAAATTCTTTGCCTTGGGGCCTGAAATGAAACTCATAGAAGTTATTGGGAAGAAATGTTGTAATGATGTAGAACCAACTTGCTTCTTTCCTATGTCTCCATGATGTTTTTTTTTTTTTTAAATTTCCTGACCCTAACTTCAATTGTTATTTCATCCAGAGTCTGAGAAACTGGTTTGATTTGAGATATTTCTACTGATACATTTCAGACTCGAACAAACCTACTGAGGGGCACCAAAAATCTGAATATCTATTGGCTCATAGAATTAGGCTGAAAATATTCCAGTGCAACCAATGACCTAACTTCCCTTCTATTCCCAATGATGTGCTGGGCAACCATGACAATCCAATTGATTTTGTTGTCCGTATTCAACTTACAGATGGAAATGTAAACATTAATATTAATTAAAACACACTATCACTGAAATTTTTTAGGACCTTCCTATAAACTGGACAATAACCAAAGACTTCTTACAGAAGACCCTATGTCCTATTTTTAACTCTTTATTCACCAGCTGAAAATAGCTAAAAGAATAGCAAAGATATCACACACTGACCTTAATTAAGAAGCTGATTCATCCTTTGCTCTTTCAACATAAACAGAACAGCTTGGAGCTGGAAGTCTCACTGGCAAAGAGAGTTTGGGTGAAGAAGAGATATTTACCAGAGCCTCTTTTGAGGGAGAATATAGGGTTCCTGAAAGACATTATCCCCAAGAACAAGCACAGTCATGAATCTGTTTGGGTTGGGGTGTTTTTTTGTTTGTTTCTTTCTTTGTTTCTTTTTTTCTGGAAATCTAGAGAAATACAGTTATGGAAGATACTGGATTTTGAAAGCTTGAAGGTACCCAGTTAACCCACAGCTTTACTCTGATCCTTAAAAAACAAGGCTTTCTTCAGTCTAATAAAAAAAACACATTTATCGTACACTAACAAATTACCCCATGCAGAAAATATTTTTTTATGCTTCCCCACCTTGTTTTTTTCTTCCAAGTAAAATGCCCTTCCAGAATATCTCCCCAATGTTTGCCTTGTAAGATTTAGCATGACATATCTCAGTATTATTTTTTGCTTCAATTGGATCCTCACAAAGTTAATTTCAACAGTAATATTTTATCTGACTAAGGATACCCAGTGTTGACAGTATGTCAGAGAACAGAAAATTTCTTTTCAATTTTATCATTGAGTTGTTCAATAGGTCTCCAGCTTATCCAAATCAAAGACAGTTCTGTAAAGAACAAGACAGGACTGAAAAGCTATCAATGATATTTCTACAGTTGAGCTACAATGTATTAAATGTAATCATCACACAGTCTATCTTGATTATTTATAAACCACTGATAACTAAAACACTCATATCATTTTACAGCCACGATAGTAAACGCCTTCAGATGAACGAGGGAACTACATCTTTATCTACCACATTCATATGGCACCTTAGGTTGGTAAAGACCATTTCCTTACCACACAGTAAAAACTGCTAGGTTTTGACTTAAAAATAGATCTCAAAACAAAAAGGACATGGAAGAAGACACAGATAATTTGGTGTACAGCCCAGCTTTGGCAATTCAAGAGCAAATGCTCTTACAATGCTGTTATAGTTCTGGCACGGAGGGCGGACAGCTAGAGCACTTAGCACAAGCACAGAAACTGTAAACACCAAGTTCACAGCTGAACCCCTCCAAAACTTTGGCACAGCATGTTCCCTGGAGAGCATCCCCACCAGTCTAGGGTCCTGGTTTGGACTGATTTCTACAAAGAGGATGGGGCCTTTACAGATGATCAATATTACATGCATTAGGGAGGAAAATCCCATGAAAAAAATGTGCTCAGACAATGAAATTCAACCCTGGACAGAGAGCCAAAGACAGTTCACTGCTGTTGTATGAATGCTTCTCAATACAGGCACAAATATGATGTACATGATGAGAAATTGTGTGTTGCCTGGAAAAGGGGTGTATTGCCTCCTAAAGCATTCATAGAAATGAGACTAACTAAAGGGAACTAAAGAGAAAAAATGAACTAGTAGCTCTCACAATTCCCTGGAGAGGCGAGATTTCAAAAGCAGGTTTGCACAGGCAACTGGATTACCACAATTGTTCTCATTCTCTGTAGATGTCTGCATGGAGGGGCTGGTGCATAATCACAACCAGCACAGCCAGGTGCTGAGTCCTTGTTCTGGGCTGTTTCCACAGCCTGGGTGGAGAAAAGGAAGGGGAAGACACCTTGTCCAATAAAAATGCAGACAAATGACAGCACAGAGCCAACTTCAATCATAGCAGAGTCCGAGTCTTATAAAGGAGATTCTGGAGAAAGCATATTGACGTGAAAGCAAAAAACCTTAAAATAAAATATTTCATATCAAGGCTTCAACAAAATTTCCTTACTTTATATCATCCTGTTGACAACTCCTTTCAGCACAGGGAAGGAAAGTGACATCTCTTTGCTAAACTCACAGCTTCAGAAATCAAAGCAGCCTAGCAAGGAAGTGGGGAAAGCCACAGATCTGCTTTGAAGACTTTTAAGTGGTCCCAGAGAAGTAGACCAGAAAGCAGTGTTTCTAAAACAGAAAGAACCCAAATCCAACATCCTCCAAACTTGAGGTTTGATCATGTTCAAAGAGTATTTGGACTTAATCCCAATTCAGTGCATAGTGAGATATGCCATGCCCGTTTCTATTTTTAAGGGCTGGGGAAGATTTCATGCAGACTTCCTTCTTGCAGGGCACGCACAGTGTGGGCAGGAGAAAGGTAAACTTCCTCACTGTGCCATTACTAACATGTTTTTTGGGCTGCCCAGGAGAAAACTTCTCCTTAGAAGGGAAGGCAGTAATAATGGCCAAGGCCACAGGTCACTGCTCAGTAGTCAAAATTACAAGTTCAGACTTTGTTAAAAGGATTCTCAGGGAATCAGACACATGATCTTCTCTTCCTTGCTCTCCCTGGTCTGTTTCACAAATGTTGGTGGATCCCTCTGCCAGACTATGACATCAAGCCTTTCAGAAACTGAACCTGACTCTACCTGTTAATTCAAGACCTCCTGCTCTATCCCCAGACAAAGGCTGTGTGCTGATATGGGAATTGGAAACATTGAGAAATGGTTTTAAAACATGTAGGCCCTAAGCTTTTCATTTGATGAAACAAAATCTCACATACAAATACTTCCACAAATTCTTGCTTTTCCTATCCACTCCCTACAGTGAAGCTGGAGAATGAAGTTTAGGATCCTGGTCAGATGGCAGAATTTGTATCTGAAGGATTTTGTGTATCACGATTATGAACAATTTGGAGTGATTTATAATTGAACACAGCCAGAGAGGACAGCCATGGTAACCTCAGTTTGACTCCTGAAGGGATGCCAGCAACAAGGCTGCTCTGAATGAATACCTGCATGAAACAATGTGTAAATGATGAAGAAAGCATTCAGTCCCTACCGCCAATGACAGACTAAAACACTGCCCTGACTTTCTCTCCGAGAATGGTTTCCACTGTTAAAAGTTGAAGACTTACATATGGTATGAACTCATCCAATTTCTGATTACCAATTCTTATTGTGCTATTGCCCAAAGGAGCTTCTGTTCCTGAATTCCTCTTCTTTGCATAGCTTACTTGAAAAACAGACCTGAGCTTTTCTTGACTTGCTGTTTGGTAAGCTAAGGAGATGGGCTCCACTGTAAGGCATGTTTTCCACTCCTTCAGTTATTCTTGTGACTCTTCTCTGAAATATTTCCAGTTTTTCAGCATCCTTCTTTAATTGTGGGTATCATAGCTGGATGGAGTGTTCCCAAAGCAGTTGCATTAACGCCAAACACAGCAGTAAACTGATCCCTGGGTATATAAGCAGGGAATATCAAGTAGGCGTTAGAAAGGATCTAAGGATTGGTTTAGACCTTTTGGCCAGAGTACTGGAGTGAGAGATGACATTCAGCCAATTATCCATTCAAACCCTCAATCCTTTTGCAGTTTCCTGTTTCTCAACATAGTCTATTCCAGCTGGTACATAAATCTCAGAGCTATTTTTTTTTTACCTGCAGCATCCTGAAAAGAAAAATTATTTCCTATTTCCATTCTATTAAGAGATACAAACTATGCCAAACCAGTCTTTCTGTCATCTGCTAACATTAAGCTATGAATGGATCCCACTAGAAACACAACTATTTTATGCATTTATGCTTGAAATGTATTTACAAATCCCACTTTGAGACCGGTAACTGAAGTAGCCAGAACCCATGTACCATTTCCTATTTAATACTGCAGCATTTCAGTTGATAAGTTAAAGGCTTACAGAAAGTTTTTACATCAACATTAATAAAAAAAGCAACCAAATATAAGACATTTTTTAAATCCATCGGAGGCTGTCTGTTGTTATTTTCCAAAAATCAATACTGGATGTCTTCTCATGTGTTATATTGCTTTAGTATGTTATCCACTGTATGATTATCCCTGAATTCACTTGAATGAATTAATATTAATGTTAATTGTTAATTATTACAGCTAATAACTAATCTAAATTTAGTTTTCTTTTGTTTCTAGAGCTTTCCCAGTATTATAGGGCTTATTAGAAAACAAAATAAAAGACCTTGAGAGCTCTTTAGCTTTGTAACTCTAGGATCTGGAGTTGGAAAAATGCAGTGATTTGTATATGTAACTTTAGAACCTGATAGTTAACATACCCCCAAGTTCCAATGAAGTGAAAATTATTCCATTATCCAGAGAAAACATTCAACCTCTGTTTATTCATGAGATCCAAAGAAGGCTCTTTTTGTGCCACTACTGCAAATTCTACCACAACCAGACAATCAATTGAACCTCTACAAATGATTTTGTTCAAACTCTTATTTCCTTTATTTATCTGAACTTCTGAATGCCGATGTCCTAATCAGACCTTCCATGGGGCACCAGAACTGAACTCCTATTGGACATAAATGGGCCAAGGAGCAGAGGCAGTTTTCATGGTTATGAAAGCAAAGAATTCAATCTGGCGAAGAGCATTTTTTCAGGCCACAATCCTGTGACTGTTTCCACAGTTCCTTACTCTCTAAAACACAGTACCTTACCTTTTGCATCACGAATGGCAGATTCATTCTGCACTCTGCTCCATGAAAACATGGATTTCAGATTACCAGCAGCTACCTGCCAAAGGAGTTGTTTCAGAATTGTTAAGTTTGTGATTTTACCAAAGGTCATTTTCTCCCCATCTGCAGGTGAGCAGGGCCCAACTGGCTGGTGCATTGGAATAAACAGATGCTATCAACATCAGCAACAAATTATGTTCTGAGGCTCTGTAATTTCTAAAGAGTAGCAGGTTGTGGCAAGTTGATTTGCGTTTAGTACGGAGAGGGAGTGAAGCAGAAGTTGTATCAGCATTAACAAGTAACCCAGCACAAGGGAAAAGGAACAGTAATCTGAAGCTGGACAACTACACAATGAAATAAACCAATACTGGCCATTATCTGCACACCCATACCAACTCCTGGTGAAGTACACAGCACACCAGATGTGGACTGTGGTTTCACATCTGAAAAGAACGTTTTTTTCTGAAGTGGGAAAATCCCAGAGAAAACAAATGCATACACATGTCAATGCTCTGGGAGATGCAACTGTTCACAACACATTTCCTTGCACCAGGACTTGGGAGTGTGTTGTAGGAGGGGAGAACCCACTATTTGCTTGTACTTTTCTACTGCTGAGATCCCAGTCCCATAACCAGAGAACTTTGCTGGTATAAGCAAATTCAGAAATCCTTTCACTGCTTCTCTGCAAGAGTTGGCCTCCCTGCATATTCTCAGATGCACATAGTTTATGTATGCTTATGTACCCGCACATGAACTGGCAGCACTGGATGTAAACCACAGAAAAACTTTATAACAAAACGAGGAAGGGAGATCCATGTTCCTAAAACCCAGCTTGGGCTCCCAGTGAGCAAAGGAGCCAGGCTGCATCTGCTACATTTGAAAGAAGTGCACGTGCTTATTTGTGCACAGAATCTCAGATAAGCACTTAATTCTGAAATTTATGCAGTATATCCAGACAAGGTACCCAATAAATGCACCTCTACTTTTACCCATTATATCATTTCACCTATTTCACATTTGGACCCAGACAATGTACTGCGTTTTCATAACAGGGGTTTTTAAAAAGAATTCATATTTCTGACTGGGACTAGGGAACAATATAACCATCTGCTGCAGACTTATCTGCAGAAGATACCAGACACCCATTTAAAAATCAGACTGGCTTTATTACCGTGGTGAAATACATTATTTCAGCATTCCTTTGTCAGAAAGGAAAAATAAAGCTTCCACACATCTCCATGCAGGTGGCTGTTCTTACCTCTGGACGCACCACGTCCTAGATTCTACCTCTCTCCTCATATGGGCTGGCAAAAATGTTTATCCCAGCACTGTGGAACTTTAGCCATGCATTTTTCTACAACTGTCAGGAGAATATCTGCAGCTCTTGATGAGTTTTGATGTTTCACTGACATCAGCCCAGAGCTGCCTACACAATCTGGCATTAGTTTTCATTTGCCCAGCCCAAAAAGGAAAATAATTTTACCATTCCTGAAAGATTTCAGTACAAATGTGAGTGGGCAAGTCATGGATGCAACTTAAAGATACAGAAATCCTTTAATCTTTCTATTAAAAAAAAATTAGTCTGACAACTCTATGATTTAAGAGCATTCAACATTAGAAATCTAATAATCCAGTCTTCCAGCTCACTTCCATGCCTGTGGACTGCTATTCAACCTGGGATGCAGCATCTCATCTTTCTAGTATAATATTTGTAATATTCTGCTATTCCTCTCTCAAATACTGCTGAGATTCCTAGATTTTTAATTCAGTTCAAAACAGGGACAGTACTTAACTTCTTTTTCTTTCTCGTTCATAATAACTCTATTTTAGGAAATCCATGTGAAATGGCCTGTAATTAGCTTTCAAGGTGCAGATCTGTAGATTCTACTATAGGCAAATCTCTCAATATTTTAAATGATACTAGAAAAGAAACAAAACAAAACAATCTCACCAGAGAAAAAATATTCTCTCAAGAAAATTGGGCTGGCACACTTAGAGCATAAATGTTTCCATCACCAAGAAGTATTCACATCTGGATGTTTTTAACATTGTCAGCATGGCCAGACACCCACTTGTATCTGGGTGTTGTGCAATTCCAGCATGAAACTCAAACTCACACCATGAATCCAGAAGAAGCAGCCCAACACTCTGCCATCACATCCTTTCTTGTAAATCTTTGGTCCTAGAGAACTTCTTCCAGCTCTAGGGTTTGGAATAAATTGTTTTCAAACCAAAGCTGTATTCTCCAAACCAAGTCCTGTATCCTGGCTGAGTTAGCTGGAGTTAAATCAGCATAAAACTAAAATAGCACAATGGAAAGTCAGGCCTACTGTTAAATCATACTTCTATTTTTATCTGGCAAAGCACTTAAACATGTGCTTAAGATCCACATAGAACTTAAGCATATGCTTAAAGTTAGTCCTGTGTTTACATGCATTGTTAAGTCAGGGCTTATAAATCAACTGATTTTATGACTGGCTGACATTTTGTGACTTTTAAATGGAAAATACACAATGCTGATCTCCACATATGAAAAGGGATACATAAGCTCAGGGATGCAGAAACTTGCTTATCAAATAGGAAAGGCTGAGTATTTGTAGCTGGGTCAAAAGCTCACACAAACCTACAGGAAAGAAAAGGAATATTTCAAGGAGAACAGTGAGATGGCACAAGGCAGGAAACAAAATTCGCAGCAAAGGAGAGCCAACCTTAGTTGAAAAAGGATAAAGCTATGGTGGTGCAGATAAATCCAAGCTTTATCCAGTCCAGCAGTTTATCTGCAACACTGTGCAAAAGCAGACACTTAACAGACATGTGATGCAGGCCACGCACGAAATGGTTGCAGTTTTCCAGTTTCTGGCCATCAGCAATTTAGGGACTTTATGCAACTAAGCTCACACAGGCTGTTGTGTTTCCTACCCTCTGATGAATGGATCCTACAGGACTTTGACTGATCCTATCTTAATTTATTTCACTTTGCCATTTCCATTATCCATCATTGCTTTCGTAATATAATAATGAAAAATTACTCCTTTTATCCTACACTATTCTACACTACCCTTTCTGTTTCTTTTGCACCCCTAGTTTTTGTGTTACAAGGAGGAGGGAATAACCAGTTCCCATTCACCTGTTCCACATCACTCAGGATTTTGAGTCTCTGTCAAGTGTTTTTTCAGTTTTCAAGGCTGAAGAGCACTACTTTATTTAGATTTCTCCGTAAAAACAGACACATTTTACACCTCTAGCTACTCTTCCTGCTCTTTTCTACATCTCTCCTGCTTCTAATACATCTTGTTGGAAACTGAGTGAGCAGTCCTGCACTCACCTGCATGAAAATGCAGGAAAGGTGCCATCTCTGTCTATCTCCTGTATATACTGGAGGTACACAAGCTATTTGTTTTGTTTGCAATTCCAAATTACTCCAAAAATTTCTCTTTCTCATTTATAGGACTTCTAGTACTGGTCTAATAGTTCTGGAAAATCATCAATAATTAATTTATTAATAATTTTCCTGAATATAGAAAACATAATTAGCTAGAGGCATGAATGGCCAAGATTATTTTCCCCTGTATATTTACATATATTAACATCAACTTTCATCTGGCACTGTACTGCCCAGTCTCTCAAGGCCCTACTGCAAAGGACAAAAAAGCTTTAGTTAACAATGTCATAGTGATTTTTTTTTTTCATGAACAAACTCCCTTCCCTGCTTAATAATTTTTTTTTCCCAGGTTGGACTGTTGAAGAACATAACTCTACCTCCCTCAGAAACTCTACAAGGACTGTCCCCCCAAAAGGATCACTGTAAAAAAACATTAATATTTTCTACTGTGAAAACTGTCAAATTAGATGTGTCCTTTTCTTCCTGCCTTGGTGACATCTTTTCAAAATCTATTCAAAACCCCAAATACACTATATTAAGTGTCACATGCTTCTCCAGATGCTTATTCATTCCTCCAGGGTTTGCTATGTATTCCTTAATTTACAAAGGACATGTTTACATACCCACAATATATCATATTTATGTCCGCTGCCACTACATCTGTTAGGATTTCCTCTCAGTCTTCCCAGGTAGAGAACCAAGACTTGAGCAGTCTGTAGTTTTTTTAATCTCTGCTGAAACCCTTTTTAAGACTGGTGTCACAATATTTACCTCCTCTGGGATGAAGGCTGACTGAACCCAAAAGTTTCATGCCAGAGTAATTTAGAACACTTGGTGAATATCATTTGCCCTGTTGATTTTGTCATTTGTCATTTCATTAATCTGTTTTAAAAGGTCTATTAACTATTCAATTAGAGGCCATTCCTTAGGCTCAAACCTTGGGGGACTTCTATTTGCTGAGCCAGTGCCTTCTGCTACCTGCTATGCACTGATTTTACTGACCTCAACTGATCCTTTCACATCTTGGTCATTTGCTGAACACACCATTTGCAAGCAGACTGCCAGCTCCTGTTGTGCTTGGAAGAGCTTTTGGTTTTAGTTTTTGTGTCTTCTGTGAGTCACTCCTCAAACTATTGTAGTTTGTTTTGTTATAGTTTTACAGTTAACTTGTAAGAATTACATTCCTCTCTGTTTTCTTTGTTTAGGCCACTTCTCAAGGGACACCTTTTTACTACTAACAGTCCCCCTTACTACATTGTAGAACTGTAGTAACTTTTGGGGGAGTATGTTTTATTTTGGGAACTTATGGGACCCGTTTTCTCCAATTTACATGGATGCTACACACACTTAGCTCACTTCCCTGCTCCTTTAATGTTATTTTAACTGCTTTTTAAAGGAAAATAGTGTAATTGCCTGAGGTTTTCTTAATGTTATTAGGCCTACAAAAGGACTGAATTTTACCATGCAGTGATCACTACTGCCAAGCAGCTTTTCAGAGAAATAGCTATAGTTCTAACAAGGTCTTAGTCGAGAGCATCTTTCCCTTATATTGGTCTGTTTAAAAATGCTGACTAAAATTTGCTCTTTATATTTTAACTGGGAGAATTTTTCTCTGGTCTCTTGTCCTGTATACTATCTTGTCATTGTCTCTGATCTTTCGTAGTGTTTCATGGATACCACCACTGCCATGGTCAGCTGTTTGAAAGGGTAAGTTAATTATAATGTTTTTCTTGATCTGACATGGCAACTTTCAATCCATAGGGAGTAGGTGGTAAATGATAATACAGATAACTGATTTATCTTATTGGACTCTGGTTTCCAAAAGACTGTGAGTCACTCCTCCAACGGCAAGATCTAGTCTTGTAATTTCTACATAATGAGTATCCTGATAATACAGCTCTGTACTGATTAGTTTCATTCCATAAGATTTCTGGGAGGCCGGTACATTAAAAGTGATTCACCTTCATTTTATATACATTTAATATTTCTAGAAAAACACAGACTCTTTTGGTCTTCATCTAGTTGCCTATCTGCATGTGCCTTGTTTAACTGTGAATTTGCTTAGATTGCTTTATTATATTTACAACCTGAACTTCACTGGTAGCTGTCCTGTTCTGGCATGAGGGCAATGATCTTTTCACACTGGGGAACTTGCCATCAAAATGAGCATGGTCTTCTCCAGGGCCTTATCTCAAGTAGCTTTAAGGGCTCCCCTAGCATTTGTTTTTACTGACAATGCCACTAGCCTGGTTGCCTCCAACATCCATTCTTAGCATCTCTCCTGTTTTTAAGAAGTCTGAATAATCCTTTCTTCCCACATCACTTTCTTAGACACACATTACATCTCTGCTTGTCTGGAACAAACATTTCTTGAATGCTGTAACAGAGTTCCTGGTCTTTACTACACTCTCCTATCAAAACACTATGTTCCATGTCACCCCTATATTTTCCCGGTGCTCATACAACCATAACCAGACACGACACATGAGTAAAGTCACCAGCTCCTTTCCAGTATCCTATCACAGGATGCCCAGACATCACAAGATAAAAAGCCTCCAGAACTTATGCAAACTACCACATGCTCCTTCCTGGCCTCACAGTCCTGGTTACCAGTCCCACACAGCACCACGGCCTGCCTTGTCCTACCCAGTGGGACTGGTGTCCTTTCACCATGTGTGGTCATACAAAGTTGCCCACTGGAAAGAGAGAGGGGTCATGTGGACTGCCTTTTGCATACATATTTGCTCATTCAGTCTGAAAAACAATTTAATTATTTGCCTTGATGTCTCCTAATTCAAACAACAACGGCAAATCAAGCCAATTCTCCCAACCAAATGTTTTCTAAATGTTCTTTCTATATTCAGCATCTAGAAAACAGAAAGCATTTTTACTGCACATCTAAAACTAGCACATGTTTTAAAAATAAAACAGGTGAACATGTGTTTTCCAGAGAGAAAATTTCATGTTTATTCTTCCTATCACCACAGCCCTCACTCTCCTGTGTTTAGCAAAGTTTTCTTCTTTTGAGAAGCCAGTCTTCTGGGGAACCCAATTTTGGCTTTCACGTTTGCTTTATTTTCTGAAGACTGACCCTGAGTTTAATTTGCAGACACCATATGGTATAGAACAGATCAGGGAGTCTGGCACAGAGACAGAAGGTACCTTCACCCCTTGGACAATTAAACATGAAATGTGAAACCCATCAAGTCTTGCATTTAATCCTCTTTGCACCCCTCAGCCCCCTGCCAAAGATAAGAAATCCCTCTCCTCTTATAAAAGAATAAAAGATTTCAGAACATATCATCAACTCCTCCCTTCAGCCCTCTATACTGACAGCTTTATCTTTGTGTATAAAGCTTCTCCTCCTTTCTCCAGCTTGGCAACAAAACCCAAGCCCAATGAATATTTTATATGTGTGTGGTTAATGGAGCATTCTGGCTCCAGTCCATTAGCAACCTTACACAACGGTGTATTAACTGCTTCTCAGTGTAACATTTTGAGTCTGTCCAAATGGAATGTGTGTTTGCCAGCTGAGCCAACACACTATTATTGTCTTGTCAGCCTAGTTCCTGTCTTTGGTTCAAGAGCAGGGTCCCCTGGCATGACAATTTGCCACCATTGTGCTCCCAGCAGCAACCCAAGAAGATTAGCCTATTCTTCCCTCTATATTTTGAGGTCTCTGTCTCTTGTGGGGTGGGGAATGCCTGCAGTCTTTCTCATTCAAAACATACACAGGGATAAGTATTCACACTGCAGATTAACACAAGGGTAAATATAAAGCAGTTAAGATGAGATCTTTAATTTTGATGGAAACCAGGCCTCCATATTCTTTCAAAATTCTCTGAAAATTTGGCCTTAAAATTCACCTGAATGTTTGAAAAATTGATAGCAGAATGACAACGTTTGGCAAAGCCCTTCTCACCTTCTCACTTTAAAAACCTTCTCTGTTCCCCAGGGCCATTACAAGCATAGTACCATCTCCATAAAAACCAACACAAAGTCATCTCAGATAGATGGGCACAGATTACTCCCCTTACAACAAAGGACAATATGGTTCTACCTTACACATAGACAACATCCATAGTAAATGGTAAAAAAAAAAGGATGGCTGCTAGATTTCTTAGATGAAGATCCCTGTGGCATTTAGGGGTTGAGCTTTGAATGTTCACCTACACCTCCCCAACAGTTTGTGGAGAGCATGGGATTCATACTTCCAAAGCATGAATCATCCCAACCTAAGGCAGATGTCTGGAATGGGTAAGGTGAATGGCATGGGCTGTTTATCACTCCTCACCAACCAGAGAGAGAGCCTAGATGACAATCTTAGCCTTTATGTCTAACTTTTAGATAACTAAAATCAGGTGAGATGATTCCCAGCCCCAAGGTTTGCAGACTCATTTCCAGACAAGCCGCAGACCCTGACAGACTTAGGGCAGAAAACAACAAGATAAAGAAAACTGCTGATGTGGAAGGACTGATCTCATTCCTTCCCTGCCTGAAAGGAGAAAGAGCTTACATTTCATAAGGCAAAGCCCATCCTTTGCTCCCACGTTATTGCTGAGGCACAGGAGAAAAAAGGAAACACTGATGCTTCACTTCACAGGACCCCTGGTGCTTCCTGCAACATCTACATGAGGTAGTCACCATCAGTGAGGTGGCTGGGTATAACAGGCCAGTGAGCAAGGCCCAGAGGAGCCAGGGAGAGATTGTTGGCCATAAAATACATGACATGAAGGCTTTCAGGGGGTGGGGATCACCCCATGTCAAATGGTGCCTCCTCACCCAGTACTGCCCACACACCCTGGTGTCAGGGTCAGGAGTTGAGGGATGTAGGGGGGGGACTCAGAGACTTGGTTAAGGAAAGGTCTTTGTACACTTTGAACAATTTCCCTATTGCCAGAGAATACAATAGTTTCCTCAAGAACACTGACAGGATCACCATGTCTCGTACCACTCTTGAGTAAGGACAGGCATTACACAAATAAAATCAAAAGCCATAAATCTGACCGACCAGAAGCTCAGCTGCTCTGAAGTCAGGCTGTTTCTCTCTCCTAAAGGCACACGTTGCAAATCAGTCATTCTGCCATCAGATAATCCAGCTACCAGCCCACTTTCTTCTCCCTCCCAGATCCTTCAGCTCACCTCAACATTCTTCCCCTTCTTCAGAACTATCATCAATGGAAAGTTTTGAGAATTAGCAGAAAACAACCAAAGCACCTAATTGACTGAAGAAGGGAAATGGCAACTTCCATCATCTCAAAAAGAAGCACCTTTCTCCTACTCATCTTAGAGTTGAATAAAGGAATTAAAAACATAGCCTGGGGCAGCCAGCAGAGATTTACAAGAAGCAGACATTAGTTCTCACTCTAAAGGCTGGGCGCGTTTGTGAGCCAGAAGGGGCAAACACAGAGAAAGGGAACAGAAAGGTACAGACTTTGCATTTAAAGAGCAGGAAGGAGAAGGGGGAAAAACAAATTAAAAAAAAAAAAAAAATCAACAACCTTTAAACCCTTCCTAATAAAACAAAGATCATCCTGGCAACATGAAATGCTACCCTGCTTTGTTTATTTATCGACACAAAGAAAGAAGCAAGTTGGCACCTCAGAGGGTATTAAATGCTGTTTTTTTGCTGACTGAATGACCTCAGCCGAAATATTTTCCATGACAAGAGCCCAGAAGACGCTGGCACAGTGTCAGACAATAAGATTTTCAGAGTGTATTTACATTCTATCCATGGCCCCAGGCTGTTCCAAACCCATAGGCAGGTGCTGCCTTTATCTGTTCTTTGCTCACCTGGCTCCCTAGCAAAATGCTCTGAGGCCTGCAGCTCACCTGCCTTAACTGTTTGCTGCCTGGTGCTTACAGAGCTTCACAGACATCTGGTATCTTGGCAAAAGAACGTGGTGACCCCAGCTGCCCCCCAAATCTGACCACTGAGTGGTGGATAAGGAGATTTTACAACAAGCAGAGGGGGAATGGTGATGCAATGGTAAAAGACAATTAAAAATCAGACTAATTCATGCTGAGACAAGGAATACTTTTTTTAAAAAGGAGTTTTTTCAATGATGCACTGCATTCTCCATCACTTGGGATCTTAAAGCTAGGTCTGGATAACTTTCTAACAAGAAACACAAGACCCTGCAGAAGGATCAGAGGAGAGAATCACACTTAAAACTTCTAGCTTTGAAGCCTGTGCAGGGCTAAATGCCACTGTCAAGCAGGGGATGCTCACCAACCACATCCCTGCAACAGTGGCCAACTCAGGCTAAGCTGCAAAGATCCACAGGGTTGTATCTTCCAGTTCCATGGCAAAAATTCCCTACATCACAGACTTCCAGCTACAGATTTTCTCATAGACCAGCTCCGGACCTGGTCTTCAGCAAAATTATCTGTTCCACCCCTGTGGTGGAAACAGCCTCTTCTTTGCTCAGTTTAATTTGGCTTCTAGTGCACAGCTCCTCTCTTCTGAGTAATAAGCCTCCAGGAGATGCTGCAAGATACGCCCTTAATACCACGCAACCAGGAAGAATGATAATTGCACTTTTAACAGCACTATGTACAAGGCAGCCACCAAAGCAGAGGAAGCAAGAATTAAAGCAGGATAAAAAGGAGGGGCTTTACCATCTACCTAATAAGGTATTATTCATGCTTTTGGAAAGCTTCCTTGCAGAGAGATAAAGAGAGACATAATGGGTAGTCAGAAACAACTGATTCTGGAAAAGGCCTGCCTGCCATCTCATAGCTCTATTGTCATGCTGGACTCAGCTTCTGCCTTCCTAGCTTTCAGCTCCTCCCCCATTTACATCCTCTTGCCTTGTGTCCTTGTTTAACCCATTTCATAACCAAGTCATCTCCCCCCTGCTCATGTAGATGGTTGGGGTCTGGCCCACTCCCACATGCCTTCACACCATCTTTCTCTAATCCCATCACCTTCACACATCCAAGGACATTTTTTTTTCCTTTTTCCTTTTTTTCCTTTCTTCTTCTCTTTCTCTCATTCCTGTCTTTCCTGCAAAGTTCTTCACCTCAAATTCACTTCATGCCTGCTGTGTGCAAAGCATGTCCCATTTCACATCCCTCTTCAACCCACACTTAGCAGCTCACTAATGCCACCCCACACACAATAAGATGCAGACATCTGTTAACTGTGCTTGTAGCCTGATTTATGTATTTCTCTGGCCTCACTTTTCACCCAGAAAACACAAATGGGACCTTATTCTTCAATAAATTTATTATAATAAATAACTTCACCAGCCTAAAAGCTGATGACCTTTAGGCTTTCATCAGCCTAAAACAATGCTGAGTTTTAAACATCTTCCCCAAAGTAAAATAACCATTGCCTACTCGCACAACCTGTCACTGTCCTTTTCAATCCTGTCCAATCAGCTATGATAATTTATAAGTACCTTGCAGCTTCTGTCATTTCTGAAGGTGTTTCTTTGTGTGCTTGATGATGGAGCTGCACAGGAATTGCCATGCTGGGAAGTTCCCCTTCAGGAAGCCTTTCCTACACCAGGTAGAAGAACAAACACAAAAATCTCTTTACCCAACCAGATCATATTTCATAACCTGTTTAGGTGTGTGGCAGATAGACTCCTAGTGGGAACTTCAAAGGATGCTGATAAAGTTAGACAATTCAGTCCCATTAAAGTCACATCAATTTTGGTATCCAGCGAGCTAGGGACCTGTGAAAGCTCTGTATGCATCTTTAGGAACAAAAACACCTTTGAAAATTGGAACTGTTAAATGTTTAAGTAGGTCTGTGGACAGCTGTTAGGTAAGACCACCACACAGGTAGATGTGCAGAGAACACCTTTATAAAACTCCCCCATTCCTGGCTCTTCACTCTCAACCGAGCATCATTACAGATTGGTTTAGAAAAACAAAAAAACCAAAACCCTCCAAAACTCTGACAGCACACTCAATAAGTCAATCATAGTCCTCCTAGGATGAAACAAATATGTTACGAAGAGCTCCTCTCAGCTGGAAAAATGAGGATAAAAAATGGAAGAAAACATGGGACTAACCAAGTACTGTAGATGATATCTGCCATCTCTCACTCCCAGCAGGAGCCCTGAGTAATGCTTGCGTGCAGTTCCACTGCTGCTGTCCAACCCAAGGACATATTCTAAACAATGCCTCACTGATAATCCTTTAAAGATTTTCAACTTTGTCCTGTATCACAGTCTAATTACTCACACTGTTTCGAGAGCTCAATTATTTATGGAAGGTATTTTCACCCCACTAATTGTGGGTTTCCAAGAGGACTCAGTACAGTATTTCATATCATCAGTGCTATCAAATGCTTTAGGAAAGCATCCAGACTTCCCAAAGTTAATTTTTGTGTGTGTGTGTGTGTGTGCATATGGTTCTGTGGAAGAAGAGGGCAAATCAAAGAAAAGGTGACTTTTAGGCCTTAAACAAAGGAGAAATTCTGTCTGTCAGCTTTCAGGAGAAAAAAAAATTCAAGGAGTCAGTATTTCAGATAATGTTATAACAGCCTCTTCTAAGTGTCAGCAGCAGGTCTGGAACCTGCTATTTCTAATGCTAATATACCCCTGCACTGAGAAAAGCAATCTCATCAGTTATTAGCTAAAGATGATACCACTAACAACATCCACCCTAAGAAGCAGTGCTCAGCCTCCCAGGTCAGGTAGCACAGAACATCTCAGGACAGCATTGCCCAGGGCTAGCTTGGCTCTAGAGCTGACTGGTCGTGCTCATAATCTGTGGCACTTGTCCTTGTGACCATAAGACACAATAGATGCTTGTGTGTGTGCTGGAAGTCAACGTGCCTAAAGTAATTTGAGAGTTGTGATGCAGCCCATGGAGGCAATGTTTCCACAGCCTGACGTTGTGCTGCATGCCCTGCAGAAGAGGGGGATGGTGGAAGAGTATGGCCAAGAGCACAAGGTCTGAGATGGTGTGGAAGGACTGCAAGGGGCAGAGGACAGCCAAACTAGGCACAGTGTTGTGCTGCCTGCTGTGAGCAGACCTGCAGGTCTTTTCTTAGTGGGGTCTAGCTGGTTCACCCCAACACCTGGATAAAACCAGGCTGTGAGGCTGAGATGTCTGGCAGCATGGATATACTTACTGCAGCCTGTCACCCCCCTGAGCAAGCAAACCATCAGAGAGTCAGAGTCACACAGCTTTCAAATGCATTAACTAGAACCATGTATTTTGAAAGAAATGGAGATTTCCAGGTGTATCTGTACAGCATATCTGAAAAGCAATAATTGTATGCTGCTGCATTCCCTAGAGTGGTGGTAACATCCCTTCCCTCCATGCCAAGGAAATGTGGCATATCCTAAGGAAAAAAAAAAACAGCAAAAACCCAACTGCATTTGTAGTGGGAAAAAGGGTGCAAACTGCCAAGTCTCTGGAACTCATCGCAGTGGGAGGGGGATGGAGATGTAGCCAGTGGAGGTTTCTATCCTAAAGGAGAGTCCCTTTTTCCAGTTCCTTTCCTATTGGGTACAAAGTGCTCTGAAGTTAGGAATGTTCAGCCTTCTTTTCCATGATCCTGTAACAGTGAGAAAAGCTCATAAGGGCTGTCCTACAGAGGGAGACACTTGTGCATTAGCTGAGCAGTGGTATCCATTGTACCAGGGGATGTGAGCTGACCAGCACTAAATTAGATTTCTGTACCTCATCTGTGACCTTGAGTCTTCAGGAAAAGTTTTGAACTCAAGACTGTTGTGGTATGCAGATCCCAAGAAGCAAGTCTGGCTTACTCCAGCTCTTAGCAAATGAGAATCTGCATCACAAAACCCATTATCACGATTGGGGTTAACCAGTAAGCATCTTGCTAATTATCTCTGCAAAAATACCCAGTTGAAATTCCTTGGGCAAGTCAGAAGACCCCCACTTGCCTGAGAAATGTTCATGCTGATGTCAACTGGCTGCTTAGTTCATGAGAACATGCAGCAGCCCTGCCAGTGCTGGAGAAGGGTCTTCCTCCAGTAACTTCTGTAGCTCTTTACAACCATTTTCAGTGACGATTAAAGGTGATGGATCTCAGCACTGTCTGGGAATCAAACTGAATAGAGCTCTACTAACTAAGAAATAAGGACAAAACAATCCATTGAGAACTTCTTAAGACTTTGTGTATGTTTCTACTTAAAAAATAATCACATGGATTGCAAGGACAGGACCGCTGAACCGATTATCTGAAACTGTGTCCTGTGTGTCTTGACATAAATTTTATCCTGAGATAATTTACTCACTCTACCCACAACCCTCTACACCCCAGCATTCTTACCTGGCACATCTGACTGGGGTGGACTGAGAAATATTCCAAAAGTTGAGCTTTTACATCCCCCGCAGCGGTAACAAAGCAGAGAGCAAATGCCATGACTCAGATAGTGCCTGGAACATATAATGAGGATATTAAACTAGATCATCATTTTATAGGTTACTTTATTTTTAATTTGGAAAAAAAAAAAAAAAAAAGGCCAAAACACAGAAACCAATGAACCTACATATTTGGCCTTCAGATGAATTTTTGGTTTTATGTGACAGCTTTTTCCCCTACTTAAAAATTTGCATAAATACTGTCAAGACAGGACACGCATGGTAAATATGTAAAAGCCAGAGCTAAGCCCAGCTGCCTGCCTCTCCCACCCTGCTCTGCCAGGAGAGCAGCCAGGGCTGGAGGGGTTCACCTTCATGTATGTCACTACCTCGGGGACTTGGATCTTGCTGGCACAGACCCTGCCTTTCAGTGAGCCTTTCACTGGGGAGCCTGATCTCAGTTCACTCAGCCCTTGTGCTTCACAATCGCTGCGATGGCAGCAGGGGCAATGGTGCTTGTTCTGCTGTGGAAACTGAGAAGAATAAGCTTTGATGTGACCTCCCCTAAAGCTGCTGCCATTCCCCCTGCCAAGAAGGGACAGCAGGAGCAACGTGGCTACAAAACACAAGGACACTGGAAGGAAGGTGTCAGCGTGAGGTTGTGTTTACTCACACAAGGGCACCATGCATGTTTTCACAGAGATTTAATTCAGCTTGTGAAAACTCCCGTGCAGACACTTACTTGGGGTTCAGGGAGGTTTATTTCTGCTAACAGGATTAGGAAAGGTTTAAACTAAGCCACGAGAGAAGAATGCACACAAGAGCTTTCACAGCTTAGAAAATAAACAAATACAGAGCAAATCTGCCTTTAGACATGGCCAAAGCAACCAGAACTCCCTTCCCAGCATCCCTGCTCAGAGAGACCATTTTGTCTAATGCCATCCTCTTTGCTGCTGCTCCTGCTGAAACCCTACCTTACCACCCACTCAGTACAGAAAATTGCTGCACTTTACACCTACATACTGCTAAAGAACTTACATCACTCCAGAATTTGGCCCAAATAGCCACACTGGCATATGAAGAAGTGTACAAAACAGCCAAGGAAATGTTTTCTGTGCCTCTAAGATGGCAGAGGGCAGGGGAGTGTGTCTGTGTGGTGAGAGCCTGACAATGGGTTGCAGGAGGAAGAGCCAAAGGCAAAGCAAAGGAAAGCTCCAGCCACTTGGTTTCTCAAACCAAGTCCCATCAAGGCTTTTAAAATTCTTCCTGGTGGCAAAACACCTCCTGTTTAAACAGTCCCTTTCCAAGAAGGACACTCGCACAAGTCAATTGAGAGGGCATTTGCTGCCTGCTCAAATACTGCTGCCATCTGTAGTGGTTCAGCAGGAGGTGCAATGTGACCAAGCAGTGGAAGCAAAGTTTACTGCATCCTTCTGAAAGGGCAGGGTGGATCTCCATCTGCAGGGTGTGGTTGCCTTCAGATGGAATTTGGTTAGGACTCGGGGGTAATAGTAGGAGTCCCGTGATGTTCACTCTCGAGAGGTGAGGATGTTGGTTTTACATTTTTTCCAAAAGGTTAGGAGTTGTGGTGAGCTTAATCATTCTGGCATGTCAGCCTCTGCTATCTAGGGGGAAGAGCACCACCTCCTGAATTACCAAGTCAAATTGACTGTAGCAATCAACTTTTCCTTCTAAGTCCCCATCCAAAAACAAACAGGCCCAACCCTGCTTAACTTATGAGATCATAGCCCAAGGCACTGTAGCTCTCTGGGACATTGCTGCCTCACCCATCATCTACAAACATCAGTTGTGTAGGAATGGTATGGATCTCTCCCAAATTTTACATACACAAAGATCTCTGACCAATGACATAAGCCCACTAGAAAGTGCCTGCAGCACTTCTCTGAGGTGGTAGGTAAGCAGCAGAACCATGGAAATAAGGACAGACCAGTAGAGTCATCAGGAACACGTAACTGTGCAGAGCTCTAACCTCTCCTGGGTGGCTCCCAGTGAAAACCTCTTGTCCAAGTTGGTGCTTGTCATTCAAAGGGTGCCTTTTGTGAACCCTGTTGCACCAGTGCTGCTCACCTCTATTCCAAGTAGCATATTCATATTCCCATCATCACTTCAGAACCTATTTGCATTGTTAAATCACTGAAGAGAAATTGGTTTTGCCTTGATATTTTCAAAGCTTCTTAAGCTAGAGAATTTTCTTTTGCTGAAGTATGTTACTAACCTTAATGGGTTTCTCCAACACATAATCCATTCCTTATGCTTCAGAAGTCTTGTTGTTCTATAATTCAAGCCTGGCCCAACACCTTGAGAAGCAAAAGCAAAAAGTTTTCATTTACCTTTTCTTGGATATGACATTTTCATAGCACTGGTTCTCTGACCTCAATGCAGAAACCTCCGTGACTGCTTCAAGTAGTAACTTTATTCATCCATACCTTACACATGACAAAATAGAGGGAGGTATGGCAAGCTACAGAGGTGTGTGAAAGGTCAAGGCAAGAACTCTGACCTGAGATAAGAAGGTCTGAATTCTTGACCAATCACTCTTTAATCAATATCTACTGCTTCCCATTAAGCATTTTGCAAAACAAAGAACCACAGAATCACAAAAAGAAAAGGAGAATATAGATAGTAATGCTCTCCTAACTCCGACAAAAGTGATACTCTCTGAAGCATGTAACTGGTACGTAATGACTATTTCATAAGTTTCATCTTGGGCATTCTGCTTGACAGCCTTGTACCTGGGAATTGGTTCTATCAATCGTTTCGCAAAACAAAATCAAATTAAATAACTGAGAATAAATAAACTATTTCTGCAGGCAATAAAACTAGGAAGAGTTGACTTGATACACAGAAGAAGATCTAAAGTCAAAATGATATTGATAATCTGGAAAAATTAGAAGGGAAGATTTAATTCTGGAAAAATCAGTGCACAATACTATGCTTGTAGCAGCATCCTTCCTTTCTGCTCAACACAGCTTAAGATCTTGACTGCTGGATTGATTCTAACCTCAGACTCACCCTTCAAGAAAGCACTGCCTCTAGTAGCTGCATGAACTGGGGTGTTTAGGCAAGAGGAGAATTGGTTTAAGTGGAGAAAGAGGGACATCTGTACAACTGTCCAAGAGGCCATGCAAGAAACGGGTTCATCATCAGAGCTTCCAACCAGCCCTCCTTTGGTGGCTTTCACTTCTGATTCCTGGTGCCATTTCTGTAATAATCATATGCTTTAAGGTTAAGAAAGAAGCTTGAAATAAAAGTTACAGGTAATCTAAGGGTTAAAAAAGTGGAAGTTAAAAAAAAGCTTGAAAAAAGTTTGTCTTATGTCATGATTTGGCTCATGTTGGATGAGAAGATCCAAAATTTTTTATCACCATTTGGCAATGCTTACTTGCTTCCCTAAAGGGTTTGTAAATGGCACCAACATTATATCAACCCATGTTACCACCTCCCATTGTCTCTGTTTTACTGACATAGGTACCTTGACCCTGATGCAGCTTTCGCAGCACCAAGTTTACACAAGGGTGTGGAGTCCCTATCTCTATTTCATTCCAAATTAGAACCAAATTATGCCTTATTTTTCTTCAGAACTTTCTAAACCTCTATCTGATTTGCTTCGTACTGACCTATGTAGATCTTCCAGCACTCTTCACCTCCCAAATTTCATTCTCTGTATCCTGCAAGCATTAAGATTCACAGCAAGTTTTCCCTCCAGGTATGAGCTTGGCTTTCTTTCAGTGGGATCTCATTTTCCTACTTTCATGAACACACATTTCCTTAAAGAGCTTGAACTCCCATTAAATACAAGAGTCTGAATGACAAGCATTAAAATATTTTTAACCTATTCTTATTCAGTAGGCACCCTACTCTCCTGCAGACTGGGCACCTTCCCCAGCCTACTCAAAAAGTTATGCCCTTACTGACACCAGCATCTCATTTTAACTCTCATTTTCAGTTCCTTGTAGACAATAGAAAAAATAGTAACTTGCATGGATCACATCTAAAACCACGTGCATAAGTTCAAAGATAATTAGCCTTTTAGTTGCTAAATGCTGTGCGAAGCACACATCTAACAGCTAAAACTGATTTTAATCTTTGCTTAATTCTTTTGCCAGAGAGTCCCATTCATAGTGAGGCAGCTGTCTAAATATCTCAGCCCCTTGGGGCGAGGAGACAAGTGAGCCTCTTGCAATGCTCTTGGAGTGACCCCAGCTGGCTACTCCCCTGGCAGCACCCAGGAGCCGCTTTCAGCTTCTTTGGGGGCAGAGGATGCCAATGGGGCTGGACCCCCCCACAACATGATTCAGCTGTGAAGTGCAAAAATTCTCCCTTTCCTCTGTTCAAGTAACCCTTCCTGAAGTTGTAAGAGCATATCAGGTGGCAAGAGGGGTAAAATTAATGAAGAGCAATGGCCTTATTAATGAAGAAGTGCATGGATTTACATGCCACTGCTTTCACATGGGCTATGCTTGAAACCATCAGTCACTGCATCCTTTGCCCCATAACAGGATCTTGTCCTTGGCTCAAAAAAAAAAAAAAAGAAAACAAACCAGAGGCCAGAGGGAAACTGCAAACACTGTGACAGTTGTATGTTTGTTGTACCCAAAGACTGACATATTTATCTTTCATGACACCTTGTCTAAGCTTTGCCATGCCAAGAGCACCCGCTTGTAATTACATTCCTTAAAAACAAGCAAGCCATATTTAAAAAATAAAATAAAATAATCTCAAAGAGCCTTCAGCAGAATATGATTAGACATTAGTGCTTACTACAGGGAGGCAGTGTACACACATCCAAAGAAAGAGATGGCACAAGGACACAACAACTGAAAATCAATGAATCTGCTCTCTGCAACAGGCAGTAGCTTATACCAAGGTTTATTTACTACAGTGTCTTAATGCAGTCCAATATTTAGGGTCTTAAGATATTACTATGTAACCAAATGATTACCCCCACATATGGCATATGCAACACACACAGATAGGAAGAAGCTGAACTAAGGAATATGCTTATGCCTGTAGTGTGCTGGGAAAATACATTATGTTCCTTCTCAAAAATGCTGGTGCAACCCCCCAGCTTCAGCTATAAGGCTGATTATAATTTTAATATTAAAATACTTGTTATATTTTAATTTATTTTTGCTTAACCGGTTTGTCTCCTACTGTCCCGTAGGTTCTAAAATATAGGGATTGGCATAAAAATTGCATTAACTTAAATAGATCCCTGACATTTAATCAGGCAAGGCTTTCAGTTGCAACTACTTCCTAGTTCTTTCCTCCCTCAGACCCTAGGAGCCCAATGTCATCTGTGAGGAATGAAACAAGAGCCAGGAAGCAAATCTTGGAGGGGAGAACACTCAGGCTGCAAGAGACATGAGGACAACAAGCAGCCACCACAAGAAGACATTTGACCTTGATGCTCATGGTCAGGCAGTCTAAATGTCGGTCAGTCCTTCTGCCAAAAATTTCCCATTGGTGGCTCCGAGTTGCTCCCAGCTCAGCACCATGCTTCAGTCCTAGGAACAACTCCTTGGAGACATGGTACCCATCAGGGATACTAAGGGCTTAGGAGAAGTTCAAATGCCCTCCAAATGGTAGGGAGTTTTATTTACCTACTCATTTACCTACGCTGTACAGTTACCTAGTATCTTGCTCAGCACTTTGAAGAGGGAAAGCTCGTAACAGAAGAACATCAGTCATATAAAACCTATCATGAAGGTGGTGGGTTTTTTTTCCATCAGGTTCCCTATAAATCTAGTATCTCCAGCTCTAAAAGAGCACTAGCTTACACAAGAATGATAAAAGCCTGATCTGGAATAAAGAGTCAACAGGGCTCAGAAATCACACCTAAGAAATGATAAAAAGGCTTTCTCAGAAACAAGGATTTAGAAAATAACACCAAATCCATTTGGGATCCTTCAGACTTGCCTGAGAGCCTTACAGTCACCTTTGCAAAAGTTCACACCCACACTATGATTATACAAGCCCTATTCTCTTGCAAAATCAATCAGAAAACAGTCTATCACATGACAGGTAATAAAACCATGAGTTTGACAGCTTTACCTCAACATTGCTACTACTCCCATTTTGAGGTATCTTGTCTCAGCTTTATCATTCAGGAAATTCTACCCATTCTTCTCATGTGAGGCTGATGGGTGCTGAGGGCCTCCTGCAGCTCACCAAAGTGCTCAGCACTTCCAGGTTACAACTTCAGATCAATGTTCTTGGCTGGGTGAATAAAAATACAAATAAATCAAACCACAACTAAAAAAAGCCTCTGGCAACCCAGAAGAAAGCTAGTAGTCATTATATTCATCTGCAGGATGTGAACTTTCCCTGTCCTTACTGATTTCTCTTATTAAGCAATCACCAAGCCCTGATAGGATTTTTTTCAGGAAATGGGAGTACAATGTGTTCATAAGAAGAACACCAATAGAGCAGGCAGCCAATACAAGCCTCTTGACATTTCAGGAAATTAAGTTATACTGTGGCCCCAGCTTATAAATTCATCAAGACCCACAAGGGAACTCTTAGGAGACCTCTTGGATTTCCTTTCAACCATGACAGCCACGTGGGCTAATTGAGGGCAGTAGCCCTGTGTGCTCTGTCACGGTTGTCCTGCTGCCCTTCCTCTCCCTTTTACAGCTCCTACACTGCTCAGAGCTTGCACACCCCAGACAGCTTTGTCCTTTAGATGCTGAGCATGCTGTTCTGGGAGTGAGAAAAGAGGATTTGGAAGGTCAAAAAACCCCAAACATACAGTGAAAAGAATAATACAGGTTTCAGAGGAAGCCTCTGAGATCTCCGTCAAATACAGCTGGGTCTATTTTTCGGGATGTGAAATTTAAAGCCTGAAGCATCTCACCACTGGATGACAGATCACTTGGGGGCTGCAGGTATTGCAAGTACAAGCTGGGGGGCCACCAGAACTCAGCCTGAATAGATGGCTAAGTTGCTTCTGTTCACATCATTGCCAAGAGGGCAGAAAGGATGAGATTTAGCAACAACAGTCTCTGGGCCAGCCACGTGTGAGATGGAGACAAGCATCCTGAAAAGAAGAAGCCACCAAGGCTGGTGTTTGCTCGGCTGTATTCCCAGAGGAGCTCCTACTGATAGACACAGAGACAAGGGACAGTGTCCTCATACAGACACATCCCCTTCTTCCCCTGAGACAAGGCTGAAGCCAGCTCGTGAAGCTGTGAGCTCCTATCATTGGGCCCAAGTCCCATATGGCTCTCACCCACTAAGGTGGCAAGACAAAAAGAACTACAGCAAAGACAAAAAATCCTTCCTTTGCAAGAAGGACAGAGAGAGGAGGGAACTCTGGAACCTCCCAGGGATTAAGCCCTCTCCCAGAGGAAGGCCACACACGCTCTGACCCAAATTTGTTTTGGAAAACTGAGAGCTGCAAAGGTACAAACACAATTCAGGTCCCCAAAGATCCTGGCTGTTCTCAGGGTTTTCTTCATCAGAAATTCTTGGACCATCTTGGAAAGCTTGCACAATTGCACCTGGTATGGCTACTATTCCCAGTTAGATGCCACTAAGCTATCAAATAGGAAACTACTACTTCCAATGTGCTGGGTGCTGAGGACTTCCCTTTCACCCCACTGAATTGGTTAGTGCTTGCAGGATGGGGCATTGCACCGATATGGGAGAGGTAGCTGACTCACTATTGCCCTGTGTGCACAGCCTGGCTAAGAGAAGCCAGAATAAATACCAAAAAGAAATAAATAAAGAATAAATACCAAAGCTCAGCCTTCAATCTGCTGTGTGACATCAGGCAAGCCAACAAAATGGGGGCCTGAGGAGCTGAAAAGACCTGCTTGATATCATCCAGTTGGTCAAGAGAGGATCAAGAGACAATCAGTGTCCTTCCAGTCCCCATCCTCCCAGCAGAGCCCTGCTCCTGAAAGAGAAGCAGTCAGGGACAAATCAAACCCAGTAAACTTCACCCAGTGAAGTATTATGAGTCTGAAAAACAACCCACCTACAGAGCAGCCTATCCAAGGAGCAGTGAAAACCTTTTAGGGAAGGGGTATTGAGAATCCCATCATCTTCCAGCCCCTGCAACATCGGCTCTCATATAGGGAAGTTACACAAAGGTAAAACACTGAATTAAAACACTAATGCTGCAAACATTCATCTCCATGTAGGTGTGGAAGCCTTCAAGTTTCCTTTTTATTATACAGATAGGATCCTGCTTTTCATTGACACAATAGAAAATAGCCACAAAAATTCCTCACACACAGCATCAAACCCTGTGACCAGCCTTGACATGCAGAGCGTCAGTAATAAAACACACCCCTACAGGGATTTAGCACTTTGGCTTGTGCTCAGCTGGGGGACTTGGGCAGGACTTTCACTCTTCAGACATAAAAATAATATTAAATATAATCAGCTCTGTCATTATTTCAGCCCTCTTCCCTGTCAGCAAAGGGGAAAGGAGCTGTGTGCTGCTGGGATTGTGGATTTTCCATGAGACCAACTCTGTGTCTGTACTGCATCTGCCCTGGAAATCAAACAGCAGCTTTAGAAAGGGCATCCTGGGAAGGGCCCTCAGGTGCCAAAGAAGAAATTCAGGGAAATGTTATTTTATTAAAACAATGACAACTGCTACATGTACTTCCTCATGCACACATGAAGGCCCATCCCACTTCTCTCCATGGCACACATCCCCTCTGCCACAGACTCTCTTGCACAACTCAGTGACAAAGTAGCTTTAAACTTAAATCCTTGAGGAGCCAAGGCCCTTCTCTTACCAACAGGCCCCTTCTCTTACCAACAACCCCCAATTCCAAGTTAATCCCCTGCCCTTTCCCATGAGAAGGCTGGTCTCCAAAGTGGGGAGGTTTTGTGCTGGCATCACAACAGGCACTGCAGCCAAGAGGGAATGGCTGAAGAGTGCAGAAGGTCTGGAATGTCCAGCTGAGACAAGGACTTCCCTGGCATTCCCAAAATGGTCTCCTTTCCTATATGCTCCCTTTTCTGGCCTTTCTGTCTTTTCCCATGAACTGAAGCTGTGGTGTCCCACAGCATCCTCTAATCAATGGTTAAGTGAGGGGTAACAGACCAAAGTTCAAGATTCAGCTCTTCGAGTGCAGAGGTATTTGGTATTCGTATGTATGGAAAAAATAAAACAAACAAAAAAAACCCACCCAACTCACCAAAAAGCTCTTTCCACAATGCCTGGAAACCTTCTCCCTGTGGTCCTGGTTACACTAATTTTAAGGTGCAGTTCTTCATCTTTCACTACACCCATCCATTGCACTGTCATTTTCTCCTCCCAGCTCTACTCCACTTACATGTCTGAGCTACCTTGCTTTGGCCTTTTATCTGGTATCTAGCCTGCACACTTGACTGAGATGGTCTCCTTGTTATCTGTCTGCATAGCATCTACCAACATGAGGCAGGGATCCACATCTAAAGGCTCCAAGAAGGAATCTGTGAAACTCTAGTACCAAGGGGACACACAACTATGCTGTCTTTCACCAAAAAATCTCCACAGAAGCAGGAAAATGCAGGTACATTAGTCTTCCTCCTTTCTCTTACATGTTCCCCTCTTTCCCAATTTACCTTCAATGCAAAGAGAGTTTGAGGAGAGCTCAGAGCTCCGGATGGGACTCCTGAGCAAGCCAGACCATCCCTGGACATGCTGCACGGTGGCACATCTCTGTGGTGGCACAGGTGGCTGCAGGACTTAAGTCTGCAAACTGATCCACATGGACAATTACTGGAAAGATGGGGCTTCATGGTGGGGTGACTACAGAAGCACAATGCTGGAGCCTAACAGAAAATCCATAGCTTAAGACTGCCAGCTTCATTCTCACCTTTGATGGTGCTGCTTACACTTCCCACCTGGCCCTGAACCCTGCCATGGCCAAGCAGGTATAAGATGCTGCTCCTCTGGTCTGTCAGCATGATGCCTTTGCTTTGTGCAGGTGCTGGCAACCACACTTGCATTCAAAGCAGGGCAAAAATCCAGCCTAGGCTGAAGAGCAATGCTCCAAGGTGATCACTGGAGGCTACGTTTCAGCTTGCATCCTGCACTGGGACACTGTAATTCGACAGCATATATGGCAAACATCACCTTGCTCAAAGAAGGCACTTACATTCTTGATCCTCCACAGCTGATCTGTCCATGAGAATGGCCTTCTCCAGCTCCAGCAAACTTTTTGTTCATTTGGGGAGTGCTGTAAAAAGCAAGAAGGCACACTCCAGGCAATTGCTGTTAGCCCTTGGACAAGATGCCTTCTCTCTTCACACAGACATACTCTATACCTTCCAAGCAGGCTCTGGTACTATAAATCAGAGGGATATTCTGACCAAGAGCAGAATAACCTGAAATTTGGAGTTTAAGCACTTTTCTAGTAAGACTTGCCTGGGACAAACTGCTGCAACTCACTATGCCTCAACTTCTCCATGTGGAAACTGGAGGAATATGAGATTTCTGAAGTGCTTAAAAATCTAAAAAGGACAAGGGTTAAATAGCTGCTGGTTCTTTGTAAGCTCCAATAACTCCCCACTCCTTCAAGCATCATCTTTCCACATGCGACAGATACCCAAATAGCCTTGGTAATAAGAGGTCAATAAGCAAAAAGAAAACCTTTTGACCTGTAGGACAGCCCAGCATTCTGCTAGTGAAAGCTTGCAAAACGCTCAGAGCACTTTAGCTCTGAGATTTGAAGAAGGGTAAGAGCATCTCCAACGGGCTCATAGTGGAACTCAGAAAAATTTCCTGGAAACACGACACCCAGATAGGCAAAGCAATAATGCCTGTGAAATGTTTCTGTAAGGGCAGGAAACTGAAGCTGTGAAAGATCTCGCTCAGCAGCTCAATCCACTGCCCAAAATAACAAGGTGGTGGCACCCGGGATCCTCCCCCACTGAGCCCAACAACAAATGCCCCAGCAATCCCAGCGTATGTTCACCCCTGTCATCATGCTTCGCTGGGCATTAGTAGGGGACAGCACCCCACCCAGAGAAAACATGGGGCATTCTTGGCACTTTGCCCTGAAGGCAAGGTCATCAGACATGATGATGAATTCTTTGCCTGCCATATCCACAGTGGTATGCAGGGAAACGCGATCCCACCCCAAGCAAGAGCCAAGTTTGATCAGGGCTGATGGCTTCACGATCTTTCCTGAGAGGATATTTCAAAGAGGGAGTTACTGGCCACCCAGAATAAGCCCAGAGGCAAGAACTTGAAGGCTTGTGGGGGGTTTGGCCAAGTCTCCCAGAGATATAAAGCCAAGCAGCACAGCCCATGAGAACGGATGGTCTTTCTGGTTGGAAGCACAGTGGAAAATGGCACTTCTCCCAGTGCCCTACAACCCAGCATGCACAAGTCACGCAAGTGGACACGGTACAGCCTTCCAGGCATCCCTTCCAACTTGGCACTGACTTGGCCCTTGGAACAGAGAAACTCTGGCCTTTTCCAGAATGATCTGCCTGACACAAGTCTCAAATACTTGGCTAAACAGAGCCAGGACCCACCCACATTCTCCTTCAGACACCCTCTGGGAGACCTTCAATGGGTCCTCTCTTCTCCACACTTCAGATCTCCATTGAGGAGATAACAGCCCTTTCCCACCTCAGCAGAGAGGGCTGGGCCTAAACTCAGTAACACTGACAGGACACTTTGGTAGCATGACGATGGCCACCCAAGCCAGCTCTGGGGCACATATTTTACAAAGATTTCCCTCCTTTTGCTCTGCAGAGGCACAGCAATGCCACCACAGATGCCTCACAGATCTGCTGAGGCCCACAGGGCTCTGAAGGAGCCAGGAGAGCCAGGAGAGCAGAGCCAGACACATCCAAGGCCTCTACAGTGCTTCTGTACTTCCACTACCCTCAGGAAACAGGGGTCTCACGTTGACAAGGACACACATGAGAGTGCAAGTCCAAATTATATTTTCCATGAACGAAAAATGCATCTCCATCTTATGTGCTGTCTGTCTTCTCACTGTGAGGGAAATCTACCCTGCTTCAGCCAGGAAACAACAAAAGAAACCACAGGGGCAGCAAACACCAAGAAAACCCTTTCCTAAAGCCAAACCCCTCCATGTCTTCCCCACCGCCATCTGTTTTACAAATGCAACAAACTAAACAACTCCCCGGGTAGCTAGATTCCTTGCATCTCAGAAAGTACAAGCATCCCCATGGCAAGTAAACAAAGTCATGGCTAGTTTACATCAAAAAAAGTGCATTAATTTCATTGTAAGCAAAGGAGAAAGAAATTTGTTCAAAGCCTGCCACAGTACACTGTGGAAATATCCCCTAGCTGAGAACAACCTCCAATGCACACTCAACCTGGCAACTGTACCTTCAAAACAGCTAAGGAAGTACAAAGGTAACCTTCCTACAGCTGTCATACAGGTGATCTGCCCACCAGCTTCCCACTCTCACTGCAGGTGTAGTGGTGGTGCAGTGCAAAAGGCATCAAAGATCATCCAGCAAACACAAGGAGAAGGGATTACATGGCTCTGTTGGCTGTGTAGGAGACCTGGTTACAGGCTGGCTGAGAGTACCATGCAGCAATTTCCAGGAAGATATTGAAGATGTTGACACTCTGATGAAGGAAAAAAAAAAATTGGAAAGAATCATGGTTTCTTCACATGGAGTGTGTTTTCCTTTGGCTCATGTGCAAGCACTGAACTCTAGGATGTGAGCAAATGACCAACAATTCAATGAAAAAAATCACCCACCAGTTGGAGAGTAGAAAGGGCCAGGAAGGGAAAAGCAAGTTTCCCATTTCCACAGAGGTCTATGAGTTGGCTCACCTTTGGCTCTGATGATTCCTGAGCTTGGAGACCATCTCCTTCAGGTAGAATCCTAGAGCTACAGCTCCAGGGTAGAGCCTCAGGTTTGGCTGGAAGCAGGCTGAGGACAACCTCATCTAGACTGGGGCAGAAAACCCACCTGGAGTCTGGCTTCAGAGGATCAGGATTTGATGTCCACCCTTTTAGTATGTCAGCCACCAAATTCAGCTCTTCACAAGGATACACTTCAATGTGTCCTACTTGAATTCAGATGAAAGCCCAATGTTACACCAAAGGAAGAGCACTCAGATAGAATTTTCTGCCAGATGAAAAACAGATTCTGGTTAAACCTGTGCAATTTTCCCAAAGAGGCAGCACTGAGCAGCTTGAATTCAGCACCTCCTGCCAGAGCCCAGAGCTGGGAGATTTATGCTGGCCACTCACTAACTGCTTCTAGTACCAACTTTTTTTGAAGTCACCTATGCTCATGGCATGTTTCAATTACCAGGACTTATAAAAAGAGGCTTTTAGATCCAGACTACTAAGAGCTGCAACCTAAATGCATGTCCAGAGTGTCAGTTTACTCACGTCACTACCAAGAGGAGCACAAAAGGTGCCTCCTGCCTAAAAGAAGCGGTCTGCTTGGTCCACTTCCCTCAGAGATCAGTTATGGTGCTCTTCAAAAGCTGCTAGAGAAAAAAAAAAAAAAAAAAAAAAAAAAAGAGGAAAAATCCCTCCCTATAATCACTTCAAAGCACATTGATTTGGAATCAAACTACAGAGAACAGATTATCCTCACATGTCCTAGCTCCCACAGAGCCCCATACGAACCCATGCAGCACCCCAGGGCTATAGCAGAGAATCAGCCTGAATCCCAGGAGCCTCACTAAATATCACGGACAATTTACTTTGGTACCAGTTACAGCAAAGGAATCAGCGAGGATGACACATTAAAGAAGGGCAATAGAAAAAAAAATAATGTTTTTTCTGCTTGTTACACACTCCTGGAGGTGGCATACTGTGGAGAGCAACTGAACTGAGCAAATGCATTCCAATGTTTTGTATGTATTGATTATTTTGCAGTCTCCTGTTCAATCAGTAGCTTTAAAAGCACTTATGTAAAGGACATAACTGAAATGCATAGAGCTCGAGTTTGGATATTGTTTATGCTGGTGTAAATCAAAAACAAGTCCAAGGATAAGAACAGAATTAGGGTAGATAAAAAAAATACTCAAAGCAGCTTACAGACATAAGGTATTGTGCTGATACTGGTAGAGGAAGGTTTGTTTATTTAACTCGGAGTTTCTGGGCACACAGAAAAACAGTAGGTAGGGATAAAGCTAGATCTCACTGCCATTTGAGGAGGTTTGCCTATCAATTTCTACAGCTTGGAGCACTTGCTTCTGAAGGCAAAATTCACAAGAATATTGCCCAGGTGACACTGTATAATCCTCACTTTGTTAATCTTTATTCTGAAGCAGCCAAGAAATTGGCAAAACTAGTTTGGAGGGCAGTCAGGGGAGGGATGGAAGCAGCACACAGTTGCCTTGGAGTTATCTAGGGTTATCTACACATCACACTGTACTCTCTCTGCTTCTCGTAATTAGAGTGTCTAGACAGGAGATGATGCTGGTGAAGCAGCAAGTAAAAAGGTTTTGCAGAGTTTTTCAGAGAAGCCCAGCTAAAGCAGTAATTACAACAGGATGATAGACACAAGAGTTGCAGAACCCAGCTGAGATTAGAGCCAATTTTGACCTGAGTAAAAGTCCTTTCATAACCTTTCACATCCCGAAAAAGCTGCTGAATCAGATTGCTGATGGCTCAAGCACTCAGAAGGGCTCAGAGCTTTTGAACCAGGCTCAGAGTGGAGGTTTCTGCAAAAGTTACTACAGCTGTGTCTCAGCTTAATCCAGATGCTGGCATTTAGCAGCCTCAACTTGTGTAAACCAGATTCACTCCACTGAAGTCAACAACAATTGACACCCGCTGAGAATCTGGCTCTCAGTACAGTTTAAATATAGTATAAGGACAGAGAGCTTACAGAAGTGTTGCCCAGTTCCTCATGTCCATTTCCCCCTTGGGGTAGGGCTGAATAAGAGGTTTTTTTCTACTTTTTAATTTAGTTCCAGTTATTTTTAACAATAGCATTATGAGCTCACATTTATTGCAGCACCTTCCATCCTCCGGGAGCCAGGCTGACTTTCAGGCTTCCCCAGGAATCACAGAGACAGGCACAACACTCTGCACAGCACCAGGATGAAGCCACCTCTGGATGCAACACCGCAGATGCTCACAGAAGCCTGGCCACAAACAAAACAAATCATTGAGGGGACTGAAATAATCCAGCTTCAGCATTGCAAGAGCAAGCCCCAGCCATTTGCACAAGGAAGCAATCCAAGCAGCAGTTTCAAATCCTCCCTTGAGTTGCCCAGGAGATGGACATGAAGTTTTTAAAGCCATGCAGGGTGTCACGATCACACACTGTGGTCCTACATGCACAACATGAGGCCAGATTACCACACATATTGCTGAAGAAAGGCAAACACAAGTGACCTTTGAGAAAGGAAGAGTAGCCAGATCACTCCTGCTGTGACAAACCAGGGCTCTGTTGGCATTCCCCCATCTCTTCAGCTCCAGCATCCCTGCAAAGCCAGCGGATATGACCCTGAAGCCATTTACATGGAAATCTCCATGTGCAGCATTACCAGACTGTGATTCTCCAAATCTTTAGCCACGTTGCAGTGACACACTGATTGCTAACCAAGGCAGAGAGGTGCTAGTGGCAGGAGAGAGATTTGCTTTGGGAGAACTTCAGAAAGCACCAAGGTAAGATAGTTGCCAACTCTTTTTCAATATGAGAGAGAAACAGGGAAAGTAGAACAGGAAAAATAAGTTACTTCTTGGGTTTTTAAATCTGTGAAGATATTCCAGAGGTAGAGTGACACCACGTTTTGTCAGCAGTGGCATGGTCCATTTTTTCTGCACTCAGATTAGGAAACGAGAGCCCACACAGATGCTACCATATGGGAACTGCTCGGAACTGTCATCTTCTAGACAGTTCCCCTCAAGCCACCACAGAGCAATGGGAATGCAGCAAACAAAAAGCTGTGGCCACCACCCAAATGCTCCATCAAAGACATGAACTCTGGTCTTTAAAAAAAAACACAAACAAAAAACAAAACAAAACAAAAATACAAAACACTGAGAGAAAAAGAAAACCAACACAAACAAAAAAACCAGATCCATTAATGAAAACTAAAGCACAAGGCAAGGGGTGATGAAAACAAATAAAACTAAAGCTGTAAAATGCCTGGTATGTAAGATGTGTTGAAACTTGCTGCTGACAGCAGTTTGAGCAGACATTCACATGCAGCCATTCATAAGCTGCACAGTAATTACCTTCTCTGGGAGGCTGTATTATGATGATTTCTTTAAGCAGAGCACAGTATCTCTAGCAACAGGATATAATTACAGCAAAGGATATGCCTCTTAACCTCTTTCCACCCCCCAGCCAGCTCAGGGAGCAAACTGGGAGCTGAGGGCTCTGTGGGGAGGTGAAAGGAGTTTACCCTGAGCTGCTGCACTCATTACTTAAAGCCAAACACATTTTTGATGGGAGATTGCAGTGACATTGCTCTTACAGGGACCCAACCTTTCTCTCCCTCAGCTTAGGGTGGAAACACTCCCAGCACTGCAGGACTTTGACAGAGCTGGCAGTGGACACCAGGCCACTGGAGATCAGCACAGCCAGGGTGCTCTGGGCTGATGCCTCAGTGATAAATAAGCACCAAAAATAAACAGGCAAGGGAATGACTCAGAACTAGAAAGTGCTGGCAGCACTGAGTGAGCAGGGCTTCCCACCTGCATGGGGAGACCTCCCTGGCCCCAAATACCTCAGTGCAGAGCCTAGCATGCTCTAGAGAAAAAAACAGGGCTCCCAAGATAAGGACTGGCACCACGCCCAGCATGGGCCATGGTGGCTCCAGGGAATGGATGCCACCTCCTGGTGATTATTTGGCCCACCTGCAGTAGCTGAAATGCCAGAGCTGGTCCTCCCACCTCAGCTCCCTGTGACTGCCTATTCTGCTCCACTTCCATAGCCCTCCTGCAGAGACACAGGTAATCCTGTTGCTGCAGCTGTTGGATTAATTCATGCAGGGTCCAGAAGCAGAGAGAGGCTGAGGCAATGGCAAAGCCCTAACAGCTGGGCACTCAAGCCAAGGGTCCCAGTCTCCCACATTGCCTCCATTCACTCCCAGTACTTACTTCTCCAGATTTCTGTGGGATGGTGAAGTGGAAAACGCAGTCAATGGTGGTCAGCAAGATTTGATGCACTGGGAAGCAGTTTACTGTTGTGAAGTCCCATTTACAGATCAGCAGGTCTGTGAGCACAACTTGCTCCTCCTAATTACTGCAGTCATCCATCAGTCCTGGGGGCAAAAAAAGAATTTAACCCTTGGCCCCATGTCTCCCTGCCCCAAACCAAAAATGCAACGATGCATCTGACCCAAGACTCTTGTTTCTCTCTCACCCACAGATTATCTGAAGATCAAACTAAGAGCTCAACCTTCATTTTCCAAAAGCATCTGGAGTAGCAATGCTCAGTGGCTTGGATTGTCTGTGCCAGATAGTGAGAGCAGTGTCTGAGGGCTTTTCAGTCCCCTTTTCAAGATCTAGACAGGTTTGCTTCTCATTCTAGGGTAGGAGATGTTTTTTGTAGATGAGAGACTGGAAAGCTTCTTTCTCTAATATGAAACAACTAAAATTAAAAATTAACTAACATTTTCCTCACTTGTCTTCAAATTGTGTTACAAGTGACAGTCAGCTTGGTAGAAGTTTGCAAGCTGTGATATCAGTAGAATCTCCCTTCCCATTTACAAAAGGAAATTAATTTTGCATCCACTGGATGGCAGTGTAGGGAGAACAATTTTATCAGTCACAGTATTATTATTTTCCTTTTAAGACTCAAAAGTGACTGCAGACACAGCAATTCACTGCTTATTAAGATCTCCCTGCATTACAACCAAGGAAAAAAAAAAATCAAAAAAATAGGTCTTATTAATAAACCATCTTCTAGGATCTGTGTAAGAGGACAAATTCTGATTAGGCAGGATTGTTCAACAAATTATTTTGCTTGCCTGGAAAAAAAAAAAAAAAAAAAGATGGACTGGAAGGGAGTGTGCTTTAAATAGTTAATTCTTTATAATGAAAACAAAGACTTAAGACAGAAATACAAAGAGTAAAGAGGCAGTATTCAGTATTTCCACTTCAACAGCCTGCATGCACCAGGCTGGCAGGTGTTGGCAGTATACATGAAATCCACTTCAGAGTTTAGACTCTGCAGGAATGAATTATTTTAAGCCTGAGATGGCAACATTTTCTACCATTTGTGTTGTCAAAACATTCTGGTGAGCAGGAAAGTCTGTTCTGCCCTCAGACACGGCAGGACACTGGTTACTGACAGCTGAGAGCAAATTTTTCTTTCCTGCATAGGATAAAGCTCTAAATAGTAAAGCTGAATGTTAAAATGCAGGTAAATAATATTACTGGAAAACATCGTACCAACAAAACGATTGCCCTGGAGCGGCAAGTGGTGGAAAATAAGCAGAAAGCAGAACTTGGGAAGCTGAGCCACGGGCTGCCCTATTGCCACTAGAGGGCAATAGCAAATAAGGGACAGAAACTCGAAGGGAGAAGCTAGTTGCGAGGAACTGGTATAAAAATAAATAAATAAAAATTTAAAAAAATTTTTTTTAAATCGTCAAGTTGTGTTTGCCGAGGCAGGAGCCGCGGGTTCCCGGTGAGCGCCAGTTCCCCGGGAGCAGCGTGAGCCCCACGGCCCCCGCGTCCCCCTCTCCATCCCCCGGCAGCGGGCAGGTAGCGCCGGCCGCCGGCTCCGGGCTTTGGTTGGTCTGGGTTAGTCAGTGGAAAATATTCACAGATGGTTTTGGTCTAGAAAACAGCCACAAGTAAAAGAAATACTTTTAGCGGCGTGTATTTAAGCATCATCAAATAGGTGGTCAGATGCCGCTCTGGACAGATGATTGATCCAACATAACACATCGTTCAGTTCCAGATGCTGCAGAGCGAGAAGGGGAGATGGAAAGACTTTGGCAGCCTGACCTATTTGACATACCGAAGGGAAGGTTTGGAGGTGATTTGATCTAAATCTATTAACATTTCTCAGAGGGAGACTGTGAGAAATGCTAAAAGCCTCCAAGAACCTAACAAACAAAACTGTAACTGGATCCAGAAGCTCAGAATGAAAGCTGGATAAAATCAAATTGGAAATAATACGAGCACTTAAAAATTAAAAACTGCAATAATGCCAGTAGTTAATCACTTGATCAAATCATGCAGGGGAGAGTTTTATTCTCCACCCTTGGAGCTCTTAAAACAAGATTTCCTGTCTTCCTAAAATATGTGCTGTAGCTTAGCAGTGAATTATTAGCCTTGATGCAGACATTACAGGTACAGATCTCGTCTGAATGAGGCAGAAGGTGAGCCTAGATTAGCAGCATGGTCTCTTCTTGTAATTACAGTCTACAAATATCAAGGTTGTGTTGCAGAGAATTGTCTTTCAGCTGTACGGCCTCACTCCCAGCTTTGCAAACTCACTTCACAGGCTGTGTTGACACAGGAGTGACAGCAGCTCCAAGGACATCAACACACAAGGAGCAGAGGTGGCCTTTTGCTAAGAGGACAGCTTCTGTTGCCAAGTCATTACCTGCCTCTCCAAAGAAAATTATTATGAGCCTTAAGAAACTGTTCTCCACATGAGAACCATCAGGCCATTTTGTACCCCTGCTAAGGTCACTGGGCTGTGGTACCATCTGGGAAGAGCAAAGGAACTGATACACAAGAGTGATGGAGGAGAAGTGTGAGCTGATTTCAATGTTTTGGGACTCCAGAGACGTTATTTACACAGAGGTAACTTAGCACAGAAAATAATGGCTGCAGTGCCTACCCTTTTCCTTCCCAGCCCTGCACCACAGGGAGATCTTTGGTGAAGGAAAGGGAATTTATAGTGGATACAGCTCCTTGGGAGCACAGACAGACACAGACCTGTGAGTCAAGCATCCAAAAGCATCATATCATTGAAAGACCCCCAGCTTTAGCCCAGCGCTTGTGTGCTGCAGGACAGACAACACCAAAACAAACAACAGCTCAGCCTTTCCCACCAGAGACACAGAGCAGAGCTGTTCCAGCTGCTGACTGTTTCCAACCTAACCAAATGTCAGTGCTTTGAAAGACTGGACAGTTATAAAACAGACAGTAGGTGATGACAACACATTGGCCTTTGCAACAACTTTGGGGCATTTCTCTGTGATGGCAGAGTGGATTGCTGCAGAAAGGAGGCAGGTAGGGAGCAGGAGAAGAGCAGCAGTCCACAGCGCTCAGTGCTCATGCTCCTCTGCTGAGGAAGGGCTTTGCAGATGCTTCTGAGTGTTTTGTCAAGGCTGAAATGTGCTGTCAACAAGCAGAGGGAGATGGCTGGAAAGCAGAGAAGACACAACAGACATGGCATGCTGCATGGGGCAAGGGACAGTGGCCACATGTGTTGAGATGGAGATGCTGGCCCAGGTGACTACACCTGCCCAGACCTCCAAAAGTCTGGCTGCAGCAGTGAGGGGAGCTCAACATGCTGGGCTGATGGCTCAGTTTTCTGAATTGGAAAAAACCCTCCAAATCAAAGCAAGATGTTTTGCTGTGAAAAGGAAGTTGATAATAACATGGTTGGACATTGTACTGTTTTGTGGGACAGAATATACCCTGGTCCACCCTCCTTCCAAGCATTCTCCCCATAACTCCTCTATAGCAAGTCTCCCCCTCTCCTTCCTTCCACCAACCCTGGGGTCCTGTGTAAGATCCCCATAGGTGTGTCAAACCCATGGGACTTAGACTCTCACATACCTTCTTACAAGTGACCTCTCTAATGTCTGCAGCTTACCCCGACAAAAAAATCACATCTGAGGGAGACTTGTGTTTAGCCAGAGCGATCAGTAATTAAACCCCATCTCTCCTACAATCACCCTGCAATGTGTTGATTCTTCTGGTATGTAACTAGAGCAAATAACCAAGTTACACTATTTTCTGGGCAAGTCATCTCCAAAGCAGAAAGCCTGGAGTGACAATGGCTCTCCCTCCCCCTTTCCAGAGCCAATGGCACATGGGGGGCACCTTTATGCACACTCACACACACATGCAAAACAAACATCATGACCTTAAAAATAAACGTTGGAGCCAAAACCATGTTCCTACACTCTTCTAACCAATTTGCAGAACAGGAGAGAGGAGGTTATGGGGCAGCAAGTCTGATACAAGCAGCTGTCAGACTGACACAGAGCTGGTGGATGTAGGAAAGTGAAAGCATCTAGGTGGGAGCCCACAGCCAAATTAGGGGTCAAAGGGTTAAGAGGAGAGAGCCCATTATTCATCACTACCACTCTGTTCCAGGCATAAGAAACATTTGGAGCTAATTAGAGGGAGAGCAGAACAATGCACTAGAGAAAGCAACAATGCCCTGGTTCAACCCAGCAGATGAGCTCTGTGCTCAGAGCAAATTGGTCTAAAATGAGTATTGCTCCATCTCAAAATCAGAAAGGTGTGACCTACTTCTCTGACCCCGGCATCAGCTGGCAGGAAGAGAACTGACAGAATGATTCTTCGTTCCCATCATGTGGCAACCGAGTCTATTCACTTCCATTTCAGAAATAAAAGCCAGCAGCTTTTCCAGCTGATCTGGGGTAACTAACACAGAATTGCACTCATTAACTAAGCTGGCTTGTATTGTAAAAAGCTCCAAGCTAACACCTAAACAAACTTACCAACAGCCATGGTAGTGCCTATGTGAAATAGAAGCTTCAACTAATACCTTTAAAATTTTCAGATTTATAATAATCTTTTAAATTATATCAGGGGACTTTTGATGAGACGCGTGCTCCTGAATAGTGAGAGTTTTTGAAACTGAGACTACAGCACCTGAATGCTAGGCTCTATGAAAGATCCAGGAAGCACCTAGAGCCCTCTCAGATGAATGCTCCCTGAGAATTGTCAATAATTAGCTGCAGTTCCAGAAGTTATTTTCCAAAGCTACTCAGAAGTTGTGGTGTCAAACTAGCTTGACTTTATTGTGAGTAGATTATTTGGGTGTCATCTTTTAGTGAAGCCACTCTGAGACATTCAAGCTTCATGCTCTGAAGACATGAATATTTCAAGTTTTGATGTCTGGGGAAAGAATGAAAATGTTGAAGGCTTAAAGGAAATTCATTTACCTGTGAACCTGTGGACTACAAGCAGGTATTTTTAGGTAGACAAATCCCACTTTATTTGTCAATAAAGAAACCCTGAAAGCTCCTGGGTCTCAAGAATGTCTCAGTGAAAGCTGCATGGCCATCACCTGTATTTGGTAGATAGTCAGCTTTAAAACATTTTGTGTACAGGCAGAAATTAAGGCATCAACGTTTGAAAAAAATGACAACTGCTCTTTATAAGGAATGCCCACCAAACATTTTCAAGCCCTACACAAATAATATCTTCAGCTGAACTGGCTTGAAAGCCTCTTTGACATATCTTCACGACATGTTACTATGTGCAGGACCTGTAGGATGTCAGCAGGCTCTCCCGGAGAAGGGGAAATTGTCACACAAGCCAGCCTGACATCCTCAGCAACTCAGCTACACTTGACATGAAGAAGAGCAGGTCACATTGCATCTGCCCTGTGCCACCCTCTTTTCCTAGATGGACTATTTAAAAAATAAACCAAATATACATGATTGCCAGGACAGACAACTGCTAACTTGAGTATCACTGCTAAAAGGAGGTATTATCTCCAGTGGTCCAGGAGGAATGTGGATGGGCCTGACAGTATCAGAGGATCACAGCGCTATTCCCTACCCATAAGGGACCTGCACTTACTGTTGTTTCTAGTTGGCACTTAGCCTATTATTAGGCTAAGCAACCTGGGGTACATGCTGTGTAATTACACTGCCATGGCAGTATGCACACATCCACTACAAGATCTCACTGTAGTTATCAGGATGCTAGAGGCTTCAGTGTATGGATGGTGGCCCCAGGGCTGCCATTTGCCAGACCAAACACCACAATGACAGTGCAGAACTGCCACCTAACTATATTGCACCCTTAAAAAAGTTAACACCCTCCTCACAAGAAGGGCAAAAAGTCAAAGGAGGCAAGAGTCAATGGCATGGATAAAATGCCAAGCAAGAGAGTCCTCCTGTTTGGAGGACTTCACAGACCTGGATTTCCTTCTTCTGCCAGAAGCTCCCTGCATCTCAGAGCCTATCCAGCACAATGATGTAGATCCTGGGGAACAGACACTTGAAGAGATACCTGTATTGAGGATCCTGTATCCCCAAAGGAAGTAGAAGCAGCATGTTGCCAGTTTATCTTGTTTCCAAGCAATCAAATCAGTTGCTGCAGCAGGAATCCAGGAATCCAACTATAAAAGTGATGGTTTTGAGTGATGGTTTTTTTTGTCCCCTGTGCTCACACCAGCTTAAAACTGGCTTTGGAAATGGAGCTTCTTCATCCTCACTTTGTCTGATTTGTTCCAATCAAATTCTTTTGAAAGGGACTGGCTAAGGCTCATCGTAGATGCAGACATCAGCCAGCACAAGGAAATGTAGCATTAGTTTTGGCCTCCTGTGGCAAGACCACTGAAAAGGCAGAACTGGCAGCTTCAGCCTGGGATATAGCAACAAGAGGGTATTCCAGTGGCATCTGGGAAGAAAGCTCTCTGCACACATAGTAACAGCTGTCCGCTGTATTGGAAGATCTTGATGCTATTTTAGTAAGACCAGTGTCTACAAGTGGGAAACTCATTTACTCAATCTCCTCTACCCTTCTCTGCCTTCACCTGCTCCACTAAGACCAAATGATGTTTCTTCAGTGAAGCATCACTCCTTGTAAAAGCAGAAGACGATTTTTTGGTTATGGCCTGAGCAGCAATCAGCTGCCAAATGGGTCGATCCCGAGTTTGAATCCAGCCTTGGACCAGAAAAGAGGAATGGGAAGCCAGGCACCTCGAGTATCAATAGTAAGAGGGAGAGTGTATCAGTGCTAGTTCTCTTATCACTGATGCTACCTCCTCCAGCAGCTATCCATTCTCTTACTGGTATGAACTGTCACCTTCCTTCCAGCCACGTTAACTTTCTCCTTCTTTTCTGCTCCTCTTTAGGATGGCAAGTAGAAACATGACAAGTTTTTCAGAAAGCATCAAGAGGGGAAGTAGCATTTAAAACTTGGGAAAAAAGCTTTCTCTTGATGGTTGACACTTTGTGGCTAATGCGTCAGGCTGATATACAACTATTCAGCACAAAATGGCTTTCCAAAGCACCTAAACCTGACCCTGCCAGTATCTACACTTCTGCACTTTTCAGATGGCTTTGGGAGACCTCAGAATTGTCAGGAATAGCAATACATGTTATTCTTGTCTCCACTAAATCCAGGGTGCCATCCACAAGGACTCTTGTGCACAGAACATTTACACTCCCAGACATGAGTGATGTGCAACCTATTAGCCTGAAGAGCTGTCATGTGCCAACTGATGGGATTTTCTTTACTAGAAATAGGCACTGCAGAGAAGCACCAAGTTCCAGCAAAAAAGCAGAGCTCTGGCATCAACCTTTGTTTCCTCTAAAGAAAATGCTAGAAGAGACCTTTAAAGTTAAATCAATAATGATTCACGTTCTATCTCCCCTTGCCTGCTCTGAGCAAATCACATATTCAGTGACCTTGACATGTCTGTTATTATGTTGTCTAAACAAAGAAAACAGTAATAACTTCAGAAATGCATCCAGAACTTGTAATCAGTAGGTCTCCAAGTACTTTTGAAAAAGGACAGCATAATTATCTCAGTTTTATGGGCGATTATCTGCATTTTATTAGTGAAATAACTAAGGCACAGGGAAGAGGAATTAACTTGTTCAGCTGGCCAATGAAATATCAAGGAACAGAGCCAAATATCCTGAATCCCCATCAAATGCCCTCCAGATAACACTCTTGCTAATATAATCAATTCACAACATTGCTTATCACCCATCTTCAAAGAATTTCACAAACAGTGAACAGACATAATCACTGTTAAACCACACTGTGCATCTCAGTATCCCCTTGCACTACCTGCTTTGATCATCTTTGCACTGTGCCTATAAATCATGTAATTAATAGTTCCCATTCTAGGGGGGGTGAGACAATATACTTATCTAGCAACCACTTCAGAAAGAATATTATTGGTAATAGGTCTGCATTCCAAACATACACCTACTTCTAGATGAGCTGGGCCAAGTACCAGCTCCATGTGAAGTTACATTAGCACCAATGCCAGCATAATTCAACACTTGGGCACTGTCCTGCATCCACACATCCCATGTGCACCACTGTGCTGCCCCTCTCCCAGCCCTCCAGGTCTTTTTCCAACAACCCATCATCCACACTATCACCAAAGCCAGACCCTACGTGTACTACAGCAGCCTCTTGGTCAAAACCCAGAAACCTGAGAAAGTTTTCTCTGTGCTCTAGCTGACACAGATCTCCTATGGTTTGGCCAAACATTTCTGGCTAAAATAAGGGAATGTTGAAAAAGAAAAGTAAGATAAACCTGCCAATAAAAGACCACAGCTAAAATATAATTACTTCTGCTTCGTTTTCATATCATGAGATCAGTGTCAAAACTGTAGATGGTACCTTCATAGAAAGTCATTAACATATGTTTGCATTACATCCTGTTCTCCATACAAGACAAAATTACTCAGCAAGCCCATCACCCTTTCTATTGCTGAAATAAATAATTTAGATAAAATCTGTATCTTCACAAACCTCCTGCAGATGGCAACAAGGCAGCCATGACATCCTCACTGACGGTCTGTCATAGGGTAGGATTCAGCACAAGGGAAGAGCTACTAGCTCAGAGTAGTCCAAGTCACCAAACCCAGAACATTGACAGCTACCAAAGAGATCTCAAAGATCTCAGAGAACTGCTACAACAGACTCCAAGGTGGAAGCACAGGGAATCCTCATGGGTTGCTGTACTCATCTGTTGGTTTATGGACCTTTCTGACATGTTTAAATGGTTTTTGCATACATATAACTTTATCTGCTTTCCTGAAACCACATCAAATTTAGAGCAATGTTAAACAAAGAAATAAAAAAAGAAAAGAAAATGTGATTGGTGCTGTATGAAGAATTGCATCAACAAGCTGACAAGAGACAGAGCTGGAGGGGAGAAGTGTGGAGCTACTGGAAGTCTCTCCTGAGAAATGAGAAGGTTTCAGTGCTGTGTGAAGCCCCCCCAACCTCCCGTGTTACTCTGCCTTGAAAGCCCACAACCAATACAAGTGGCTTATCATGTAAGCAGCAAAATGCAGGACCAGGAGCCTCCCTAACATTTCTCCTGCACAGCTCTGATTTGATGGTATTGATCATCTTTCCTCAGAGGAGATAAACTTGCTTTCCACAGACAAATGCAGAACAAAATGACTAGACAGAAAGGACTGTAATTAACAATGCCAGATATTTTTCTACCAGAAAGTAGGACTTAGTTCTGCAAGTCAGTGTCTATACCTTTGGCCCCCAAAGAGCCTCCGATTGGCCTCTCAGCACTGGAGTCAAGCCAGTAAATGATGACTTTCTCATATAACCATTACACTTGGTGTTTAACCATCTGAATGAACCATCACCTCTAAAATGAAGGCCCAGTTATGAGTTGGCTTATATGTTTGATTTAATCCAGTCATATCTTTTGACTCATAAAGGCAGAGTACTATGTGGCTTAAATCTGCAGATTAGTTTTTGGGAGTATGTAGGCAAGCTTGAATTGGCAAGATCCAAACATAAACACAGGGAACTTGCCTATTAAGAGCGTTGATGCTCACAGCACAGTGCAGGCTATGGCACAGCAACAAAGAGCCATTAAATAGACAGTAACTATCCCATGGGTTTAGCTCCAGTCCTCTATACATTACATGTTCTTAACTGTCGAATTTGGGTATAATTATTTCCACCCCTCCTTTGTCTTTTGGGTACAGAAGCTCATGGACAGCCACTGATGGCAGCTTATAAACACCTCTGCTCATGGGTATGGCTCTCCTGAGATCATGTTTTAGAACAGCAGTCTCCAAGGCACTCATGACCATGGTCACATGTCACAGGTTAGTGGCTTTCAATGGAGGGGTTTTGGGCCTCTCTAGCCACCCCTTAGATTGGTACAGAAACTAAGCACATAGTGTTGCAAGGTGCCAACGTCGGTCTCAGTGAAGGCAGCAGAAGTTTCAAGTGCTTTGAATTGAGCCCTTGCTATAAAATGATTGACACAATAAATGGCAGTGATTGACCAAACACACCCTAATACCACCCTTGGATTAGGGTGTTACACCCAAAAAAGGTGTTACAGTTGGTCACTGCTAGGTAATTTCAGCCTCCTCTACTGTGCTTTGCTTCCTAAGCGTCAGGGAATAAGCCGCCACCAGCAGAACAAATTAGACAGCAGCATACGTTAGGCATTTGCTGCAATTCCAGCCCTCAGTGACTAGCACAGCTTTGAGTGTAAACAAACAAAAGCTGCAATTTTTGCCAACTGTTTACTCTGATTTTAAGTCAGGGTTAGCTTTGCCAGTACAAATTATGCCTCCCTTTGTCTTCAAGAAAGCTGGCTGTAGACTAGAGGAACTGGGACAAATTTTTTGTAATAAATGAGTTGTCTGATTAGATAGATTTCTTTTCACCAGTTTTGACTTCTCCATCAATGGCCAGGGATTAGTATATGTCCAGCATTTAGTATATTCCATGTCTTCCACCATTACTCAAATATAGATTTAGCCTGTATCCTCACCAGAAGTTAGGAAAACAGATTTCATCTGCTGCTGAAAAACACAGCACAAATACCAGTGAATGAGATCAAACTACTGGGAACATCTTTACCCTGTTAATATAAGTCATGAAACTCCAATCCACATTTGGGGTCATTAAAGTAGAGTGCTTATGATTTTCTTGGCCATATAAAAGCTGAGTATTGCAGATGAGACTCCAGCTCCCAAATAATTCCCAGCATGGATGAACTAGCAAACAGTGAATATAAATCATTACTGCTGTTGCTTACCCTGGTAATGAAGAACTTCCTCACATGATGATGCTTTGCACAAGGGCTTGTACATTGAATGGGTTTGAAAGTCACAGGTGAGGGCATGGGACTTTCAGTTAAGTAGAATCTGAAGCTTTCCCATTACCATCTTTGTCATGTTTCTCTTCCAGTTGTCCCATCTGGAGCTCTTGCTTGTTTTTACCATCTGACATTTCAACAGCCTAAAAACAAGCAAAACAACCCCTTTAAACAAGCAAAATGTTTGATCTGATCTTTCATATAAATGAAATGCTAGTGTATGCCAGGCATCTGAACTTGGTAAAAATAAATGAGTGCTTCAAACCCACTATTGTTCTCAAGGTCTCTGACCTTCAAAACATCATTCTATTCTATTTGTAAACAACACAGACATGACAGAACATGTGAATACCACTTCACCCTTTGGTAGCAGCATCTATCCCAAGACCTCAAAGTGTTCTGTAAATATTAGCTAAGACTCTCATGCCTCTAAAGAACCCATACTCTTCTACAAATATTAGCTGAATCTCGCCCCATGCTACTCACCTAGAAGGTCAGTGCTATTCTCCAGGTTCAGAAAAGTTGAATGCTCTGGCTGAGGTTATTCAAGAGTTTGTAAAAGACTCAGGCAACAGAAATAGCCATTGCTAAGACTCCTATATATGCCTGAGCCTCTGGAAGCTTGTCCAGAGATTCATCCAAATCTTCATTGCTTCATGGCAATCCTAATAACACCCCGATCTACAAAGGCTCAAATCTACAAGAGTCTAGATTTAATTTAAACAAGAGAAAGCAACCAGGAAAACTAAACCACTAACTCAACCATTCACCTTCTCTTTCCCACCTTTTTAGGACTCATGGTAATCTATCCTTTTGCATACAACCCAGTACACCAAGGAATAGGAGACCCCAACTTGCATTTAGCAAGGAACAAAAAGCAGCACAGAGGCTGAGAGCAACCCAGTTACACAGAGCAGTGGTGAATTCCAGTTGAACTCGGATATAAGTTTCAAGCAAATTGCTGTTTACCACAGCTGCACTGGTACAGCTAGACTAGTTCCTAGCCACAGATGTATGGACAAAAATATAAGGCCATGCTGATTTCTACATGGTAAATAGCCTAAACTTCCTAGGAGGGCTTGTTGGAGGCAATTCATTTCCAAGGCACAGAAAACATGCTTGGCTTTTGCTCATGTCTCTTTTCCATCTTTTGTAAAACTGGTCACGGACATTTATTTAATGGATGTTTTCAACACATCTTGTCAAAGGGCATCACTCCAAACTCTGGTCAAAACTGCAGTTGACATTGATTTGCATTCCCTCTAAGCTATGCTTCTATCAGAGGGTAGGAACACCTTCCCTCAGTGTTGTTTTGGGTCACTCAGACTTCCCAAATGGCCCATCACCTTCCAAATTACAAGAAATTAGCCTCAGAAAGCTGCAAGTGTAGAGCCTGCACACTGAAGAATTGAAATAAAATGCAAAGTTTCCAAAAATGCTTTTCTTGCCTGTAAATGACCATTTATTTCCATTAAGGAATCAGTTAAGAAGAATATCTTCCTAAAGGAGTGATATTTCTCTATATTAACATAAAATTGTATCTAATCAAAGATGATAAATATGATGCCTAGTCCACAAATACATATAACATTATATGCAGTTCCCCTTCCTCTGCCCTTGAATTTTCTCTTCTATACTTTATGCAGCCTTCAATCTGCATTGAATCTCAACTGAAAGAGATGAATGGTGTTGACACAGGCAAAAAACAACAATGAAAGCAGTCAGTATGAGGTTAAAGTTCCTTAGCTGGTTACTTTATTGTTGGGTAGAAGGGGTCAGTCCACACAGGTGTTGGCTTTTACTGTTTTACAACATATTGTTGACTCTTGGAGTGTACTGTGACCATTACAAAACACTGATAAGGAGTGTCCCAGAGCCTTCCAAGCACTGCACAAGCAAAAAGAGAAGGTCAATGGACAACTTTGTAACACCCTACAGGTACTATCTGGTTCCCTTAGTAAGGAAAACTGATGGTTACTACAGTGCACTTAAAGTCACAGGTAAAATGCTGTGCAAAAAGTGAGACCTAGATGGAAGTTACTAGTAATCATGCAGATTTTGGTGGTGCAGCTTCTGGAACTGATCGAACTAGAACAGTCAATTTCCATCTCTGATACAGTGATTCAAAGTGGGGAAGACAAAAATAAAAAAACCAGAAGATGTCTGAAACCCACTTTCCTTATTCTGTGACTCAAATTGCTAGAAGAAAGATAGAGTTCTTCAATCAATAGAAGTGATTTTCAATCAGCTGAACTGATGCACAGGCCAAAAAGGCTGAGAAACACTTCTGCTCTTCGTAAGAAGCCTTCAGGACTGTCCTCAGAGTGGCAGCCAGACTTCCTCTTCCAAGACATCTGCTGGAGGGACTCTGGCCTTGCTTTTTGTGCCCTGCTCCAATCCTCTCACCACCTCTTTCTTAAACCTGGGTGTGCAGTTAAACTGCACAACCTCAAACTTGGTTACCAATCTTCATGTTCTCCAAAGGCTTGAAATGCTTTTGAGGCAATACAGTAGGGCAGGGCCTCACAGTCCTGGAGAGCTTCCTTTTCTCCATAAGTATGCTAGGAAACCTGTTTCCTCTATTATTAAGCTCCTCCAACTCAATTCCCTGGCTAAACACCTGCTCTCAACCCTCCTCTTAGACAGTATTGATGGAAAGCCTCCACCTCCTTATGCTGCCAAACTGCAGATGGAAAAGGTGCTCAGCTGGAATTACCCTGGCAAGAGGCACAGGGAGAGGACAGACAACCTGGTTGATGTATCAGTCCCTCCTCGCTGCACAGATTCCCAGAGGCTCCTTCTGTGATTCCCTGAGCTGAACTGGCTCTGTGGGCTACAGACTCACTGTGTGAGTACCCTCACCCTCCCATACTCACAGGTTACAATCAGCACTGCCAAGGGGCACCAATACCATGTGGTAGGTTCCTGTTCCGCAGAATACTGTATAAATGTAAGCTAACACACTCCCTGCCCTGAAACACTTGATGTTTAAGCAGAAAAGAAAAACAGAAGATAACAAAATGAAAGGGTGGCCTTAATGAGAGCACAGGCTTGATCTAAGACCCTGGGCTTTTGTGGCAAAGCAATGCAAGGATTACCAATGATGCTGCTATCAATATTTCTAATAGACCAGTAGAGTCACAACACACCTGTTGTGCCTGGTGCTTCCCACAGGCTGTGCATGTGCTCCAGGGAGCACTTGGAGCTGGGTGACTTTGTCTTTGATGTTGGGTGTTGGGATGAACAGAGGATGAATCTGTCTTTGAAGTGGTGTCTTCATACCTATCAACTCATGTCACACCACAGACTTCTTTTGAAGCAAGAGCAGTTGCACTGTGTTCTCGTCTTCACTGCTGCCCCATCCATCTGTCCATGAGGAGGTCACATCCCCTTTAACAACTTCTTTGCTTTGCAGCTCACTGCTGCTCATTTCAAAGGAGCTGCCAGTGTTGCGTTCTTTTCACAGAACCCCAGGGAACTTCTAACCTCAAAATTAAGCAAAACAGAGTCCTTTGAATATTTTCCAATTAACCTGAGATTGACACCAACGTTTTTCACTCGGTGTTCCCGCTATTTGAACAATTGGCTTTCTCCTGTACACCCTAGCTGCCTGGCCTTTTGCAGCATCAAAGATCTAAGTAATTCCTTTCCCAAAAATCACGTTGGTTTTAAACACCAAGACCCTTTTCTGCTAAGTTCACTTTCACATTGCTCTTCTAGGTTGTGTCATTTAGCAGCAGAGATCAGAGAAGCCTTGCAGCAGCACAAATCCAGGGCAGATATCAAAGAAGAGACAGTGTGGCAGGTTTCTCATACACTAACAACGAGGGTGAGTTAACACTGCTGAATGCCTTCGGGGTTGCATTCTGCTCCTAGTCTCACAGCATAAATATCCAGATGAATGCCTTGCTGCCATGACAGAGGGTTAGTTCTGAACACCCAGAGCCAGCAGAGAGCAGAACTACAACGCCATAAAAAAACATCAACATTTGTAATTCATGGAAGAGGCTGGAGATAGCAGGCACTGTCCCAGTCTAGTGACTGCAGAACCATGCTGGCCTTCAAGAGCCTGCAGGCACCACAGCCTGTTAGCCAAACTTCATTGGAGCTGATGGTGATGTTGGAACACAGGGAACTCCTGTTACTGGCACTGCCTGTGCCCTAGCTTGCCGAGGCGGAGAGTTTCTGAGTGCTTTCTATCCATTAGCTTGCAAATGTCCCTCTTAAGAAGATAAAATATTGTCACCCACATTTTATAGATAGGAAAACACAGAGAGCCAAATATCCCGGTTCTTCCTCCCTTCTTTTTTAACAATAAACATCAATCCTTCCCCCAGTTACTCCAACAAAAAGGCTCTTTCAGGTAAAGGGAAGCTGGCCCTTTCCTGGAAGCAAGTAGCCAAGAGTAGCCAGAAGGAGCAATCTGAAGCCTGTGCGGTGCCTGACATGGTTTTACTCTGACATCTTTTCCTCCAGCACATCTCTGGGGTCCTTACTTGTACTCAGGAAAACACGCTGTGCTCTGTATGCTCAAGGACTTCACCTTCAATAAATAATCTGAACAAAAGAAATTGGTGCTGGCACACTTGTACACACTGCTGCAGGGAGAGTTTGCAGCAATGTCAAACTCACCTTTGCTGGTGGCTGCTGCCACTTGCTGGGAAGGAATCCAGCCCCCAAAGGGGAACACTTAAGAATATCAAAAGCCAAGAGCAATTTCACCCCCATTAGTTAATACCAAATATAAAGGACACTTGCCAGCACATAGTAAGCAGTCATTGCCTCCTTGAAAGGCAGTTAAGAAAGATCTGCTGTTTAAGATCCAAAAATTATAAAGCAAAAATATATATATTTTTAAATTATTTTTTCCCAGAATAATTGCAGGGTAACATTGCTCAAGTAAGTATCAGTAGCACGCAGATTACTGCCCGGAAAAGTCCTGGGTCAAGGCATATTGTTGACCCAACAGAGAGAGAACAAGCAGTGAGCCCCATGGGCAGTACTGTTCAGGATGTTGGGCAAAACAACCAACAGCATCCTTTCTGGTTTTAATAAAATGAAGTGGCATTCATTCTCCCTATCCTGGAAAAACAGAGAAAACAATGGGTGACAGGTCATTCTGGAGGAACAGGATCCAGGATTAAACAATAAAGACATATCAAAATACTGCTGAAACTCCCCAAAGAAATTAAGCAGATCTGCTCTATGACGCAGGACTATGCAGTTTTCAAGCCCATATCCCTCAGGATCCCTCCACTTGGTGTCTCTTGCAGCCCAGAACTAACTTCTTAGTGTTGTGTCAGTGTATGAGTCTGAAACTGGCCTAGAGAATGCTGTTTAGTCTACAGGTGTACTAGAGTAGACTTCAGCAGCAAAGGTGGTCCTTCCCAATGTTGAATTTAGTACCATGAAGGAAAAGGTGCATTAATTTCACAGCCCTTGAGAGATGACTGCTGCCCTACAGAAAGGTGGTGAAAGGAGCACAAAGCTTAGTAAAGGTAATGAACATCAAGAAGAACAGTAATCAGCTAAAATTACTAGCTAGGATTAGTCTAGGAATACAAATTTGCAGTTTGGCTACCCCAGAGCTGATGGCAAAGATCAGGCTCATCCTTTGACTCCCCAGGCCCTACAGGACCAGCAGCTGTGCTGCACCACTGGAACCAGCCCTAAGACAGCACCAGCCTGTGCCTTGGTCATGTCAGAAAAGATGGGGGTTGGGGGAGAAAGGGAGATTGACATGAGGATGCTGGGGGTGGGTTTTCACAGAGGGGACAAGGGACTCAGAAAACTCCTGGCTGACTTTGGTTCTCCTATACATGCTCTGCATGGCTTATTGCATGCCATCTGCCTTCCCTTCCTTCTCCATCCTCTGCTCTGCAAAGTCCTTTGTTTGTCTAACTGGAATAATTCAAGAATAAAAGAACTTCCGTCTCTTCCGTGGGTCAAACACACTAGTGATAGCAAAGCATATAATAAAAGTTATTATTGCCTAAAAGAAAAAATTCCCCCTTAAAGGTCACCACCACACTCCTGCTACAGTTTCTAAGTGCAAGAATTCCTGTCAAAACCTGGATCAGAAGCCAACTTCACTGCTAAATAAGTTCTAGTAGAAATAGGTAAACAGCCCTGCAATCCGTCATACTCCCTAAAAGACTGAACATGTCAGCAAAGGCAGCACAAACTCTCAGAGGAGTAAATAACCAACTAGGCAGAGCAAACAAACATTTGAAACTCCATATAGCAGAAAACTTCTCTTTGGAAAGAGAAGGTGAAAACAGCTTTGTCTGAAAGAAGGAAGTTTTCTCCCCTTCCATTCTCCCCACTTCCCCAGCCCTTCCTTCTCTTGTTTACTTTGTTTCCCTGTTTCTAACCAAGTAAGAGAAAATCTAGTATTTGTGGAACTGGGCTCTTTCTGTTTAACTCCAGCTGTGCCCACAGCCCACATACTGGCTTGGTGAAATTTGCCCAGTCTGACAAAGTGGTTTCTCAAGCTTGAAATAAAACCAGAGTGATTTTTACACTACTAAAATGACTGGCCCTTGACAGGACTAGCAATTATCTATGAATTCCAAAGAAAAAACTTGTAGCATGGCACAGCACCGTGTCTGTGGATGCAGGAGCTTTCTGGGCTTTTTGCTTTACCTCTTCAGCCTCTTGAAATATGACAGCACAGGGAGCTCCGCAGCAACAACAAAAAAATAAATCCCACAGAAGAACAGCTCAGAGGATTTTTCCCTGTCATAGGCATGGGACTGGAGGGACCTTGCTGTTAAGTCTCAGGTCAAGGAAGAAGAAGCATCCGAATTCAGACAAAAGCTCTTGCCAGGAACACGAACCATGAGGCTCCTTGGGGGAGGTAGAGTCTGGTTGTGGTGCCCAACACAAGGTAGCTGTACCACTTTTTTTATGGACAATACCTGCATACACAGACACAGAGATGAACAGGAAGAGAGATGGTTTCCTCATGTTTGATTTAGGAGTGACTGCTTTGGGATCTAGCACCCAGCTCTTATCAGAGTGGGTCTATGTTATCCTGTATCAGAAAGCCCCCTTGGGCAGGGACTGTGGGAGCAGATGCTGACCTCAGGCAGGCAGCATGAAAACAAACCTCAGCACAAAAGGACAGGATGCTGTGAAATAAGAGTCCTTGGGAAAGGAAACAGGGAGAAACCAAAGCTGAAATCTTGCTGCTTCTAGGAGAGTGGAGAGGGAGGACTGAAGAGGATGAGACATGGCCAGCACAGGGTTGGATGAGGGCAGGTTGAGGGCCTGAACAGGGCCAGCAGCCTGGGCCAGCTGGGGAAGGAGCAGCAACACCTCTGCTGCAACCAGGAGCTGCTTCCAGGGCGGCGAGCAAAAACCTGTCAGTGCCAGCCAGGCCACTGCTTCTGTTTGTCTGCTCACGGAGGTCTGGCAGACAGACTGCCCTCCGACGTCTGCATGGTCGGTGCCCAGCATAGCACCAAGGGCCTCTCAGTCCTTTGCCCAGGATGAGACAGGCATGGGGAAGGTAGGTGGCAAGACCGTTTCGCTTTCATGGTTTTTTTGTTGGTTTTTTTTTTTTTTTTCAGACTGAAGATTTTGGAAGGAAAGTTTGCCTCGGACTGAGCCTCTGTCTGGGATTAATTCAGCTCAAATTTGTAGTCACCGCAGGCAGCAGGGAAGCTGCAATAGCTATTAGAGAGCAAGCCAAAGAAGTAAAAGCAAGCAGGGACAAAGTAGCCCTTGCCCTCCCCTAAAAACAGAGCAAAACAAAACAAAACCAAACCAAACCCAAAAAACCCCAGCAGAGAGGCACAAGGGATCCCAATTAAAAAGCAACTACTAGTCACCAGAACTAGCAAGTCACTGTGGGCTGGCCAGCAGCAGGACAGCCACTCCAGCCAGTGCCTGGCTGCCAGCAAAGGGCTCTGGCACGGCAAGCAGGGCACACCCTCTGCGGGCCCTCAGCCCCGGCCCAGCAGCCCAGAGCCGACTGGGAAAGCAAACGGAGCTGGGAGCGGCCACGAACTGTGGCGAGGAGAAGGAGGGAGAGGAATCCTGCTCCCCACTGCAGCCCTGCCCCAGGGGATGGAGAGGAGCAGCAAGCTTGCCACCTTCTGCCATTGCTGCCAGCCAGGTGCCTCCAAGATGTTGCTGTTGGTCATCCTTCGGCTGGGGGATCCGAGTGGTCAAGGTACCCAGAAAGAACAAACTGCAAAGGGAAATGAGACCATTGTGTGGTAGAGACAGGAAAAATGCAGTGAGGTCAGCACCCAGCAACATCACCCAAGACAACTGACATCCTCCCTGTCCTTGCACGCATAGGCACCACTGTCAAAGCCTCCAGGAGATGACAAGTTCCTATCTGAAGGATGGAGGTGGCTTCCCATCCGCTAATCTCGGCTCCGTGCAGCGCCGGGCCCCCGTGGTCCCCCTTCGCATGCCATCGCCTGCTCGGACAGGAGGTGGCAGCAGATGGCCGCCTATAGCGCCCAGCCGGGCCCGGGAGCATCTCCCAGACACCCTGGTACCCGGGGGAGAAACCCTCCCCGACCCCCAGGGCCTGGCCAAGGATGGCAGGAGGTGCTCCCTGGGAGCATCCATCCACCCAGCGTTCGCCTTCCCCGCTTCCCTGCCCCGCTGGCTCCGGAGCCCCCATCCAGTTTCACACTCACCACACCCTGGAAGTGCTTTACCACAAATTGAGATGTTTTAAAACAGCCTGTATGGAGAAAACAGATGGCAGCAGCTAGGAAGCTCTGATTATTATTGATTAATGCAGGATTACAGTTGGCAATAGGAGATATTGGAAGATATTGATGTAGACGTTAGCAGTGGAAGAGGAAAAATACCAAACAAAGGGAAGGAGAGAGGCATGCTGCCCAGGCCTCAACATGCTCTCAACAATCAGGAATCATGCTCAAGATAACATCATGATCCACAAATGTTTGTCCCCTGCATCATCTGTCAGCCTTCACCAGAATAAAACTTTTTATGTAGTAAAAAATAGGAAGAAAGTAACTGGAAGTATTTTCCAACATTTTGAAATTTCCATTTCCATCTGCCAGCTTAGGAAATACCAACAGGCAATCAGACCAACCCAGCTGAAACAGGGACTCCCAGAAATCTGTTCCCTAGAGCTGTCTTCCTCAGACCTCTAAAGCCTGAAAAACAGTTGGATTTTAGTTTCCACAAGTTTTTCCTTTCCAGCTCTCCAAAGGTGCAAAGGAAATTTGAGGATTTGATAATACTGTAGTGAAACAATGACACAAACCAGCATGGACAGTAGTACAAGAAATGGACTGGAACATCTGTTGGCCAACCCCTACCTTTCATTCTGTCTCCACAGCCTGGTGCCTGGGCCACTCCAACCTCTGTCCCCACTCAGAAGCCCATTTCACACAAACTTCATCCAAGCAGTGCACCACTGGTTTAGGTCTGCTCCTCTAGCCTCCAGTGAAACTTCACCTTCCAAGGAAAGCAGTTGCGATGATTCAAGTTGCTCCTTTAACCATCCTGCTTTATTTTCTGTGCCGGACCTCGCCTCTCACATAGTATCTTCCCTTCCAATGGGAGCAGGCAACACACATCTCTGTGCTAGAAGTGGCATTATACAGAAAACAGCAAGAGCTTTCATTTCCTTTTCCTAGCAAAAAGAGAGCTAGGAGAAACCCCTAGGAAATATAATGAATCACAGAATTCCGTACTGAATGTGAACTCAGAAAGTCACTGACCCCAGTCCCAGTGTTTTAAGACATGATCATTCTCTATTTAATCCTAGTCTAGGCTCTGGGGGAGTTGTGTTTGGGGTCTTTTGGGGTTGAAAAGTATGCATGTGTCAGGTTTGTTTGGTTTTTTGTTTTAAAATTTCCACCAGGGAAAACTGTATAAACTTGTTAAGAAATCCAGTAAAGACTAACTACTCTTACCCTCAGAAAATACTGTCTCATATCTAGGCTTTAATCACATTTTCTGTTTCAAAGTAAACCCTAGACTTTTGGCCCTGTCCACAGGCAATATGAATGTTTTCTCTTTACAGTTCCTGTTTCAAGACTATTCACAGTTCCCTGGTCTCTTCACCCGCAGAAGGACCCTTCAGGAAGAGACAGCTTGATGGAACAGCAACTCACATCAGTTGAAATTTATTGCCTGCTTCAGAATGCTTTAAATACAACAAATACAGGGAAGCAGAGAGACAGATCTTGAACTCAACAGCTCTTTAGTAGTAATAGAAGTCACATAATCCAAGGGTATGACTTATTTTGTTGGGTATTTTGTTACGGTTGCAGTGTTTTGTTTTGATTTTTGTTTGTTGTTGGGGTTTTTTGGGGGGGTTTTGTTGTTGTTTAAACCAGATGTAGCATCTCTGTTCTGAAGACTGTATCAGACTGGAAGATGCAGACTTGCCTGCTTTACAGGTTACTATGGAGACATCTTTCCCCTCATTATTCTGTAAACAATCCATGTTACACAGAAGTGAGAAGTTCTTTTTTCTGGCCATTCAAAAATTGCCTGTGATTAGAGCATTTCACATGCTATGAACCATTAAAAACTCTGATGATGTGTTTGTTATATCCCAAGTTTGGTCAAGGGGAATTCAATTGACCAAGAGATGTAGGTCAAAGATAGACATTTCTCAGCCTTATGATTCTTCTTTTGAAATCACCTCAAAGAACCAATGGCTTCACTTGCTGCTATGTTCCAAAAACTTTTACATCTTTTTGTATCTTTTCTATCTTTCTCCTCTTTCTTTCATCAGCACGCTCCAAATGCTCAAGGTGCAGCCCCATTAATACTGTTTCCTCTGTACCAGCTTCTTGATAATTCACTACAGTTTGCAGAAACTACAAGAATTTTCACCTATTTCTACTGCTTATACTAGAGTTTCCTTTCCATACAGCTTTCCCAGAAGTCAGAACTAGAAATAGGACAGTGGCAGCTGCAGGAATGGGTTAGGATACAAACCAAATGAGAAAGAGGCAGCAAAGCATCAGCAAGACCAAAGTAAAAGCAGAAAACATAACCCATTGTGAAGATGACTCTGGAAGAAAACTTTTACTTGAGTCAACCAAAACCAGAACCTCAAGCCAAGAGAGCATCCCTGTTGGACAGGTGACCACAAACAGAGCTACCACAGAACCAGGGGTCACTCACGCCAAAGACACACGAAGTTCAAGCACTTATCAAAAATGATAAGATCACCAGGCTGAGCAGCAGTGATGGGAAAGAGAACATCTCCATCAGACACCATGAGGACACTACACATCTGCAAACCACACCTCTTGCTTCTCGAAGTAGGCATAACATTTAGGGCAGGGATCTAAGTAATCTGAAATGAACTCAGCCAGACTAAATCATCCACAAGCATTTGAGAGCCGAGATCTGTAGGTATTTCCCCAGCACACAGTGGTATTTCTGCCAACAAAACTGTGGGCAGAACCTCACAGGTCTTGTCTGTCCCTGTCATGGGCCACCAAAGCACAAGAGCAGAGAGGAGTGCAGCACAGCTTCAGGTCTCTGATGACAGAACCTGAGGATATAGGCTTAATACAAAGAAAATGCCTCCTCAGAAAAGAAACTTCCTTTCTTCCCTTTCCAGATGCTGAGAGTTTCTGCTCAGTTATTTACTTTGCAAAACCACAGTTATTCCAATGCTATTTTTTTTTTCTTACATGGAAATATGGATGATTACCAGAAAAACAAATAATTGGGATGAAGCCCAGCTGGATATCACTGAGGCAACTAAGTGAGCATGCCTTGTGGAAGGGGAGAAGAGAGAGTTACACAGCTAGGAACTGTCTGTTGTCACATTTAGGATAAACATGACAAGCAAGAGCTGCTTGTCCTCCCACTACTGAGGACAAACTAACCACTTGCAGTCAGGAAAAAATTGACATTCTGATTTTCTCAGAAAGGGAGGTTTAAGAATCTGGCTTAGGATGTTATTTGGAAATACCCCCTTTTTTACCCATACGCACATAAACACACACGTTTATTCTTAAAATCCATGATTTTTCAGAATTTAAACCATGCTAAAATACTTTTTTGAATTGCATTTTTATCTATCTGGGATAGATATCTAACTTGGATTTAGTCACCTCCTAGGGGAGATGAGATTTCTTGTTCTACTCTGTTCTCACAATGGAGATTACTCTCATTTTCAATAGCCACAATAAGCACATACTGCAATACCCTAGAACTCAGAAACCCAAGACCCTCCTAAATCAGTCCTCACATTTTTAGTTGAGTTACAGAAGACAAAGATGAGGTTAGGCTGAGGCTGGGATGAGCACACCTATTTTCTGTTTCCACATAAAGTAAAGTGTTTTCTCCATGTGAGCACACATGAAATAGTCTGGCCATCTGGAGCTGAGGGAAGTCCAAAGTCTACCTCATCTGCTCTCTGGTCCAGGTCTTTCTCCTATCTGTAACCATTCTCTGGAAAAAAACCCAAAACTAAACAAAAAAACAAATCAAAAAAAACCCACACACACAAAAAAAACCCCCAAACAAACAACAAACCAAAACACACAGTTTCGTTAGTCAACAGCATGTTTCTGGTTTTCTCAGATCTGCCTATAGCTGTCCCCTTCTAAGAGTGCCACAGCATTATGGGAATCTGGGTCTGGACACTAAAACATTCACCAAGTGATATTGCAGATATGAAAAACAATGACAGAGCCAGAGTCCAAGCTAGGGAAAACATTTTCCTATGTATTAGCTCTACCAAGAAGGATAAAGAAGCGCAATAAAGAAAAAAGCAGCAGCTATATCCAACAGGCACATTACTCTTGTTTAAACATAAGACTGCCAGGAAGCACTTTGGGATGCTACATTCACTCATAGCTTCAGCCACATAGGGTTGAATCTTCCAGGATGGAAAAGCAGCCTTTGACCTGCTGCCACCTCTCCCTCCTACATCTCAGGACTCAAGGTTGTTGTAATCACACTCCTGAGCTACTGACATCTACTTGTCTCTAGCTCTTCTAAAGAGCCAGATTCAGGCTTATGATGAAAAAAAAAAAAGCCCACTCATAAGAAATTGTTACATAAGTTTTAAGAAAAAGATAGTGTTGTGATCAAATGCACTCAGTAACTTTTACCTCTGACCTTAGCCCGCAACCTTAACTCTGGGATTCCTCACACATCAAAGGTCCAGGCCACCAAACACAAATCAGTACTTTTTCAAGTGACAAATAACTTGAGTAGAACAGATGCTTGTGTTCATTAGGGTGGGATTGACCAAAGGCAGCTATGAATAAGCCAGCACTGTGAGCTCATGACTCAGATGCCCATGTCTCTGCAATAGATTTCTTGCCTCAAACCCAATTCTCTTCAGAACCAACCTGCATCTTTTGCACAAAGGCCAGAGCTCTGAGCGCCTCAGGGAAGAGCTGAGGACATCCATGAGAACTGACAGTAAGAAAACACTCTGAATTATTCATAACACTCAAATAGCAAAATTAAAATTAAACTACCTTACATGACAATGGGAGATATGCTAACACTGAAGAAATTCTAGGGCTACTTTTATGTGCTGTGCAATGAGATAAAGCTCATAAAGGGATGAAATACTTAATGGCTAAGAGGTTCACCTGTTTGTTTTCTCTGTGGATGGATATTTTTCTTGTTTTGCCTACATTTATATAAAGTCTTTACATATCTGTCAGCTTCATACCTGAGGCTATCTTCCTCAATAAAAATCTCTCCCAGACTGGTAGCAGAATAGACTGCTTCTAGCTTTTTAACTTGTTAATAATGAACTTGCTCTTGTCTGATTCTCCTTGTCCCCTTCTCCCTGTGCAATACCTGCCTTGGGAAGTACATGGCTTTTGCATCAGCATTCAAGTCAGTTTTCTGTACTTGCTTAGATGGCTGTCAGGGATAGTTTTGAGGTACGGTCTCCCTTTGAAAACTCTCAACAAGCTGTGCTAGAGGAGAGCCTGTTCCCGAAATACATTTCTCTCACACTTGTTTTTCAGGGTTCTCCACTCTGCAAGGACTGACAGTGCAGTAAGGAGAGGCACTCCAGACTGGGTTTAATGCTACCATATGCCAGACAGAATGAGAATCCATACTGCAGAAGAGCAGCCGGTACATTTCCACATTAACAGAAGCATGATTGCAAATTGCATTCAGTCTCAACAGCTCAGTTCACTGCACACAGACGCCATGGGGGACTGTAAAGTTAGCAAGATGTGGGGGAATATGGCTAGATTTTTGAAAGAGAGCTTGGCTGATCAGTTGCCACAGACATTTGGAGCTGATGCCATGGAAGAAAGTTGCTGCTGCGTTTGTTCTGCCAGAAATAAATAATAAGAATAATGTCAGGAGCTGTTAGTCAAATTACAAATTCTTGCTAGGCTGGTGATTGTCTGCTGATACAAATGGCAGCATCGGCATTGTCAAATGCTGCTCTTATAACTTGACAACCTGCATGTAAATGAAGTCAGAGCAGAAGAATTTGCTCTTTCAAAATAGGTCAGCATGAGATGAGATGGGTTCCCAGTCAGAGTGTGCCATGTCTCCCCGGGATGTCTCTCCACATGTGCAAAGTGCACCTCTTAGCTCTTACAAGAGGCTTCACACAACTAAAGGTACAAGAAGACTAAACGACTCATGCAGGTTTTTCTCCCAGCTCATGGATTCGCTTGGAACTGGTAGAGAACAAGAGCTCTGCTCTGCTTACTTGTGCACCATCATCAAATCAACGGGGTGGCCTCTGTCCAGAGCCAATGCCACAAAAATACTCAGCTCATCCTAATGGGCCTTTTGGCGAGCAACCTCACCAGGGAAGTCAAGGACTTTTCAGCTCCTGGCCTGAGCCCTTGGTGCACAGATCCGTGGCAAGGTAAAGATGCCTTGTCAATGTTTTGGTGGGGATTTCACTATCCAAAGCTCACCAGCCAGCACCAATGGACAGATAACTCGAGCACTTCAAAATATGAAATGAAACCAAGGGTGCAGAAGTACTGCATGTAAACACAGTCCTTATGCTGCAGGATAAATGCTCTGCTCCATATGAATCAGGGAGGATCTCCTCCCTCCTCTGTCCTACTCATCAGAAAGCATCACACGGTTCAGCTGCTTAAACCAGTGTTGGTAAATGAAGCAGACAAAATTTCAAGGTTCCTTTTCCAGTCTGACATCTCTATGAAACGTTGCCACATTCCTGAAGAATAAGGAATATCTTTCCCCACCCCCACTGTAAAGCCAGCCCGCAAAATTCACTGTTACTGAAGGTCACAAGTCAAACACTGCAGCTGGGACATTTTATAGCCATTAATAATCCTTGTAGCTCAGAGAATAAAGATAAAAGTGATCTAAATTGTGCTCTTTAGGACACGAGCCAATCTTCCCCAGGGTCAGGAAGGACTTGTTCCCACACACATCACATAAGGGATTACACTGTCCACAGGTGCATAGGAGGGTTCATTTCTCCCCCCTCTTTCCTTCCATGTGTTACCAGAAACTACATACAATGTTTCACAGATGAGTAACCATGAGCCAGAAGACCCAGGGCTCTAGGTTGCTCAGACATCATGGTTTTTGCATAATTTCCTAAAGCCCTGTATCAGTGAGGTGGCAATAGCTCCCAAGTGCTGTGAGCTGCCTCATGCAGCTCCAGGAATGAAGTGCTATGGCCCAGCAGTCCCCTGTGGCATTAGCTTCACATTGCTGGGCAACGACCTCACTGGTAGGCAAAAGGCATTTTTCAGACTCTCCCTCTGAACACTTTCCCAGGAATCAGGCATCCAAATGAAGAGGGAGAGAGAAAGAGAGAGAGAGAGAGAGAGAGAGAGAGAGAGAAGAGCCAGTTTCCCAGGAGGTCACTTAGTAAAAGATCGTATTGGAGCTCAGAATTTCAGAAAGAAAGAGAAGCACTCTCCAGCTCTGTCCCCACAGCTACAGGATGGACATTTTCTGTGCTGAGCAAGATAAAGACTAGAATGACACAAACGCTAAGGGCATCCAGGACTGAGTTTAGTGGTCAACTCTCATCATCAGCTTTTTTACTCAGTCGTATCTCAGTGGTCAATCTTATTCACAGCTATCGAAGCTCAACTAAGGCACTCAAATATCACCCCAAGGAATACCAGCACTGACAAGAGCAAGCCCCTGTCCTGAATTCCAGAGCCACGAGGGGAAGTAAGTGAATTCCTGAAGCTCATAAAAGAATTGTTTCTCCAAACAGTGATGTCTTTAGTTTACGCATTACAGTAAATATAGAAGCTACGAAGTCTCACTGTAATCTCCTAACCTTCATCATGGAGATTCTCCTAGTGATGGGATCCATAATTATTTCTTGCACTGAGCCATGATTCCTCTTCCCTGCCCCATTAATCAGGCTCATTTGTGTTTTTGTCAGTCTTCCTCAGTCTCCTCCACTGGACTTTCCTCAAGACCTTCATTTTTTCATGTAGTTTTTACAGTTTTAGTCTAAGAAGCCAAGCAAGGCAAAGGAGGCAGTTTATAGCAATTTCCCTCATATAAGGGTGCTTTTTTGGTAATTCATCTACTAGACAGATGAGAACTGTGTAGCACACACTCAGTTTTCCCAAGCAAGATGTTAAGATACAGATTTTCCACACTTCGGAACAAGATTCTGAAGCCCAGCTCAAGTAGTGTGGTTAAGAATATCTGCCAGGTCCCAGCCATGTCCATCTGATTGACACTTCCTATTTCCTAGACCCTGACCCTGGAGTAACTCACTTCAGTTGAGAGAAACACCACCAAAGACAGACCTGCTCAGCTTCACTTATATTACAATCCCAGGAGAGAAAATATCAGGAGGATTTTCTGACCAACACTGAACTCACTGGAACTGCAGGGTGGTTTTTTTCCTCTTTTCCATTCTTTGAGAGAGATGTACAATTTGGCAATACATGGCTTCCCATAGACGTGTCATGCAAGACACCTCCTTAACACCATGGAGACCCTGTGAACCCCTTTGTCCTCTAAAGCCCAACATCCTGCCTTAAAATATGGACCTTGAAGAGAACAATTAAGCTTATTTTGTTATTAACAAACAATTTCCAGTCTTGTTCTCCAAAACAGCTGAACCACTTTAACTGGAACTTTCCAAAACACAAAGAAAGAAAAAACAACACCAAAATCAAACAGAAGAGTGACCTTTTGCACAGTATGCATCAGCTGAAGCACTTAAACTCTTAAACCTGTGAGTTCCTTAAAAGAGTGGCTTCTGGTGAAAAAGCCTTAACTTAACAGCTCTACTTGTAATGAATATGCTGTAATGACAGCACTCTGCTGAATGGCCTGCACAACAGGAGAGAAGTACATAGTCCTGCTGCATAAAGGAAGAGTCCTTGCTCCACCAGCATTCAACAGTTGGCTTAGCTACAGGTGTAAGGTTTGACTCAAATGAAAGCAATTCCACCTCTGCCCTGGACAAGGTGTTGCAGCTCTGTCTACTGCACCATCACATCACCTCATTCCACACCACACAGAGAAAAAGTCACCCTAAAGACCACAGAGTGATAGGTCTAGGTGCCAGCCAAGCTTCCTCAGTAGGATACAACTATTTTTCAGAATTTAATAAAAGTATGAAAATAAATAAATAAATTTGCTGAGGTTGCTGCCACTGTATAAGTCATCTCCCCATGACCCCACTACAGACCATGGAGCATGCAAAAGCCATGCCTTAACTAGTTTTCTTGAGGATTTGCTTGGCCTCTTCACCTGCTCTTTAAAACCTCTCTGAATACTTGGATGCCAAAACTTTCCCCCCCCCTGAGTTGTACTCAAATTACAAAGGGGAAAATAAATAAATGAACAAACAATAGGCACTACCTACAAAGCTCTTATCATCTAACAAACAAAGGCTGCTTTGAGCTCTTGCTCTTTGGTACCTAGAGACAGTAGCTCTTTCTGCCTTTGCCTCCTTCCCTCCACACTTGGACATATTGCCATGATTCACAGGACAGCCCCTTTACATCCATTCTGCAAGCTTTTTCAATACCAATGATGCTGGAGAGGAGAAAGAAGAAACCCAGAATGCAGAAGTCATTTCATATTGTTCTGATTTAGTGACTGAACAGGTCCGTGAGAGGCTTTACTTCAGGTCTGGTCTATACCACAAATCAATCACACACTGTTCGGCCTCCCCTTGGCAAGTGACTGGGACTTTGTCCTTAGCTTACTGCCGGCTGAGCAGGTTACCAGCTACTGCCTCATCTTTCTGGGAGCACCAGAAACCACTTTCCTGCAGAAAACAGGCAATTCCTGTTACTCTGTGAGTGATTCCCTGGTGCAAGTTCTCCCTTTCCCTCAGTTAGTTCTCTGATGTGAAAAAACAAGCAAGGCAATGTTTCATTCTTCTCCCTTCTTTGAAGCTACATCAGACATTGTTTCTTTTGTCTCTGGCAACCCCTTCCTTTGAAAACTTGGGGGAATGCAATACATTGGAGTTTCAAGAGCAGTGCAATATGGGACTGAGAATGTGCTCTATCCTTCCTTTCCTTCCAATTGCAAGGGACCCCACAACATATGCTTTCTGAAGTACAAACTGTCTGATCACCCTCCACCTCCAGAGCACCCTGTACCTCAGCACATGCAATCCCAACAAAACGCAGAGAGGTGGTATCTCACCTCCTCTAGGCTCACCTGAGGGTGACAGAGGACATTCCTCCTGGAACAGTCTCTGGCATCACACCAAGACAGCAGATGTGTGCTGGCCTTCACTGCACTGGGGGCTCATTGCAAGCTCTAGATGTAAAAGCAGCCAGCTGGAAAATCAACAGACAACTAAGGGTTAATTTGTACTTGTTTGATCATCAAGCACCTGAGATATGACGACAACACATTGGCACACTATAATTGCAACATATTATTAAGTACCTTCAGTCCCCAAAGGCTAAGACACTTTTAAAAAAATAATAAAGCTAATGCACATAATAGCCCGTGTCTTGTTATTTAAGAAACCTCTTCCCGGCATCAGATGTCGGCAGTATGTTTAAATGCACTTTCTCCAATAACTATGCACAAGAAGCACTTTGATGGAGTGCCAGAAAGCACAATGACTGTTCTACCTTCACAACGTACAGAAGATGACATGTTCCCTTTAGAACTAATTGCTTTATTCAGAAAAAGCCATTTACTAAATCCTAGCCTGGTCTCTTTCCTTGATGAGCAATTTCAGACTCCACATTGTAGCTTTTGTTTGTTGCTAAAAGACAGGGACAGAAAAGTGTTTTGTTAAGTCATTTTAATTTTCATATTTAATGGAAAAGAGTTCAGAAGGTTATTTTTCATTATATTATTTGAACATTTGCACTATATATTCCACCAGGCCTTCCCTTGTGACTCAATGCTGACAAGTTCAGGCTGTCAAACAAAAGCCTTTGCATCAAATAAATTACCCTACACCAAGACCCAGTTATAACTCTTGACACAGACCAAGCTACACATCTGAAAGTCAGAAAATATTCTTAACTTTGATATTATCCTTGCTCTGCATTCTCAGATGCATAACATGAAAACAATTTCAGAATTGCTTTCAAAATTCACTGCATTCTTACTGTAAGATTGCTTCCCACCTCCCTGCATTAAAATAAAAAAGGTTCAGGAATTCCTGTTCTGGTGCCTTCAAGACAACAACACCTGTAATGAGTTCACAGGCAAATCAATGCCATTTCCAACAGAATTATTTCTTTTTTTTCTCCTGGCTTCAAAAAATTAGAACAGTTTGACAATGAGCCCTGGGGAATGAGCTCATGAAAACGCACAGAGCAAACAGCACGAGGAAAAATCTTTGGTTATGTATTTCAGGAGGTAACAAATGGGACTATCTGCTGCTCTGTGAGCAGTGAGAATAATTATGTATGCCTTTGCTGCATCCCATAATCATCATCATCAGGGAGATGGCATTTCACAGCTGAGTTGGGAATCTGCCTTTCCCAAAATTATTTTTTGTTTGGAGGAGAAATTATTCTAAAATAATTATTCTAAATAATTCTAAATAATATCTGGGGAGCCTAGATATAGGAAAGCACAGAAAGTCAGACACTCCAGAATCATAATTGTATCCCCAGCTCTCTAAGTTATTCTGTTATACTGTTAAGTTAACTCCACATTTGCAAAATGGTAACACAGTCATCTGTGGCAGAGTCACAGATTACTGGGCATTTCCATGAGATAGAAACCAGTGCATTAATGTAAACTTGTCAGATTGTGTCTGCATGGAGGAGCTCCTGTCAGCTTTGCAAAATCTGGGCTAGATTTGGGGGGTGAGTGGACTCTCTTCACTTTTATCCTAGACAAAGTGCTCCAGGACCTATGTCATTGCCTCCTCATAGAACAACAGATACTATGGAGCTGGAGCATCACACAGAGTGGTATTTTTTAGGCACACCTCTGTTTCCCTCAGATAATCCAGAAGGAAAGACATTAGGTCTCAGCTCAGTGATAAAGGACAGGACAAGAGGAAAAAGGACCAGCTTGAGGCACAATGGGCTCAGTGAACATCCCTTCCCCAGGACTATTTCCACCCACTGGGTCAGAGCTTGTGCTATTAAAGATGAACCAAAGCCCTTTTGCTGTCAAGATCCAAGGGGGGGACTTACACAGTTGCTCTGGCTGAACATGCTTCTGGATCCTTACAGCACAGAAGCCCCAGGTGCTGCAGAGCCAGCCAGGTTCACATACATACCCGTGCTTCTTCTACAGTATCCTGGCCTGCTTTCAAAAGAAAAGCACTGTGTTGCTGATACCACATTACATCACACAAATTGATCACAGAGCCACATCGCATCTTTTTTCTTATTGGGATAGTGATAAGCCAACCTGTTTCGGTACAAAGCATTTAAGACCTGTAGCAGCTCCTTCGTGAGATAAACTGGGTTGTCATGTAGGAAGTTATGGCCATTTCTAACCAATAAGACATTAGGTGGATTATTTCACTCATGTCCCTTCTGCTAGTGGTCCTTGAATCTGGATGTCATCCTTCAAGGCCACAGATCTTCAGAATTTTTTTTTTTAATTAATATCCTTTTTCATTGGTATGGCAAGACTATGGGACCCTATTTATGACACATGTGCTGTAACAGCTTAGAGAAATCTAAGTGCAACTGAGACCCTCGCCTCTAGAAGAGCTGTATTGTCATATTAAGCATGAGGATGCCATCAATAGGCACACTGGTTTAACAACACAGCACTCCTTTGCCCAATATTCCAGTGGGACTTGGGCTTTCTGATCCACATCATCTTTTCACAGCCAAGAGATTTGTACAGGCTGACTGGTATGCAACACCTCAGCCCAAACTGACCCGAGTGCAACCTTGGTTTGAAAGGGGTTCCTTTAGAAGTAAGCAGTGCCTAAATTTTAGGGTTGGGAACAAGTATCAGCAAAATCTGTAGTGTTTGATGCAAGGAAGGCTTAAGCACTAAACAAGCCACGAGGCTGCCTTTGCCTGCCTAACACACAGATCACAATCTTTGCTTCTCTGCTACCTAAATATGCAGCAGCTACTTGCAAATGCAATGCATATTCTCCAGGTGTCCAGTACAGTACACACTGTGCAGAAAACTGCTACCAAACTTTAAGCCAGGACAAATTGCTGGCTGGACAAGAAAGGAGAACCTACCCAACAACATGATGTCACTTATGCGAATGTGGGAGGAGGAGAAAAATCTTGATTTGTCCTAGCCATAGATGAGGACACAGCTTGAAATTAATTGATTGTGGATGCATTCAAAGTAACTGCTTGACCCAGTTCCAGCAAAATCCAATGGACAATACTGAACATGCCAGACTTTCTTCTCAGAGACTTCACTGTGTAGAAGCAATCAGACCCTCTATTTCACCTTGCTAGGAGAAACACAGGCTGATGTGTAAAATGTTTTCTTTGTTTAAAGAATATTTAAGGTAGAGAATCAAATTAATTATCATGAAACTTGAATGAAGATCCCTCAGCCAGGAATTCAGTCCACAGATTGTTCTTTCTTTCCATCTGTATGATTTCCATTATCAAAGCATCTCAGCATTTTATAACCCCAATTTCTAACTCCTTGTTGAGGCAAGATGATGTTTTCTGTATTCTTCCAACAGATACATCTCTGCAGAATTAACATAAAGCATAAAGTATCCTAACAATGGTAACCTGTAGGATAAGCCTTTCCTCTTGCATGTGTAGTTTTCGTTTGCCACAATACATTTATTCTGACAGTTTTCTTTTCCTCACTGATGCCTTACACTCAACTTGAAAAGGAAAGCTCAGCCAACCTGCTCGACTTCCATTTATAATCCATTTAACTTCCTGGCTTTAGGACACCTTTTGCTGTGCTGGAGACCACTATCACACGGTTCTGTTTAAATCCAGAATAATTTGCTGACACTGAAATGAAACAATTGTCTTCTGATGCCAATAAACTGAAGTGCTGATATCTGAAAGTCATTCTGGCAAAATGGTCAAGAGTATCCACGTTTTTCATCTGTTGATGACTCCAGATCAAGAGTGGTCAATTAGAAAAAAAAAAAACAAAAACCCAAAAGATGAGTTCTCTAAGTACCAATGTCACACAACTGGAATCTTAGTGTGCTTTCTTAGAGCTACTTAGTAGAGAAGAGAGTCTTTATTTAGCACCTGTCATCTTAGAGTTCCCAAAACACTGTCTCAAAAATTAAGTTTCCTAATAAGCTTCCTAGTCAGACATCAGTCTCCAGTTTACAAGGGGTAAACTTGTTTAAGGTCACCCAGCATGGGAAAGAAGAGCTGGGAAGCAGCTCCAGGAATCCAGAGGACCACACCCTTCACTAGCCACTAGACCACACAACTGTCCCCATTTCACTCGAGTCATTATTAAGCAGGATAGAAGAACACTGTGGTTTTATTTTATGTTAGCTGAACTCTTGCATTAACATTTTACTGTCCCACTGATGTTTTGCCTAGAACATTCTGTAATCCACAAATTAATGTGAAGAACATCCAGTACAGTTTGGAGGAATAATAAAAAAAAAAAAATTATACAAATGGCAATGGAGTTTTGATTTCCAACAGCTTCATAAATCAGAAGAGTTGGAGAAAGAAGGTTCCTTATTTTATCACACATAGCCTTGTGTAATGCCAGCAAAACTGCTGCCCTTCCCAAAACCAAGCAGAAACCCTATTGTTGCGGCAAACCCCATCTGGTCACATGGACAACTTAAAACCTCATGGCATTCTGTTTCACATGGACAGAAAGGGAGTTTTGCTCCAAATACATCACAAGGGTCAAAAATAAAATGTGCTCTACCTATGCAAATTATCTGAATTTTTGTTCACTGCTATTATTCATCACCTCATGTTTTCCACGATCTTGCCTGTAGTTTCTGGGATAAGGGTTTCGTAATCCTTCAAATCCTTCCCCCACTCTAAATTTTTTGTTAGATCACTTTGCTAAAGGATTCTTCCAGGTGGGAGCAGATCCTTATCTTTTATGGAAAGGTCCATGCTGCACTCAGTGCAGTGAAGTGCAAATCTAAGGCAAAACTGAATCTCTGTTCAAAAAGTCTTTGATCCAAGTAGTAGGAAATTTGTCCATCATAACAAGGCTTAGATCAGGCACAGGCCCTGCTTGCTCAAGGTAGGGATGTGGATGCCAGTCACTGAAAAACTATCAGAAACCACAGAAATCCTCTTCAAGAATAAACATCACTATTAGCAATAAAAATCCACTGCTCCAGCTTGGCTTGGAAACTCAATGTGGAGCTAGGCAGAGTGTAAACCCTAATCTGAACAGAATTATTTAAAATTTGTTTAAGGCAAACTAATAAGTAAACATCTCCCATCTGTCTGACAAAAAGTTGGATGTTTTGCCTCAGCAGAACCTGGAGCCAGGATGCTGGAGCTCTCCCAGTGCTGAAGGGGCTCTTCTGCCCAGCCAGCCCTGCAGGCCAGGGCACAGCAAGGTTAAACGTGACATGTGAGTGAAGCTACAGGAAAAATGCAATTACAGGGCTGAAGGAAGACTTAGTAAGATCAATTGACAATGAAGGAAGGGGAAATGCCAGCAGGGAACATGTGCATTGCCAGCATGAGCTGGGTGGAGGAGAATGGAAATGTGCCACATGTCAAGTTTTTGAGAAAAGTGTCTCCTTTCTCCCCACCAGGAGCCTTCACTTAGTAAGATGGTGCCTCTCACTTTGCCTCTCCTGGCAAACCTAAGAAGTGTATAAAAACCCTCATGACAATAACAGTTTAAGAGAAAAACAAGCCAAGTTCCTCTGGCCACTAAAGGTATTATACCCCTTTACCCCAAAGTAGGACTGTTAAACTTAGTCCTTGGTCAGCTTCAGTCATCAGTCTGCACACATAAATTCAACTCTCAGCAGTATCCAGAGGGGCCATCCTGCTTTGTCCCTCACAAATAAACACTGTCCTGTGTCATCATTTCAGCCAGAGATGAATACACATGCCTAGACGCCAGCACTTTGGATGTGCTTCAGGCACATCTAGAATGGAAGAAGCTAAAATACAGATCAGAAAGTCAAGAAGAGCCAGTTTTAATGCTCCTCTGGTAGTCAGGAGCACAAGAGCAGTAACGGCCTTTACGCAGGAACAGAGAGAGAGGGTGAGTCTTTAATTCGTCTGGAATGACAAAACTGAAATTTGATGTCCTGCTCTGAGGTATCAGTTCCTTAGCACACACAAGACAAATTGTATTCTCCCTGTCAGCACAACTTCTTGACCATTTATGGCCACCTACAGACTCGGGTAGAAGTGATTCCTCTAACACCAGCTTTCATTTTCTGCCCTGCTTGGTATTTTCCCCAGTGATATTTATCCTAGGACATTTCTAAGATCCAGCAGTTGTTGCACACTCTGTGCTGGGCTACTGTGAGGTTGGATTTTTTCCAGCTTGTATGTCACTCCAGGATCAGCATTGGTAAAAACAGTAGCCAGTGGGCTAATATTGTGTTTGTAATGCACAAAGTAAAACATCAAAGTAGCAGGTATTTATGTTGACATTTTACTGAGGAGCTTGGAAAGCCAGAAGGTATGGAAACACATTTTAGCACTCTTGGGCCCATAACAGGATATCTACTGTAGGATCAGGAGAGTGTAAACTGGTGTTACAGAGAATTCTACCTGTAATCACTTCCCCAAATGGGAAATCTCCTAATAGAAGCAATTTTAATAACGCAAGCACACTCTAGACATCCCTATTGCATCTATCAAAATGTACACTCAGAGGAAGCTAAAATATGACCTGCTCCACCTTTGGTTATTATGAGGTCTCAGAACATATGCAGCTACCCAAATTATCATGCATATTACTATTGTGCTTACAGACTGCACCTGAGATGTAAGCTGCCTTACAATTAGACATGCTTAGTATAACCAAACCTGGCCTGTGAATGAAAGTTGAAGGGCTATTCCCCACCAAGTGACAGGCTATGTCTGAGTATAGCAGGAGTAACACAGCTAATCCCTTTCTCCAAGGGTTTACAGTCTAGATAGACAAAGGAGACAGAAATAAAGACCAATTGACAGAACAAGATAGACTGGAGGAACAGTTTTAAAGACGTGTAGTGTAAGTGGTGGTGCCACTCCAAGCTGATGGGGACAAGCAGTAAACACCCATAAGGACATAGCCCAGAGGAATCAGCATCAGGAGGGAATCAGCATTGTGGAGAGCATTAATGCTGCATGTGACCACAACCCAGCGAGGTGACAGAGGGGACCTGACACTGAGACAGAGCCCAGTGCCAGGGAAATCTATGCCAATGACTTTGTAAGGACACACATTACCCAGATAAGCAACAACTGCTTTGCTTACAAGACTCGCAAAAGGCAGCCAGCACTGGCCATGCACATTAAAAGAAAGTGCACAAATACTTAAGAAAATGGGATGCAGTTTAAGCGTGTCAGCTCCTCTGCCAATGCCTAGGTAGACAGTCCTTCCAATCAGACACCAGTGAGACCAACACAAAGGAAGCATCAGAGGACATGAATTTCTGCAGACTAATCACACAGTTGATGATGAGCAGTGAAAGGGATGTTTAACAGCAGTGTCCAGAAGTTTAGCCCAGAAAGCAGATTCCCTGCACTACACTCTGCAAGCATCCAGCAAAGGCAGACTTTTTTCCAAAGAGCTTGAGATTCAAGATAAATACAAGGTTGCAGACATCCTAAAGGCTTTCCTGTGGTCGTACTTGTCACCAGTAGCCTATTAATCAATCCAGCTAATATCTCCTGAGCTTTAGTTTAACATTCTGTCCAAACTTCCCATCTGTCCCATCTTCTTCAGGAAATGATTTAGTGGTTAAGGTAGTGCAGGACTTACAGTTGGACTTGATGATCTTGAAGGTCCTTTGCAACCATGATGATTCTGATTCTCTTTAGCCAGTACTTCCGTTAGACAAAGCAGGCCACAGAGAAGATACTTTGAACTACAGTACAGCCTTTACACTGAAAAGTAACACCTTTAAAGAGGCCAATAACTGGTTCTCCATCTACTGTCAACTTACTAATTTGCTAGGTTTTTTTCCACTATCTTTACAAGTCAACCTTCCAAAAGTGCTGAAAATAATGGTACCTCCTTCTATGCACTTACACGTTCCTTATCCATGGGACAAGAGCTACACCCCAGTGATGGAAAACTGCTTCTATAGAAGCTCAAAATTACTCTTCTTCCTGCTCTTATCAGTAGCAATCTATAAGGTCACTGCAACATGAGCTCCCATTGAATGTTTAAAGCCATTCAATTAATCTTAGTTTGTTGACAACTCAGAGAATTCAAGTAAGGTCAAAGAAATAAAAGAGATCAGGAGACTCCACACTTCCACTGACAGAATACTTCCTGAAGAGCTGACACAGACGTTTGAGTTACTCCATTGGCAACAAAAGAGAGCTTTCTGCAATCAAGGCCCTAAGCATATATATATACACACACATATAGTTACTTAGAAAGACAGCAAAATATCTGGAGAGTCTATCTCTGCTTTCTACCTCCTGTCATTAGAGCAGCAAGTTGTCTTTCTGTAGGAAAAGACTATTTCTGTTTTATTTTACAGGTCTTTTGTTCTGTAGTTGTCACAGGGCTACCAACACATGCCTAACTGCTTCCTGAGGTGTCAACTGGCCAGCCACAGGTTAACTGCCATCATTAGCCCAAGTTGCCTCCTTTTTTTCTGCTAGGTGTGGGGTAGAGCTTTTGATAAGCCAGACACTGTTCTCACACATCAAAAAGAGATAAATGAAGACAGAAATAGTAGGAAGAGTATAGATCATAATGCTGAAAAAAGGAAAGGCCATCTGATGAGCTCTAATCTCACAGAATCAGGAATGCAAAGCAGACCCAGGCTCTCACAGATGCCACACAACTGAACTCTCTCCAGGATCATGGAAAGACGTAAGACCTGAACAATTTTTCTCTTTATTCAGCCTCTTCTCAAGGAAGCCCATCAGTGCAACCCTTATCCCTCTGTACAAAGGAGGTACCACATTGCTAAGGAACTGAAAAGAACAGCGTGGATACCAGGTAATCAGCTGCAGGACAAGGATTCCCCTGGAGAGCAGAAAGTGGGAAACTGTAGATGCCACTTTGAGAAAGAGGTACAGAATTTGTGGATTGTGTGGAGACACAGGTGGTTAAAGGAACATGAAAGTGATCTCAGAGATGCAGCAAACTCAGGTGCCCCCAGACTTAATCACAAGTGTCTCCTCACGACAAGCAGAACTCAGGCATAACTCAACTACACACACATGCTTAAGCATGTCCCTGAACAGGCAAGTGCTCAAACTAAGTTCAAAGATAGTGGATCAACTTAAACCACCAAGCTCTAGCTAAAAGGATCTTTACAGCCTTCTATCTGGCTAACTTTTATTATCACTGCTTGGACTGTCTCCATTATTTGCTAATGCAAAACATTAGAACATCTATGTATATATGACGAGATTCTCCCTGCTGGTGCAGGAATGCATTTCAGTAGTTATAATATGTGGCAGCCACAGAAACCCATCTTTGCTGATCATTTTACAATTGCATCCTTGTAAACAATGAGACAGATGTTGCTCTGATCATCATAAATGGGAAAACAGCTTCAAAGTGCCATGTTGAGCACAAAGCTCTGCTTGTATCACCCCCACAGTTGCATACGTAGCAGGGGATTCCTGGCAGCTTCCCTAACAGAGAGGGCAGTTCAGGGCATGCAAGAAAAGTGGCAGGAGAGTAATATTGCCAGCAGTGTTAAGCCAGAGAAGCCTCCTCTATGATGAGCTAGGGTGGGGAAGCAAGGAGTCGTGATTCATAGTGAATCCTTTCTCCAACTGCTGTTTCCTCTCTCTTCGGCTGTGCTGAGTAGCTGGGTGAAAGACAAGGTTGTCCTGTTCCTGAGGATGAAGCAGGAAGATATTTGGAGAGGTAGTGCCTGTCTCTTCCACAGAGTGACAGGGAAAGTTGTTAATCTTCCAAAATAAGTGTACAGGGCATGTTTGTAACACTGATTATTACAAACAACATCCTTTGCCCTCTCTTGGTCTAAAAAAGGACTATGCAGACAGGAAGGATGGAAGGTGGTGGTAGAAATGGTCCTGGGAAAACAGCCCACTGGAAATATTTACAAGAGAAAACATGCATAATTTTGGAGGTAGCCAGTACTGCTTGCAGACCAACAAGAATGAATCCTTACCATAAACATGACTACTAGGGTTTATTAGCCCTTTGCCAGCATCCATAATGTATGGATTCACACAAGCTCCATCCTACAAGTACAAGGCACCATGAACAGCTTCCCCATGTACCTGCTTGCTTTTTCGGAATAGTTGCATTTCCTTACCCTCCAGCTTCATTAGCCAGGCACGGTTCCTCCACTTGCCACTGCATAGCCAGTAGGAAACAAGGACAGCTTTCTTCAGGAAAAAAAGAGCAAAAATGAAACACCATTTTGGAAAGACACAGAAATAATTTATCTGCTTAAATGATAAATAGAATACTTTCCCATGTAACCTTGGCAGTTGCCCATCAGCAGCGCTCCACAGCCAATAGTGGTCCAATGGGCAAACATCCCTCTTCCACGTTACCTCCCTCTCCCATCCACTAAAACCCATTCATGGTTTGGCAGCAGTGGGTAGCAGTGGCCTAACATAGCAAGGTCACTCAGGGAACAGCTCTGTATGGCATCTTGCAAAGTATTTCTTGATTTGTTGCGAGAATTCACCACTGATCCCAACTACATGCCACTGTTGGGACAGGAGTCATTGGAACTCACTCCTCTGCAATCTTATCCAAAAATTTTGTCCAGAGAGCTGCCTCTGCTTCAGCTTTTGTTGGAGACTGCCACCAAATGCAAAGTTTTAAAAGGGAAAAAGTCAGCATTACACAAGTGTAGAGCAAAGACCTCGAAACAATGAATGGATATTCTGCTAGAAACTAAAAGCCATTTCCCCACTCTGCAATTCAGCTGCCCCCACCCTAATGTTTCTAAGGCTGTGTCATGCTACAGTGACACCTAAGGCTTTACTGAAAGATTTGCCAGCACCCCATCTGCATTTCTCCATCTCAATTTTGTCTTTACGATGTTGCATATGAAAAGCTTCTGTAGAAAAGGCAATTACATGCTCATCCTCCTGCTGCTCAACAACACATGAGCAGAAAGCTGAAGATGACTGCATGGCTATGCTATCTTATGAAAGGTCAAAGATTGAATAAGAGTTTGCTCATTGACCTCCATACCCCTGTTTTTAACACCCCACATTTTTTCAAACAATTTACCAAACTGAAAAATCTCATTCATTACATAGAACTCCAACATTTGTCACCTGCATCTTACAACCAGAGAAGCCACATCATCATTTGATTATACAAAATCCATTTCCTCAAATGAAGATCTGGAACTCCAAGAACCCTTCTGTCATAAGCTCTCAAATATATAAAGTTGACACACAAGTCAGCCTTGGTATTGCTAAAGTCTCCAAGAATGAAAAGCTCTTCTCTTATGCTAACACTATACAATATCAGCATTAAAGATGCCTGTATTCATGGTTGCTCCTTGGGGTACTGCAAGGAAGCAATACCTTTCAAAGGCAAGGGCTGCAGTTCAAGCGTGAGATTGATTTCAAGGGTGACCTTAATGCCTGTTCAACAAGAGAAGTGCAGTCTGACAGCCTGCTCAGGGAGGGAGGGCAGATGTGTGGCAGCTGGTTATGAAGCTCACACATTATCTGTTCTGCCCTAGGCAGACTAAATCCCAAAAGACAAAAGAAAAGCAACCTCCTCCATCCCTGGCATAGCCAATGGGCTCCTACAGGAGACCCTGTCCTCCAGCTACCTCCTGTAGAATTGCCAAGAGCCACATGCAAGGCCTCAGCAATACCCTGGATTGCAGAAGCAGGTGTAGACCCTCAATGTCTTCTACACCACCCAGACTTTGCAACAAGCCTCCTCCTCCCCCATTTACATGGCTACTTCATGTGTTTTGTTCAGGCTTCTGGTTTTTTTAGTTGTGTTCTTTTGTTTTCTTGGTTTTAGTTGGGGGTTTTTTTGTTTGTTTTGTTGTTGGTTTTTGGGTTGTTTTTCTTTTGTGTGTGTGTGGTTTTGTTATGTATGGTTGGTTTTTTTATAGTTCACCTCACTTCACACCTGCCTCTTCAGCCTGAGGGCTGCGACTCAGTTGGCAAAAGCTGAAGAGATTTAGAAGAAAACATACCTGAAAAACAGGCCTCCCTTCTCTCAAACAAACCAAGCTTAAGGCAATTCCCACCTCACAGGCATCACACCCAAAGGACAACACAAATAGAAACAGCTTTGCAAGCAACAGCAAACATCCAGCATTGAGGAGTGTGACTTGGCTTTCTTCAGCAGGAGAAGCATTAACCTCCCCTGAGGTCAGATCTCACACGAACATGGGCTTATTATCAAGGAACTGAAAGAGGCATTGAAGAGGCACCAACACCTGACAAAAAGGTCTCATAAACCAAACCACACTTAGAGTTGGCTCTGTGTATCCACTTGTCCCTAGCGCTATTCCCAGTTTCAACATTCCTATATGTCTAAAAGCACCACCAGCCTCCTGCCAGGCAGTTACTCCTTCTATTTTACAGGTGCTCTTTGTTGCAGGAAATAAGCAGTGGGTTATTTACTCTATTGATTCATTAATTTTTGCTTGATGGTTTTGGAAATAGCAGGCTTAGTTTGGCTTCTAGCAAGTCCCACAAGAAATAAACCATGACACTAAGAAGGATGCTTGTACCTACTATAAAAACTCAGAATTTAGTTCATGACCTGTTGGTACAACAGCTGTGGGTTGTCATACATTGGCACCAAGCCACAGGATCATTTGCTTCTAGAATTTTATTCTAAGCTTTGCCTTAAGTTCACCTCAATTCCTACAGAGTGTAAATTAACATCACAGTAAGGCTTCCAGCTGAGAGAAATTTAATAGTACTGTTTTATACAGCACATCTCATTAATAATAAGTAATGCATTGTACAGTCAGAAGAATAGCTACCTTCTCTATACTGATCTAACAAGGTCACACATTCAAATGTTAATACTGGTATGGCATCTCACTGAGCCATACCTCCTGGAGCTTCTTCTATCTCTGCATTACACAGATTTGTAAGAAAGACAGCCAAAAGTTGAAGGACTGTACAGACTGATTAGACCCAAACCAGAGTTTAACGAAGCTGTGAGAAGCTAGGATAAAAACAAGGTAACAGAAATCAGCTAAAGCAGTTAAATACCCAGAAATACTGGATCTGCAAACCTAGGAAAAACCAGAAAAGACTCTCTGATGGGTTCCATGACTTTGTCTTTCCCAAATGGGAACAGCAGAATAAACCAAGTTAGATCATTTTTCTGCTCTTTGGAGTCCCTTCAGATCCATTTATACTTTATCCCTAGTCACACACAAAAGAAATCCCACTATCAGCCTAAATTTTTATTATGTTCTATATTTCTGATTCAGAAGTATTTAGAGTGTTATAACATCCTTTTTTGATACAGGTATTTTGGCCCTTGTTTAAATATCTTTAGAGTTGGTGTACATTCAGGTGCACACTTAAAAGCCAAGGCAAGCCTGCAGTCCTGACCCTTGGTTGCAGTCTGGAAAGGACACACTAGCAGCAAAGAAGGTGGTGTTCCTTGGTTAGCCATGCCAATAATTAAATACTTACAACACCTCAGAGTGTAATATTCTATGTGAGAATAATAAAGAACCAAACCAAAACAAAAAGCCACCTAAAGCACCAATGACCACCCAACTGATTTTAAGGTATTCTCTGGATAAAGATTAAAAATAGAGCCAGGTCATACGAGACTGCATGCCTACTGTACCACTTGGAAAAATGCTTTTGGATCAGGGTTCTGGATAAGTTCCTGAAGAGGTTTCTCTGTAGGTAATGCAAAAGACCAGGGATTACTACCTTCTGAGCAAAGACAAGTTTGAGATCTACTACAAGCCAATATGCAAGAAAAGGCACCATTCTCATTACAGTGCTGCCTCTTCTAAGTGATGGAAATAACCCTCTATACAGCTCTTACAGATGCCTTGGTGCCTTCTAAAAGCAAAAGAGCAGGGAGTCAGCTAGCACTTTGCCAGAGCACCTGAGACCAATTGCTGGACACAGTTTTGTTATAATTTTAACTATGTAGTTACTTAGGTCTACTGCTTTAGCATCACTATTGCTAAATTGCACATACAGTATATCTGAAACACTGTCTTGAACCAAGAAAGCTGGAGGAAGACTAAGTCTACACCCCTTCAGACCCCTCAGAGTACCTCAGCTCTTTTCACTCTTCCCAGTGGTAGATCTCAAAATAAAACCAGCACAAGTATGCAATAAATCAGTGACAAAATTGAAAACTGAACCCAGTTCAGATGCCCAGACTGTGTGGAACTTGTTGTCTCCAAAGCATACAGTAATCTACATTTTCCAGAAATTTAGCTGATTCACTTCTAAATATCTCCCAGAGGGAAAGTACTTCATGGTCCAATAAGCAACAGTTTTGGAAAAAGCATCTAGCATTTCCCTCTGGGGTTAATGTGGACTAAAAACCCTGAGAATTAGATTTTGATTAAGTAACTTGGCTTTCTTTCGCATTATTCCAAACCACACACCTCAGCTGAGGTCTCAAGCATCAACTCCTTCAGGATCTTTGCCTGGTTTACTGTCTTAGTGTGGCATCTGCAAACACAATCCAAAATTTGTTTGTCAATAGAAGAGGAGGTGGCTTACCTTAAAATAAAGCATTTTCTCTATTTTAAGGCTTAAGGTATGCCAAGATACCAAGGATAAGTTTCCCATTATCAAAAAATTTGGAGGATGCAGCAGTTATTAGAAAATGTCCTAAGCAAATATTGGTCTTTTTTGGTATCTGAGGACAAGATACATTATTTTTAATGTGTTTGACTAACCTAGTCTTAAAAAACCTCTAGTGACCAGGAACCCCATGACATTCCCATATACTTCAATCTATTGCATCAGTACAGAAAGCTTTACCAAGTGTCCAGCCTCGCTTGCTCTTACTACAACTTAAGTGCATTATTTTCCATTCTCTCTCCATTGCTATGGGAGAACAATGTCTTTACCCCCTCTCTGCATGAGTCATTCTATATTTTTGTTAAATTATTGTACTTGCTTTATTTTCATTCCAGTGTAGTCAGCTTTTCTTTCTCCCTCCTTGTTTTGAGGTTATGCTTTTAAGACGTACAATTGTTCTGGCTGTTCTCCTTTGGCATCATCCTGTTGTCCACATATTCCCTGAAATGTACCCAGCAAACTGCACAATGCCCCAGCTGTTTCCCCAGTACTGTGTAGAGCAAAAGAATTACAGCTGACTTCTGACACTACATGAGTACTCATGGTTCTTCATAAATCTAAGACGTGTGCATTCTCCTGCAGCTGCATAGCAACTCCAAATAATTATCTTCTGTCTTTCAAGATTATAAGCAAGCAGGCACAGCTCTTCAAAACTACAGTAAGGCATGTTAAAAGGAACCCCAGTTTAAAAGAGGGTTTCATTAGAAGTCATCATTATCCTTTGTTTAAGGGGAAAAAAGTCTCTTCACCCTTTCATTAACTTACCTGTACTCTCTATGCCAGGTCTGTTTCTAAGTACACTGAAACTTGATAATACCACTGGAAGAGAAAAGCTATTGTCCAGGGCATTATTACAAATAGAATGTGTTTCTGACTCTTTCCTCGGGGCCTATGTTGTGAATCAGAAGAGCAAAGTAGTCATTCAAGTGTCTCACCATAGGGTCACTCATGAGCTCAGGTTTTTGTTTAGCAGGACAGTAACTAACATAAAAGTTCCAGGCTGCTCCAGATTTCAGCTTGATGCTGAAATTGAGTGATGCTATTAAATCAGTTAAGTGATGCTACTTAATCAGTTCCATACTACAGAGGCAGCAGTATTGTTCTCCAGTTGTTGGCAGAGAAGCCACCTCAGGATGGAGAACACCAAATCCAGAGTTGTTGCAGGTATTAAGCAGCCTCTTGTTCTTTCAAAATCAGCACAGAAGCATTGGCTTCAGAGTCATCCCAATGCTGCAAAGGTACTACACAGTAGTGCATCATTCCTGCAGGACAAACCAATGGTAATGGTTCAGCTGCTGTCTAGAGTGAGAAAAAAAACATACAAAACTATTGTCATGCACTCTACAACAGAGTCAACAGGTAATCAAAACAATCCAAGGTGGGTTGAAATACAAAAGCCAAAAGTATAACTGGGCTTCATTGGCCTTTGAGGTAGGCTTTAATAGACTTTAAACAGTAGAGGCCAGGACTGGCCTATTGTTATTCAGTAGAACTAGAAGATAAAGGGAAATTAATTTCGTATTTTTTGGGTGCAACGCCCAGACTTATGATCTAGATTCATCTAATTGTACTTGGATCCACAGAATCAGTTCCACCCATTTTAATAAACAGAACCAATTGCAAAATTTGGATGCCTGTCAGTACTGAAAATCCAATCCAACAGTTGATGGCTTTGTTGCAATTCCTAACATTTAAAGAGTAATAGAAGAAAGAAATGAGTAAAGAGAGCTGGTTTGGCACAAGAGCCCACTGAAATGCTGATAACCTGAATATCAGGATATAGCCTGATTGTCAGGGATGAAAGATTAAAAACCTAAAGTGACGTTAAACATTCTTTTAAACGTTTTTGATTAATAGCTGATGATTCAACAATAAATATTAAACCACAATTCTTGGTGCTGGGTGAACCCCTTTCAGCCTCCTGATTGCATTTATAACCTTGAAAAATAATTATGGGCAGGCTAACATAAGACCTTCAAGGAAGCGAGATGAAGACCATAGGTGTTTTGATACAGTTTAATCTAATGCTGCTTCCAAAGGCTCCCTTAGCCCCACTCACTATCCCAAACACCACCATTCCCATATCCCAGTTTCATGAGGTCTGGAACAGCTGTATAAACATGCTATGCTTCCAAATACTGCAGGATGAAAGTTGGGATATTCTGCTTGAAAAATATAGAAGTTCTGGAGATTCCAGGTGAAATAGGCATGAAACGGACTGTGCTGAAATCGACTCTGTTTCAGACTATTTTCTGAGCTCTTATCTAGCAGGTAGAAGGAGAAACAACAACCTGAACAGGTAAGCACCATGTGCAAATCCAGTTTCCTGTAATAAATCAGGCTGGTAACTGAAGAACAGCCAATACCCTTCACCTTCAAAGAGGACCTTAATTTCTAGGCTTCGGCAGTTTCAGCCTTCCTTAATCAAGGACCACTTCCTCCTAGCATGTCCCCATCCCAGTTCTGAGTTTGGGAATGTTGACCTGGTGAAGAGGCAAGTGGATGTTGTATCCTTGCTGCATGGTGCTTTGAAGGACTAGCAGCCCTGCAGCATGTGTTGACCCAGGGCAAATTCAAAGTGAATTTGTCTTGAGTGACAAAAGCAATGCCATAAACAGGATGGTGAAAATGAAAATCAATTACTATGCCTACAGAAATACAGCAAGAAGATTAGCACCCCAAACTCTCTCAGCAGGCTTTGCTTGGAAATGCTTTTGTCTTTTGAGGTTGCCTCCCACTCTCTTTTTTCGTTAAAAGGTTAGAGTATAAGTTAGACAGGCAGCAGAGATCAATATCCACACCAAATTGTCAACAGTACCCCAATGTAAGGGGTGCTTACAGGGATAAGCTACATCTGCAGATGTCAATGTCTCTCCTTAAACACTAGGGTGGCTTGAAATCCTGCCTCAGAGATAAGGCCAGGCTTGCATCCATCTTTCAAACAGATCTATTCCAGGCCCAGTGAGTAATGCTGGGTGACAGTCAAGAAAGCTGGAGGGCATAAAAACCCCTCCTTTTTCGTATGCTATTTCTGAAAAAATAAAACACAAATGAAATAAACCAGGGGACTCATAAATCTGTAAAATTCAGGGGGTAAAAAAAAAATAAATTCTTTTCAACCAAGGATTTCTCAGACTGCTGAGAGTGATTTTCCATGCGTGTCTCATGCTTTCCACATCGGCTGTTTGGGCTGAACTGCAGGGGAAGAAGAAAAGCAAGATAAAAACCACCGCCGTTGCTTTCTGGAGGAAAAGCAGCTTCTCCAGAGGAGGAGAAGGGAGAAGATTCACCTGTGCCAGGAGAGGGCGCCGGGAGCGGCAGCCGCAGCCTCAGCTCCGCTCGCCCCCCGCCCCGGGAGCGGCAGCGCTGGGGATGCTCCACCTGCTGCGCTCCCCCAGGCAATTCCTTCATCCCTGTCCACCCCGCACAGCTGCTCATTCATCTTCTCCAAGCCGACATTTTTGCTCCCTTTGCCTGGCTCCATGTTAATGCTCGGCTGCCTTACTTGACACCATGACCTACTTTTTTTTTTTTTTTTTTTTTTTTTTTTTTCCCCTTTTTCTCCCGGAGAAGAGCAAAGCACTGCTTCAGCGTGGCTTGCAAGGAGGAAAGGTGAAATTAAGGAGTGATGGCAAAGCAAGCCAGGGCCCTTTGCAAAAAAGTCGTGGTTGTTTGTGAGAGGTAAGGAAAGGAGGGGTAAGACCGGCCCAGGCTCTCCAAACTGCACAGCTGAAAAGGAGGCAGTAAGAGGAAAAATAAGAGAAGGATCTTCTGTTTTGCATCTGAAAGGACAGGCCAGCAGTAACTTTACTGAAATAGGAGTGTTTTCCCACCTGGCTCACACAAAGATTAAATCAGCTGATTCAGAGGCAAGGGGAGGAAACATCCTAATGGACAGCAGCAGTGACTCAGGAGAGGGAAGATTGTGGCTCAGGAGACACCAGCTCATTTCCATCCTCCCCTACAGACATGATCTAAGGAAGCTGCTTAGACCCAGAGCCTCCAAGATAATCAATTACATGCCTGTATACCAGAAAAGTCAATCAGCTTAACCTTAACCCTGGGGAAATCCTCCTATCTCCACCAGTTTCCACTGCAAATTACAAATCTACAGTCCTTTGAGGATGTGGATTTTAGTATCCATATGTCTCACCTCCCTGGTGTTTGAGAAGAGATAAAATTTCTCTAATTCTGCAAGGTTTTCTGTGCAGCAGGCTGTCAGGCATGCCTAATAACTCAGTAAAAGGATATCTAAAAGAACTGGAAATACCTACTCTTAAAATAACTAGAATTTGGTCTGTTCTGTAAGGTCAAATAATCCTTCATGGATTTTTTTATTCTCTCATCCATCCAGAACTCTTTAGTTCTTGAGGATTCAAAAGCTTGGATGATTTCAAAGGTACCTTGCTCTGGTTTAACATGGTTTCTTGAAATACATGGATGTTTGTCCTTGGTAGCAAGCTCAAAGCACAACTACAGCAAGGCAAGTGGTATTAGTCTGCACTCTTAACAGGACTGAGGAGTCAAGACAAACTATTTCCAGGCTGGTATTTGCTTTCTTCATTGCTGGAGAACTTGCAGGGCAAAAACATCCATGCTTGCAGGTCAGGTCCAAAAGGGCCCTCGTGTATCTTGCTCTTTTCAATTTAGGACTTGGTTTGCAATAAAAGTCAGTACATATGTGGAACACTGACATTCATGTGATTTGGGATAATGCTCACTGGCAGAAGCATAACGCTGGACCATGCTCTAATTGTCTGACCTAAGGAAGAGCTCTCATCACCTGCAGCAGCAGCAGGCTTTCAGGTTGCACTCTCACAGCTTTAAACATTACAATGCCTGCTGCTAGGAAGGAGCAGAAGAGCTCTAAGGTGTAGCACTGAGCTTTGAGAGCTTCTCATAGGCAAACTTAGAACTCTGCCCTGTGGGATATCTGCAGAAACTCACTGCTCTGTACTTACTACCCCTGACACAAAGGCGCTGGTCTATATTGCTGCTGTTCAGGGAAAAGCATTTTGTTTCACTCACCTTTGAGTGTCCTCTTAGTGGCCATTCTTTGCTGAACCTGTCAGTAGCTGAGGCAGAAGGTGCTGAAGGATCAGCCTGTCACATCTGATCTAAGCACAACATGACACCAAGGCCCCATCCAGTTCTGTGTCCCAGACACATTTATCCTGTGCTGTGCTTGGCTGCAGTGACCCACAAGGCTGAGGCAGGAGATGCTGCAGCTGGGGAATGCTCTAAGTACCCAAAACTCTGCAACAGAGACAGTTGCAGACTTCAGCCTCTCTGCTATTGCACACCATTCATGTCACATGTTAGGAGAAAAAACAATACTGAAAGCTGATAGACTTGTCTTCACTACAGGATGCATTTGTGACTAGAAAAGTGGACTCCCAACCTCACTGCTTCCCCCAGCAGCTCCTAAAATGCATCTTCAAAGAAAAAACAAACAAACCACACCTGGACACTACTCCCAAGCACAAGACACTGTTCTCTTCTTACTATCTTTATTCCCAGAGCCATTACAGATCCCACCTTCACTGTTGAATCCCTACTCAGGGACAACACACAACAGCTCAGGACAAGCTGTTCTGTTTCCCTCCTATTAACATGGGTGCTGTTTCTTATTTTAGAGTGACCTGGGTCCTCTGGGGAAAGCCCTTGTCTCCAGTTCACTGAGAAAGACACAGCTTTTGCTTCTCTTCTCTTGGCATGGAGTGACCTTGCAAATGGTTGGGCTGGATGAATACATGGGAAATCAGTCTCTACCACCTAGACACTGAGTATCTGCAGTCTCCTCACTGAAGACCTGGAATCCTCCCGCAGATTCCACATGTAAGCTTCAGTGGCCACATCAAAGACTCAGGGAACTGCTTTCAAAAAAAAAAAACCAAAAAAAACCCACAGATTCCCCACAGCCTGTGGATGGAAGAGTAAAAGCATCTTCTCCCAGCTGACCTAAATGCAAATAATAAACACATACAAGACAACTGGGAAGATTAAAGCCCCCTGCAGTCTCTCATCCTAAACATGTGCTCTTAGGTTTTACAGATATGCAGCCAGCGTGCTCCAGGAACTACCTCTATCTTTAGATGTGTTAGCATGCCTAGAGCATACCTAAACAAGCATCTGGATTCAGATAAACAGGGTGCTTTAAGCAGACATCCCAAATGTTCCCACTTGCTACACTTTCAGTTCAAATCCCAGGGTGATGTTGAAGGATGCAACCTGAACTCCTTTCAGATGAAGCCAAACTGGGATATACATACCAGAGCATACCAAATGCACTCCAACCTTCAACACCCAATCCTAAGGACTGGTCCTTCAAAGCAGACCTAATGCAAAGTAAAACATCTGGAAATGCAAACAGCATTGGTGCTGTCTTCTCAACCCCATCTGATTTACCCTGGAGAGCCACTCACACTGTCCAGTGATACCACTCCAGCTACACACTGCAGAGGCAACCAGGTAAAGACACTCAGGTGTTGCCAGTGAGGAGGAGGAAGGCCTGAGCTCCTGTTCAGCCCACCTGTGCCCAGTTAGGGCTGGGCCCAACTGCGCATGACCAGAATTGGGGGACCAATAAAAGGTGGGCTTGAGAAGCCAGCAGGATCACTCTGGATCAGGCTGAGGAAGAGGATAGTTGCCTCTGGAGCGTTAGCACCGAGATAGACTAACTGATTCTAAGGGCAACTTTTGGATTGCTGTTCTTGCACCTTGGCAAGAACACCTACGGGACCTCAAAACACTGTGGTCCAGGAAAGGATTGTCTGCAACAACACACTGTGCCCACCCATCTTGCTGCTTTCACTCCTTTTGCCTGGTGCTCAGATGATCAGTCCTCCTCAGAGAGTCCCTTAGCTTTTGGTGCATGCAATTGCAACAGCTATTCAAACTGGGCCCTTTCCCTCCCTGCCCAAGATGTCTGAATAAAAATTAAATTAATTCATTGCAGTTTTTACTGCTTCCAAACTTGCTTTCTACAGATGATTCCCCCATTTCACCAGGAACCATTATACTTCACTTGCAGAAACCATTAACCCATTATGAATGGGCAATAATGGCCTATTTTGAAGAGCTTGGTTCTAGTTCCTCTGCCACAATAAACAATAGCAGCAAAGCTGCTTGGCACTGGGAGCCTTCTGAGAAGCTATTCATATTCTGGTGTTTGTGCACACTGCATGGTTTACGGCAGGGATTTTGCATTGTTTATTTTCTGCTCCTCTGCAGACTGTGGCATTGTTAAACAGCATGTGTCCAAGAGAATCCACCCTCTCCATGGGATCTCCTCCCAGCTATTACAGCACTTCCCAGAAACCTACTGAGCTCTGAAATAAACAAGTCTCAATGGGGGGACTGAGCCCACACCCAAGAAGTAGAGTGCCATGAAGCCTCCATAGCAATTTGGCTTTGCATGAGACCTTCCTTCTAATGAAAACTAATAAAAACTCTGTGTTGACACACTTCTTATTGGTGCTTTCTTGTCACTTACACGCAAAAGAGAAAATAATGGGCTTTTCTCCGTTTCTCAGAGATAATGGGCTTTTCTCTGACCTCCTCCAGTTGCTGTGTGAGGCACGAGATGTTTTTCTTCTTCTGACCTATGAGCTTGGTCACCCAAAGCATTCACACCTTGGACAGAAAGAGATCAACCTTTGGGGCAGATGAGCAGAGGGAGGGGGGTGCCGGGATTCCTCCCAGCACTGAGAAGCCACATGCTCAATTGGTTTGTTTTTCCTCATCCATGCAAAGTGAGTCCAATTGCCAGATTTGGGGACAGGAAGGAGTCTCCTCCAAGTCAGATTGCAGCAACAATTGTGTAAATAACTTTTGTTTGTCTTTTTTTCCCCTACAGTTTGGGGCCTGGTATATCCTCAGTGTCATCTAGCCATTGTCTCTTGGCAAAGACCCTCACAGCAGCACTGGGAAGCCTTTGCTGGCATTCTGCCTTGCACACATACACCATCTTTTGTCATGGGTTACAGAGAGAGGCTCTTCAACATGTCCTATTAGCAAAGGTCAGGAAGACCCTGCTGATCTAAACAACCCATATGTACTAAATTAAGATTGTGGCAGCTTTGATTCATTGATTCAAGCAGTGAATTTCATACTTACATTCCTAGTTTGTTTTGGTTTGTTTTGTTTTCTGGCTGGCAACAGATATCCAGCATTTCTGATGCACAATCAAATCAGTAGCAGTTAACACATGAGCTCATTATAGGATCTATAACTGGCAATCCACCTCTCTTCTGGGCCACTCTGTGTCTAGGCTGACAAGTAGTATCAATGATTGTCCTCCCTATGGCATAAGAGAAAAATTTTCTCAAATCTTCCTGTTAACAGAAGGAACTCTCAATCCTACATTTCACAGATTTTGTTACCTGACTTTAGATTTGCCCTTTTTTTTTGCATTGGCATTGAACAGCATTTTCCATCCATCTAGGTCTTTTGATGTTGCCATTTGTACGAGACATGCTCATTTTGCTCCTTCATAATTAATTCCCAGTATAGTCTAGCTCACACATAGTCAGAGCAGAAGCCCTTTGGAAGCACTAAACCCAGTACTAGGTTGCATTAAAATGATAGTTCCCATATGTCCTTATAAACACCATGCCAAACTGTATTTGTATTGTATTTACATTGTGTTAACATCAACCAAATTACCAGGCCAGCAGGAAAACATACATCCATTCACATTTCTAAACAAGGCTTATACTCTGGGTGAGCATTTTTTTTTTTTTTTGTAAGAAAAAGAGCAACATGTATGAAAAAAATAAAATAAAATAATTTTTAGCATAATCTTGGCCTGCCGTTTCATGTTACTTGCCAAAACTAAAACATCTGCATCCTGTGGTATCAGACTACTTGGGGACTTTGCTAATTCAGAGGCAGATAGAGTCTCATATGGGATTACCCCCTGGAGAGCTTCCTGTTCTGACATTTCATGTGGTTCAAAAAAGAGAATTTAAGCTACCGTGACTAAATTCTTTCTGTTCTTTACACTTGAGTTTATTTTCAAGTGTACAGCTCTTCAAAACGTGGAAGAAGGTGCCTTAATACAAACTGAGGATCTGAAACTACACTCTGGAAAGTTTCATTCCTATCCAGGGATATTTCCTGGCAAGCAGCCTCCCAATTTTCCTTGGCCTGGACTTCCTAGTTAGTAACTGATCAATCTCAAAGCTTGTAATAAGAGAACCTCACTGCAGTTTTACAGCAGAGGACCAAACCTGAAGTTCACTCTGTGGGGACACACAGAAAGTCAGAAATGCCAAACAGATCAGAGCAGCAGTCTGTTAAATCTATCCCTCCCCAGAAGCAGCAGAAGAGAGAAAGTTCCAGACCTCCTGCCCAGGGTCATGAAATCTTTTCCTGACCTGATGAACTGGGCAGTAGATTGTATTTTTAGGCAAAAAGCTGGAATATTTCCTTGTATCGTTCTGTATGGTTACAGGCAATGCCTCATACCTGTACACAGAAAATCACTAAGATTCATCCTAAAACCTCTGCAAGAGATCTCCAGTGCTACAGCAAACCAACTCACCAAAACTAGAGACCATAGTGAGGAGCAAACCTGAACCAGACCAGGTGCTGGGGACAAGCAGCTCAGCGTGTCACTCTAAACCCTGTTGCACAGACAAGTTGCATGACCTCAGAGCACTGGTATACAATAGAGTTCCACCATGGGACCACTCAGGCAGGCTTCGACCATTTTTTTAGCTATTTTCTCATAAATCATCACACTCTCCAGCTGCCCTTGCACGGGTAACTGGACAGTGGCAGCTTTCAGTCTGCTATGTTGTGCCTTGACCTAAATGGACAAGCAGAAGAGATAAAAGACCTTATGAATTGTTGCTCAACTGTTCATTAAACCTCTTACACCAGAGTGGAGGAGTGACCATAGGCCTTGATTCCTCATGCACTGACTCTGTGTATCATTGTGGACACAAAAAAGTACAAATTCAACCATATTTGTCATAGTCTAATGACAGTTTATAGCTATTATATTGATGGCAGAAGGCAAAGCACAATCATGTTTGGAATTCATCATGCAAGCCTCAAAATAAGTTTCTGCGTGTTCTTCAAATATGGGAAATTTTTCAGATCTAGAACAAAGGGAACACAGATCCCTACTCTCAAGCCAACAAAATTAGAGGAGATTATTTTCAGATAGTTCAGTTTTGAACTACACATGCGTTTTGTAGACAATGCAAGTGAAAAGCTTTGTACACAGGAACTTGGGCATAAAACCCAAAGGAGTTCCTGGGTGGTCATGTCCAACTCTCCAGACAGCCATATTTTACAGAGCACTTTGGATCATCTCTGCAGGCAATTTCATGCTCAGGTCTTGGATTTCAACAAGGGTATTCTCCTAGTTTTCTATTTGTGACAGTGGTGCCAATACGTTGCTACAAGAGCGAAGGGGAGTGTAAGTCAGTTACAAGGGGTGAGCAGAAGCAAGGTATGTGGTTCAAGAAAACATCTTGTGCATGAAGGATTCAAGCATGTCTATCCGTGGAAAAAAAATAAAATAAAATCACTCATTTTCTCGGAAAAACTAATCTGCATCAAGACTTGTGGTTGTTTCACACTTCTTCTTGAACTGAAAAAGCACATGGGAAGATGACCTTTGCTTACCCCAGCCCCTTCCCCTCCCTTGTTTCTTTGAGGAACTCAGAATCTGATCAAAAAGGATTGCCACAAAGCAGGTAGGACACACACAGCCCCTAGCATGCAGGATGGACCAGCCATGTTTCTAAGAACCAAGACACCCATTTTGCAAGAGAGAAAGCAAGGCACAGGAATTTGCCTGTGGTCCACAACTTATTTATAGCAACAACTCCATTTAGAGCTCAGGTCTTCCTGGCCACCAGGAAAGCATGGTCTGAGCTCTGGCCATCTGTTTGGGGGTTAGGCAACCTTGATCTCTGCCAGCTCCTAAACTTTGAAGAAAATAGGGTTGTTCTTTTTTCTTCCCTTAAAGGTCCTCCTTAGCTTAGATTTAAGTGCCTAACAGTAAAATTTCCAGAGTGCCTCAGTGATTTGGGAGCACAATAATTCCATACGGACACTGTGGTGAAGACTGAGCACTGCCCAACTCCCAGTACAGAAAAATTTTGGGCACTATCATTCTGCAAGATGGTATGGAAAGGAATAGTATCCAGTGAGCCTCAGTATAGCCTTTGAAAAACATCTTAGTAATACTTTGTCATGAACAGCATCAGTGCTGGAGTTGCTGGAACTCATTCCTTTGGGATATAAATTCTTTTTCCCAAAGCGATATTTAAACTATACAGTCATTGTTTTTGAGCACAGTTCAAGACATTCCTTTTCTCATAACATATATGTCTGTTCAGCCCAAAATTAAAAGAGTTATGAGAATGCTGAAGAACTTTCAATAAGTGAGCCAAACTGTATGTAATGGAATGTAATAAATGAAATTTGAATTCAGGGAATGTCCATAACCTCAATTATAGATTTTAGCTAAGGTAACAGAACATCTTAGAAAAGTCCAGATCTAGCCTGGAATTTACTTATGTCTTTTGTGATGAGCACATATCTTAATATTGGTCTGAGTCCAGTTTTCTTGACATTAACCCTGTTACCCTGAAGTGGCCCTTCCTACACCACCTGCAAAACCCAAACCAAAACAAAAAAACAAAACCCCAAACCAAAAACTAACACTGTCTTCCCAGAGCACTGGTGGGATCTTTCAGCTGAAAGGATCAACCAAGGGGTCATAAAATGCTGTCATTCAGCTTCAGGGTAGAAGAGAAATCCCCCCCCTCTTCTACAAAAGCTTCAGGAAAGGCTCCTACACCAGTATTTGCTGCTAGCAGAAGCTTTATTCAACATAACCTCCCAGGGGAAGTCTTACAAGCATGAAGGCTCTCCAAGACAAAGATCTCTTCCAACCAGCTGGAAAACAACATGCCTGCATTCCCACTCAAGATAGTGGGAATTCTGCAGAGTTATGCTACAGATTTGTGCAATGCCTCTTGTTATGATTCTATGGTACCCAAATACAATATGAAAGAAGGCATAGGTGGGAGAAGCAGCCTGTGATGAAGACTTCTAATTCTTGGTCTTGAATCTGGCACCCTTATTATACTAGCACAGGGGAAACCAAACTCCCCAGCACTGTGTATATGAGATACCCAGGGATGAGTGAGCACCTGGCTGCCCTGTGCATTCAGATCTCCCCTATTCAGAGAGATGCAGATAAAAGCTCTTGTTACTCCCTCACTGTCCATCACAGTCAGCATGTGTCATCCCTAACTAGTCACTCTCAAGCACAGAAGTGGCCCCTGCCCAAATCAAATCACAGTCCCGATAACAAAGAAAGGTAAAACAAGTTGCTCAGTGTCACATACCAGTTCAAGGCCAAGTCCAGAAGCCCTGAGTTGCAATCAAGGTCCTTACCCCCTCACCTACATGCTTACTACCACCAACTGACAGCACATGATGTGGATCTGGGGGTGAAAATAGACTTGCACCTGAACATGTTTACACATCAAAACAGAGTAGACTTTTTTCCTCCTTGGCACAAGTCTAACTGAGATTGCTACTGAAAAAAGCCAACCTCAGTAACATCCAAGGATCATGGAAAAAATAAGTCCTGCTAATGCACTGTCTGTTCAGTACAGAAAAAGCCTGAGCACCTCTAAAGCGAAGGCAAAGAAAAATAATATAATATAATGTGGAGCATAAAAATAAATAGTCACAGAAGATCGGCTTGGCAAAGACTTCACACCAGCTGAGCAGCTCTAACATCTGGGAGCCATGAGTGCCTCAGATCATGGGCTCCCAGACATGTGCTCAACACCATGAACAAAGTGTTTCAAAGCAAAGGGTAAGGTGGGGGCAATGCTGGATTTACTTACTGGCAACATCCAAATGGGAACTTGCAAAGGGGCCAGGAACCCAAGCCAGCTGGAGAGGACAGCCAGTTATTGTTCAGCAGGCAGGTAAGGATCTCACAGCACATCATCTACTTCCATCAGGGCCTCAGTTCCTCTTCTAGCATGGCCAGGCCTGCAGTGAGGAGTCCGCAGTTACCATCAGTTAATTACACCAAAGTTGCTCTCCTCAACTTATGAAACCACAGTCCTTCCCCAGAGCTAGGAGCACTACAGCTTAACCACGCTACCCCCCACCACCTCGAAAAAGAAAGAGGTGGCATCATCAGTATTGTCTTTGTTGCTGGGCTGGACTTTGACATCCCCAGTTCCTTGTTCTTCACCAAGAACATCCTATTGACAGCTGACTCTGAACTAACAGAGCCTACATCAGGTATAACACAGGGGCTACCACAGCCATGGGCCCTCATGGAAGAAAAGGTTCAACCATCAGGAAGAGAAACTACGTGCATTTTACTTTCCACAAACACCACATCATTTTCTAGAAAGCAAGAAAAAAAAATTCCCCCAACATTTTCTGCTCCCTAAAAACTGCCAACACTTCTCAAGCTGGGAAAGGTGAGTGGAGGGTCAGTTAACACCAAAAACCCCAAATAACTTGAATGACAGATATGTATTTTGGCACAAAAATTAAGTCTCCAGACAGCTTCCGCAAGGCCTAAGCAGCTTAACAAGCATGTGAAGACCAAGAAAATTTAAAATGGCAATGAACCATGCTGCTCTGAATTAGGTCATGCTTTCTTAGCCTCGCTGCTTCCATTATCCCTGACTTTAGCTTTGCCTGCTGCCCATCCCTGCAACCTTCCATCATGCTGCTCATTTACCTGCAAGTGATGATGGCTTTGTGATCAGATGTTAGCTTAGGTTTCAGACAGGCAGGGGGGCAGCTCCCATTCCAGTCCACCACACAGTTGTCCCACACCTTCACTTACATAGGTAGGCAGTGATTACATTAGCAGTCTACGTGATTCTGGTTCTGTTATGACAAAGATCATAAAGGAAAAGCTAACAAACTAAGAATGCATCAGAGTCTGCAGATCTCTCCCCTCCTCCCTATTCTGCCCTGGACTTGTGTTTCGGTTTTTTCCCCTCTCCTCTTTCCTGGGAAATGTGATGAAGGAGGGTGGAGTGGCTCAGGCTATGTACAAATATTCAGACAGTCTCTTAGCAATAAATGGATCTCAGTCAGTTCTATTATCTGTCTGGCCATGTCTCCCATTATCTGCTGTGAATTGTAGCAGCAATCTCTGGAACAACATTCAGACACCATCATTACTAACTTTCACACCCTCCAAAGACCACACTCTAACAAGGCATGCTGGATGATACTTGCCATTAGAAGAGGGAGCATAAAGGATTCAAGCTATGACTAACACAGTAAAAGACTCTGCATGGGGCTTTACATTCACTGACTCTGGTTTGTTGCTAAAGAAAATTCTAGGTTTAAAACCTAGACCTGCATTTTATGGCACCTATCAGCTGATTTACACAAAAAGCTGGCTTTACCCTTTTCTTGCTCACTACCCCTGCCCCCATCATCTTAAATCTTCATGGAAGGCTGCAGCTGGAGAACAAGGATGGCACAGAACAGGTCTGGCTGGAGGGAAGCCAGGGCCTCCAAACAGGGACCATAAGCCCAAAGTGATGAGGTTGTATACCCAACAGAGCTCCTGGGAGCCCTCAACACACCACAGGGAGCAGCGAGCAAGTCAGGGCTGAAAGCCACCACATGGCACTCAGATGGTTCCCTTTTAGGAACAGGAATTGTGGGATCCAAACCCACATCTGACTCCATTGTGCTTTCCACAAGCTCCCCAGTTCATTTGGGGCCCATCTGCAAAGCCTATATTGAAATCCAATATGCTTCCTCAGGGTAGGATGAGGGTTTGAAGAGAAGACTGCTTAGGTCTCCCTCCCACAGCCAGCAAGGCAAGGCCACAAACATTAACTCCACCAGTGCTCATTTTCTTACAGGTTTCTACCTGGCAATGGATTGGTTTCAGCCTCCCAAGCACAGAAGCTCTCAACAGTGGCTTTCCTGAAACTGGGATATTTCAAAAACCTCCCTCTCCTGCACAGCTTCTCTGATGCTTTTCTCCTTTGGATGCCTTTTTCATAGCAGGGCTTAATATATGACTATTACCCTTCATTCAGCATGGCTGAAAAATTAGTCATCAACCTAAAAAGTTATTAGGAAACATTTGATACTATGATTGCTTTCCTGTGGAATGAAGGAAAGGGAAGAGGTGGGGGAGGGGAGGTGGGTGAACCCTTGCACTTAACATTCTAAAAGGCTTTTCCAGACCAGGCACAGCTCTCCTAGGGATCTCAGCCCACAGCAGAGCACCCAAAATCCCAGCTTGACCCAGCTGCTCCCATTGCTGACAAGCCAGAGGCAGTGGCAGAGACTGCCTTAAATAGAGCTGCTGCTCCCTGCTGCCATCTCTCCAGGCAGCACCACCCATGGCTAACACACTCCAGCTGAAAGCCATTTATCCTGCAAAACTGCTTGCAGACCTCAGCTGGGAAACCTGGTGCTCCTTTGCCTGTAAGCTTTTGGGTGCAGGAGCAGGGCTGGATGTTGTGCTACCAAGATGGGGTGAGCTATGAAGCATCATGCCACAGGCTGTGAAGCCCAGGAAAGGGCTGGGGGCGAGGGAAGGAGCACAAAGGATAAGCTTCACAGGGTCCACTCAGGTCAGGGACCTGTAGCTGCTGCCACCAGCAACGTCTCTTATCACAAGTGTGTGTCCCCATGAGGACTTGCCTAGGCAAAGTGGCCAAGTGCTGTTGTTCTGCCTCCTCAGATGGCTTCTAGCCACCCCAAATTGCTGCCACAGGCCACCCTCTGCTCTTGGCATCACTCCTACTCAGCATCCCAGGAGCTCCTCCAGCTCTGCAGATAGCGTGATGTGCAAACCTGGACTGGACACAGGGAATGGTGCTGGAGGAAGGGAAGCTATGCTGGGAAGATAAAAGGGGAAAGTGTGAGCCCTGAAAGAGACTGTATGGCATTGACCACTATCACAAAAGGAGTGGAAGAACAGAATGTTGCACTTCTTCACAGCCATTTTTATACCATGCACAATCTAACTCAAGTAAACTCAAAGGCCAGAGTGCAGGAAGAAGTAACCTGTTGGTAGGAAACAAGAACCAACACTCTACAAAAACATGGCACTTCTTTGGGCAAGATTTTTGGAGAGGCAGAGTAAAACCATCGTATCTACTCACCCAGGCCCACTGCCCAATAGGTGAAAAAGCTGGGAGGGGGCTGCTGCTGGCTAACAGTCCTCGTGCCCCCATCAGGGCTGGCTGGAGCTGGCAATCTAATAAACTGTATTTTAAGTGGCTTTCTGTCAGGCAGTGCCAAACATTTGCAAAAGATGTTTTGTGGAGGAAGAAAAAAATAAAAGGCTCTCCCCCATTTTTATGGTAGTAAAACCATATTTGAATCATATACAGTCTATATGCTCCATAAAAATTCCAATTACTCTCCCAAACAGAGGAGAAACAGAGCAATTTCTTACATCCCACCCTTCCCCCTGCACTACCCTTTATAATTTTATGACGCAGCATTTATTTAAGTCGGAATTGTGCCCACCTCGTTCTGCCTTTCACATGGCAAAACTTCCTCTCTCTTCCCACTCATTAAAAAACAAAACAACACAAAAGAACCCCGAAAAACAAACCTGCAAATTTATTTCAGTGGAAATTTTGAAAAACATTATGAAGAAAAAAAAAAGCCTCCAAACATAAAGCACTCATGGACATCAACACTGTCCCCCCCTCCCTTTCCACAACTTTTTCCCTTTGGTGCATACATTTTTCCAAGGTCATCTCAGAGGCTTTTCCTAGTTGGCTATTAAAACAAAACAAAAAAAAAACCCCACGCCTGCCCCAAGAAGCACATGAAGCCATTGCTGTGGCTTGGATGGTTTCCCTGTGTATGGATGCCACGGGAGAAGAAGCAAGGTGGGAGGGGGGGGCTGATATTTTTCCAAGACTTATTCTCTCACCAGAGGAGGAGGATGAAGATGGAGTGATGAGTGAGGTTCCGTTTGTCCGGCAGCATGAGTCACTCAGCATCAGTTTCCGACACACTTTTTTTTTTTTTCTCCTCTCTTTCCATTGCAGAATTTGGTGTCATTTATTCCTTCTTCCTCCTCAAGCAAAGAGAGAAAAAAATAAAATAAAAAAATCCCGCTACCATTATGTCTAATTTATTCTGGGAACTTGTTTGAGGATGCACTAAACATGGTGGGGGAAGGGTGATTTGAAACACAATCCAAAATATAATCGGCTTTGGAAGCTTTTAAAGAGACTCCTTTAAGGCTGTGCCAAACCTTAAAGAAGGAAAACACTTCCACTAAATCCCTCCCACCATGAATGGGATTCTGTATGTCTGAGGCTTTTTATTGGCTGTGTGGTTTTTGGGTTGTTGGTTGGTTGGTTTTTTTGTTTTTTTTTTTATATCAAAGATGTTACTCTTTCAAAAATGGTCTGAGCTCTGCGGCTTTTCGGCAGGCAGCAAATTCTTGCTCCTGGAGCATGCAGTGATCTGACACAGCCCTCCCCCACACTGGGTTGGGTTCTCATGCTAAGATCTGGCTCTTGGAGCTTGAGCTGTTCTTTTTTTCTGGAAGCTGTTTTTCCCCTCTTCACCCTTTACAAGCAAAACTAAACAGAACTAAGCCCTTAAAAAGAAAGGGGAAAAACAAACAAACAAAAACCCCACACAAAAAAACCCAAAACCACACACACAAAAAAAAAAAAACAACCCACCCAAGCTTCACAGGGAGAAGAAACTCATCCTGGCCTTCCTACCCCTGGAACATCCCCATGGTCTGCAGGCAAGGGGGCAGTGCTGCCCACCCACCCTCCATCAGCTCCTTGCAACCATCCATCTCCGGAAAGTGAGGCAGGAGAAGGCCCCCCCAGTGGGCAGTTGACATGCACAGGACATCACCATTGCAGTCAAGGCCACTTGATTAACAGTTCTATGAGCAATGTATGGCCATGCCTGGTTATGTTGCTTCTTACCTCCCCCAAAATAACTCTTGCTCCAGATCCCAAATGAACAAGCCTGAGCTGTCCCTCTACTGTGACCCCTGTGCCAGAGTTGGATCAGGGTTTAAATGGTGATATGATCTAACCCAGAGATGAACCAATCCCCTGCACTGGCAGAGAGCAGGGATGAATGCAGAGTTCATCTATTGCTTTTGACAAAAACTGCTTTTCAGGGAGCTCTGGAAGGTCTGTTATATTTAATCTAGAGCAGGAGGTCCTGCCGCCCTGTAGCACTTTGTTTCCAACTACATTTAAATCCAGGTCTGGAAATGCATACCACTATCATTTCTGTCTTGCAACAACCTGCATTAATTCAGGTCTAGAGTATTTAATCCTGATTGTTTATTCTTGCAGATGCCACTTTTAGCTTCTGCTTCTCTGTCCAAGTCTCAGCCTCAGCTCCACCAGTCCGCTCTGTGCCAAGAGAGTAAACAGGAAAAGTCAGCAGCAGGAGAAGGCAGTGCTCTAGAAGCAGAGTCTCCTTTCCCAGTTCAAAAGGCCCAGGGAAAAGGCTGCAGGGAAAATGACAGGAAGCTTGGTTGAAGTGAACCCCACTTTGTCTGTATCCAGGCATACACCAGAGCCAAAGAAGGGACCTTTTTCCACTGACTAGGAGGTTGGGGACCTCAAGGCATCCTGCCCACAACAACCTCATTCTTCACATGTCATGAGCAACTTCACTCCTACATTTCAACTTCTCCTCTTGTGAAATCTCACCCAAAACTAGTAAGGCTCATCCTTGTACCAGTGACTCTTCTAATACACTTTGGAAAGCCAAACAGGAACCCTGGCACGCTGACAGTGCTTTCTATTTATTAATAGGCGTCTTATAAGGGACAGCTGCAGTTCAAATATTTTATCATTGTTTCTCCTCCTTCCCCTGGAGGAGCGTGTGCTCTTGGACTCCACTGCAGCTATGTGTAAATGGCTGCAGCAGAAGGAAGCTGACTGGAGCCAGACCTTTCCTATCCAGGTGCTGGGTGACTCTGAGGGCACAGCATGGTACAGGTCACGATGCATCCCTGACCAGGCTTTGTGCCATGTGCCATGCCGACCACTGATTTGCCATTTTCTGCTTGGCTGCTCTTAAAACACTTGATTATTTGAGACCCCAGAGCAATCTCAGAGACCCCACGAGAAATAACTCCCACTCAGTCCTGATTTCCTGTTTACAATGACGTTTTGGCATGTGTTTCCAAGCCAGTGTTTAATCTTTTCACTCTGCCACATTGATTTTGAATCATTCTAGTTTAAGTGCTATGAGCACCAAGACAAATATTTTTCATGAGTCTCAAACCACAAGTATCTTTATTGACCTTATTTTTAATTTCATCATAAATAATCCCAAGTTTAGCTTGACAGGATCTATCTTCCACAAGGTACCAGAGGCCTTCAGATTAAGAACCAGTCCCATGAAAGCAGCCATTTAATAGGATTTCAAGGCAGCTCTGAAAGGAATGGGTTCAGACTTCCTGCCCCACAATAAAAAAGGCACATAATACTCTCCAGGAACGCAACACTAGCTGCTCTGGAAGAAAACCACACTCATCCAGATTTACATTTCATATGCATTATGTTTCAGTAGCTGTCAGAACATAATCAGCATTTCCCAAACAAAAACATTATTTCTTAAAGGAAGATGGAATCCCCTCCCTAAGCAACCAGTGGGTCTCAGTCTGACTAGAATGGGCTCTGAGCACTGTCACATCCAGATGCATGTTTGTGGCTGTTTCCAGCTCCAGACAAGTTCAGTGCAAACTGAATGGCAAGCTCCCTACACACAGGAATACCGTGGGAGTTTCTGTAAAGGCAGCTTTCTGCAGAAAGCTCACCGTATTTTTCTTCCCTGCTTGACAAGTTGTTATTCAAAGCTCCAGCATGACCCAGCAGAATGTGTTTTTTTGAATCTGTGGAGGAACCCAATTTAAACATCGTAAGTTACAGGGAAGAAAAAAAAAAAAGCCAACCTCACATTGGGGTTTGTGTGCCAAACCTCACCATATAGACATGTGCAATTACAGAACTTCCTGAAATATATTTTTGCTAGAAAGAGAAATGGATAAAGGTTACATGAAACTTCGAAGAGCCTCAGGAAAGGATGCAGGATCATTACCAAACAACCCACTGAGTGGGGAAAGAAAACCACAGTGCTCACTTTCAGATGGCAGTCAAAGGCCAGGCTCTCAAATATGTATGACAGAGGAGGCACCCACATGCACTGCATGCCAGCATGGGTTTTTTTAAACACTGACTGTACCTGGAAGCAGCAGGCCTTATGTCCCTTGCTGTGGATTTGGTGCTCCTGGCATGAACTTGCTCATTCATTCTCAGGGAAAAAAACACATTTTTTTTAACAGCAGTGTGTTCTAATCTCAATTTCTCTAGTCTCCTCCTAATATGTCAGCACTTCTGGTCAACTGTTCAGCATCACCAAGAGAGAGCTGGAGCCTCTCCCAGTACAAGTGCCCACATCTCACCCCCTGCAGGGCCCTGGGACAGACATGGTTTCTTCAGCCTTCATTGTGTTCTGATGTGCTCACTCGTACAGTTGTTTGTGACCTTTCTTGAGGATTTTTTTTTCCTCTTTTTTTTCCATGATACTTATGAACCTCAATTTTGTATCCAAGGTTGTTATCAGTGATGTCGATTATACAATGGTTGAGCAGCTGCTCCCCCTGTTGCTGGCCTTATAGTGCCATGTTGAAGTAGACAGCAGATTTTCTTGTGCCATTTAAAATTTGCTGTATCATGAATTTCCTTTCAATTGCAGAAAAACAGCTTGAGTACTTTTCCTCCTACATCTTTACTTCAAGCTGCTTTTACAGTCCTCAGTACATCCTTCATCATCTCCTGCCTTAAATACATATCCCAAGGAGAATAAATGGGAATTTAACACAGAACAGTTTTTCCCACATGGTACCCAAAGTCATCTATAAACACAAAGATAGGAACTACTTTAAAATAAACTTCACCAGAGATTTTTGTCTGTGAAAGCATAGGTTGTGTGGTCATTCACTTGTTACGATGTGCTGTATTCGGTGCTAAAATACAACTACTGAGTGAGAACTCAGAGGCACCTCACTAGGTGCAGAGGAGCAACAGATAATGTTTGAGTACTGGAAGGAGAGCAGTATCTATCATGCAACTGAAATGAAAGGGGGACCTTTCTTCACCTCAATGTATTTTATAACATTCTAGATGACTAGAAGGAGGTGGCCCCAACAGCAAACTATCACAGTTATCAGCAATTTCCCCTTCCGTGCACAGGGTGAGGAGTGTGGTGTGCCACATCCCACCACGTAGGAAGTGTTAACAAGCACTGGCTTTTTCACTGCAGGCATAAAGCTAGGAAATATCAAAAGAGACCTAACTCTTCCCCTTTCATGTCTTTCGCTTATTTTTTCCTTCTTCATCTCAAAGATGAAAGAAGGTAGCTGAATTCACACAGGGTGACCTCCTCTGTGACTTCCCTTGCAAGGTGACAAACACCAGCACCACTGGGAAACACCCATTTACCAAACCTAAAGTTTGTGGAGGAATCTGCGTCAGTGCCTCTTATATAAAGCAAAGCTCGCATGACGTACAGAGGAACACAGCTGCCTTTTAGTCTGCACATCAAAGGTTCATAAATGGGTATCTCTTTCACTGAGGAGCTACTGGTCTCCTCTTCCCTCAGCCTCCTTACTTGACATTCCCCATTTCTACCTTGCAAAACTCCTACTGGGGCCTGAGACTAAAGTGAGCCTCTTCCTCACCCAGTATTATCCCCAGCAAGGAGAACCAGCGGGTCAATTTGTCTTTTTGATGCTTACACAATCCTACCTCTGTCCCTGTCTTTGCTGTGCCCCTTTTTACTGTACTAATGAGGACGGAAAGCAAATTTTAAAATGTTGCCATTGTCAGTGCAGCCAGGAGCTATGACTCAGAATACACAGAGGCTGCAAATCTGGTGACTAAGATGGAGCTTTTTCTTCCCCTCTCCCCCTTTTTGTTTCTCTTTAGGGTTTTTTTGTTGTTGCTGTTGTTTTGTCATTTTAATTTTTAAAATCATCACATTAGAGAATAGAAAAAGACTTTGACTCTTTCTCAAATTTACTGTATGATTAAACACTTCTTCTGTAGGCACCTTTTCAGCTAACTCCAGTGACAGATGAGGTCCTTCATACTGGCAGTTCTGCATGGTCTAAGCAGCTCCAGAAACTTAAACACCTCCCTGAAGCCCTTAGGATTTGCACATCTGGGCTTTAACTATGCAAGATCCAGAACCCTTGATGTCTTCAGACTTTGAGAACTTCTGCTTGAGCCAAGGGGATGCTGTCAAAATAGACTCCTTTACTGAGTGACTCAGTGCTGCTTTCAGCCAGTGCCAGAAGCCAAGTACAGAGGCATGAGGAAAACAAACAGAAGTTACTGAAGCATTTCAGAGTCTTCAGAAAAGTTTGCTTCAGTTTTAATTCCAGTAAAGCTCAGGGAAGGATGAAGAAGAAAAATATTTCCTAACCAGATCCTCCATGCAAAGAGTCTTACTAGTCAAGCACGTGTAAATTTTCCAACAGTTTTGTATTTGTAGTCAGGACCTGCAAGGATCCACATCCAGACAACAGGAATGACAATGCACATACAGAACCCATGGAAAAACACTGTGTAGATACCAACTGAAGTTTAGTCCTCAGCTCTATTCCCACGGCCATTTCCCTGGAACTCCATAAGCGTTTCAGAGCAGAACTCATACTCGTTGTTGTTGTTTAATGTTTTTGAAGCACTATAATCACTTTATGGAACAGCCTGGCAGACACCAAAGGCTGCATGCACACACACACAGGTTTGCTGGGAACTCTCGCCCAGGAATGCTCAGCTCAGATCTGGCCAGCTTTTCATACAACTCAAACACTATTTAAAGTGTGAAAACCAAAGCTCCATTTGGCTAAAGTTGGAGAAAAAATGTTAAACCTCAGACACACTTACAAAATACTTCCATGCCAAAGCCTACCTTGGATCTGTATTCATGCACCCCTTTTTAGGCTGGTTGTGATTAACATCACTTTGACACCGGGGAAAAGGAACCATCAGACACATCATCAGCTTCTTCTCTCCTGTCTCCCACTAGAAAAAGTAGCACAGCTCAAAGTAGGACAGCTAAGCAATAGCATTATCACTCCACAGGCTTGTGATAATGCTTCAATGGAAAATAGTACAACAAAAATGTTGATATGCCATGTAAAAAATTAATTTAATCTAATCTGGGCCAGAGAACACCAAAATACCTTCTTCATGACAAAACAGTCATTTCATAACATTGCCAAACAGCAAAGGGAAGTTCAAGTCCATGAGAGTGCAGCTACAATGATATAATTTTAACTTTAACCACTTAAAATTTCTCTAAACTATAACTGTCTACTTCCTGGGGTTTATGACGCTGTGATTTGGAATAATTCATACAGCCTACTATTTATTTTTAAACCATAGTTTCCTATACGTGCATACACATGAACTCAAATCCATCTTCATGAGAATTTCCTAGTCTTTAAAATTATCAAGAAAGCTACACAACCATACATGGAGCTCCAGTCTACAAGCCCAGCAAGAACACAGGCTCTGCCACTGGACGCAGCTACAGCATCTGTAACAACAGCCAATCTCAGGGCCCAGACAGATGCTCAGCTCACCTCCTTCCATCAGGTCACCAAATCCATAATGTCCCTTGGCACACACAGCCACAGAGGAAGGGTAGTGATTGTCCCACCATGGATTTATCTTCATCAGTAGCCTATCTGCAGGCTGGTTAATCCTAACAGATGGTAACGAGTGATAACATACCTTAATAGCAAGCTGATGTCTTTAAACACAGCTGTGCACAGGGTGTCTCTGAATTTTAGTAGTACAGAGAATCTCAGATGCTGTTTTCTTCCATCTTTACAGTCATGCAGAGCAGAAGAAGCATTTAGTTTCTCCTCCTAATTTAAACATTTAGTGTCTCCTATTATTCAAGGTAGTTAATGAAGCAACTTGCAAATTCTCTGAAAAACACAAATGCCATGCAAAGTCCAAAGGCTACCAATTTAAGGAAATCATTAGGCTATCTTCCTACACAGGACAAAAGGAGTTAACTGGCTTTTTACATAAAATAGAGCCTCTGATTCATCACTGCACCACCTGACTAGCACAGTAAGACCAATTTAGGCAGTTTCTAACAGACTACATAATCCAAACCAAACAAGTCAACAAAATTAGACTAAAAACCTGTGCTTCAGGGGGAGATTCTGACCTAGCCCTAAAACAGCAACTGCAAGTGCTTCAGTCAGTGTTTGTAAGGTCACACTCCCCTCATCAAACTGGAGATACAGAAGACAACTTCAATGCATTTTCCCAATTAAATAGCTTGTTTGGATCTCATACGACATTTATTGACTCCTGGGCCTGTATTGATTCTGAATAGTCTAGCTAAGGTTTAGTAAATGCCTTGGAGATAAATCAGCATGCAGGTAATAAACTGCAGATCACATAAGCAAACATTACTTAATTATATTCCTATGAATATATTGAGTCTGTAATGAATTTTTGAGGCATTTAATTATCAATTTGACAAGATAATCTAGAGGTAGTTAATGACGGACCAGTAAATTGTTAAAAAAATACAGACATTTAATAAGTCTCCTAACTGACACTGAATTAACTTGCTTTAGCCATCTGGTTAAATAGACAGCAGTTAATTACAGAGCGCTTAAACAGTCTCACAATTTTAATATATGACCCTCTTTCCTGTGCTGTAAGCATGCAGCAGGAGACAAGGGTTTTCTCCATGTATTTCCTTCAGATAGCTGAATTACCTGCTGCTGCAAACCCTTTCTCTTCAGAAAGATTCAGCAGTTAGGCCTTTCTTATTTATAAGTGCAACGGACCCCTCCCTCTCCTTAGGGATCAGAAATCACTGTGTTTTAGTGCCTACAGGATTAACAACAAAGGTAGAATTTTCCCCTCCTAGGAGGAGTAACACTTTGGAAATGGAAGCGGTTGCCATGAAGCTCCAAGTGGTTCATGGACAGGCAGAGACGCCACTGAACATCCAGGCCAGATGTGGGTATCTGAATATTGCTGTCCAGATATTCATGTATATCCAAGAAATGCTTAACCCAGTGCTGAGGCGTAGCTCCTTCTTTGGATAAAATCTGACACTTCACTGCAGCAACTGGTTCAGCACTGACTCATACAAAGATGATCACTTGCCATAGTGTTTTGGGAGCACAGGGAGGGAAAACAAAAAAAATAAAAAGGCAAATGAGCCAGCACCAGAGACAAGCATTAGCTGTTCATCCCAGAGGTTAATGAGTAAGGGTAACAAATATTGATGGCTGTGACACCGTCTCCAAGAATAGCCTCAAGCTGCACTGGGGAAGTGCAGCTTCCTCGAGCTGGGGAACTTTTGGCAATGGTTGGTTTGAAATGTAAAACACTGCTGATAATCTCGGGTTATGCATGAATAAAACATTGCAGATCCTTAATCAGCTAAAGAAAACATATGCAGGTCCTTTAAGAAAAAGACATTTCAGGAAGTAGGTTTAAAGAGAAAATTTCAAGTGCTGGGTCTTTTAATTTCTTTACTTTGGGGGCCTTTAAGGACTGAGCTTTTTTCCTCAGTAATTATGCAGCCTAAAAGCCCTTTCTCCAAAAATAAATAAAAACATTCATGCAATATCATGAATCCAAGAAGAAGGTCTTAAAAGAGCCACCAAATGTTATAAACCCCAAAAACTTAAGCAAAAAGCCCAGGGACCCTTACTCAGACAGATATTTGCATGACAGTACAACTACACCAGGAACATCATTTAGCTCTTAAAGTTCCTAGCAGCTGTGGTTAAGTAGCAGGATTAGTGGGTGGAGTACTCCATCACAGCCTCCTTAAGGTAGGAATTAAGGGAAGACACCTTTAGTCTGAAGAAGTCATCATTAAGTCTGTTTCTCTGCCTGCTTTATTTAAGTCATGTCATGTTCTTCACAACTATGCCAAGAAAGAATTAACATGGTTGTTGCAAGACACAGTCCCCAAAGCATCATTCTTCCAACTTCACCCAAGTGTCAGGTGATTTCTGCCACCTCTGCTCTGCCAGCTGTGCTGAGGGCAGCTTGGACACCTGAGGAGGGTCTGTTGCCACCATCTTCAGCGTCAACTACAGCCCAACTGTTCCTGCAGACCTGTTCTGCCCAAGGAACCCAGGTGTTCCCAGGTCTTGCCTGCTTACCTAGCTCTCCCAGACTCATCACTGATTTCTCATCCACTGATCTGTGACTTCTCTGCAAGAGGCACACGGTTATTCTAGGTCAAATCATGGCAAGAGCAGCTTCTACACTGACATCTCCTCTTCAGAGAGCAGTAATTGAGGCTGTAAAAAAAAATGGACAGCCATTCAGGTTGTGATGGAGGTGGGACCATACAGAGCAAAGAGGGGAAGCAGAGCTGAGTTTAACCCCATGCTTTCCTCATGCTGACACCGAGCCAGAGGAGGTCACTGGCAGGGCTGTGCTCTGCAGGGCACTTGCTCATTCCCAGTTATTTTGGGCATGCCATTAGAGAAAACATTTTGCCAGAGTGTTGTCAGATTTACCAGCAGTTCCACATGTGAAACGCAGCACATGCATCACCAATGTGCTGTGCTGTTTTTCAAAAGCAATCTTGGTCCCAGCACCCCCTGAGATGTCTAGAAACAGGCTCGCACCGCATGCCTAGGACAAGCATGGCCTAGGGTGTTCCTGGGCTGGCCAGTCATAGAGTGGGTTGGCCATGGCATGCAGCTTTACTGTGACCTGGGACATCAGCTCACAGCCATGACCTTCTTAGGATCCTTGGCCAGTGCTGCTATGGTCCAGGATCATTTGAAAGCCACCATGCTGCTCTCCAAGACATCTGCTTCCTCTGACCTACCCCTCAGGTTCCCTCTCCTGTAATTTCTTACCCGAGCAGGCAAGACACACCCCCCTGCACCAGGGCAGGCAGCTGTCCTGCCCTGCTGGGGCTGCAGAGGTGGGCTGTGTGTGCCACCAGCCCCTCACCAGCATGGATGAGGATGCCAGCCTGTGCACACCCCTCCTCCCCTTGCCACAGACGGTTGCCGGGGTTTCTCTTTGGCTGCTGCTTTTTGGGCCCAGCTGCAGGAGGGCTCTGCTCCAACACAGGCTCAGCTGGGCTAGCACAAAGGGAAAACAAAGGCCCACTCGCTGGGGATCTGAGCCTTTTGAGCCCCGTTTCCTTTTCCGATGCTTTCATTTCCTCCAAGCAAAATGCTGCTGAAAGGAGGACAGTGTCACCGTGGCTGCTGCTGCCACGGGCACAGGGGCTTGGATGTCAGTAGCTGCTCCTTCATCTGGGTCAGTGGTTTCAAAGGGGCCTTCACTCAGCTCCTCCCTTAGAGATAATATTTCTTCTAAAGAGCACCACGCAGGCAATCGGTGGAGAGATGAGAACACTCTTACCTTAGAAGCAGTCAGCTTTGCCTGGCCCATGTCCCTACAGCAGATGCCAGCTGAGGACATTCAGGAGCAAGCAGAGGCAAGGCAGAGCCTAGCAGGAGCTTCTCAATTTTTGGCATTTGCTCTGCAGGCTTCAGGGCATCCAGCAAACCTAGGAGAGAGCTTGGGGAAATCAGGAAGAACTGGGGTCGTTCCTGCTTGGGCAGTTAAGCCATGGGGTGGGAAAGGGGAGGAGGGAACGAATGTGGCTTCACTTACAACATGGGCTTTGCTGCCACTGCCTTGGACACTGAGGGAGCTGGGGAACTCCGTGTTAGAGAAGGGAAGGCTGTTTTAATGTAAAAGTTTTTGGCAAGTGACAAAGTTATCCTTGCTGGGTAAGGAAAAGGTGCTCATCCGCACCTATTAATATTCCTTGACCTGACCAGAACTTTTAAAACAAGCCATACAAAAAGATTTCCTAGAGGCGGGGTTCCTCAGTGACCGATACCACCCCAGAAACAAACATCTGACTGTATCTGCCTCCGTCAGGCCCTCAGGAGAGCTGTAATCCCTCTAAACGCTGCCGCCATCTCCTCATGCTCCCCCCTCCTCTCTCCTCCCCACCGACCCCGGTTCTGAACTCCCCCGGCCCGAGGCTCTCCTGCAGGGTCACCCTTCACCGGCTGCTCCGCCCGCCGGTCCCGGGCCGAACCCCCCGGCCTGTGCCAGCCCCGGCCCGTCAGCAGAGGGCACTCGGGGAGAAGGATTGCGGCGGGGCTGGCGAGAAGGGGCGGTCGTCCCCGGGAAGGTCCCAGCGGTGCGGGGATGGCGGCGGTGCAGGGAGCCGAGCTGCCACCCCCACCCATCTGTGCTGAGATGGCTCAGAAAGGTCAGGCTGTGGTTTCTAGGGTGCAGGATGCTACTATCAGCCAGAGAGGGTCTGCCGGGATCACCCGGGTCCTTCACCAGGCTCCTCTTCCCCGGAGGTATCGGCATCAGGACTCGGTGTCTCATGGATCGCACCGAATGTCTGAGACACCAGACACGGGACTGTCCTTTGGCCCGGTCTGCTGCAGGACCCACTGTACTCTTGGGATGTGGTTGGCTTCCACCTTGACCAGCCTGGCTCATCTGGAGACACCCAGCTTCTGGAGACAGCACTGTCCTGCTTCTCCCTACCCCAGGAGCACTGTGGCTTCTTCTAAGAAAGCGTGTGTTTGGGTGGAAAAAATGGGGGTCCCAACATAACGGCACCAGGTATAGAAGTAAGCAGTGGGGTTCTGGGACAGCCCAGTCAAACAGGTCCCAAGGATGGAACTTCTCAGAGGGAGAGAGATGGAAGCAAAGCACTTCCCCTCTCCCATCCACACCAGTGGCCTCCATCCTGTGATCTCACTGAGCAGCCACCGAGGGTTGTTGGGGATGGTGTTTGTGGAGATGCAGCTCCCTGCCCCTTGGCTGCCTCTATAGCCAGGATCCCCAGTTCTGCAGAAACAGAACAGCCTGCAGAGCCCTCACTGCTGCTACCAAACAGGTTTGTTTCAAATGGCACCAAGTGAAGTGGGCTGCCTGGGTTGAGCTCAAGTCCCTCCTGTTGGCTGCTGTTTTGCAGCACTACACCTTTTTCCCATGGAGGGGAACCAGCCTGGTCCCAGCGCCTCCATGCAGGAAAACAACTCATGGAGATGGGAGTGGCCAGAAATACTGTGCACAGCTCTGCTGGGGCTGGTGAAGGGCAGGTCCACAGGTCCTGTTCAGACCACAGGTTGGAGTGATAGCACCTGGTTCCTGCAAAAAGACCCTTCCTCTGGGCCCCTCTAACCACAAACTACAGGAGCAGTGCCACTGGAAGTGACTGGTTTGCTCCAGTAGCCTCTTTACAAGCACCAAGGGACAGCTCCTGGGGATCCTGGGGTTTTTAGAGGCCACTTACAAGCTTTAATACTGAGCTGGGGAGAAGAGAGGGGGGTCAGGGAGGGGCAGTTGCCTTGACTGCTTAGGACTTAAAGCTGTAAACCTCTTCTTCCCTCACTCATTGCTGGGACGTTTTTATTGGCGAGATGAAGGGAGACAGAGCACAGCTCCACAACTTGCTCTTCTTCTAGAGGTTAATGACCCAGTTAGCAGCTCTTGGCTGCATTTCCCGACATTTTGCAGACATCAAGACCCGTCTCCCTGCCAAGTACATTCTGTTCCCTGGAGCTCAGCCAATGCATCTCAGATTACTATGTAATGCGACAAAGAGGGAGAGCTGGAGGTGAGGGTGGGGGCTGGAGGGGAGATACAGGAGCCTTGGATAGGGGGCTGGGAGAGAGTGGGAGAAGGGGAAGCACCACTTCTAAATTTAACATCTGAGATGGAAATGAAGCTCCCAAGGTGCTTATTTGCTGGATAAAAACGTGAATCCCAAGACAAATTGGAGTGATGCTTCTGGGAAACAGATGCAATCAGCAAATAATTCCCCCCTAGGGACTGTGCAGGCCTGAGCTTCCCAGCTCTGCTGACAGTTGAGCTCCAGCTTCTGATGCCCTTGTGCCCAGGATAAATACTGCTAGGGAACTGGGTCTGCCTTCTTGAATGAGAGTCCCCTATCTTGAGAGGAACAGGCCTAGCCAGAAAAATGGGTAGTGGCTGAAGAGAAGAGGAAGAAGTTCCTATGTGGTCTTTCATTTATCTTTTTGTACCTGGAGCAATAGATGCTGTTCAGATGCACTGTGCTTGGTAAGCTTGGCTGCTTCAGATCCAGTCACTTGCACAGTAAAGGGAGGACAGCCAGACCTGAGGGAAGGCTCTCTTGGCAGGGGTTGAATATGCATCTCACAGAGCAGCTGAGCTACTGTACCTGTTAGCAGCAGGTACCTGCCATTGCTGGAGGTCAACATGATCACACACTCCACACATGCCTGCAAGTCCAGTGAACAGTCTGGTGTCCTCCACTGAGCCATGCTGGGGTCTTCTCCTGCAGCTCTGCTGAGATACCTTGGCACTGAGATCCCCTGGACCCTTGGAAACGTCCCCTCCCAGGTATCCTGTGCCATGTTTCTGATAAAAAACCCACATTTTTTTCTAGGTGCTTCCTTGAACCAGAAACCCTCACATGTTGTCAGTTTTGAGAAATCGATTTGGGATCCTGACCCGAGAAGAACCTTTGCAACCCTTCTCTCTAGGCTGGCATTTCTGTTACAGATTGCCCATCTTACCTAGGTGAAGTATCTCCTGCCAGTCCAGCTCTGGGCCTTGCTCACAGCTGCTCTGGGAACCTTCCAGCCAGACCTGCAGCTCCATCATGCCCTTGGCACTTCCCTGATGATGTATCACAAACCTTTCTTCCCTCAGTGCACAACCTCTGGCATATGGTCTTGCCAGTTCTCCCTTGCCAGGCTGGGGATTTACTTCCCTCCCACCCTCCTACAGTTGTGTCAGCTCTAGTAGGTTCCAGCATATCCCTCATAGACATCCCAGACTTGGGCTCCTCTGCCCAAGCTCCTCACCACTGTAGCAGCTCACCTGGTCCCATTCCTCCTCTGCTGCTCTTCTCAGACACAGCCATGCTGCTGCACCATGGTTCCAATCCCAACCCGTTCTCTCTCCTGCTCTGCTCCTGTCCTGCCTGCCTGCTCCCACTCTGCATCTCCATCCTGCAGGGCATAGGCTGCTGTTGTAGGGCACTGATGGTGGAGGTGTCTCTTCTCCAGCTCCCAGGACACTCAGGGCAGAGCCTCTTGGAACAGCATTCTTGCAACCAGAGGTGCTGGAAAACCATCCCTGTGAGTCAGCTCTGACCAAAGTGTGCACGGACAGTGTCAGGAGCAGTGAATGAAGGTGGGACTCCCCCAAATAAAGCAGGAGGTCTGGGGAGAGTTCAGGGGAATAGGTTGTCACAAACAAGGTGTCAAAGCCTGCCCACAGGACCCGATATGCCCCATGGTAAGGCCCATACCACTGGCATATCCAACATTGCTCTAAGCCCTGCTTTTTCTCCATGGTGTAGCAGGAGAGGTCTGGCAGGGTCTGTTCCCAGGGCTCAGACAAAGGGTTAGTCCACACCATTGCAGTGTAGCCAGGATATGTGCCAGGCAGGGGATCTGCTCCCCAGTTTGACAGTGTCTGTAGGGGAGCCAAGCTCTCTGGCAGCACCTCAGGGCTCCTTCCCTGCTCCGATGAGTGCAACAGTCCCTGTTGCACGATCCCTCAGGATGCTGTCTTGTGAACTGGGAAGAGAAGAAACACATGAGGTCTGGTTCAATGGGACTGCTTATCTCCCTGGAGCTGAGCCCTCCCTCCTCTTCAGGAATTATTTCCTTGAAAGACAAGAAACAGCATAAAACAGCCTCTTGCTCAGCTCCATCTGCTGTGCAGGGGCTGGGTGCTGGGAGGCCACGATTGCTCACCATACTTGCCAGACATGGCTTTAGGAGGATTTTTCACCACCTGCAGTCAAAGAAAGAAGTGAGTCAGGTTTACCTCTACCAGGAGTTGCTCAGAAAAGTTCTGAAAAAAATGTGTTTCTACAGAGAGGAAGTTCCTCAAAAAACACAGTAAATGCCAGCATCTAAAAAATCTGGCACTGTGGTACTTCACTGCTAAGCATCTGTCCTCAAGGGCAGCCCCACAGGGAGAGTCATAAGGGGGCAAAGCATCCTTTAAAACATAAGCCTAGGCTAACCACAAACACACAGCCCTCCCAACTTCTAATCCACACTTCAGCATCCTCCGAAGGACAAGAAGGTCCAGACACAGTCCTGTGTTGTAGTACAGCTAGAAGGAGGGCACAGGTTGCAGGAAGGAACAGCTCCTCACTGTGACTACTCTTATGATAGGAGCTGGTGGAGGCATCCATGGAGTCTCAGTTTTCCAGCAAAGTCAGCCTTACCCTCCTCTCCTGGCTCACGTCCTTCCACAGCAGACAACCTGCTGTGAAGATGAACTCACGTCACAGCACACTGATAAATGCTGCACAACCCCAGTGTGAAGTCAGAGCCCTGGCCCAAAGCTCCTCCATTTTGCTGCCCAGCAGAGCTGTTTGCAAGTGGAGTGAGTTTCAGTCAGCAGGGATGGTACAGATGATGGGGAGCAAATGAGGAAAAAAATTGCCAGAGGCAGTTCAACATCTGGTACAATGCTGAGAAGACTTAAGTTTGGGTGATTACAATTTAAGTATTGCTGCTATTACCACTTCCAGAAGAAGCATTTGAACCTTTATCAGGGTAAAAAATAGCAGGTAGGTGACTGCTAAGTTCTTCATACTTTTTTCCACCCTTCCCCCACAGATCTGTGATGGAGTAGAAACCATGGCAGTGAACAAGCACCAAGGCCAATAAGTATAAAGACAGAGAAATGTTCCAGCCCTTTTATGGAACAGGTTGAGCCAGACAAGTACCAGCTGGGTCCCCCATGTGGCTTGTCCTGAGTGATAAAGCTTTTCCCAAAAGCTGAGACTTTCTGTGGTCTGAGGAGACTAGCAAAGGCTTTACTCCTGCGTCAACTGGCTCCTGAATTTACCAACTCACAGGAACCATCACACATTTTTTTGTGCAACAACTACAGCCTGCCAAGGTTCAGTTTCTCACTATTTCACATCACCCCCAGATCCACCCACTGGAGGAAGAAGTGACCCAGGTCAAGTCTAGTTTATCAGTACAGTGAGGGCAGGGCAGGAAACAATACACTTAAGGTGCACACCAAAGAAGGTTTAACTTTGCCACCATCATTAAATGTCATAAGTCCTAAGCACAGTTAAGCACTGAAAAGATTGACTAGGGAGATCGAGGAGTCTGTATTCTCAAATGCTTTCAAGAACAGGGCAGAGACAAACATCTGTCTGGACTTGTTAGGGTCCAGCTGGTTCTGTCTTGTGGCACAACATAGACCAGATGACCTCTTGTTATGCATTGGCCCTTCACATCCAAGTTTCTAGGTACATTTGTTCAGCTTCCCTCTGTCACATGCTGTCCCCTCTCTGCATGTTCACAGGATGTGTGGGACACTGCTGAGCTTGATGCTGAGCAAGTTGGGCTGACTTGTGGAATCATATTTTCCTTTAAATTAGGATGAGTTTTGAGATATACATAAATGTATAGAATACAAGCGAATATTTATTAGAGTTGAAATTAACATTGATTGATTTGATTTTTGCTGATTAGGTAATTATGAGAACTAAAGGGGTAATCACTGTTTCGAAGAGGAAATGAAACAATCATCCAAGCTAGACAAGTCTTGGGTTTCTAATCTGAGCAGGGGGGAAAAAAAGCTACAGGTGAAGATCAAAGAGCAGTATCTCTGCCATGTCTTTCCTTCCATGGTTACTTCAGTTTTTTACATCTATACAGTGCCTTGTGAGATAGAGTGAAGAAATATGAAAGGGTTAGTCCAGGGACTAAAGCATTGCAAGGAGCAGTTCTTGGTTTACTTCATGCCCAGAGGAGGAAGACGGCTTCCCTACATCTCTGCACCTCACCAGAAGTAGGGCCAGATCTGTCAAGTCACTGACAACTGAACATGAGGCTCATGAGTGAGTCCTGCCTCACCCCCTCTCTGGAGCTGTCTCTGGCACATCTGGAGTCCATCCGGGCCTCTCTCCCCCAAGGTGACCTCACGTGCCAGATTTATTTGCTAGAAGTTTGGGATATCTCCAGGGCTCACATCTTTTTCTTCCCCAGCCAGCAACATGGAAAGAGGCTACTGAGTGCAAACCTCATCCTGACAGCCCCATGCCCAGCAATTGCAACCTCTCAGCTGGCTCATGCATGGCTTGGACACCCATACATGTGCAATTACTCCTTTCTCCTCTTCCCACCTGTATTATAATGGAAACTAGGATGAAGGGAGGCTTTGGACAGGCATCTACCATCAGTCCCTTAAAACCAAAACAAAAAAGGCTTTTTCTCGGCTGCTGTAGCATAATGGTGCTTAGTCCCCCTGCCCCCTTCAGGATGTGGCTGAGATATATCAGGGAAGAGCAGCTGTCAGCATGGATGTGCCTAAAATTAGCTCAAAGGGAAGGTTTCCTCCATTTATTTATTTATTTGCTCCTTAAAAGGACCCTTCTTATTAGATGCAAATTCAGCACAAAAGCTTCAAGCCAGTGCAAAGGAGCTGCTAATATTTTTCGATTACACAGAGTGAGGTTGCAGCATTTTGCATTTGAACTTCTGCTTAGTTCTAGACGTTCCTGGGATAGAGACTGTAGTGATGGGGTGACTCTTTAGATGTTTGGCTGGCTGCAGGAACATCTTTGAAAGAGCTGTACCAGGTGTAGGAGGTTCAGCTGGTAAGTTAGTTTGCTGGAGACCAGCGTGCCATTCATTTAATGTTATAGGTGCTGCAGGAAAGAATAATGGAAAATGGGTCTCTAACCTCAATTTATCTCCTTTCAGATATGCACTCTTCTCAAGAGGTTTCTTACTGTACAGAATGGCATTACCTTCTGTCATCTGTTTATCAGTTATCCCTATATTCATCTTTCTCACCCTCTGATAACTTCAGTACTTTCTCATTGATTTCACACTCAAACTGGAGGGGAAACAAGGGGGTGGGGAAAGGTCTGACAGATACTAGATTCCAGCAAGTTTTTGTCTGAGAGAAATACCTCAGTAAGGCCTTCTGTAAGCAAAGGACTGAAGAATGAATTTGCTTCTTTTTAGAAAGAATCCACATATGGCACAGGTCTGTAGGAAAGCCAGCTTGATCATTCTGCTGCTCCGGAGACCAGTTGTTCGGTCAACCTCTGTTTGGCTCTTTCCACACAGATAGTAATGGGAGTATCTGTGAAGACAGTTAGAAGAACTTAAAAGAAAAAAAAAGAAAACAAAACACCAAAAAGATCACAACTTTACGGGGAAAAAAACAAAACAGGATCTCTTGTAATATAACTATTCTATCCTACCTATCTATCTCAGGAAAATACCATAACATTTCTATTCCTGGAATGGGCCTCACAGGACACCAGTGTCTGTCTGTGAATTCTTCCTGACATCTTGCTTTGTGATGACCCTCTGTCATTCAAGTGCTGGTTTTCTAAGGCTTCTGCCTTTGTGCAGACTTACTGCTGTCCCACCTGCCTTCTCTTGCTGCTTTCATTTGCTACTCACATTTTTTTGAGGTGAGGAATCATCATTGCTGTTGCAGAAATGTGCTGGGTGAGACCAGGGCAGCTGGTTCCTACTGCAGGATGAACCATCAATCAACAAATTAGTTAACTAGTTAATGTGGCTTCACTGCTGGAGAGTACCCCTAGACATGGTCATGCTATGATATAATATATCCTGGACTTGCATAGTGAAGTCATGCAGTAGTTTTCTGAGTCTAGAAATTTTTGGACCCACATTTTTTAATTTACCAGCATGGGAGGCCATGGACTATGACTTTGTGCTATCAGAGCATAAATAGTAAGTGGGCTGGAGTGCTGACTCTACCTGGACTCTTCTATCTAGAGCCAGTCTCAATATTCAAGGTCCAGGAGAAAAGTTTCCACACTGCATCTTCAGTTTTTTCTCATCTACCAAGTCAACTGGATGCGCAAGCAAGCTGGACCCTGGAGACCCTACAGCTTTTAATGAGAAGGTGAGAACTATCTGTATATACTCTGCACAGTATTTTCCCTTGAGACAGCAATCCTGGGCAGGGCTAAAGATCTGATAGAGCTACCTGCCTATTGTATCTTTATCCTTTTCTCCAGGAAAGCACACAAGAGAGCAAAAAATCAAGCAGCTCACAGTATGGCTTAAAAAAAATTTCCAAGCCCCCACGCCCCCACCCCATGTAGCTCATCCATCTGCTCTGATGGCATCAGTGTTGCTCTGAACAGCACCGCAAGTAATGCTGATTGCAAAGCAGCAGCAGGAAGATGGGAATCATTAAAGAGACTCAGCCAAAGCCCTGTAATTAATTAGTTAGAAAAGCATCTTGGTGTTATTAGAGAGGCCTCAGCAGAGGAAGCGACACCTCTGTTCTAACAGACTCACCTTCCGCCAGAGCTGCTGCTGCAGTGTTTGACATTGTGCTGGTGTAAACAGAAATTAGAAGTCGGTGTGACAGGGAGAGGATCTGCTGGCAGGCTCTGCCCTTGGCCTGTGCTGTGCTGTGTTCCAGGAGGCTCCTGTGCTCTCCTTGGGGGTAGAAATCAGATCCTGGAAATGGCTTAGGTAAGGACGATTGCTACTCACCCACGAAGACCATGATCTTTGCTGTGATTAAAAGCAAGCCCAGTTTTCCCAGGGTGCTGAACAGAAAGCTGATTAATTGGGTGGTTGTGATTATAAACAGCCAAGCGTAGACAAAAAATGTCACCCAAGCCACCAGGAACTGTTTTCTCCTAGGATCTAGAAACATGCAAGATACTGCTGTCCCTGGCAGACATGCACAGGCTGGCTGCATGGAGAACTGGGCCATGCTCAGAGCTGCATATTCATGGCATGCAAATGTAAAGCTACTTGCAAACTCCCATAGCTGTCATCAGCACACAGTAGCATGGCCATGAGGCCCAGGGATGGAATACTGTCCTATGGGGAGCAGCAAGATGCTGCAAGATCTGTATGTTGCTGAAAATAAAAGCATCGAAAGGAAAATGGAAACACAAAACTAAAATAGCCCAGAATGCTTTAAGGACTCTTAATTTCCTTCAGGGATGGAGGCCAGGCTATGTGGCTACTACATGGGGCGAGGAGGCAGGAGGCCTGGCTCTCCCCCTGACCTGCCATCATTCTGCCCTTTGGTACTGTCAGTCTCTAGGAATCCTTGAGTTGGGCTTCCAAACAATTTTGGCTTAAAAATCAAGACCTATGAGAATATATATATGAATGCTGGGCCTTTTTGAATGGCCCAGTGGTTTCTGATTTTTTTAGGGATTACATTTGCAACTAAGCAGGTCAGATTTTTTTTTTTTTAATTTTTATGATTGCTATTATTTTAAATGAAAGCAAAGAATTTTACATAAACACTCAAACTCTGGCAGCTTGAGTTGGCTGCATTGCCTGTTTCAGTGTGTCATTCCTGCTTCAGCTGGGAGTGTCTAAGGAATGGGCTGCCACTGGCCATGTCTGCACAGCATCAAGGAAAACCTCCTCAGTCTCAGTTGTCTATCCTGCACATCCCCAGGACAATTGACAACAAGCAGCCATTCTCCCAGCTCTTTCCTGGGATGTGTTAAGTGGAATAATGCCCTGGAGTTCGGCCTGCATTAGAGCATGGGTGATCAATAGACTTGAAGTGACCCAAGAGTAGGCCCCAGGGGGTGGGTTTTGGTACATCCTATGTTGACCCTGCTTTTGCAGCCTTTCCAGTGTATTTCAAGATACACTTCAAGGAAATGGAGATATTGGAAAAATTGAGAACATGTCAGTGAATGCATTTGCTGTCCTAACTGCTGAGCTTCAGTCAAGGTCCTGGTTGTCCTCTGGGCAGAATGAAAGACTGTTCTTAGCTGAACTGTTTTGCTCATCCCATGATGTTAAACAACTCAGATCCCCCTCATTTTACCTGGCAGATGTGTGGATGTACCGTGGGAAGTTTCCTGTTTGAGCAGCTGTCACCAGCTCTGCGATGACAAGAAACATGTCTTCATCTCTCAGCTCTGAAGCTCATTTCTTTACAGTGGCTGTCAATGAAGACATTCTGTGAATAAATGAATAGAGATCTTCAAACAAAAAACACATTCTTCCTCAGGTCAACTTTGCAGACAAAGCAAATATTTCAAGAGAATATGGTTACTGCTCATAGCTCTCTGGAGCCAGCTTGCTAACTCTTCTGCGATGGCTGTAAATCTGATGGTGGTTCAGTTTAAGGACTTCACAGATGCTCCTTCATACTGATATAGTGTACCATAAATGGACTGAAAGCTACCTTCTATAGCAGACAAAGCCTTTCTGGTTCATCCAAACATTGGGGAACCAGACTATTGTATATCTGCCCAGTTGGGATTCAGCCAAAAGTGAGTGATAGCCAAAAGAATTTACACGTTCCTTGGCTGGGGAACATGTTGATTTCAGAAGGCAGCAAAGGTAACATGAGGATACAGGGAGACTCCCTCTCCTGGCATTTATTATCTGAAACTCGGTTTTTGACTCACCTCAGGCTGACTGAGAATCCCAGGAGGACTGAAGAGCTCTCACCATACATCAGATACTCTGGTTTAGAGGCAACGAAGCATTTGGTCTCCGTGGGATGGTAAGCAAATAGAAGGTGGTCCCACAGCCTCAGGCTGAATTTTAGGTGGTGTCTGTCTAGCTAAAGAGATGTATCACTACAAATAATATTGGAATCAGCTTGTGGAATGCGTTTCTGTAGAGCACTGTGGAGACTCCAAAAGGGTTTGGGGGGTGAAATTCATCATCTCTCCATATAGGTAACAGCCACCAGAGTCACCATATAACAATAAAGGTTAAAAGCAAACAAGTAAATCCTAAGGCATGCTGCAGTGGGGGAAGCCTACAAAGCATGAGACCACCACTAATTAACAGGGTTGGGAAGAATGTTCCTGGGGACAGACAGGCACACACCAGCAGTACCAGGGGGTGTCCTGGGAAGCTGTGCTCCTGGCATCAGTCCCACGTGGGCCACAGAATGAGAGGGATCCTTGGTCTGATCCTGCCTGGCAGTTTCTGTGCAAAACAGGGCCAATGGGAAGCTTCCCACCCTCAAGGAGGGAAGAGGTGGGCCGTGAGTTTAACAAACATTTTGGTATTTGGAAGTCATTCCCAGCTCTCGTTTAACACACAGACTGCATTTCCCATTGCTAACTGGCAGCAAAGAGCTCATCAACATTTAAATAAGAGGCTTGTTAATGCCAGCGTGAGGCAGGTTTGCATGCCAAGACTGGCTAAGGTTTCGTGCCAAGGATTTTCTAAGAGAGAATTTCTCTAGGAAACTCCTTCAAAAGAAGAATTCACTTCTGCTTAAAGAGAGTGAGGGTTTAATTTGAAGAGGTGGTGAGCTGGTTAACTCAAATGGATGGTGCAAGAGCTGAAAGCCTGTGAAAATGGGACTCCAGCTTTTAAATCAATTAGCTGAGGAAGGGCATGTGGTGTTTTGCAACTGATTATGCTTTCTGCAATTCAATAACTGAAAGAAAAAAAAAAGGCCATGCATAACCTCTTCCACCAGTCCCACTCTCTTGCCCATCAATGCAGAGTATACTAAGGTGAGGCTTTAAATGCACCTGTGAGCTGAGTGTGGGAATATTGTTTCCTACAAATGGTTAGCCAACAGCTTTAGTACAGGGAGGATCTGGAATCCTAGATCTCAAATCCTATAATTACAAAGAATTTTCACTCTCTTACCTTGTTTTGAGCCTTCTCTATGGATACTGAACCACCATCTCAGAGGCAGTGCAGCTGAAAGGGTGCTGGTTTTGGCAAAGTCCTCTACTGTATGTCTCAATACCATGGTTTAATGCCTTCCCTTGTTCTGTCATATAACAGGAGAAATGTCCGTGCTGTCAGAATATGTGCATGGTAATTGGCTTTTGCTGTAATTAAATGCCTCGGTGCCAGCATTTAATCAGCCGCCAAAGCCGTTTATTGCCTCATATACTGCTGCACCATGAGCATTACCCCTTAATTAGCTGCTGAAATAGTGATGATTTAGCAGCGTCTTTATATTTATACTTTACGACAGCAGATTCAGTCCAACATCACAATATTGCAAGATAAAAAAGCAGCCCATTCTGCCACGCAGTGATTTGAGCTTATTTATTTTTTTCCTTACCTTGTGGAAAAACAGTGTCATGTGCATCTCCTGGTGACACCGCACTGGAGCTGCAGTTAGCACTTTGAAAGCAGTTGCTACATCTCTGCTCCATTTCAGGAATGGCCTTGAGTATTTTAAGTGGATTTAGTATCAATAGCACATTGTCCCCAGAAACTCTCGGTAGCAAGAGAGGTGTAGGCCTCCCCCACTTTGCTTCACCATCACCAAGAGTGCCTGGATCTGGTCCAGCAGAGCAAAGAGCTCCCAGCCTTCCTCCCACAAGCTCCCTGGGGAGGAAAGCTCCTTTGTGTCACCAGAGGAGTGGTACTTTGTCTAGCACAATCCTGGCAGGTTGTGGTGGATAACATCACCAGCAGCAGCAGTTCTCCTGACAGAGCAGTCCAGACTTCTTCCCCTGGTGGTGTATTTTGCAGCCACTTGCTGGTTTGTGGGGAATAGACCGTGGTGATAGAACCTGCTCACTGTATCCATTTATCTTCTCCCGTTTTAGCTCTATGAAAGCAAAAGGTCTGGTCTATGCGGGTCTTTCAGATCCCCTTGGCAGTTAGTGGAACGAGAGAGGTATCTCCAGAAAACAGTTCACCCTATCATGAAAGAAAGTGTCTAAGAGACACTGGAGGAATGGCTCTCTGGAGGTGTCCATCTATCACAGGGAGCCCTTCAGCTCACTTATCTCCTGAACTGTTAGAGATGGAAGAGATAGATCCATCCAGAAAACCAATATTGCCTGGTAAGACTGTCACTGTGGACAGATTCCCCAGCTTTCAAAGTTTTTCCAAGCTTTGAATACCCCCCAGGAAGCTTACAAAGCCCCTGAAATCTCATAATTCAACAGAAAGCACTGCTCAGTAATAAAACTCCATTTGTGACAGAGGAAGTCATGCAGTAAGGTACTCTTGATATCTTCAAGATAAACACACAAGACCTATCTTTGCTCAAAGCCAAGTAGTTAAATCTACAGTAGCCACAGTTGCAGATAGCTATCACACCAGGAGAATGGAGCTGTACAACTGCTTCTTTGTTTGACCAGGAACATCACCAACAGAGCAAACTGTGGGGCTGCCAAGTGGTCTACACCGCCTCCACCCCACCCTAACCCCCGGTACGGACGGCCTCAGCACCTGGGTTTTACATCCAGTTCACTCCAAGAGCTTTCATTGCTTTCAAAGGATTCTCATTGCCTTTGATTGCAAGAAAAGCAGTGCCAAACTATCGAATTAATAGCTCCCCCACCCTTGGCCCTTGCCTCTGGCCCTTGGCCTGCTAATGCCTTTTGATTTGTGTGTGGACAGCATAACCCTGGAACTTTTCCATTGTAACAAGTTTAGCAAAAAAATACCTGGTGCTATAAAGGAAGTAATAATACTGAGTTTTGAAAACTATACAGCAGTTTGAATGGACTTGAAAGCCTCCAACATCAACTCCTTTTACTGCCAAGAGAAAGCCTGTCAGACTCCCATGTCCTGTGGGAACAAGCTGAAGAGTTTTTCTTTTCCTGAGGGAGAACACAGGCCCTTCCTGAAGAACCCTGGTGAAGGCAAAGGGAGCTGGGAGTGAATCTGCTGCTTGCACCTTCTTCCATAGCTAATAAAGCATCCCCTGAGAAGACAAAATCTACCAAAGAAGTCCTTCATGTTCACTTGAGGTGGGAGGGGATTTATGAAATCTAATTTCCAGCTAAGAATATTTAGGCTGGGCAATAGGAAAGATTGTCCAAGAGTGAAGACAGACCCACTATTGAAGAGACTGATAAGGGATGTTGTGGGATCTCCATCTGTCGATGTCTTCAAGGGGACACACTACTAAAATTTTGTTGGGGAGTGACAAATGGGAGCTGGGTTTAGCTGTCCTGAGTGCTTTGGGATCTCTGTACAACTCTGTGAGAAACTGTTCTAAAAAACTATGTTTGCTGATATGAATGGGGGACAGTACTCATCCAAGCCTTAATGACACAAAACAAACTTATGTAAAGACGCTCACCTGAAGAAAAGATGAAAAATCTTCTCCACTGACTTGAAGACCAGAGGACCATCTCAAACAACAAAGTTGTATTCCAGGCTGCTGAAGTTCATTGAGATGAGTCCACCTTGAAGACAGCCTGTGCAGCTCTGCCCAAGACAAGGTTTGTGGGAGCAAAGGGCTTGTATAAAAAGGTTCAAGGATAGAGAAGGTAATAAAAACAGAGACTATAATTAGGGTGCAGAGTTTTAGCAGGTAAGAAACAGTCACTGGAAAAGCTTCCAGGGACACACTGGATTCCCTGTCACTTGAAGCATTTTGGTCAGAGAAAGTGTTAGGTGCTGTGCCAGGTTCTCTTGACTGGAGAGGTGGAGGTCCGGCTGTGTGGTAATCAGTGATGTTTTTGAAGCAGATTGGACCAGGGACCAGGAACAATTCTGGTTATTTACATCAATGACAGCCTAGAAACAACTTCTTAGAAGAGACAGGCTATGCAAACCACACTTCTTTCTACTCTCCCTATAATAGTTTGAATAATACCCCTCCGTTCAGCTGCAAAGCAAGGTGATTGGCACTGCCATCACCCATCATAACTCAGATTTGAGAATACTTGTGGGCAACCTCCACATATAATCCACCTCTGCAGATTACCTCATGGTTTAGGAATGGAGTGTTCTCTACTGCAAAGGCACACAGTCTTAAGATCAGCACAAGATTCATCAAGAGATGACCAGTACAAGCAGGGGATAGCCTCTCTTGTGACATATTTCGAGCATCCTTGCTTCAGCCGACAGTGAAAAAGGCTCTTGAATTAACTATATTGAGGAGCCACACAGTAAAATTTTGAACCCAAAACAGAGAGATGGAGGATATGAAGCATAATTGCAGGTGGAGGTTGGAAGAAAGTAAATACCATTCAACTTGAAAAAATAATTTCACACGCTAGCAAACAAAAATGAAATTTATAAGGAGTTTATTGGATTGGTAAAATGTAATAAAAAAGCATTTGTGATACTTCTTCTGCAAAGAAAAAAGGCATCTGGCGATTTTGCATATTTATTTTCCCTTACAAAACATTAGAAAAGCATAACTGATAAAAAGGATAACAACTGAAAGAGCAGAGCAAAGAGGAAAATACATCTCAATATAATTGGATAATGCATAATAAAAATACAGAAAACACATGCTTAAAACAGCTTTCATTCTCATACTGTAAAAAGTCATTTTATGTGTTGAATAAAAAATATATGCCGGTTGCTCTGAAAATTGCAGTTTAGAAGAGGTAACTAGCTGAGAACAAAATATATATATCTATATATTTATAAATATAGAAAATGTGTATATACTGCATCTGTCCTCAGAACAAACTGGAATAAATGGGTTTCAATTCATGTGCACAGTTACCAGAGAATAACTTCATATATTACCCAGCAGACCAATCCTGTAAGGTGCTGATCACATTTCCTGAGTGTCCTTCAAAGCCCTACTGAAGTAGTCAGTGAAGGAGACAAGTGGCCTGGATGGGCTCAGTGAGAAGGGAGACTACTTCAGCAGCTCACAGGAGGTGCACTCAGCAACTTGCAGGATTTGGGAAGACTCCAATGGCAGCAGTATTGGGCCCCTCACAGACTTAGGTAGTGCTTGTGCTCAGCAAGTAGAAGTCTGGTACCCCCAAGTTCTGGCAGATAGGAGACCAGTCCTAAAAGCTCAAGTAATATTACTTCATTAGGTCTGAGGGCATGGGAGTGTGCAACAGAAGGCATCCCTCATATAGGGAATGCCTCCTTGTGCCCCTTTCTTGCCCAGATACCTAGGTTAGTGATTCACATTTAAAAGGAAGATGCTTCCCATACCACCGAGAGCCTCCGTCTGCTGGCACAGGACAAGAAGTGTGGTCACGCACTCTCCCCTTCCAGTGGCAACACAGTCAACAATGCAAAAACCTTCTCTCTCTCTCTCAAGGGCTAGACCAACCACTATCATAAAGCTGACATACCACCTCAAACCTGACCTAGTCATACACCATGAATTACTGCACATGTAATAAACATCATCACTGGTGAGCCCTAGAGCAGACAGGTCTACAGTTAGCAGGGATAGGCCAATGCACATCAGCTACACAGGACAAATACATTCCTAGGGGCACTCCCTCCTTGCAGCTTGGAAGAGCTAAGCCAGTCTCTCAGCCCTTGTGGAGCTGACCAATGGGGCATTTAGCCAAGAGGAATCCTTCTGGAATGACACATGGGTGGTTTAGATCCTCTTGTATCAGCCCACAGGAAAGCCAATGTGAGAGATTAAGCTCTGAAACACAACAAACATCTGCTTGTTCTGAGCTAAAAAGTGCCATTACCAAAACTGCAGAATTAAAGCTCCAGGTCTCCCCTTGGACTCACTGAAAGGAAGGCACTGGAGGCTGCCCCCCAGTCCAACATGCTAAAACACAAGCTGTTGCATGAGAAATTACAAGACTCTTAAGGAAGTTGAAGTCTGACCAATGCATAACTTGCCTATAAAGATCATGAGAAAGTCCATAACTTTTCTCTGCCCATCCCTCTACCAACACTCAGTCCTTCCTCTCCAGAGGGGGTCACAGTTTTGCAGTACTAAGCATGAAAACATCAAAACTCTCCCTCTGCTGCATTTCCAATAAATCTTGCATTTCCTCTCTGACCACAGCAGGCAAAAGTTTCCTAAAATACGATTTTTGGGATTGAAAGTGAGAGCCCATCAGCGTTTTTAATACAGTAGCACCAATCAAACACTCAGCTTTTGGTTCACCTTCAAATTTTCTAGTGTTAGATGAAAAATGAAAAATTGAGAGTTTATAAGAGACAATATTAAGTGAATAAAACTCCAGATATGAATGACTCTGGAGTTTCGATAAGACAGAGACATTTGAGGAGATAAACTCAAGTACCTCTGCTACAGAACAGTTGCCTACCAGACAATGAGGTGTGTTAAGCAAGATGACAAGCAGTGCTGATGGGATAAAGTAATTGCTTTACTTATCTCAGTGGAGAACAGATGCTCAAAATTAACCTTTTGCTTCTGTTCTACATCATTCTCATAGTTCTCATCCCTACACCCCCATCACTACAACCATTTCTTTGCTCATCATAAAGGAGCACCTGCAGGTGTCCAAAAAGGCACATAGTGAAGAAAGTGAAATACATTTTTTGTAAAGGCAGCTCAGTACTAGCCTGCTCTTCTCCTTGCTGTTTATTCTGCTTAGATGCTTGTCAGGTGCTCAGCTACCTAGGCAGTAGATAGATTAGAAATAAAAATTTTTAGGTGGATAAAGCAAAGAACTAGATTTCGCTCAGAGAACGAGGCAGAAAATGTCCATTTGCCAAACTGAAAAGGGCTTCAATGGGAAATGAGTTCATACAGAGCTGTCAGTAAAGCACTGGCAGATGTAAAAGAGTGTCCCAGGTTCTTAATTTTCAATGGGTACCATCTCAACACAGTCGAAATGCAAACCACAATCTCTGTCTGTGCATTTCAGTACAAACCACTATTATCTCATACAGCCCTGAATGAAACATTAGCACAAAGGCAACCTCATTGGAACAGGATCCCTCCCTGCAAATCCTAATCATTGCACACAATCCCATAGCTAAAGGCAGAGAGAAAACATCCAGTTCTAGCAAAACACTTTCACTAGGAAGGCAGGATCAAGCCTGAGGCTGGACACAGACTTACCACAGGAGCAGCTCTTACTACAGAGAGGATGAGGTGGACCTTGCTTGGTTATCAGGCTTCCTTGCCCCCATGCTGCAGCAGTGTGGTGAGTTGGAGCAAACATTTGCAAAGGTGCTGGGCTCTGGCTCTAGTTTAGGGAACACTTCAGGGGCTGGTATTTTTCTCCTTGGCCACCACACCAGGAAAGACAATAATAAAAACCACAAGGAACTACACTGAACAGCCATCTCCCTTGCATTTTGAAATCTGGCCACCTTCCCAAGTGTGAAGGCATTCCTCCCATCTAGAAATTGTATCTGGAAAACCTCTCTGTATCAGAACTGGAAAATACTCTTGATTGCATTTTCCAGTCCTCAACTTGAAGTGAGTTTGAGTATGTTTCCTAGACAGAGCTTCTAACTTTGTTTTACTTCAATACCCAAACCAAAATGGCTCCATACCACATCAGGACCACAACAAGACCAGGACACAACAAATGACAAGTAAAAATAATGACACCTTGAAAAAGCACATGGTCCTGACTATCAGAAATGTTGAATAAGCAAAGCTTCTATGGTACAAAATTAGTATGAGATGTAGGAACAGCCACTAAAAAAAAAAAAAAAAAAAAAAAAAAAAAAAAAAAAAAAAAAAAAAAAAAAAAAAATATTGTTTTTACCTCTCTTTTCTCACAGATGAAATGGGCCAGGCCAGTTCTTTTTCCTATTCAAGTCAGCTTTGCTCCCTGGGCTGTCATGCTGCTGGCACAGACCTGTGGAGACAGGACTTCCCGCACTTCAGGGGAATGCTGAAGTGAGGCTATTTTTTCAACACCAAACTATTCCTGTTCACCATGCACTCTACTTCCAAAAATAAAACAAGCATCCGAGTCTTTAAACAAGTAGACAGGCCCTTTAAAGTTTCATAACAATGTTTTAAACCTAGGCTAGAAAGGATGGGAGCAGGAATACTTTTTACTACTTTTGGGAAATAGCGAAGAAGCAAACGTTTCTGGATGTGAAATGCTGGGTAGCAGCAAATCACAAGACTGCTGCTGAGCCTGTTCTGTTAGCCAGCCCCTGTGAGAAAAAAAGGACAGCGAGAGAGTGGGTTTTTTCCAATGATGAACTTAAAATGAATGGAGGGGCAATACCCGGGAAGGAAGAGGGTGGACAGGTACATGGCATGGAAATAACTTGCCTGGAGCAACCACACAAGTAGGTAGAAAATTGGCAAATATAGTGTTTCCTTCTTCTCTTAGCCCTGTTCCCAAAACTTGTTTGGGAATGAATCAGGAGAAGGGGAGGAGGGAGCAGCAGTTTGAACACAGCAGATGCTCCAGTTTAAACTGTATCTTCCCAAAGAGGAACTGAGGATGGGGGCAGGGGAGATGGCTATTATTAATGTCCTTCCGTATATAGCAAAGCAGACATCCTGCATAATGGCAACACAATACATCAATAATAGCCCAAGAATAGCTTCCTACCAGTTTTTTTTCCCCTGACAGTTAGAAACATAAAGAGAAAAATCAAGCTGCTGAGATAAATAGCTGAGTCTCCACCCCCACCTCAAATTGCCTTGGCATATTTTAAGAGATAAATGGTTCTATGAGAAATTTAAATAGCTTTCTCTTTTCATTTTTGGCAGCTGCAGGAACTGGGTCAGGTGTAGAAATTATTAATTTCGAAGCCTGAAAAAGCCATGTTTGAAAGTAAGGTTTCTTTTCCCCTTAAAGCATCAATTTTCTTAGAAGTAGAGTTAGAAAATAAATTTTAAATAATTGAGATTTTTTTTTTTAAATACAAGTTCGACCAAAATAATTAAATAACACTGCAAGCTGCAGAAAAGGGAAAATTTGCATAAAAATTTAATGAACGTTAAAAGTATAATGGTGGATTATAAATATTTTTTTTTGTATATAGTATTTATGCAATATCTTTCATTCCCCTTGGTCAAACACCACACTGGGAGTATGCCCTGAAGTAAAAGACTGGGGGGCATTATTCTCTAGTTTTATCCCAGCTTTAGTGCACATTTCCAAAGAGAGAAGAGATTACTGCCAGAGCAACCAGAACCAAAGACTTTCACAAGAGGCCCATTTAGTCATTGCCAGGTCTCTGGACTGACACCCCGGTGAGCTGATGGGCCTGAGTCTGGCTTGCTGCTACTCAGGGCTGGTGAATCTGGTACTGAACCACATGTAAATCACTGCCTTCCTCCTTCCACTCAAGTTACTCTTGCTTAACGTTGGTACCAGGATTGGTAGCCCAGCTTTTCTGCATGATGCCAAAAGCCATCTCCCTCCTCCTGCCATATGTGGAAGGATCTCTTTAAAAGCCTGAACCTTACAGAAAAGTCAAATCCCGCAGAAACTGCTCTGAGCAAAAAAATGCTGATATATAAACTCCCTCACAGGATGCTACACTAGTTAAGACCTGTAAAAGGTTCAAATTTCCAGTCCTACAAAGAATCCAAGATCTTGAAAGATACCCTGTTGGCATGCAGCCAGCTGCACCGCATGGCTGGTAAAATCCTCCCTGTTCCCCGTGCTCTATTCTGTGTCCCAAATCAGACAGATACCTGAGAAGGAGGAAGACTCTCTCATTTAGACACCCCCTCAGCACCTCCACAGGGCTCACAGCTTGTGCTTTTCTTCCCTTAGTGACCAATCAAAAATTTAAAAGGTGACAAAGACACAGATGTAAATAGAACTGCGGTACCTAGAAAGTCAGAGCACAGATAGGATCAGAAAACAGACTGTAATTACAGGCCCTGCTACTTATTACATAGGCCAGTTGTGCTACATGAGCCTTTGGTGGAAACTTCCTGTGTAATTAATAAAGGAGAAACAGAATACTTTTGCAATCACTTTTCTAGCTTTCACTGTGGGGGTCCAATTCTGCCATCCTGGATTAGCTCTAATCATAGTCAGTCTTTCTCTGCATAAACTGAAGGCATCTGTTCTGTTAGACTAGAAAAAATAAAAAGAAAGAAAAAAGAAAAAAGAAAAAAAAAAGGAAAAACCCTCATTGCAAACCTACACCACGCAATCAAGAAGGAAAGGAAATTGATCCTGAAAACCCCCACCCAGATTGTAATCTGACAGTGTTTTCAAGACATCTGGCAAAAAGGCAGAAGAAAGAAGAATGCTATGAAATATTTAAAATCTTACTTCTGTCAGGAATACCTGAGAGGGGAAAGGTGAGTTTGAAAGGGCTGCATTATTTGTAAGCCAAAACCTGCAAGCATCACCTTTTGCATAGGAGCATGAGATGCTCTTGGCCCAGGCCAGAGCAGTCCTGAGAGCAAGTACCAGGTGCTGATTCAACGAGACTGGCCTGACAAAGCCAAAGCTGTGTGTGAGCAGGACCAAGGCAGGCATCCTGCACACCACGGGATGTACCACGGGATGTCAAGTATAAGGCAAACAAGAGAGTTAATGATACAGTAAAACAGCTGCATGTTTGCAGCCCATAGCTGATCCTCCTTATTTAAAGCTTCAATCAGATTTTCAATAGCATGGGAAACAGGGCATTCCCTAGGGAGGATTTCTCCTAAAAGCACTTCTCTTACTGCTGACATTTTTACCAAAGAGGAATATCCAAGCTGTGAGATCTGACACGCACTGAATGGCACTTTGCTTTCCTCCTGCACCCTGAATCTTGTTCTCTCCATCCTCATATCCCAGCTGGGGTGGATCACCTCTCTACAAGAACCTCTGACAGGCTGGACCATTGGGCCAATCCCAACCTGCACCATGAAAAGCAGGCAAGGGAAGAGGCTCCACCTGCCCAGATGGCATAAGGACTGGAGCAATTCAGATGCTCATCTGTGCCTTTGGTCACATCAACCTGCCTGCTGTAGAGCTCCAGTAGAAACCACGAAAGACTTCAGGACAAGTGCTGGGAATACAAAGGGGATGAAAATGGTCCTGATAGGTTAAAACAAAAGACACTTTGGAACACATCTGGCACAGCCACAATCCCCACAACGCTTGCATAAGATAGAAAGAAAGAAGCCCTAGAATGTATTTATCAAAAGCCATTTTATGCACATTTTTCCTTCTGAATATTTAAAACATGGTGAATATTAAACTTCAGAGATTCTTAATACGTTCCAAAGCCCCACAGACCTTTGAAATGCTAGCTCATCAATATGCAACATCTAAACTTGTCAAAAAAAAAAAAAAAAAAAAAAAAAAAAAGAGGTGGGGAAAAACAACCTATTCATCATCTGCACATAGAGGTTACAGGGGAAAAAAACCAAAACCACAACTTCCAGCATCTTATGCAATAGGTTAAATTTACTCCGGTTGGGAGAGTTTCACTTTCTGCAAGAAGGAAAGTGCCTGTATATGCATTGCTGTTGGAAGTTTCTTCTGAAGTGTGAAGCTGAAACTGTGTAGCTGGATTACAGTAAGTAGTTTATTAAAAAAAACATGGCTTGTGGCTTTGCATCCTGTTCCAGTCCAATGTAGTCTCAGGATCCCCCCTCCAAAAGGCCAGCAGACAGCATGCCACCTAAAAATCAGTTCTAGTCCAAAATGCTGTGGTTGAAATGGCTTTGCTTGTTTATAAAGTTTAGTGTTTCGTATCGCATGTATCTGACCTTCAGCAGAAAGAAAAGCTCAGTTAAATTGTGCAAATATGTACCAAATGGGAGCAAGGGAAGGCAGCCAAAAATGCTGCATGAGCTTTTGCAGGGCTGCAGCTTTTTAGGAGGACCAGTGAGATGAACTGGATGAGAGGCCAAATTGATTTAGGCTCCAGGCAGGAGCTTAAAACACCATGACATCCAAATTCACAAAGAAAATCTTCTGTTACTTCAACCCCAAATTTCCTGCACATGGGAACACTGTTTTCTTTCATCTTTAGGAGATGCTCGTTCTGTAATCCGACATTTAAAAGTGAACAAACAAACAGGAGTCAGCTGACAAAGGGTTCTTGCTGGTGAATGGAAGTAGGTCACTCTGAGTATTTTGCCTTTACAGTCTGGCTTAATATTAGTGTTGTACAGAAAACAGTAAAAACTGCACTGGAGACAGGGAAAGACTAATTTTGTCTTTTCTGTGAAAATTAACATTAATATTCTGCATTAATGTGTAATGCCTCCCTAGAACCCTGTATCTGGTTAATTAAAAAAAAAAAAACCCACACAACAAAACGACAAACCACAAAACAAACCACACACTAAATTAAACAACAACAAAAATCCTTTACTGGTCAGCCTGCGTTAAAGACAGCTAAGTATGAGTAATTGGGCAGAGAGGAATTTTCCTGAAGGCACATAAAAGAAAATGAAAGCTCTACATACAGGACCAAATAAAATTTTCTGTCTCTCATGAATGCAAATTCTAGCTGTCCTTTTTTCACAAACATAATAAAGGAATAAAAATGGAAGGGGGGAAAAAAAAAAAAAAAAAAAAAAAAAAAAGAGAAAAGACTAATAGATTTGTTTTTGGAAAAAATACTTAAAAACATAGTATCCTTCAAACACATTTCTTCATGATAAATCCCTGCAATCATGTGGTTCTAAATTACATGGTTAAATATGACTGAAAAAATAAGGCACATTTTCATAATGGTTTTCAAAGCAATAATTATAATAATTTTCTTTGATACCCATGTGGCAGGCTACTGATACTATGGATGCACAAAACTATTCGATTAAAGATCTGGAAAAGTTTTTCCATCTACTAGCTAAGACTCACAATATCTCCATGAAGTAAGTAACATACCATCTTCATTGCAAAGAATGAAGCTCTAGCTCCTGGAAGTGTAATGCCACTGTCTGGGGCTTCTGTCTCTTTCCTCATTTTCTGAAAGATCTGGGTAGGATGGGCAACATGGACAGCAAACAGCGAAATTAAAAAAAAAAAAAAAAAAAAAAATGCTTCCACACGTGACATGTAGCCAGAGACCGGGAACACGTAGTCAGGAATAAAGCCCAATGGGGTTTTAAGCAGAAATTGTCAACATTGCAGCCTGTGTTTCTACTTGGTTGTAGCCCCACAGCCACCTCAGGTGTGAGTATAAGTGCATATACCAAGGCACTCTATGACTGTTTGAGATTAGGGTATTTTTTCCAGATCACAGCAGAGAATTTCCAGGCTGAAATGAAAGCTGTTGCCCAAAGTCCACCAGGAAACCTACCAAGGTTATGGTTTTTTTCCTTAAATTTTTTTAGATGCTGGGTGAATGTTACAATTTGACAAATTTCAAGTCTGCTGGAATGCCCCAAATGCCAGTTGGGCAAGTGATGTTGGAAATTCAAACCTGAAATGCTGAGGAAGCCAGGTAGAAATGTTTAAGAAGAAAGACCATTCCCAAGCTCAGAAAGGGATGTGGAAATTAAATTCAACCAGCACGTCTTGATCTTTGTGACAGTCTCCCTGATGTGTTTATATTCTTCAGTAATTTTAGGGGGGAAAAAAAAGGAAGAAAATTCCAATTGCTACAGAAAGACACTGGTCCCCATAGCCATCCACTCATGGGCTTTAAAATGGGAAACAAAAATTAATCAAACAGAAGTAACAGTTGTTTTGAGCAGGCTCACATTATTTTGATTGTTCTAACAAAGGAAAGAGTGATTTCAAAGTTAGCAAAACTAATTAAAAATAAGGGGGAAAAACTCATTTTAAGTTTTACAAGTTTCAAAGTTTTTTTTTTATTTTACCAGGTCCAATACTGAGCCATTTTTCAAGAACACATGTGCTTGTTTTTTAACAGAATTTTTATCCAAATCAGTTTCCAAAGTTGTCACAGAACATTTAATTTACCAAGAAGGAACCCAAGAACTACAAAAACCTGAGAAAGATGATACGGGGTTTTGGGAAATGAAAATATTTGTTAACAAAATTCTGAAATTTATTTAGATAGAAATTCAATATGGCTTTAATTATATGTTGTGGATAGCATTGCAAAAGAGAATTTCTCATTTAAAAAATGGTCCCTCTGACATCACATAATTTAGTGTAGAATCTGTCACCAACTAGAAATAGTCTTCTCACAGCTCTTAGTTTGTACCTTACTAACTTCTAGATATACTAAGTAGTTCCTGCTATCCTTTGGCAACAAAGCTTCAGTTACCATCACTAGTGTTTCCTCATGTGAATTTCACTACCATGAGATTCTTCAGCAGGTCTCTCCAATAGCCTTGACTTCCAGAATTGAAGTCTACACTAAGTGTCATCAACCCAGCTCGGTTGAACAAATAACAACGATGTGAACCAGCTGCAGATATCAAGAGAAAACAGTTGCAAACCCAAATCCTTCCTGAGCCATTGAGCTGAAGCACCAGGCAACTAACATTTCTCTCTTATGCTAAAGGAGGGCAAAGACACAGGATTTCCCTCAAAGTCCTCCTCTCATGTTCCTCTTCTGCTGGACTTGCTCAGAATCAAAAGGAACCAGCATTTATCAAACCTAAGCTAGGCTTGGCTCACCGTGGCCAGATGGCAGCCATAACAAGCCCAAAGAGATTTCAGTATGACTTGTTACATATTCTCCTTAACAAGCACCATATTACTAAAATACACTTTTCTCTCATTCTTCTCAGGCACACTTTGCTGACAGGCAGAAAGTCAATTTAAGGCCACGTCTAATGAAAGTCTCATTCCTGTAGTCAGGATGAACACTATGCTCACTACGCTCAACACTTTGGTACTCCCACAACTCCCTGATTAAGTCATTACCCAAGTATTTTGCAGCTGTGATAAAAATCTGTGAATTAAAATATGAAACAAAACAAAATTAAAGGTGCATTATCTGTTAGGCTGAGGCAATGGTGTTGCTTTCTGTTTTTAAAAGCAACATTCAGGCAATATTTAAAGTAAGTGACAATAAAAACACCCATTCACAAAATACTAGTGTTAGTCTTGGGTGGATGCTTAAGAATTGGGCTGTAACTAAGGCAATGCAATCTTCTGGAGAAAGTTTAAGCAGACAGTTTTAAAGCCTTGGTTCAAAGATACAATAAATCTAGCTATAGGACTACTTGTGAGATACGGGAAGTGTTACAGCCACCTGACGTGGAGCACATGGAACTGGAATAACCCATCCTCCTGTTGCCCAAATGTTAAATTGGATCAGCCACCAACTGCCCTCCTGCAGTTGGCATAAGGGTGACACAGGAGCCATTTCATGTGTTCTGGGTAATTTGTCAGAGATTTCACTGTACCCACATGCTACCCAGGTCTGTATGTCTGGGTGATTTAGAACCAGTCTGGCATTAATGACTGCAGACCCTTGGCTTATGCCACACAATGCAATGGCTTTAAGCCTGTGCTTAAACAAACCCCATGGGCTTAAATATTTTGCTAAATTAGAACCAGATCCTGGACCCTCCTGGGCCCTGTCTGGCCACAGAAATAATGGGATCAGGCCCTACTTGCCAACAAATGCTAGACACAGCAAAAGCAGCATAAGCAAAGACTGCAGACTTGAACCAAAATGTCTGCATGATCTTCCAATTCTTTCTGAAAGGAACAGTTTGGACATTACTAGAGCCACAGATAACGTGAATTTTTATCATGGCTAAGAAGTGCACCTTAGGAAAAGCAAGGTCTCTTTGGCAAAAAGACTCCTTCTTTGGAATTGAGAAAACAGGATATATTATAAATATGTGATAAATATTGTGATGAAGCGATATCCCAGTGGTTCCTAATTGCAGTGCAATTGAGACTAAGTCCACCAGCATTTCCTAATTAAATCCTGAAGCATCAGAGGGGAGATTTTCATACCCGAGGGTGATGAAAGCCTCTGTGATGTATATACATTTTATGCAGTATCTTCTGAATATATTTATAACAATTTTAGAAGCCAAAACCACATGCATTACAGAAAACAAGAGCACTTTGAATGCTCACTTCTTCCAACAAGCAGATGGCTTTAGTGTTTCAGGGGTGAAAACAAAAGCATGATAGTATCTTTGCCCAGATGTGTCAGGTCTAGAAATCAGCCACAGTACCTCAGTTATCAACACTGCTCATTCTTTGTCAAACATCTTCCATCCATGGAGTATTTAATGCTTGACAAGTTTGGCTCTCACCTCTCTGCATGCCAGCCCAACTCACCACAGCATGCTAATAACAGAGGATTCAGATCTAGATCTCCTGGCTAGCCCTTAGCTTTGAAATGGGCTCGAATCCCAAACCTACATACCAGCAATCTTTTCTGGAAAGAGAAGACAGAACTCCAAAAATCAGTAGTTTGGGCCAATCTGTGATTAGTTTAATTCCTATAAAGCCCCTGGGAAGTTTGAAAGAAACCCTCTTGTGCAGAAGACAAGAAGCCACAAACTTGTTCCAAGTCCAGTCTATGGCAGGGCAATAAAAAGCCCAAAGGTTTCGGTTCTCCTTATTCTAGGACAGATTCTTCAGGAAGGCACAATTGCTCATTTCCATCAATTACCCCAGTGTTACTCAGGAGAGTCTCATCAGCCACTTGATTTAATACTATTTAAAGGAATATTTAAAAGAATAAGGAAGATCAGAGTGATGTTCACTGCCTGATGTGCTTATTCTGCACTTGAATGCATCCCTTCTTCCCCTGTGCTATCAGATGCATAAAATCCTCCACAGTGATACAACAGTGTTAACAATCCCAGCACTTGACCTCCTGGTTTTTTGTAGGGTTAGTTCAAACTAGAGTTGCTTAAGAGTTGCAGGGGTTTTTTGATCGCTGGCAGTGCAGGCTGCATGTAAATAAGCGAGCTCAGAAGTACCTTACAGGCCACGGTTCAGGGAGAAGAAGCCCAGATGGAACCTGGCAGGAATCACAGTGCAAAAAAATCTGTTTACATCTGAGGCAGTAAAATTCTTGAAGGCCAGGGCAGAAATCTAGTATAAAAAGGCAAACTGCTTCAGCAGAGCCACTATGGTAGAGAATGATTTCTTTTGCTTAGTGATGCCATCCTTCTACAAAGAAGGATTCATTCTGAGCTGTGAATTTTGGGTATCTTCCCTAACACTGGTGGAGTTTGCCAACATATAAACCATGTATGGAACAGAGGTTTCAGATTGGTATTTCTATATTTGAACTTACTGTATTCAGCTTTTCCCAGTGCTTTTCCATAACGGTGAGTGCTAAATGGAAAGGAAATGCACCACTTGCAGGAGCTGCAGTGAAGTATCACTATTTCTTCTGTTTCCTATAGGTCTAGCTCATCTAACTTTTCTTTTCAGCCTTAGTGGGTATAATTATATCAGGCTTCTGTTACTTAGTGAAAGGATGAAAGCACCACATTCTTACTGTTTTTCAGTGGGTGCATAAAAAAATTCTTAGAACTTACTCTCAAAAAGTGCCAGTTTGTCACTTACATGGTCAATCAGCCTGCAACTGTTTTAGTTCTGCTTCTTAATTTGTTAAGTGCAAAGAAAGGTATTTTCTTTGATTACATCTGCAAATAAGATATTAATGTCAATTCAGTGATATGAAAATTACTCCCTCACTATGCAATTTGCACCTTCGTTATTATGGGTTTCATGAACAAGAATATTATAGCTGCTTGGAGTGCTGTGGATTTCTAATTTTTTTTTTTTTTTAAAATCAACCAAACTAAAAAAAAACTAAAAAACCCCACTAACATGAGGAAAAAAAAATAAAAATTATCTGTGCCCAGCTTTTATTTGCCTTGGCATCTGTACTAATTCTGGACTAAAGATGAAAATGTTGCTGCTGGCCCAGCACTCTACTGCAATGACATTTCACCAAAGAAAAGTTATAAGTGGCTGAGATGAAAATGAAAGGAAAAACAAATGCTTTCTTTTTGAAATGGCATACTGAAGGGTTTAAAACTTCTTTAGATTTCTTAAGATAAAAACAGAACAACAGCATGTATTTAGGAGGATTCTTTTTCTGTTGTTGAAATAAGGTCCTTAACTTTTTAAATGAGAACTCCAGATCATGCTTGTTACCATCAGAAAAATGAAAAAAGTATTTCCTGAGGCCTGATTCAATCCCTGTTACAGATGAAGGGAAATCCTCCCATTGCAATAAAAAGGAGATGGAAGACAATGCTATTGCTTAAATGTCTACTCAGAAGACCAAGACTACCAGTGGTCCCACTAGATTGGGTTGTGTGTGAGTGGTGTAAGATTCCTTTGAGCATCGCTTTGCACTGCAGTTCTATGTAGTAATTATTTTTTAACCACTGAGATTTAAAAAATGTGTTTCCAGCCCCACATCCTTAAAAGACCTTCTCAACAGACATGATTGGCTTATACCTCTGGTAAATCAAAAGCACATTGTGTGTGTGTGTGTAGTGTATAGTGTGTGCAAGCTCACATCTTTGTGATTGCTCATACAAAAATGAGCAATTGTGAATTGGAAGCATCACTACTGAATAAATTTATGCAATAGCAAAATACAATTTCATAAGACAAAGAAAAACCCTATTGAACTGGAAGGGAATGGAGACAAGTAAAGGCCTAAGACAAAAAATATAGGTAATGAATCTATGTCTCAAGGATACAAGATGACACCTACACTCTTAGGTGAAGTACAGTCAAAGTTGCATTGTTTTTGTGATGAGAGGTATGCTGGGTCTGCTCTCACACCTTCTAGGGCAGTGGAGCTACTTCTGCTGGTGATTCAGATCCTATTAAAGTAAAAGAGAAGCTCCCCATGACTTCAGTGAGAGCAGGTCAGGTTCTCAAAATAACGTGGGAGAAAGAACTAGCTCAGCCATCTTTCACCTTCTACCTGTACATCTAAAGAAATAGGAATAAAACACAGAAATATAGCTAAGACCATGTTCAGACTTCCTTCTGCAGGCAGATAACTTAGGTACTGTGATCACTTGTCTCCATCAGCTGCAGAGAGAGCAGGTAGTCTGACTCATTCCCTGCCCTCATGAAAAGTCATGTCCAAATCAGGTGCCTGTCATGGGCAGTCTGAACATGGCTTCTCAAACTGCCCTCTTGTTCCAAGGCCTTCCAGTTTTACCATTTTCTTTTTTTTATAAAAACCAACAAACCAAAAAAGCCAACCAACAAAAACAAACAAACAAAAAAAAAACCAACCAAAGCAAAACAACCAACCAATCAACCCTAGACTGGAAAGAAATCATGCAAAGCTTGTGCAATATCCCCCAATAGGCATCCTGGGGAGGATCACAGTTGATACTCAGAGATCAGTGCTGGCCTTGGCAGTCAGAGCCTGGATCCGAGCAGAGTTGCAGGTCTTGCAAAGGATGTGCCCATCCAGAGGGTAACAGCCCTGGTTGTCCCCTTCAGACAGGAGGCCACCACAGTCCTAGGAAATAAACAAACAGAAAGAGCAAAGTAAATAAGAAAGAATAAGACTAACCTAAGAATCTATTAGTCAAAGAAACTCTCTCCTCACTCTCCACCGTGTAACAGGATCCAGCCTGAGTCATCATAAAGCACAAAGCTGAAGTACGTGATGTCTTTTATGATTAAGCCATTTCTTGTGAAGACACAATGCTGCAGAGAAGATGGATTCCCAAGCTCTTTGCTGAATTTAATCCAATTGAAAATAAAAGGAGATCATTCCCTTCACATTTCTGAGGACAGAAAGGTCTTTAGCATTGAAGAAAACATCAAACTTCAGCAAGTATTTATTAATGCAAAAAAGGATAAAAAAACCAGCAGCATTGGAAGGAAGTTTAGTACCAATATCTGACTATAGGTAATCTCCTCTGGAAGCATTAATGCCACAAAGCTGAAGCATCCATTCCAGGGGTGACAGCCAAGCAAAGGCCTGTCTCCCCTTACTCAAATTGTCACCTGTGTTTGTATTGCAATTAGCCCATAAAGGCTGTGGCTGAAAGGAGGATGTCAGTGAGACAGGCACATGGAAAACCCCACCACAAGACCCAATACCTGCTCCAGAGACCTCAGCCTCTAAGTATGTAAGGCTAAGTATGGCTGCTGGGAAAGCTGGGAATCATTCCTCCCCATGTCATCAAGCAATCACTTGGCCAAAGATTCCTGATGGAGCTGCAGTAAGGGCATTACAGCTCGCTCAGAGGCCATGCCTTGTCATCATAAATCTGGCACAGACTGTACATACATCTGGCATGCAAGTGGTGGGAAGAGAAATACCACTGTTGTTCCTTTTGAGATAGTTGAGGCACACAGAGATCAAGGCCAAATGAGTGCCTGTGCTATGTTCTTGATCATGTCTACGTCTGACATTCATGAGTGTGAAGGTATCTCAGCAGCCAGCATGGGAACATGCTGTATAACAAAGCAGGCTTTACAAAATTTACTGCTCCACCATCTTTAAAAAAATGGGCCTAAGTGATGGGCTGATATGTACCCTGGAAGCCAAGGTCAGGCTGAGAAGATAAACAGATGTCTTAAGTCTCAGCCCAGACCCTTAAGCCTTAGTCCATCCTTCTTTCCGTATAAAGTTATTAAAACCCTCAACTGCGATAAGAAATACATTTGGTCTCATTTTCCTACCCTGCCATCTGGCTGATGTATTATCCAGCAAGTAACACTTGCAGTGAAGAATTCTTGAAGGTTCCTTGACACAGCTGTTCCCACATACTAACTGCTTTAAGGTGATTTTTCTTCTCTGTCTTCAGATTCTTAACACCAAAATTATAAGAAGCGCATAATGAAACTGAACAGGGAAGTAGCACAAAAAATATTGCACAAAGCAAGAATGATCATGTTTATGTGTCCATTAAAATTCTTCAACCCAGAGCCATATGTCGAGTTTCCTGTACAATCTTGCTCAAATTCTAACATGCATTAGCTTCATTTTAAGAATACAAACATGAGCAACATTTCTTTCCAAGCTATAATTTATGATGTTCTCAAATATTAAGCCCTAATTACCTGAGTCACATTCTCTTGCTCTCCTAATGAACCTGTTATAAGCAAGGGACCTGGTTTTCTTCTTATTTGTGTTGATGCAGATGAGAAAAAATTCTTTGCGTGCTCAAGTAAATGAAGTAATCTGATTGCAGAGCCAATGTTACTATAGGCTATGCCTGCCAGGTGTACACATCAGGTAGTGATTAAATTAAGTCAACCTTTGTTTTCTGTCCTTCATGTGATGAGAATACTAACCTCACACTGGTAGCACTGGACATGGAAATCACGATCCAAGGCGACAATGCGTACAGTCTCCTCTTGTCCTGGGGCTGGCATGATGGGCTCCTTACACACTGAACATCTTGGTGCAAATTTCCTGAAGGAAGAAGAAAGAGTCCCAGTCATCCTCAAACTGTGAAATTTTTAATTACCTGCACCAGCAAGCCAGAAACGTGTGCATTTGAACAAACACACACGTGTACATACACATGTCATGGTTTACTGCTTTGCACAGCTGCCTCCTTGGAAAGAAGAAAGGAAGGAGCACTTTAGTCTTACAATGCAATTTCAGGCTTGCAGGTTATTAAAGAACATTTTGCAGACTATTCAGATAGAACTTCAAGGCTGTCTGACAGGCAGCAATGTGTATTCTGCTTGACTTAATTAACAACTAAAAGTACCTGTTAAATGATGATGGTGACACCTATGTAGTTGCACAACCCTTGGGCTCAGCCCCCAGCCTAACTCTAAGAAAGTCCAGGCAAATTCTAAGGTTAGAAAGAGGACCAGGATCTGCTCCAAAGGCACCTCTTGAAAAAATAAAATAAATAAATTAAAAATTTCAAAATTTGGAGATTGGAACAAATAGGTTAAGTCTTAATAGAGATGGTAAAATATTTGCCTTATACTACACTAATTTGTTGAGGTTTATCTCACCCATTATAAACTTTTGAGCCAAGGCAGGTGAGGATGCTTGAGAACATTTAGCCTGTGGTAAATCATTATTTGCTTGTTTGGTTCAAAACCTAGAGGTACCAATTCCCTGGCTGGAAAAGCTGCTCACTTAAAAAAGAAACTTCTACCTACAGAATCTGCTGCCATGTAATGAGAGTTGGGGTCACAGGCTATGGAGTGACAGAGGGCAATGCTTAGGGCAAACATCAGAACACAAGGAGATCAAAGACCCTTCCCTTCTGAAATGCCTAGGAAAGATGGGAGTCTGCCATCCAGCCTGTGACATGAACCACCTTAGAATTAACTAGCTTAGAAAAAAAAAATCTATCTATATTAGGAATAAAGAAAATATTAATTTCACTGGCAGCAGATGAAAGATGTCTGTGTAGCTGCGATCTAACGAAAAAATGAATTAAACAGTGCCTGTAACAAGTGCTTTGAAAAATAACTGAAATGGATCATGATATGACCGGAGCTGTAATTGCAGTTAATTATATGCTGCTTCACACAGGCGTTTCCTTGTGCCATTTAACTCAAATGTGGTGCATAAAAATTCTTCAACATTTCTCTGTCCAGGCCACTGCGGGTAATTCATTATGAGCCAAATATTAACCCCCAGGAGACAGAGATGACTCCTGTGTCTTTCAGAGCATGTGGATGTGCTGCTGTGGTGCCCAAGGTTAAGGGGTTAGCTAGGCAGCAGTGTGAGCACCAGGTATGGCTTTGTCATCAAGAGGGTGTAAGAGATGTAGAGCACTAAACCTCCATACCAGGAGAATGTGCCATCCCTAATCACCTGCAGGGGAGATGGACTCTATGACCTTCCAAGATCCCTTCCAACTCAAACTATTTTATACTTCCATAAAAGCTGGGCTGTTCAAAGTGCTGCTAAATATGTGGCTGACCAAAGACATTCTGAGTGTCACATTAGGTCTTGTCCTACTCCCACCATTTCCCCCTCAATCCTTCACTCAACAATTTTAGATTGACAGCCTCCCACTACCCACTCTCAGAGCCCTGAAGTCCAGATCCAGTCACTGTCAAGAGACTTCAACATGGGACATCAGCTCTTGCTCCCAACCTTTTTCCTGAAGGCATGTGACCCCTTGGCCTCTGGGACTTGAGGAAGGCACAGTCTTCAAATAACGAGTGTGAGGGAAACCTTTCAGGAGGCCAAGTGGTGTGTGAGCCTTCTGCTGGACCTGTGCTCAGGACAAAATTTTACCTTACACAAAACTGCTGGCACAGAAAAGCAAGGCAACACAGCAGCTGCCAATGAACCCAGTCTGAGCTACAGGGGAATATCCTTATGTTTCCACCTTTAAACATGCCAGTTGATTGTGGCTGCTTCAGTTTCTGTCAAATCAACCTGCTTCTTTGAGCTTTCAGGCCCACACACTCATGTCATGAGGCTCTAATTAAACCTACCCCCTTAGAAATTAAGAGATAAATGGTTGAGATGTAAACTCACATTTGTCAGTATTGATTTCCTCTTTTAATTGAGGGGTGTAATATGTCTGTCTTTTCCATGCAGGTGAAACATTTGTGCTCTGATTATATCTACCTGTCTTCCCTAGATTAGTTATGATGATGGGGGTGGTAGCATGGCAGTGACAGAAACTACTTGCAACTATACCTTTCAACGTACTTTAAATAGCAATTTCACTATAAATTATTACCAGGGCTGTATTTTTAGCAGCTTTAAAAAGTTAATTAGAAACTAGAAACACCAGGAGCTGTGAGCATCCTGTGGACACCTAGATCCCTCTGCCAGTAAGCAAACAGCTGCAGAGTGCATCAGTACAGGACCTCTCTTAGTTGCTTGGTGGAAGAAAGGGGGAGATGCCGAAGTGGAAGTGCAGGTTCAGACAGTGAGAATTGTGTACATGCTGAGTGGAAGAGAAGGAAGGGGGGAATGCAGAGCATTTAAAAAAGAGGAACCTAAATGTTATTCATAAATTCAGATCTAAGCAAACCCAAGATTAAGCAGCGCCAGCCCCTGACCAATTAATCTTGTACGTCTGCTTGGAGAAAAGCTCTGCCTACTACTCAGGAGCCCTGGAAAGAAGTGGCAGAGGGTTCAGATCTTTTTGGAGACTCAGAATTAAAAAGAAGTATTTTTACAGACAAGAGAGAAAGACATTTATCAAAGCCACTGATAGCAGCTTGGGCCATACTTATGGAAATCCTCGATGCAGTGGATGTTCCCACCAGCATCCACGGTGAAGGGGATCCCATCCAGGCTGCGATGGCACATCACACAGGTGAAGCAGTGGGGATGGTAGGCCTTCCCAGTGGCTCGGAGAATCCTCTCCATGATGGGCTTTGTGCAAACGCTGCATTGCTCCAGAGTTTTCTGCCAACAAACACACACAACAGACGTGAGCACCACCTCAGCAGGACGTTTACGAAACTGTCAGTTGGGCCAGAGGCTGCTGCTTTAGAAGCTTTTTCTTTTAATTTTTTCTAGATAAGGACAATACAGTCAACAAAGAGTATGGTAACAGTACAGGGGTTGGGTCAAGTCTTAGGTACAGTGTGAGAACACAAACCTGAAGCTTCTCAGCAGCTCTGACAAATGATCAGACATGGCCTATCAGGTGGGTGTATCTGAGATTGCAGCTTGTATAGTCAAAAACACAGGAAGGAGCTAGGGAGCCTGCCTCCTGGGTTTTTTGTCTCCGCACTGCCCAGCTTGAACTACCTTTTGCAGCTCAATTGATTAGAGACAACCTTCACAATGTACAGTGCAAGCTGGAGCTCAAACTCCTGGGGCTACACAGAGACCCCCTAGCTGCTCTGCTTGTACAGCTTCCATAAAGGATCTTTATCTGCCATGTAAGAAAATTCTAATCCTCCCACCACAGAGACTGCTGCTGGGACTGGGGAGAGAACAACACGGTGTCTGCAATGAAAGCATCACAAGGATGGATGTTCAGCATGAGTTAAACTGTTCGTTTGTCTCTTGTCCACAAGGTTTGAGATAATGACTGTGAAATGCTGTGAAATGTCAGCTTTAAGGCCATGATCCTTGCTGCATAGGTTTTATATGCTGGCCTGCTCCTAAAGCAAAAAAAGAAACCCCAACACCTTTCAAGCAGGATCCATTAGAAACATCAACACAATTTTGCTTCATATGTCTGTCTGTGAGTTACACAACAGACACCTTCTGACACCAAGTTTGCAACTTACCCTTTCAAACCAAGAGCCTTAAAGACACATGCCCTGAATGGAGGACGCAAGCCACACAGTCAGATGGAAACAATAAATCTGTGGCAATGATTTGGGTCATTTCACTGGACTTGGGGAAAGTGAACTCAACTTGGTACTCTTGCTTCATGCATCCTGAGTTATCAAATAATATTATCAACCAGTGTTTGCGTCTTGGATGAGTTAGAAAGTCTGTGATTATAGTGCTGATTAAGATAGACAGAAACAAGGAAGGAGAAAAAAAGAAAGGAAAAGAATCTAATAGGACAGTAATATAAAAAGCTGCTGGAAGGCAGATCATGTTGACAAACACAGGAAGGCTAAAGTTCTGCTGCTTCCTCTTGCAACAAAATTCCCAGAGAAAGTAGTGCTTTGACTGACCACATTGTTATTGCTTCTTTGAGCCAATATTCTCAGGGGCAAGATCCAGGCCTTACATGTGCAGCCAAAATGTATTGTCAGGAGACGAATCACCCAGGAGCTAAGAGAGGTTACTTCTACACTCACATATTTGCTATTGGACATTATCTCTGGGCTGCAAATCACTGGTGAGACAGAAACGTAGAAATGTCCAGGTTCATATGAGAAGATGAAAATAATAGTTTTTTGAAATGTCAGTAGGAAAAGTCCTGAATTTCCTAACACATTTTATAAAGAGAGCACAGCCAGGCAGCATTGGTTTCAGACTGGATTTTGCTTTATGTTTTGTAATAACAGGCAGGAAAGAATTATTGCTGGCCTTTCTGTCTGGTTGCTGTCACCATCATCATTGTAACAGCAGCTGGTATGCCAGAAAAAGCAAGGTCAATAATTTTCTCCTTGGAGAAATAACCTGGCCAGTTTACCATTTTGCTTTGCATAAGCAGATCACATCATTTCAGTCTGCATCCATACTGTTCCATGCATTGCCAAGGAAGCAGAGCAGCATACCTGCAGATACCGATGGAAGATTGTGCCACACGTAAGGCATTTGCTATGACACCTTCTGAATATCTGCAGGTAAAGGAGCATTTGCCTCATCAAGTCACTGCTTGCTTCATTTCCCAACAGTTGCCAACAACAGAGGCCAAGGTATGAGAACGGGGCAAGCAAACCACAACAGTTCCTTAGGATAAGCTGCCAGCCTCTAGCAACTTCTGGCTTAGGGACTTCCTGAGCCAGAGCTCGGCTTTTCCGTACTGCTCCTCAAGTGGATGTTTCTCCCATTAATTTTCATGACCAGTTTCGGAATTCTGATAAACACTGAGGACCCACAACATGGCTGGGAGTTTTACAGCTCACCTACAAAATGGGGACTGATCTGCTAAGCAGTGTCCCCCACTCTGCTACCAGAGTCTGTGTAGCAGCGTTTCAGAGAGCAATGCTGAGTACTGTCTGCCTGGTACTGGGAAGGGAGCAGAAACCTGGAGCTGCAATCCACCCTGCAAAGGGATTTAACACCAAACAGCCTGGCCTAGAAATGCTCTCACTATGGATCTGATGCAACTCCTACGCACTTGATTCAGACACACAGAGTTTAAGACCACAAGGGATTGTCAGAATCATCTTGTCTGATGTCTCACATTAATGCTGTGGTGGGAGTTTTGCAGTGACCAGGACAGCAGGTAACCATGCTTCTGGATTATGCCTTCAGAAAACACACATCATCCATCTGCCCCCCAGCCTCAGCTCTGTCACACTGATAGAGCTAAGCAAGACAAGCATTTTAAATAAACCAACTCCTGATTAAACCTTCTCTAAAACCTGAAAATCAGACCTGAGAAATTTATTCTCTTCGTCCTTCCAAGTCTGCATCAGTGAGGAAAAAACAAGTAATTATTTTCAGACTCAGCTCACTCCCTGTCTGGGAGTATATTTGCTTAAGCCTCTTTCCTTGCTAGAACCCTGGCTCATACCCTTCTCTTCAAGGTGTTACCAGGAGATGCCAGAGGGAAAGCTTCCTTGATTCACACCCATTTGACATCAGGTTGCTGTAAGGCAGGATATGGCCTGTGGAGCTAACAGGGTTTTCTTTGATTGTCTAATCAGGTTATCCCCACATGCCTAAGTGCTGCCCCAGCAGCTAATAACCTGCACAAAGGTATTTCTGCACATTATGGGAATAGCATCCCTGTAGGATTATGTTTGGCTTCTTGATTTTTCTCTCTTTCACAGTTTAGCTAAACTCTCCTAGCACCTCCTGGAGCTTTCAGACCTTCAGAAAGCCAAATAAGATGAAGAAAAAAAAAAAAAAACCCACAACCTAACAGCTCTGTTTTTCTTTTCTCCCAAGCTGCCATTGCCAGCTGTCTCTGGAATCCACAGGTAGAGCTGAGTACATCTGATGAGCTACGCAGAGGGCCAAAGAAAGGCACAGAGAAGAAAGAAAAGAACCAGCTAGGAGACATCAGACCTCAGGGGTTATGGTAAAATTCATGTCATAACAATATGGACCACAAACCCAGCATGGGCTGAGAGGAAAGTTTACCATTCTTTTTCCATATTTTTGGCCAAGAGGTAGAGAGTGTCTCCTCCTTCTTTGGAGACACCTGTGTCTCTAAATCTAACCACTTTTTTGTGTTTGAAAAGGATGGGGGAAAAAACATCCATTTCTAAATGGAAGGTTGGCTCGACATTAAAGACTGAGTCTGAATCCACATCTCTTGAGGGCAAAAGTGTTTATGTATGGCAAAGAAAAAAATCTCAACTGGAGAGAATAATGCATCCTCCTATACCAGTGAAAAGAATAAACACAAGCAGTCATAACAGTAAATTACAAAGAATTGGAATGACCAGCATATAAAGCATCAGCTTGCAAGTGAAAACTAAGAGACTTAAACATGTACAGCACAATCAGCAGCAAAGTGGGAACAAGCTGCTTACAAACAAGTATCTGACAGTTGTTCGAGGGCCTCCCTGCAGCAGTGCTTGGCCCTTCAGAAACCACAAAAAACTAAAGGGAGTTGCTTTGCAGATATCAGGTTTAAATATGGGACACAAAGTAAAAATCCATACTGATCAAAAAGACTTCTGGGGTGCATAAGTGGGCAAATTTATTGAGAAGTGTCTGAATCCCCTCCTGAAAACTTCACATCCCAGACTGAAAGAAACAGCTTTGAGGAGAGAGCTGCAGTGACAGCCCGTGGGTTGCAGCTCATCCTGCTTCCCTAGTGCTGTAGATTTTAACCCCTCATAACCAAATTTTGGGCAACAGCAATGCGGCACAAATACCCTCCCACAATGACCCAGCAAAGAATGCAGAAGGAAAGCCACACAGCGATTAGTCATTGCTTCTTATGTATTGGCAATTCACCCAGAGATTTAATGGACAAAAATAATCTGTCCTGCACTCTGAGCAGCAGACTGAGGAGAGCTCATGCACAGGGACATGAGCACGGTAGAGGGGAGGGAAGTTGCTCTGTGAGAGAGGAGGGAAGTTGCTAGAATGAATTCCACTGGCAGCTCACGGGGACATGAACTCTCTTTCTGTGAGCACCACAGAAGAAACAGTTTTTGGAGTGACTGCACAGAGGAGATGGTATGAGCTGCGGGAATCAAAAGTCCCCCTCGTGCTAAAAACAGGCACATGGTCAACTACTGTAGTTGAACTGTAATTCAGTAAAGTGTTGTAAGTGAATTGCTTTAAATCTTGTGACTCCATCCTTCATTTCCTCAGACTGTGAGGAGAGCAGAGCAGGAGACATTTTCCCCATTGTGGGATAATTCTTAAGGCTTGAAAATGTTTCCATACTTAAGTGAAGACAGAACACTTTAATCTCAGAAAGTCTGGTGAATTTATAAACCCCAAATTAGATCAGGTCAATTGAAACACTGCACTTCAAAATAATTTCAAATGGCTTCATTTTGGTTTTGGATCTGCAACTATGTAGCTGGATTATATATTAAATATAAAGCAGACATTGGTGGAGAGGTTAAGTGTCAAGATGTAATTTCAACACTTTAAAACCCTTTTTTTGGCATTATATGCAGAAAACATAAGACCAGATTTCCCCCCACAAAATCCCCAGCCATCCCCAATTGCTGTCTCCCCAGACAGGTAAATCTTGGTGACCACAACATTTAATTCAATAATGGCCAGCATGAAATTCCTTCCTCCATATTTGAGGAGAGAATTTGGACATGTGTGAGCTAATCTTTCTCACTTAACTTGTCCAGCTGGACACATTATCATTAGCAGCAGGTGACACTCCCCTTCCTGCTGATCTCTGAGGGAGGATCTCAGCAAGGGAGAGCCCTAGGGAAGCATCTTTGGCTGATTCTCTGATCTTCAGGCCACATTGCCTTGGCTGAATCAGTGTGCTGGGGCAAGAGATGCGACTCCTGACAGCTCAAAATATCCTGGTCAAGTGCTCTAATTCAGACACAATGGTAAGAGGTGAGGGTGCTCTTTAGCTGGAACAGTGTGTTTTGCTGGGAGAGGGGAGGGAAGATACTGCAATAAATTACATTGGCAACTCAACATTACCAGCATGATGTGGGTCTGAGCTGGACATACAGCTACATGGTGCTGCATAGTGTAGACTCAGGCCCTGGAGGTTGCTGTATAGAATAGCTTTCAAATAGTTATTCCATTCAGCTCAATTTTTAGTGGCTTTCCCAGCACAGTAGCAATACCATGGTTGGCATGCTTCCCCCCTGCTGGAATCTGCTTTTCTTGTCAGGAAAACCAAATTCAACTTTGTATTTCTGGATTCAGAGCAGCTGGAGGTGAATTTGGCAAAGTCCTCTTAGCACAGAGGGTGAAGCAGTCCCTTCCCCATGTCCCATAACTATCCGAGAAAGCCTGGATAAATTTTCTGGCTTATGTTAGTAGTAAAGATGACAACGGGATGCAATTGAGTCCACAAATGTGCAATAACATAAAGGCCATGATGAAAACAAAACAGAGCTTGAGAAATGCTTCACAAATTATATGCAGATGTCAAAATACGCTCTACAGTGAAAGGAGGAAGAAGCTCCATTTGCTCCTTCTTAAGACAACTGTCTTATCAAGCGAAAACTAAGGGATGGCTTTGCCATCATTTCAGTGTACTGAGGACTGGAGAAGGAACCCAGAGGAGGCTGCTGGATCTGGCAAACTCATCAGATGGCCACTCTACCTGGAGAAAGGTATATGCTTTTAATGGTGAACATAATCAATGTTTGGAACAGGCAGGGACAGGATTTCTCTGTTGCTCAGTGCCAGTTGTTGTTGAGACCCCTGTCCATCTCTACTACAAACAAGTTCAGAGTGCTGAAGGAATGTCAGAGTTAAATGCTCTGCTCTGCCTTAGGCTCAGCATCCAACCACAATCACACTGACTCCTTCCAGCTAAAAATCCACAAGAAGCCTGATGTTGGAAATTACTTAACTACTTTCTGGCACTCAAAGCTCCTATCTTCTGCGCATTCCTTGCTCTGACAACACAGAGATCTTTGTAACTTTAAAACAGCAGTGCTTAGAATGTAACAAATGAAGGATTACTTTTTTAAACTGGAAGACTGGAAGATAAAATGGCTGGATTTTACATCTGGCTTTTCAACCAAGTAACTTCCAGATGCAAAGCACTCCCATGGTCCATGCCTCAATTTGCTTGTAAATAAAACATCTGTAAAAGTTGCATATTACAGTGAGAAACTGGATGCTGTTAGGTTTGACAAATTCTTGTGAGGTAGTTTGTGTGCCTCAGCGGTTACTTGATGGAAACAACATTTTTTAACACCAAAAGCTCAATTAAAAAAAACAAAACAAAACAAAACAACAACAACCTTTAAGGACTACACATACCTCAAAAGTCAGCAAGGTCTGATTTTGGGAGTACTTGAATGTGGTTACAGCAATTTTCAAAAGTAAAGTATTTCACTACAGGGGGAATGGTTCTAACATTCAGTTGACTTTAAAAAAGCATGGAGGATAAAAAAAAAGTCCACCCTTATGAATTTTTTTTAACAAGAATGATTATAGTAGCATTCAACAAACTGCACAGTAAGCCAAGCCACTGAAAGTATCCTTAGCACCTCCTATGAAAAAAGGACTTTGTTATACATCTGGGTAATCAGCTCCTGTTCCTTCAGTAACAGTCATTCTAGTCAAGATACATTTCCAGCCCTCCTCACCTCTCATCTACTGCCACCAGAGAGGAGGAACTGCACATTCCCAACAAAACTGAAACACTGCATCATGTATGTTGGGCAGCACAGCTCACACTTGCTGTTAGGACCAGTGAACCCCACTCTAACCACACAGTTGGTCCCACTACATCAGGACTGCATCTGGTCCAGAAAACATCCAGCCACTAAGCTGGAGTAGGCTTTTGGAGTGCTCAACAGATGAGCATCTGTAAAGCACAGCAACACCAGCAGAGCACAGGACACAAGCCTGCCTTGGCAGGGAGGGAATGATCTGATAAGACTGTTTCCAGCTCCAATTTCTTCAGTCCAAGAAGATCCTGAGCTCACGGACAGACCTTTGGACCTTGTTTCAAACCAGTGCATAATGTAATACCTGGCACAAGATGCTAATATCCAAAGATTTCTAATTTGAAGGAAATCCCTCAAAATCCCTCCCAGAATGCTAGAGGTAAACAGTTTGTTCACGGCTTCTGCAGCTCAGGCAAACTGGCACAGAGCTGCTGCTGAAATCCCTGAACCCTGTTACACAAAGGCAGCCATGCCTTGGAACATTAGTATTGCTTCATACAATCCTGGTTGCTTCCTAGATAGAAATCATCCACTGGATTTGCAGATAGATGGGTTCAAGAATTTGTTAGGACTCTTTTTCCACTGGAGGCAATCTTGGCAGTTTTAAAAACTATGATACTCTTAGCTTTGCTCCTAAGAGACAGGAAGAATACATGGCAGGTTTTGATGGACTGAGCTACCTATTATTAACCCCTCACAGGTCAGGTGAGACCTACAAACTATAAAAATAACTCAGGATTTAGGGATATAAAGCAAAGCTGATCCCTACACCCAAGTGCTTCCAGTCTTTGCCCTATAGATGTTGTGCTGCTTGCCTAACACGTTCTCACCATCTCTCCCCTCAACACATGATGTGCCTGACCTTGTGTGCCACCCTGGGAGTTTTGCCTAAATAAGGGCCAAAGGATCTGCCCTGCTGTGATTGCTTTCTGCTCACGCAGCAGAATTATCTGCAGCTGAGAGATGTGGCAAACAGAGAACAGATACACTCTGCTCCTTGTTTAGATACAATTGTGGACAACACGGAGATTTCAAGCTTAATTAGCAATGCTGTTTAGAGAGGCATTTCAACCTCTCAAAGTTTAAACTGATTAAACTTTTTGAAAACAACAACAACAAAAAAGATTGTGTAGCGAACTGTCAGGCTAAAATTCAAGTCAAACTGAACCGCGTCAAAGGAAAGAAGTGGTTATCACCAAGAAGTGGGCTTTTTTTCTTTTCTTTTGGTAGAGAATTTAATTTCATAGCCTTTCATAAACCTAATGCTCCAATCCAAGCTTGCCACTCTGGCAAAGAGCTTAACCAAAATAGCACTGGAACTCATAGCTGGCAGACCGATGAGACTATAAATTGGTCAAATCTGGGCAGAACGAAAGAAAAAAAAAATAATCCAAAATTCCATTCAATCTTCCTGTTTTAGAATTTTGATGTAACTGACCATTGACATGGAAATGTTATCTTGACCTTAACTGTTAAAGCTGACTTGCAGAGGAAAAAATGACTGACTCTGTGACATTTGGGTGGTTATTTATAGTTTCCCTCACCCTTCTCTTTCTTGGTATTTTTGCATTAGAAATGAATTCTTGCCTGCCATGCTTTTTTCCTGAAGGACTGTCTGAGCAATGCAAGAATTTGTGACATAAAAAACATTCAGAAAATGGAATCTTTTTGATTAACATGGAAATAAAATTTTAGTTGGAAACTGCCTACAAACTAGCATCCAGCAAAGATGAGCTTTTTTGGGTTATAGATTGAACTCCATGAGCCTTTAATGACAAACTGTTTAAAGGTGGCACTTTATGCCTCCTGTGTTCTCCAAGAAAAATTTCCTAGAGAAACCAAGGGAAAAGACAGAGGTAGTACTTCAGAGCCTGGATTCTTCTAAAGTCTATACCAGAAAAGGGCAGAATCCTTTCCCTTCACCCCTTGAAAATAAAAACCCCACCTCGTTGCTCTGAGCCACAAGGGAAAGGCACATAACCCATTTTCCCCAGTTATTTCAAGTTGCAGGATCCCCAAGTTGTTTCTAATAGCTTAGGCTAAATATTTCAATTGATTATCATTTCATCATCTCCATCTTAACACCTAAATTGCTCAAGCAAAGAGAATGCAAAGCTTCTCCTCAATCTCTTATACAAGTCACAAGAGAAACTCATGTTTTCTAGTGGCATAGGCAGAGCACTGGAATTTGAGAATGTCTGTTGGCTTTCCTTGGGTTCACAAGTTTGCTTTTTGAGAGTTTTCATTATTTTCCACCTCTGTGCCTCACATTATCTGTGGAGTAGGTTTAGTAAGCAACTCAGAGGCCTGTGATTCTAGAAGTCAGATCTCTATTACATACCAGAAAGTCAGCACCTAGAACTACCAAGAAATAAACACCTCCCCAAACGAATTAAAACCAAAAATCAAGCAAGAAATTAATGAGATTTTGCACAGAGTTTCACAGAGCTTTTACTAAAACACCTTTTAAATGCAAGACAATTTTTCAGTATATATGTGCAAGTTGTGAAATACAGGTCATGGCAACAGTTGAGCACAAAAATAGCTGCTTTTAATAGATAATGTAATCCAGTATAAAGCTTGGAAAAAAACCCCAAACTCTCACAGCACTTGGATGCTGCTGATACCTAAACTGACAGTAAGAATACGATTCTCCCAAATCCCTGATGTGTTTTTTAAGGAGTTGCCAAGTGCATTTACGATCCTGATGTGTGGAGAGAGTGTTGAAGCCTGTAGGGCAATGTGAGACTTATCTGTGCCTGGAATAAAAAGGCTGAAAACTGCATGGGTGCCCTAAGGTCCTTCCAAAGGGAGAGGAATAAGTGTTTTCCTATTTCCTGAAGAAACCCTCCTGAGTGAAATGCACATTTTAGACTTTGGAAGAACACTGGGCAGTGACCATGGGCAACCAGCACTGTCCACTATCAAGAATAACAGAAAGCAAAATTTAGTGAGTCAATGTATGGCAAGAACTGTGTTTCTATACTCTTTCCCCTCTACACCAAGAACAGGAATGTAATTTTGGGGGGGGGCAAGATTTCTTCAGAGGTGTGAACTGACTTATTCCCTGGAGCAACATCCAATTTTCTATCTAGAGTCAGACTCTAATTGGAAATAAATGCAGGCTGCTGAGTAAGTCCAGGGCCAAAGATATCACCTAGCAGGTACTGGGATTATTTTTAGATGCAATGACACTCCTGTTCTTTTCATTCAGATGACCTGGATGCCTATTTGAGCCACCTGCTGAGATAGAAGGGACAAAGAAGGAAGGGATACAAAAAGGGAAAAATTCAGAATCAAGACAAGGAGTGGCACAGATAGAACTTCTCAAGGAATTTAAGTGGTATGTGAGAAAAATTAAAATCCATCTGCTTTCTAGCTGAAGACTGATGTTCCCTCATGAGAACCCTTCATTCCTCCTCTGTGGGATTATTTCAGACACGGAAAGACAGAGACAGAGAAGAGGATTTATGTCAGCCCCTCTGCAACTCCAACCCACTTCCAAGGGTACTTCTTCTAGAATTCAGCTCTGTGTACAGCTGGGACAAAAAAGATATGTTATTTATTCTAACCATAAAAGCTGATACCTGCACTGGAACAATGTGTGAAGACTAAGTCAGAAGCTGTGGGCTAATCTCCTGTTCAAGAAACTGTGGTGGGACTGCTGAGCAGAAAATTCCTTGCAACACAATTGCTCACTTAGTTGATTTAGCCTCTTGGTATTGTTTTCTTTCTCTCAAACTAGAAAAATTAAGGATCTTTGTGGGGAAAAAAAAGGTTCTCATTTTGGACAGACAATATGGAGACTTGCACATGGAGATCCTGGATGGCAAAAACATTGCAATGTAAATAAAAATGTCTTGGCCTCAGAATAGCGATCAAGAGCAGATGGACAGGTCTGAGTAGGTGGTAATTCTCTGGTGTCAGCAGGGTTAATTAAGGATGTTCAGAGCATGAAACCTTCACTCTAAAGTAATTTTTTCCTCTTTCATCACCACAAGAAATTTTTGATTAATTTGGAATATGAAGGACACTGGTCTGAGCTGTCGGGAAGGTTTATGTCAGAGCAGAGCAGACCAAAATTCAAGCTGACAGTTGGCATTTCTTTACCAGGTCTTCCACATCACTTGAGGAGGCTGCCTTGGATGTTATTTAAAGTTGAAAAGCACAGGCACTGAACACTGTGCTAGTCAACTCTGAGTCCCTAATATGTACTAACCAGATTACTCCTGTGTTTGTGAAAGCAACACCAAAGGCTTGCAGCCAAATGTTACGTTTAAAAAAGAAACAACAGTTGAGAAAAAACAGCAAAACCCAAATGTGAACAGAGCTTTTGAAAAGAAGCAGTGATTCATTTGGACACACACATCAGTGACACAAACTCCATGGTGTTTTGAGAGTGCTTAAGAATCAACAAGCAAAGCAGAGCAACAGTGGACAACAAACCAACTTGTCCAACCTAGCTGTTTTCCTAGTGACATAGTTACATGAGAAATGTGCATTTATATAAAGCACACTCTATGTAGAATAGGTATCATATAATGTGTCCATTCTCCAGTCAATAGCATCCTCTCACTATGGACTGTCAGGCTGACATCAGAGTGATTATGGAATATAGGGGAAAAATAACATTATTCCAGTATAATTATCTTCTGTAAGTGTTCCACTCTGTTATGGAGATTTTCTTTCTGTAACAGTGGAGAAGACCATGCTTTGGTGCTCACACTTTTTTAAAAGGACTGAGATCGCCTGCACCAATGGTTGTTTCTCACTAACGTAACTGCTGAATTGCTCATCTCCATCCTTATACAAGTTGCTTCCAAGTTTCCTTTCTGAAAACCAGAAGTTGCCATTTCCCCAGCAATAAAATCTGACTGCCCACAGTAACCTGACCCTCACCCGTTGCCATACAGCTCACACAAAGTAAAACCAGTATGGCCCACATCTTTCCAAAGCTGCTGATTTAATGGATCTACTAGGAACAACAGAAGGAAGAACCATTCTTCATCAAGGCCAAACTATGGACCAGATCCAGGTGCAAAGGGACAAGACAGTCTGATAATAACGTGTGGCTCTTGTACTTGATTGATCCAGCTACTGCAAGAAATATGGACAAGTCATGGTGGTCTCCTTTGAAGGAAACATTTCTTTGCTGGCACCATACCACACACTGCCACAGCAGCTTCCAAAGAGACAAGAGAGAAGGGCAGAGGGACAGGGAGTGGCAATGAAGGTTTGGGAGCATGGCAGTGATTTAGGACTTTCTGAGTCATCCTCTTTTTCCGGGTTTGCTGCTGGGGCAGCACAGCCCAACTCTGCCATACCTGTAAGCTTCTCTATGGAAAAGTTAACGTTGGCTCCTTCACATGCAGAGTGAGTCCAGCAAGTAACCTCCTGCCAGTTCTGCAAGGGCAGCTAAGGAGTCTTGCTGGAAATCTGGCCCCAGAGAGAAACAGCAGTGGAAAGCAGCCATTTCAGAAGCACATTATTAAGTCATCAGACCAGTAGCTACAGGATCCCCATGGAAAAGTTGATCCAGGCACTTTGTATAATTACTTGAGCCCTCTCAGAGTCATTTATTCCCCTTTGTGGTTGGCAGGGAAAGTCAATATCTTCTGGAGCTGCAAAGTCATAAGGCTTTTTAAGAAGCCAGGTTTGTAGGTGAGGACATTTCTCTCTGCAAAATCTCTGCTTGAGTACACTGTTAAGCAGCAACCCAGGCTTTTTGCAAAGGTAATGCAGCAAGCTCAGGTTTAAGCTTTCCATTTGCTTTACCTACATATGTTTTAACACTCACATTTTTAGAAGAAAAGGCATAAAAATAGCTTACTTGTGCATATTGCCTACAGTATTGCTGGACTCCACCTGTGGGAAGGAACTGGAGTTTAAATTTTACTGAAATTGCACATGTTTCCAGGAGTTTGCTAATTATCCTGCATGTTTTATACCGTATTTCTGGCTCCAGGGTTTTTCTGTACTTTTCTGAAAGAAACCCAACACAAAAATATTTGAGCTGAGATCTGGAATGCATGACTGAAAACCAGGCACTCACTCCAGGGTTCATCTGACTCTACAGATCCTACCAGGCTTTGGAAAGTGGTTTGAGATCTGCTGGTGTAATATTGCCTGGATACCGAAGAACTCTTTCCAATTTAATTCTCCTGCTTCCATACACTTTAAATTCCACAGTTTACTTGGCATCCCTAGGACTACAGCTAGGTATAGAGTTGATCTTTTCAGGGTTTGATAATGTGAATTACCTCGCTTTGGATACAATCCTCCTTTTAACCACAAGTTGCTCACAGTCACACACTGTGACTTGTCCTCAGGGATGGGGTGTTCTATATTTTAGGGTGGTTAACTCGGTTTGAGTTGTCTTAAAGGCACTCTGCTTGCAGCTTCAGTTGGGCTAAGTTCAGCATCTTGGAAAAACAAAAACAAAGCAGCCCATAGTTTCTCATGGGGAAGACAAACTACCAGATGGCTAGCAAAGAGGCCAGTTTTTAAAAACACCAACTTTTACATCTTCTGACCTAAATGGCTGACCACTCCAAGCACCCTAAGTGCTTCTCTTTTGTTCCTTGAACAAAGGCAGACAAATTTCCAGTGGCCATAAATCATCATTCTTCAGTGGTATCAGCTGTAGTTACTGACATCTGGACCTGCCATGGCAGTGGTCTAACAGGAGGAATGTGTCAGCTAGTGCCATGTATGGGACACAGGCACCATGCCAGCATGTGATGTGCATGCTTCCCATTCTTCCCACCATGCCTGGGCTCTCTGCTCCCTTTTGGGAATGTGATAAGAAGAAAAAAACAAAGCACCAGTCCTTCTACCCAAAATCTGCTGTTTGTCAGGTCCTCAGCACTCTCACAGCATTGTTTCTGTGCAGAATCCATCCACTTATGATTTTTAGTGCTTTACAGGTTTAACTAAATCAGGACTTCTGTGACAGGGTCCAGGCCAAGTCTGAAGATATCAAAAGATGAAGACTTACCATTGATCAGTTCCATTCCAGTAGTAACCAGTTAAACTGTTTGTCTCATTTCTACTGTGAGGGTTTGGCTACTTCCACCATTGTTCTGCCTTTCACCACTATAAGTTTCTTTAATAGCCCTTATACATATCACCATGCCACTTCTGAAAAGCTAAACTGTCTGAATGCACTATAAAGTATTTTTTTCTCCTACCTTTGACTCTTTTCTCTGCCTTCTTCAGTCTTTCAGTGTCAAGACTATTTCTACAACAAGGAAAGAACTCAAAATCACCAGGTAGAGATGATTCTAGGGCTGAAAGCATGGGTAGAGTTTGGAGACTGACTGTCCTCCAAAAGACAAAACTGCAGTATAAAAGAAAGTGCATTCCCAATGCCAGACCTTTCACAATCAGAAACAGTGGAGAGAGATGTGTGAAAGATCCCAGGGGAGCAAAGTGGGAAGCCTCTGCCACAGCCCATACAGAGTGAGAGGAATCTCTGAATCTAATCTAAGTGTAAGGCAGTTTTATGCATCTGTAACTTCATTCCTGTAAGCTGCCACTTTACAAACCTTTTAATTATTCAGTGTCTTTGGATGTTACGCTTATTTGCTGTAACCTTAACTCAGTTTGAATTAATGGTACTTAAAGTGGAGTACCAGGAGCCTCTGTCGATAATACACTGCTGAGGATGTGTTTTCCTTAAGCTGCTCTGGCTTGCCTAGGAGGCAGCAACACAGAAGAGAAATCCATCTACGAGAAGCTTCCAGAAACCCAGGAGCATGGCCATGCAGTCAGCTAAACCCACTGAAGTGACTCCATGCAAGTGTCAATAAACACATGATCAACATCAACCCATTTTTCAGGGAGGTAAAACAGGTTCAGTGAGACCACTCAAGCTGAGAAAAAAAAAAAAGAAGATATAAGGCAGCACAAGAATTCAGAGTAGGAGCAAGAGCTGCAAGATATGGACCCAGGACTGAGCTCAAATAGCTTAGCCCTGGTTAATTTAACCAGACTTTTCATTTCCTTCCTGCAGCTTTAGAGCACTCTCAACAGTTTTGAGGCCAGCACACAGACCTGCTGGATAATGGATGTAGAAGCTGAGAGAAGCACCGAGGGGAAGGACTGGCAGGCACCTGTATGGATGTAATGATTCTCTGGGCAGCAGCAGAAAAAAGACATTTTCCAGTTGGCTCCCAGAGCTCAGACTCTACAGACGTAAAACAAGCAACTTGGGGAAGAGAACTTGGGGGAATGCAGACAGAAAGTCTCAGGGTTAAATGCAGCTCTAGCAGCCTGGCCATGCTACCTCACACAGATGATGTCACCAGGATGCATTAGGGTAGCTCACCTAACAAATAGGCTAAAAGCAGCACTGCAGGCCCACTATGCCATCTGGGGACCTCCTCCCCATGAAGCACACCAGAAGTTCCTTCTTTTGGCAGACTTGTGAAGGGCTGGTTACATTTCCTCTCCCTTTCCTACAAGCACTGCCTGTTAGCAGATACAGCTGGATATCAGCTGCACGTGTACCTGAGCTTTGTAAATCCCATGTAGGAACATGCTAGCTCAGACATGTGAGATGAACTCAATGAGTAATGGAAGAGTGACATAAGTAGACTCCCTCTTCCAAATATTTGGCAAGGATTTCAGAGAGTAGGGAAGCCTCTAGCCTCTGTTTTCATATGCCAGAATATTTTCCAAAATGGCTTGTGCTTTAGATCATTTGTACTTCTTAAAAAAACCAAAAAACATTTTTCACCAAAACCTGCTACAAAAGAAGTATATTTACAGAAAGGGAAGCTGCACCTTGCAGATATGCACAGCTGAAGATCTTTTATGTAAGACTCCCCCTGACCGTGTGGAGAGCTGTTAAGATGTCAGATCATGGTTTGTTGCTCTCAGGGAGGCTGCTGCAGCATGCAGTCAGAATAAGTTTACATCTTGGAGGAATTAATTTGTCTGAATAATGTCATCCTGGTTAAACAAAATGTTAGGGAAAATATTGCAGTGTTCTGGTGCACCTCCCTGAACTGATGCCTATGTATGGGGATGAGCCAGCGTGAAAGGGATCCTGCTGAGTCAAACTGGGGTATAGCAGTATTATTTTACAGACAAAATTTTACAGAAGAAAAAGGAAGGGAGGGAATAGCTAGGGAAACCTCGCAAAAATATCAGCTGTTTGACATGTTAAAGCAAACAGCATGGATGTGAAAATGCTGCCTGCTTACAGGAATGCATCAGAGCCAGGTCATCTGAAAATAGAGACCAAAAAAAGGTTTTCTCTTTTAGTCCTGCAGGAAACCTAGGTCCCAGAAAGAAAGGTGGATCACCAATCCTCTCCCAGGCATCAGATGTGTGGCTGTGTTTCCACCAGACACCAGTGCCTTGCTGGCACCCCAATGGTGATGCTTCTCATGTGGGGAGGATGTCCCAGAGAGCCTCTCTAGGCCTTCCCAGTTGCCTCAAGAGCATGCAAGTGAACAAACATGTTTGCAGACTCAGCTCTTGGAGCCCTTGGGGAGGCTGGTGCAGACAGCAGGAACTGAAAACACACACTGGCTTTCAACAGAGTCCCTGAGGTGCCTCCATTTTTCATCACCAGAAATTCACACAACCATTTATGTGCTGATTGTCCAATGCTCACTGGAGATGCAGGGCTGGTGGCAAGTCACAAATGGGATGTGCCCTTGTACATCTTGCTTGCAGAGCTGGATCTGCAGCATGCTCTTAGAGCATGGCTGGAGGGCTGGGGTCCTCCCTCTCCAGCAAACATCTTGACCTTACATCAGTTTCTCTCCCTGTCCCAGCAAATATTTACCTGTGTGAAGCAGAAATGCCTACCCAGGAGAAAGCAAGAGATGCCTACACCAACCATCTGCACTCTGCAGTTCTGATGAGGAAAACTGGGAGTTGCCTTCCAAATCAGTCCACTTCAAAATCAGCCCTAACTATCCTACATCTCAGGTCAGTGCTCTGAACAGTGTGACTGTGCAAAAGGCCTGAGAGTGGGTAAAGAAGACCTTCTACCCTGATTATGTCACTAAAGGACAAACCCTGCCACAGTAAGACACAAGGCTTCAGCCTCTTTGTAATGCTTCTGTTCAGCAGTGCTGACTTTGGTGGATCAAAATCCCTCCTCCTGGGAAGTGTCAGAGCCTGAGTGTGGTGGATTGAACTAAAAGTTGTTGCTTTGCAACACTGAGTTGAAGACCGCTGCAGTAGCAGTGGAAAAACACTCCTCTATCCTCCAATGCCAAAATATCAAATGCCAGGCTAGCCAGAGCTTACAAACACATGGTTCAAGGGGAAAATTCAAATAAATTTGAGTCATAGGAGTACAAAAATAAAAAAATCTCAAAAAACAAATAGAACATATCAGTCATGTTGCAACTTAGAAAGCCAAAATTTCCTCCCAAAGCCAGCAGTGAAAAGTTTCCAAGATTCCAGGGCACAGCTCTGTCTGGAGCTAATATTGACATTTTTTAAATCCAAGTTTCAAGCCCAGTAAAATTCATGTCTGACAAGAACCCCTCCTGGAGGGCCAGACAAAAATCACGCCACTGCTCCTCAACCCACCTTGCCCCCCCAGGTAGCACTGTAGCCCATGCAGCCATGCCCCTTGAGCATCCCTGTGCTCATATGGTGCCCACTGCACATGGAGCAAGATTCTTTTCCACCCCCTTTTTGCAGTGGGCAGGATTAGCCCTGTGCTTTTGCTAGGAGGGAGCTGGATCAGGTTAGGAGTCCATGGTGGGGAGAGGTGGGTCAGGACTGCACCTATCTTCCCAATGAGCACTCTCAACCCTTCCCCTTTCTGGCCCTGTGCATCCCAGGGCATTTTCTGCATGCTGGCTGGAGCTGCAATGAAGGAAGTTCATGTCTCCCCTACATCTCACAAGAAATGGCACTTTTGGGGTCATCGTCCTCCCTAGTTGAGGAGGCTTCACAGAACAAGACACTTATCTCCAGGCCCTGTTTCCTAACCACACACATCTCCTGAAACAGCCTGAGTGTACTCACCTCTGCTTTCTTTTCCTGGCTGTGGCAAAGAAAATGGTCAGAACTGCCTTTCTGGTGGAGTCAGTCCTGAATCAGGGTGAATTAGAGCATGACTAAACAACCAGGCCCACTTGGGAGCTATAGGTGGAGGAAAACCTACTTTCTAGGTACTCAGATGAAGCTTGCTTCAAATACACCGAGCAAAGGTGACACATAGGGGTGATTGCAAGAGAGATACAGGTAGAGCTGGTTAAATAGTCTTTTCTGAGAGGTACCAGCAAGTCTCCAGCATCACTCCCATGAGCCATGCACATCAGACCAAGCACATGGCTTGCAGCTAAATGAAGTTTTCCCCAATCAATCCCACCACAGGCACCAGACCCATTTAACAGAAATCCAGTTGTCTCCAAATGAGACAAAAAATGTGCTTCCTGAAAGAAATAACAGTAAAAAACAAAACAACCCCCCCACAATTCCCTGTGTGTAAACATCAACAAAAACTAAGTTAATAAATTTTGCAAAAGTAAAACCAGAATAAATAAATGCTTTGCCTCCAACACATAAGGAACATATTATTACCACATTGTCTTCAGTGATTATTCAAGCAATGAATTTAAACATCCAGGGAGAAGAATGTTTGCTAAAATATTGTTATGTAACACAGGGAAAAAGACCAATTCTGCCCTTGATCTTTTCATATTTTACTCCAAGTAAGAGTCACTAGATCTTATTCTCTGGTCAAAGCAGCAGCATGGCCAAGTTCTGACTCGGTTTCCTTGGCAGTTTTTACAGTGGGCCAAACCTGTCCCCTGCAGCTGAGTTACTCCAGGCATACAGAGCATAACTGGCTTCTAAATTGGTCCTGCAGGACTGCACATTTCCAAAGACAGGTGGAATAAGCAGTGCACATTTTTCCATGTTTCTTGCTGATGAAGGTCAGAGATCATTTACTTCCAGTGCCTCATAACTTGCGTGGAGTCTGGAGCCTTACACATCTACCAAGCAGGGCCAGCTCCATTGAGAAGTCAGTCAGAAGCATACTTTAGCAACTGCTGATTCATGGAGTGGGTTTGCTACATGAATTCCTCTCCTGATAGCAGATGCAGAACTTACTGAAGATCTGTCCTGTGGGCATCCTTATTTCCAGTTCATTTATATCAAGAGTATACATAAAAGACAAAAAGACCTGTCTGTTCTTATAGCTTCTAGTAAGTGTCTACCATTATCCTATCCTAGTGGGGAAAAAATAAATTTTAAAAATTCAGTTTTAGAAACTTTCAATAGTCTTTTTTAAGATGTGACCCAATTCAACCTGTACTTTAGTGAAACCTCTCCTTCATACACAGAACAGAGGTTATAGTGACTCTGGAGAGCATTCTGAGAGGAGCTGAAGTTAGGGTTAGTAAAAAAAAAAAAACAAAACATTTAAAGCTTCAGAAATACCCCCAACTTCCCCTCCCCTCAAATGGAAATTTCCATACAAAACATCTGGTCCTGACACTCCTGAGAAGAAGCTTTTCAATATTAGAGAGAAAAGAAAAAATCTGTTCTAAGGGTTTTCTTCAAAGCTTTTAGATTTCATCCTTCAAAATACATGATTAAGATTTTCCAGTTTGGTGATAAGTGAGATAGAAACAGGAATTCCTAAACGACTTCATCTGAAGTCACTGGAGAGGCAGATATGGGTTTTAGCTCTTGTGGGGCTCTGTTGCCAGATCAGGTCATGCATCATGGTTTGGATATCTGCAGTCCTCATCAGGCTAGGATTATTTATTTACCTTTCCTATAATCTCCAAAGAGGAGCATAATAATATGGATGATAGGATGGGCTGGACAAGTTGTTCTTAGCTTGGAGTTAATAGGGAGGAGAGTTATTGAAATCAAGTGTTTAAGATTTATTCAGATATTCCCACAGCCAGAATCCAGCCTATAACATTCTTCCTGTTTTCCTAAGGGCTTCCTCAAATGAAGGTTCAAAGATATTTATGAAGCTCTGTCACTGTGTTTACCTGTACCAGTAAGATTTGCCCAATATGCTCTAATTGTCACCCACTGAACACCTGCTACAGCCTTTCTGTTATTTTTAATTAACAACAGCCAATGTAAAATTACCAGCACAGACCTTAGTGAGTCTGACTTGAATCTATGTACCCTCAGTAACAGTAAGGTCTGCAGTAAGTGGAAAAGAATGCTTCTGCTAAGGCATAAATACCTCACTACAGGATAGTGAGGTAGAAAGCCCCTAGACATACCAGAAAGTTTTGGGAGGCACACAATGCTCCTTCTTCAGCTAAAGCACTCTGGCTTATTTTGTAATTAGAAAGAGAAGATAAAGGGAGAAGTGAATTTCCTGCTGTGATGGGGCATTTGCAATAAAGTCCCTATAACTATATTGTGTTCCAAGCAGTACCAATCTACACAGTGCTGTGTTATTATGTAGTGTCTTGGACTGCTTGGAGGTAATAAGCATTCACCAAAAATGGACTGCTATTAGCCACTGGCAAAAGCTGATTATAATAGTGCCAGCACTGGAATATGTTTTCCACCCATTTACAAGAGGAGTAAAATAACAGAAGGGAAAAAAAAAAATCACATTTGCCAGTGTTTGGAGCATAGTGTGCTCTACATACAATTATCGAGAGAATGACAGGAAATTGACCCATTTACTCAGAAAAGTTCCTATCGTGTTCTGCACTATTTCATTTCATGCCCATTTGAGAACAAGTCATTTCTCTTCAGGGCAGAAGATAAATTGTCAGCTCGTACACACATCTCTTTTCATTGCCAGGCACAAAAATATCACAAAGAAACATTTCCCTACACTCTGCTTAATTTTCTTCTTCTTCATCTTCTCTAATAAATAGTGCTAACTATAAAAGTCAATGGACTGTAAATAAACTCAATTCTATTCCTACCTTACCTTATGATTGATTTTTGGACATAATGTATTCCACCCACAAGGTCTCTTGTCTGATTCAACTGTTCTTCTCTGTACCAGAGAAAAATCAGATAACAACCCCGGTGAAATAGCTTTATGTAAAAATAGAAACATTTGGCAAGTACAGTTTTCTTAATGGCACATTGTAACACATGCTACACCACCTTACGGCCCAGCAGACAGGCTTTGAGACATGGAGAGTGTGTGTCCTGTGCCAGGAGTCTTCTAGGCAGGACCTCTCCTCTGCCTTCAGGCAGAGCTGCTGCTCGCATTGCCTCTACAGAAAAAGCAGCATGAAGTGATGTTAGGGTTATGGGATGTATGCATCTTCCCAGCTCTTCCCATGGACAACCTATCTGTGACCCAACCACTTCTCACCCTCTGAATGGGCTTGACAGAGAGGGCAAAAGCAGAAACCTGATCACAATAAAAGACAGAAAACTCACACACAAACAAGGACTAGAGACCTGAAGACAGCAAGGTCCAGGAGGAGAGGCAGCACATGCTGCTAAGAAGAAAAATGTAGAAATATCTTTATCTACATCCTGAGCTCAGGTGCCTAGAGAACCAAGCTTGCTGTCCCTGCTGCCTTCAAGCAACAGTGCTCAGCCCTGGTTAATATCAAGGACATCAATGAACACAGAATTAAACAGCATCCCTGGTGGAGGTGCCAGTAGTCCTGGTCTGCAAGCAGAAAGCAGGTGTCTACCATGCTGTATGGCTGGAGAGCTGCTAATGTGAGGATGGGCCTCAGGCATAGAAGGGCCAGTATGGCAGTAATTGTGTACTCCCCAGCTCCAGCCATATCCTTTGAACACCTTTCCAGTCCTCAGCTGTTTTTTTCCAGTTTCCTGAGGTTTAAGTTAGAGTAGCCCAACAAACCTTGAGGCCACACAGCCTTTCCTGCAGCTGGTGTGTCAGCCAGCACAACTAGGCTGATCCTCCCAGTCCTTGCTCCACAGGGGTTAAACTCTTTTGTATGTCTGCAGTGCACAGTGCTGAACACACAGGTCATTTGCTCTACAACTTCATATGCAATCTGATCACACACCACAGATATTTCACCTGCTCATGAACTTTCCTGTGCTCTTCCATCTTGAAGCATCATTGCCAGGAGTGAACATTAGTGATGGTTTGGAGCAGGAGACAAGATGGATAAGGTAGCCCAGAATCAGGACCAGCCTCAAAAATTGCAGCACTTAATCCTAGACTGAGTGGAGGAGAACTCGTGTTTTGCACAGAAACCAGTCATGGGAAAGGTTATTCTGATCACAGTTTTTACAATGATGGTGCTATGCAGAATATGAGCATGGGAAGTGTCTTGTGAAGAAGAGCCTTTCTTCACAAACAAACAAAATGTTCAAATCTCTCCTAATTCACACCCAGACTCCTTCCTCTCCCCCAAAGAACCCCACCAAACCCAACTATTCCCTAGTTAGAATAAGGGATTATCAGAGTAACAAAAGGAAGAGTTTCCAAGTCAAGAATCATTTGGAAATTATAGCCAAAACCAAACTGTTGGAGTCTGCTCTTTGTCCCAGGAAAAAGCTGTTTGCTGCTGCTCAGTACAGATCACAGCTGCATCTGAAGCTCACAGTCTGCACATGCCTACAGGGAATGTGAAAAAGAGAGAGAAAGAAACCAGCTTTCTGCCTCTCAGAAAGAAGATTTTCTTTCCTCTCTGGCTGACAGCATGGACTTTTGGACATGTGTGTTAGAACAGCAGAGAGCATTACCTGCTCAGGAGTAGGACTGCTGCCCCATCCTGTGAGGGTAGCCAGATTCACTCAACTCCCCTAGAACAGTGAAAGCATTAAGAATCACCTCTACTTCCGTGTCTTCATCAGATGGGGTAAGAATTTCCTGTGGCTAATTACACATTTTAGCACCAAGATAGTAACTGTCCTCTAACTGCAAACATCTGCCCAACTCTGACCACAGGACCTTGGGCACTGGCCTCAGGCTGTTGCAGGATGAGATGGTGGTCCCTCACCTCCTGCCCAGTGATGCAGAGGGGGTAATGGGAACGTGCAACTTGCTCAAATGGGTTCCAGCCCTGGAACTGTTGACTGTACAGTCTCCCAATACATGCCAGCCCTATCCAGTCCTCCTCCCAGCCACCCTCCTTGCTAAAAGCCCACACAGGAGGACTTCCCTTAAGCTGAGCTCTTCCCTTAAGTTTGGAGTCAAAGCCCACCAAACCACATATCTGTGGTAATTTTTCCACAGATGACATTTGCCTCTAACTTTAATCAAGTAATTGCTTGCTGCTTAACCACAAGCAGGCTTATTGGGCTCATTCTTGGTCCCTTAGAAGATAACCAAATTCTTCTTAACACTGAGAAAAAGAAGATGGGGCTCTTCAAATGCATGCCCTACCCCCTCTCCTTGTTTCCTATCCCTTTGTTTATAAATGGTGAAGTATGAGCTAAAAACCTGAAGTACGAGCTACAGCCCTGAAGTCACCTTGATTCCCACACAAGGGTGAGGGAAGGAATGTGACCACTCCCCATCATGCAGTAGCAAATCCCTTGCTCACAAGGAAATTTGCTTCCCAACTCCCTGCCTCACTTCATACATCAGTGCTCACCTTCTCCCAACACACACAAAAAAAAAGTGAAGAAAGGAAACAAATATCTCCCTCTGCCAACACTTGCTTGCATACACACACGCAAATATTTTGGAAAAATTGAAGTATCTGTAGATGGAGGGGCTAGTGCCAGATTTTTAAAATTATTATACATTATGTACAAAGAAAACATAATGAGCTCCTACGGGATGTAGAAAAAATTACCCATGAATGAGGGGAAAATGGATAACCACTCCTGGGTTTGCCACTGGTGAATTATTTAATAATCACTCCCCAGCAGATGGAATATATTAATCCACCCCATTGGAGCACATTTTGCAACTTATTTACACTGCTCTAAAATATGGTTATTTATTTAAAAAATAAACAAGGTATTCACAAGGGAAAAGCGAAATAAACACAAGCTAAAGAGGGGGGAAGCATCTTTTTAGCTTTTCACTTAATTTTAGGGATTTTCCACTAAAATTCACATCAATCCTCCTTTCTTAACATCAAGCTTTGAAACTAGAAACTGAGAACTTTGTAAATGTAGCCAATCTAGATTCCTCACACAATCAAGAGAGTCACTTTATGAGATGGGGTCCATGCCTCTTACACTTTCATTATTCGCATTGTCGTGAGCACCAGATGTCCCATTCAGCTCCCAGCCATATCAACAAAAACATTCAAGTCCAGATCAGTGGGAGCAGGCCTGTACCTTGGACAAATTGGGTTTACAGTATTGGGTCCCTTGTCTAGACTAGAGTGACTCTACTCCCATAGCCTGTTAAACAGCACTTAGCCTTGCCATTTAATTAGCTGCTTATTCTAAAATATAAAGGGTGCCATTTAGCTAAAAATTGGAAAAGGTAGCACTTAGTACTGTGCAAGTGCATGAGTATGCTGCCTGCTCCTAATCCTAAAATAGCAATTGTGAGCAAAAGGCTTCGCCCACTCAATAGCAAAGTGTGCTACTAATAACTGCAGAGCAACTTCTACAACCCTGAAGGAAAGAAAAGCCACAAGGTTAAGGAATACCTACCCCAGGCAAATGCCAAGTCATTTCAAACTGAATTCAGGTTTCCAGATTCTTGCTGTTCAAGTCTGTGTGTATCTACAGGTACACACTGGCCAAGGAAGTCTGCACAGAAACTCTTGTCAACCATTTGGGCACAGAAGCTTTTAAAAGCCAGAAGTCATCTGTGAGAGGTGAGGCCAAGAGACAGACCCCACAGTATAACACAAGTTTTTATACTCTGCCCATAGAAGGCTACTGTCTCCTCACCAAAAAACAAAACAAAACAAAGAAACAACCAAAGAAAAACAACCAACAAACAACAACAAAAAACCCCAACTAGTTGCTCTTGGCAAAACGTCATCAAAGTTAGTTTTTCAATAATCCATTGTGATTTTCTTTAAGACCAGTGAAGTTTATTTATGTGGGAAAATCCCATGGTGAAACCACCATGAAATGCTACTGGGGAGGTGACCCTCTGGATGTAACACCTTCTAAAGTGACTAAGTTGGTCTAGTGAACCCCATAGATCTTTACAGTTAAAATGAACTACTGCAATACAATTACTTAAAGAGTTCTGACTGAGGAGAATAAATAGACGTGTCCTTCTAGCTAGGAAAGAGCTCAAACATAAACAAGTCCTCTTGTGAACTGGGAATGCTGCACTTTTCAACAAGAAAGCCAAATTGACCTCTAAAATCCCAACATCCCAGAGGAGTAAAAGCAAGTTCACTGCATATTATTTCTGGAAAGACAGAGATCAGTTTCTAAAAACTACTTCCAGCACAACAATCTAACACATGATTACAGACAGAAGTACAGATGTGCACTTCTCTGCTGGGATGCAGAGACTGCAGTCAAGGGAGCAAAATGCAACCCTGCCTCCTCCTGAGAATGCAAAATGGAAGTGTCAAACGCCTCACGTGGCGTTATGCACTCATTTATTTTAAAGACAGGAAGGATTAAATACATCTACATAAAGGAAAGAAAAAGTGTTTAAACAACAGTAAAAAAAGATTTAGTGGTATTAATAAAGAACTCCCTTAAACCAGCATGTCACCATTAAAGTAATTAATAGGGCATGCAAGACACTTCAGCTGAAAGTGAGCAGTGCTCACATTAGAGCCTTTTAAGTTTTCACATGACCTCAAGACAGACTATGGCATTTCTGTGCAAAACTACCCTCTAAAACAGAGATGAGGACATTCAAGTCTATAAAAAAGTGATTTGAAAATTTAACTGATATGGTCCAAATCTAAAATGCAAAGGTTAAGGGAATATTAGAAGGGTAATAATGCTATCTGATTAAACTTTTATCCAAAGTGACAATAAAATGTTCAAAATGAATTAAGGATTTTATTAACAGATGCAAAAGGTCTATAAAAGAGTTTGAAATCTAAGTAACAGAGAGGAGAGGTTTTATGGGGTTTTGGTTTTTTTTTTTTTTCATCTGGATGGAGGTGATACTGCTATAAAACTTTAATCTTATTGGCATGCCACAGTGGAAGTAAACCTGTCAGAGGTAATAGAGCAAATCAGGACAGCTTTCTCTTCCTTCTTTATGTTGCAAGGCTCTCTTTCCAACACATCAGTAAAAAAATGTACAGTCTATGTATGGCATTGATCCTATGGGTGACAGACACATGTAGACATCTTACATGCTGGTGATTCACCTGGACTTCTGCTGGTTCCAGTAGTCCCAAAGTGGTAATTGCAGATAAATTATATGGACCATTCCAAATGAGTACCAAGCAAATATTGGTGCTGTGCCACCAGAAACACTTCAGAACATTTCAGTCTTTCCAAAATGGGATTAACTATTTGAGGACTGTTTCAGATATTTTAGATGTTTATTAGTTTAGGATCACACCAATTTCTGAGCCCCTGAACGAACGCACTGAATTGCCTTAGAGTGATTACATTTAAACAAGCTATACATCTGTGGAACAGGATGAAATAAAAGACTTTTGTGAAAATTATTGCTAAAAGCAGGGCATATATTACTCAGAGCAGAGCTCAGCCCCCTCAGACAGTTTGGGCTCAGTAGCATTTGCCAGCCATGATTTAGGCCAGCACTAATTTTTCCTTCTGCCTTGCTGTTGCTGCATTCTGGCAACTTGGTTGCCTTGGTGATGGCTGCAGTGCCTGTGGCAGATGCACTGGTAGACATCTTACAAAATGGTTGTGATTTTCCAGGAACTCTTGAACCTTTTGCATGTTGGCAGGGGTGCTGCTGTGGCTACCTGTGCCATGGTGACTGTTCCACCACCTTCAGACCCACCAGTGCCAGCAGTGGGCACAACCTGGCCCCCAACCTTCCCCTGCCCCACACCACATCCCCCATGCAAGGATCCAGGGTTCAGCCTCTGTTGTTCTTGGCAAAGCCCCACTGTATGCTACAGCTGCCCCTACTTGCTGCTGAGAAGCAAGGCAGAAAGCAACTTCAGGGATGCCCATACCCTTCCTGTGCCCTACACTACCCATGAGAAAAGCACAGCTCCTAAGAGGAACAACTGGCTGCAAACTGCCAGGGAGACTAGGATGTCAAACAAATATTTTTCTTTTCACAACAAAACATAAATATTTGGCAGCATATTTAATTTAAAAATTTTAAAAGCTACTCAAATAGGGCGGAGAATGTTTCTGTGATGTTCATTTGCTTCCTAAAATATGACCAGTCACAGATGGCTTGCTGTAGGAAATACTAAATAAATTTTTAAAAGTGTTGTCTGGCTTTAACACATTGCATTTGTACAGATACCTCTCTTGGTGGAACGCCAAAATGGAGTATTGGTTCAAACATGTTCTTAAACAAAAAACTACATTGTCGGGAGCTAATGGAATATTCATATTTAAAATCTCAATCCCTGATAATATCTGAAAGTTAATTTACATTTCAACACTGTTTTTTCCCCTCTTGCTGTTTTTCCCTTCACAAGTAAGGGAAAAAATCCAGGTTCAGCCAGTAGCAACATTTAGGTTTTGGGCATCATAACCATTATTTGTTTAGATTTTCACAGTATTCTGAAAAAATGCCTAAGTACTGAGTGTTAGGTAACATGAGATTCTGAAAACAACAGAAGACCACTTAGTGTTAGAAAGTTAAACATCAAAGATGCAAATGCAATGATACACAGCAGTAAATTATCACGTTAGCATATTAACTTCAGTAAGACAATAAAAAATCAAAATAATACAAAGATCTTTTCCAATCCCCAGAGTTTGCAGGAGCACATGCCTACAGCACCCGAAGGAACCTGTTGAATCCCTGCTTCATACCTGAAACCAAAGATGCTACAGTGGTTCTTGGTTTGGTATTCTTGCTCTCCCCCATGTTTGACAAGAACAAAAGCTTCTGGAAACAGGGGCATGTAGCATAAAGACTTTCACCAGTTTCTGATTCCTTGCACTTACAGTGCAGCCTCAGAGGGCTGGGTGTTAAGTCAGCTTTGAGTTACAGCACCAGGTTGTTGTGAAAAACCATGACGGGCTTCTAAAGCAAAAGCAGAAGCAGTGCTATGCAGATCTCATAACTCATTTTAAAGCACCCAGATGCTCCACAAGCTCCACACGTGCCGAGGCACATGGTGCCACCATTGTCCTGGAGTGCACGGATGGTCCCCAGCAGGATGGGGGAAGACACAAGGACTGCAGGTCTCACTGGTCACATTATAACCAATGTGCTCTCTTCTGTGAAAGCTACTACGTACGAATATACAATAATTTCTCGTCCTCAGCAAAGACAACAGCACAGGATTTTTGCTATAATCTGGTCTTCTGCCCAAAATACCCCCATGGATGACTTACCATCAATATTGTACTTGGAGCACAGCTTTAAACTCAACGCACTGAGAAAAACACACCTACTTGTAACTTGCTTTGACCCTCCATGAGCACCAAAGACTCACCATACTCTTAAGAATCAATATACTTTTTCTCCTTTCATTACTCATGTTTGTTGTGCTTTCCCTCAGCTGGCATGATTTTGTTTTTTCTAACCAGAAATCCACCAAGCTCACTGGGGTTTGTATGCCTGCGTGCAATGGCAAGTTAAACTGTTTCCTCCCCTGCCAACAAACCTTGCATGCAGGCAAGCTGATGTTCTGGAGTGAAGAAACAGAGGCAGGACGCTAGAGGGAGGATCGACTCACAGACACAGCTTTTGCCAGAGAAAATTCCTTGGAGTGTGGCTTTACCAAGGAGAAGGCTGAAGTGGTAGGCTGCAAAAGCCTGCTCGCTTCTCTAGCACTCAGGCATGCAAATCACTGTCCAGACTCAAGCAAGAGAGCACCTGGAATCAGAGAGCAATCAAACCAGGACTTTCTGTTCTATGCAAGGCTGCTAAAAGGAATTTATGCCTCCTAAATTCACGTTCCTCCCAGGACAGGTTCAGCTCTGCCACTGACTTGTTATCAAGACCTGTTAGCATAGAATCAGTGCAGAGCAAAATAATCAAGAGTTTGCTAAAAATATTAACTCTATATATTCTTCAGTGAGTTCTGATTTTTTCTTATCTCTGGACACTGTGCAGCATTTCAACATCACTGCATTAGAAAGGATAAAGCATTCTCAGTAACAGATGTATCTGATGGAAACACACACCTAAATTACAGGTCCTATTTCAAGTAATTCAGAGCCTTTCCAAAATATTTGTCTTTAGTGCTCTGAATTGACAAATAACTGAGGTTACAAGCAGTATCCTTCCTGGAAAGGAAAACACCGTCATGGTGCCCCCAACCCTCTGGGTTTTTCCAGGAGCTCAGAGCTGCTTAGTCATATTCATGCCCAGTCCCTAAACAGCAGCTGTTTGAGGAGGGAAAGAAAAGAAAGGTAGCTCCTTCACCTGAAGACTTTTGCAGGCTGCAACCAGGCAGAACATTGGGACATAGAAGACTGGAGCTGCATGCTACAAGTCATGTTTATGGTCCTGATTACATCACTCAAGCTCAGAAATGAATGAGGCAGGGTTAGAAAAAACTTCTGGGTCTGTGCCTTGCCTAGGGAAGGATCAAGAGATCTTAATTGTTTTTTACACATTCGATCTACCTGTCCCTGAAGGTATCCAGAAGTGGAGATTCATGCTGTAAACCAACTGCATGGCATCCTCTTCAGGTCGGCTCTCTACCTGCAACAGGGAGGCCATGCCACTGTTTTTTCTCCCCACTTGCTGCTGTTTACCAGGAAGATTTTTAGAGGCAGAGGCTGTCACCTGTCATTCATAGACACACCACAATGAGAATTTATTACAGTGGGATCTCTGGATGCTATTCAGGTAGCAAAGGATGAAAGCAGCAAATAGCTTGCTGAAAAGGTAGTGAAGTACAATTGGAAGAAAATCAGAGATGAATGCTACATACATTAGATATTGCTTGGCATCCAATAGCCATCTACACTTGACTACAAATGAGGAAGATTTTCCCACCACTACAAAGATGCTGGTGAATAAGACTAATCCTTCTTTACAAGCTGTTTCTGCTAGCTTTCAAAGGCAGGCTGGAGTTGGGCTACCTTCTAAAGGGAAATCTCAACACACAGCTTGAAGTAATTGCTAAATGACTTCATCATCCCCTCTACTGTACTATGATCCATAAGCAGACATTTAGCCAGAAGCCATAAAACCTCATTGATCCTGCAGAAAGGGAGACTGTTTTCTTCCTAGGAATACACAGTTGGTCAGTACAATTGACCCTATGAGATAAGAAATACAATGAGTGGTAGCATCTGGGCCTTCACAATAACATCTTGTTTCAGCTACACTAAAAACTTCCTCCACAAAGTTTCCCGTGGTATAGTTTTTCCAGATTATACATGTCAAATCAAGGTTTAGTTTACATAATCAAATATGAAAAATTACTTTAATTATGAAAATGCAAGACAGAGTCAAGAAGATTATTCAAGTTGTTATGGCTGCCAACATATACAGGAGGAAAGATCTGAATTCTACCAAGCCCTAACAAAAATATCAAGTAAGCAGAGGTGTGGAAGAGGAGCCTTCACCTAATATGGACACATTCTTAAAGATGGACCACAAGAAATGATCCATCCATCCATTCCTAGCAAAAATTTGACCTACCAAGACATTGCTGAACTAGCTAATCAAGCACTTCATGACCTATATTCCAACACAGAGGCATCTATTAAGATGCTGTGCAGCAATAGGTGACTTTTAAAAAAATATTCCCCTCGTAACACTGGTTATCACTGGTATGATCAAGTTGCTTCACCTCCATGATCCATAGGTGGTCCTCCTCTAAAGCAACACTCCACTCAGCTCCCTGGGAAGCCATACCAAGGTGTGGCTTGATCCTCTCCCTATCTACTTCAGTGCCAATCAGCTGCATTCACAAGTCAAGAACATAAACACAAACAGCAAGTGTAGGTTGAAAATTGGGTGCACTACATGTTTAATCCCATCAAGAGATTTGGACCAGTTAGTCTAGCACATCCTGCTGCACTTGAGGAAAGTAAGATTTCATCCTCTTTAAAGTACCCTCAGCAGATGAGTGCGTGGTCTCACACAGAGAATCCTTGACCAAGGTGATCCCACTGCTATTCTTGACAAGGTTCACATGCTCATGTCTAAGAACTCTAGGATTTTTTCCTTTTACAGCCTTGGCTTGTAGGCTTGGCCTGCCCTTGTTGGACAGCGAGATGTATTGGCCCCATCCCCTTTAATAAGATCCTCTGAGCCTCCAAAGAGAAGTTCCTATATAACATACCTAATGGTATGCTTTCTCCCCTTTCCTTATAATTCCAGTTTAAAAGGAGTTTTATTTACCCCCCCTCACCAAGGAATCTTTTCCATCTATCAAGTGACAATATAAGAGCCATGAACCAATCACTGTAAGAGCTGGTAGGCCACTGAAAACTCAGATGCAGGCTTCAGGTCAGCTTAATTCAGCATCCATCGCAGTTTTGACAGAAGCTGCTTCATTGACATATTGTCTCTCACACACAATTTTTGTACCTTCTGGAAGCTCCAGGTGCAGCTTATGCAATAGCAACCTGTCCTCCTCCATTTTATGCCCTGATTGCAAAAGACCATTTACAACTCAAAGTAGCAGCACTGATCTTATGGCTACCACCTCTCCCCCAGCTTCCATCTGTATTTTTTTGATCAACTGTTGCTCAGTACTATTAATAGAAAGGGCTGTTACACTCTTAAGATATTTATTCATTTTTTCAGTTTTACAAATGATGATCAGTTTTCCAGGAACAACAGTCTTCCCTTGCCATGACTTTTTCCCAAAGAAATTGCTAATTTGGCCTAGACTAGTAAAACTATCAAAGTTTATAATCTATAAGTTGAAAACGTGCCTGTAAGCAAACCAAGACTCTGGACCTGTTTTGTGTCTGCTGTGCTCATGGAGCAGTTCCACTGAGGTTAGGAAATATCCAGGGTAGGAGCTCACTGCTGCTTGGTGCAGCTGAGCTGCATCCCTGCTACTGCAGCCAAGACTTAATGCTTTGAGATCCACAGGTCACGGGTTCAGCTCCCTGCTGCCAATGACTCACACAGGAGCACCAAACTAGAACTAGCAACACCAGCTTTTTTTTTCTAGGAGAAGTCTGAAGAAGAGCGTTGAAGAAGAGCTCAATGAAATATTTCGAGGGCAGAAAAATTCCACCACATAAAGACTGCGTGACTTCTTTTTAGTTTATTTTATATTTTTGTTCCAGTTGTCATTTTGAATTCAAACCCTTTGGAAAGCAGGCATAATAGTCTTAATGATCCCATTGAGCAGTTTAAATTCAAATTGTGGAGCACTTGCAATACCATGCTGGCAGCACTTTCCATAAATTACTCTCAAATTCAATACGTTGCTTGACAAAAACAAGAATAAAGGGCTTTTTACTTTAAAAAGAAGAAAACTTGTATCATAAAAAAAAAAAATCCTTAAATTATAGTTTCTCTTTTCTGGTCCAATTTAAATTGTTACATGGTTGCTAAATTAGTGCTGTAATCTCTGCTTACAAATTGCAGTATTATTTTTAAAAATAGATGGAATTTTACTGCAGGGATCAACCTTACACTTTGAAGCATATGTGCTGGAGGTAGCTGCTCTTGTACAGCTTTCAAACAACCCCACTCATGCACACATGGGGTGAGGTTTACAATACCGGTGGCACTGAAGCTGACTGCAGTTTTACCAGAGATTTCAATGAGCACAAATTGTATTAACACCAACATTTCAGCATGATTAGCAAATTTAAGCCTTCCCAGAGTGCTCTGTGGCACCAGTGGCTTTAGCCATACCATTTCCTAAAACATAGCATTTCTCTTCTGTTCTGAACTGTGTTCTCCTACTGAACTACAGCCTTTGATAGGCCAGAAATTTAGAAGCTAGTAAAACAGAAAAACTGTGAATTTATGCTCATAAAACAAATAATTGCAGAAAAACATGGAGAACTATGATCCCGAGTTTAAAGCTGGGGAATAGCAATGGTCTGAGAATGACTTCCACTCACAATTCTTCCCCTTTCAAGCACTTCTACAGCTTTAGGACTACAAAAAGATGAACCTTACTCTGCAAAATTCTTGTAAGTGATCTTCGGGGTAGGGTTGAATGTCCTGTCTTCAACAACTTGCAGAGCACAGCAGAAACTGGAAACCTTGATCCCTGGGTCTCCACAGGACACTGGAGAGCATAGCCACCATCTTCCTCCACTCTAGGTGGGAGAAGATATCAATTTCTTTCCTCTCCTTCCATTGCTCCTCATTTCTTGCCCGCCAATTAATCTGAATACTCTCTCATCCAAGCCTGGCTATTTCTGCATTGCTATTCCTGTTTACTCACCCCCTTTCCCACTGCTCTATGGTCCTTCCCTCAGGGCTCGGCAGTGGGTCACATTGACTTGGACATGACAGAGGAAACCCTCAGAAGCCAGCAGTATCTGCAAGATCTTACTGCTTCCAGTGCCAGCTGCAGGTGCTCAGCACCTCTCAGCCTCAGACAGTTTATCTCCAACTGCCAACCACCAGACTGCCATGAAAGAAGATAAAGAATGGAGGAAAATTTCCATGTCCAGGAGAAAGTCATCAGGACATCAAAGCACATCCCATTCACAAAACAGCAGTATCACTCTTGCCAGACCAATGTGTCTGGTTAACCTTGTGTTCAGTCCTTATGATAATACAGTATTTGGAAAGCAGACAGCTGGCACTGCTCTAACATCTTGCTCTTCAATCTTTTATAACAACAGTTCCACTGATATTACTCTTAACCTTTTCTCTGCTCTGAGCCCTGTGCTAAAATCTCTTCAGCTACTTAGAGGAAGCAAAACAAATGTTTTGGTTTGTGTTGGGTTTTTTGTTTGTTTGTTTTGGGTTTTTTTCCAGTAATTTGCCCTGTAAAGGAAGGAAAAAGAATAGTGATAACATAGTGCAGACACAGTGTTCATCATCTGTACAGCAGCACGCTGGCTACCTTGGGAACCCTATCGTGATATTTCAGATGTTGCTTGTCTGTCGTAATGACTACAAGACATCTGTCTCCTATTAACACTTTATTTTTCACAGTTGCTTTCAGATCAGCAGAAGTGTCTTAATGGAGAAGACTGGTACTCTTTTAGAAATAACATTAATAATGCAAGAATCCTTGGATGCAGGGCAAAGCCAGCAAACACATTGACAACAGACCTCGCTGCATTCAGGAGATGTAATGGGAAATGGCAGTGACTGGTTTTTGGGTGGGGGATTTTCATGTGAAAGAAATTAGCACCGGGACTTAAATTCTCATTAGGAAAAATATTTTTTTAAACAGGTGATTGATGTCCTTACATGTTAATTCAGACTTGGGGAATTTCTTCTGAACTGGGTCACTGATAAACAAAACCAGAAACAAAGACAAAAAACCATAACCCTTCTGTAGACTATTTAAGCTCGGTATTGACTCACAAATAATTAAATACAGCTCTTTGCAGTAATTTTAATTATGGCCTCACTCCACCACAACTAAGAAGAGTCACATAAAAAACTGAGAAGATTAGCCAATTCTAACTGTTGAAAAACAAGGATTTTTATTTTTATGCATAGTTTTTATGTGTGGATAGCCACAAGTAACACAAGGGAATTAAAGAAAAAAAAAGAATTCATGAATTTATATATCATGACCAGGCAAATATTATATTTCATTTTCTCAATATAAATGAAGCAGCTTTGCATAATAAGTCAAGATTTTTGGACCTGGGGAAATGTGGATGTGTGCTAGAAATCATTGTGAATTAGGCAGACCAGTAAACAAGCTTCATTGAATTACTCAGATTTATACCAGCCAAGAATCCTGTTTTCTCAGCTAGCCACAGACATGGATTAGCTGTGCAATCTTTTGCTGGTCTCACAGGCTGCACTTCTCGTGGGAATTCAGGTCCATAGGAAACTGAGTCTGGGTTTTTCAGTCTCCCTGATTTCCTACAGAACTAGGGCTCCAAGTGTCCAAGTTATTTTCTGATAATGAGAGACCTGGGGAAGCTCCAAAAAAATCAGAGGCCACAGTTCAGCAAAATCCTTAAGCACAGGCTAGATTTTAGAAAGATCATTAACTCTCATTGACTTCAGTATGATCACATCACACTCCCAAAGGCAAACACACTCAGATGGTGTCTCAGCAATTTAAGAGCCCCCGATCTACTTGTGAGAACAACTTGCAAGCCTAGCTCAGGTCCTTGGAGCACTTAAGCATTCACCTTCCCACTGAAGCCAACTCAGACCACACTTCATCAAAAAAATCAATGAGAGACATGCTCTGTGACACAAAGTCCTCAGGTCTAAAGCCAGCAGTGTGGAAGGTGCTGAGATCCCTTGTAGAGCTTTTGGCACATCAGAGTCCTGAGCTTTCTGAACATCAGTATCAAGAATTAGGCTCCCAACATTTGTTTCTTCCACGTTTAAGAGATGAATGTGTGCTTGGTGGGTTTTTTTGTTTGCTTTGTTTTTTTTGTTTTTGTTTTTTGTTTTGTTTTGGATTTTTTTGGGGGGGTTGTTTTTGTTTGGTTTTTTCCTTCCTAAATTCCTGCTTTCCCTTTCCCTCTTACAGTAACAGCTGTCCAGCTACACATGTGTAGCCCCATCATCTGCACCATCCTTTCCCCTGCGTGTGCAGCAGCAGGTGGATCCAGACATGTTTGAGGTTAAGACCATAACCAGGTTTTTGTGGACTGTATGGATAAACATTTAAAGGCCCCTCCTGGTTATATAAAAAAGCTATCAAACATTTCCTCTTTCCTCTGTACTCAGAGCTGCAAAGCCCACAGTGTACAAATGCAGATGCAACAAGGCAATTATCATTCCTTTATGCCTTAAACATATAGAAGAGACGGACAGAAGATAAATTTGAAAGAAGATGAAGAGCAGAATCCTTTTCCCTTTCCTTTTTTTATCCTTTAGTCTCCCAATGTAGGAAGGTTACTGAACCCATGCCAACAATTCACTCAGGCTAATGAAGTATCGATGTAATGGGATTAAATAATCTTAAACTATTACTACAGTGACTAATGCATATTTTTTTCCCCAAACTAGAGGAGATAAGTGGTTAAGAATGCATACTTGATTTAAAAGAGAAAAAGAAAGTAGCAATCTGCAAAAAGATAAACTCAATTCCAGCCTGTAGTCAAATGTTTAACTTTGGTTACATAGAATTGTTCCAATTATATTATGAATGCACCTTTCTGAAGTCTGCAGTGCTTTGCACATGGTCAAACTTGCCACAAAATTCCCCTTTAATTTTTTATGGTGCAATCATTTTAGTGCAAACAAAAATGGAAATGGTTTAAAAGGTACATATTGTATCAGAATACCCTGTAGTTTTTAAAAGCCAATTAAAAAGGCCTATATATCACTGCTTCCATAAATAAGACGGAATCCTTACTTTGAAATTCAAGATTTCAGCAATAATGCTACTCCAAATACTCTGCAGAAACAGAAGGAACAATGGGATATTGGTAGAATTATCAGAATGCATATTATTGCTTTAGTTATTATTGTAATGACAGGAATGTGAAGAAAAGCATTAATTTTTACTTTCAGAAGTGCAAATCCATTTCTGGAAGGGTCTCAAGTCCAGTACTTATGAAAAGAACTCTGAATTGGAGATTCAGAGAAAGATTTATCAATGTTTTAAGAATGGTTTGATGCTTTTCTTATTCTAAATTACAAGTATCTAAATTATACATATATACTGTATGCTATGGTCACAGCAAGGTGAGGCCTCAGGCATGTTACGTGATGCTTCTTTCATTTGCAACTGGTTCCAGCTAACTCTTATGGGAGCCTCTTGAAAGGTACAGCTCCTCAGAGTAACTGTTAATTGCTTGCTTTAAGAGCTTGTTGGAGACATGAAATGAAATTTTACATAAGGTAAGCTTCAAAAGATATCCCCTCCACAGACCCTCAGTTTGGTAGAATGACTTCCATCGAGCAATGCAAAGGTGTTTATTTTAGGAGTTTTAGCACTATCTTGCATCTCACCTCCTTAAGCTTAGTAGGCACCACAGTCTGTAAGCATCTTGGTACTAGGTTTTCCAGCACAGCTTCTGAGCAACACTACCTCTTAAAAATCACTGCATAGTCTGCACCTTACGAGGCTGAAAAGTTCACAAAAAGCACATTTTTCCCCTGCTTTAGCCACATTACTTCAGAGATAAGGTAGACCAGGAAATGAGATTCATCCAGGACGCCAAAAAGACCAGAGTTCTTCTGAAGACCACAGAAAAACTGATACCCATGGTACTACCATGGGATTGTCACATTTCAATTGTAAGGCAACTGTACAGCAATAAAAGAACTCAGTGTTTCCAATGTCTGTGCATTAAAATCAGAGTGCAAATGAGTACTTACAATATAGCAGGGTTCACAGTAGGCTTTCTTCTCCACTGCATAGAAAGGCTGTCCCCTCAGCTTGTTGTTACACATCACGCAGGTGAAGCACTCCACGTGGAAGACCTGGTCCATGGCTGTGCAGCCAGTGCCTTCCCCAACAACATTCTCCCCACAGCGGGCACAGCGGCCTGTCACCAGAGGGAAAGGACAGCAGTCAAAGCAAGCTCCTGGACTCAATTGCAAGGAAAGTCTTCCCAGACACTTTTGCTGTATACTGGGTAAGGCATACACAGGAACTCACTCAACAGAAGAGCAATTTGTACCACTGCTGAAAAAGATACAGTGCCACCGGAAAGCACACTGGTGCTGACGCACCTGAAAAGATCTAGAGAGGCTTGACACTAGCTCCCAAGACTGCACTGGTACTGGTTCTACTATTGCTAGCCAGTCATCACCGTAAGTAATCTAAAACCCAGATGAAACCATTCAGCTATCACCTAACCCAGCTATATAGCCATCCCCAGCTCCTCAGTTAGATGGGATAAACCTGTGCCCAAAGCCTTGCCTCCACATGAAAGGATTTTGTGGTAGGATTCCTTATAAAGCTGCCTGGTGGCAGTGCAATCGTTACCATTTAAAGAGCAGTTTTTGCTGGTACAGCTTAAGCCAGTTCCCTCAATGGAGCCAATTATACTCACAAAAGGACTTCACTTCTTAGGCTTTTGCCATTATAGCAGTATCAATCCTCATGTTTGTGTTAAGTTGCTGATGCCAAGTTAGTTGGTATTTTAAATAAAAACTAGTAGCTAAATACTAAATTACTGCAAAGAACACAATATTATCTCTTACGTGGAAAAATTACTTTTTTTTCTGATATAAAATTAATATGGATTTAGATACTGTGCCTATTTAAAGAACAGAAACTATTGCTCAAGGAACTGATGTGTAGATACTTGACTCTTAGCATACTTTGAGAACGATTTATTAGAAGCTGGTAGTAAAGATAAGCCCTAAGAGCTCCTACTGTTTCTGAAAAAGGTCCCTAATGCTGTATACAAATACATAACACATAAAAAATCAGCACCTCCCCACGCATATCTAAAGGCTTGCTGCCTTGTTCATGTTGTTGAAAATGTTATGTGGTAGAAAGATTGAAACTGAAGATGGGATTTCAGAGAAAGAGAGTATCTTAGATAATGGCAAAGACATTTTTCTAGTCATGATTGTGGCATAGAGATGATGGAAGAGGGTGGGTATAATTTGTAATTTTCCTCTAGAACACAGAGATATCCCATACAGATCACATGCCCTTACCCAGCAATCAGGGTTGAAAATAATTCATGCACAGACTCAAGTAAGATACTTACTACAACCTCAGCCACTCTACATGAGAGAGGCCCACTGAAGACAACAGAGCATCTATGGTCTGGGGATTTGTCTCACTCAAAACAGTATTCTCCAGTTTAATAGTAATTGTGGTGTCTCCAGTCATGGGAGACTGTACTTCTACTTCAGGGCTCTAAGGGTGGAGTGTTGTGGTCACTGAGGGTGGGAAAAAGAAGGGAAGCGAGGGCTGAAGTGCAAGCAGGATGGCAAAATGAGTTCAAAAAGGAATTACTTGTAAAAGTGTGCAGAGATATGTCACTGTATGCTCTCTTATACCCTGGCCTATGATTATTGGCCTTTTCAAACAAATGCTGCAAAACTTCCTAAAAGGACTTGGACATGTCTCATCATTCCAACAGCAGGGCTGCTGTCCTTGTGCAGTGCAACATCAATGTCCCTGTATACATGACTTCTTCTTTGCCTGCCCCAGACTCCAACAGGCTACGTCCAGGGAATAAAGCATTTAACTACTTTTGGATCCCTCAGGATGCAGCAGGATGATATATATACATATTTGATATACATATATATGTAGAGGCAACCAGGTGAACACACTCAGGTGTTGCCAGTGAGGAGGAGGAAGGCCCGAGCTCCTGTTAAGCCCACCCGTGCCCAATTAGGGCTGGTCCCAACTGCACATGAGCAGAACTGGGGGACCAATAAAAGGTGGGCCTTGAGAAGCTAGCAGGGCTCACTCTAGAGCAGCCTGAGGAAGAGGATAGTTGACTCCGGAGCATTAGCACCAAGGTAGACTAACTGATTCTAAAGGCAACTTTTGGAGTGCTGTCCTTGCATCTTGGCAAGAACACCTACTGGACCCCAAAACACCATGGTCCAGGAAAGGATTATCAGCAACAGATATATATATACACACATGTATTAGGAAAGCTTGGAAAAGAACACAGATCATTCCTATTTGCTACAACTGCATAACCGTAGTTGGCATTACACAAGACAGTTCCTGACTACAACAGCTCCCACTCTGAGCAATGTGGAGAGAAAACTCACCAGATAAATCCAGACAAGCCTGGAAACTCCCTGAAAAGGAATTAATAATGTTGTTTTGAAACTTAACTTGCTTTAGCATTTGTTATTAGCATTTTGATTGACAGACTTGTGCTTTTATCACTCCACTGTAACACTTCTCGTGAGGACTCCTTTTTTATGGACAAAGAAGGAATGCAGGGTTCCCAGCATGGTGGTGAGGCTACAGAGCATGGAGGAAGAATGGAATAAACCATGAGGAATACAAAGAAGGTGGAAAAAAAAGATCCCACTGACATCACATGAGCAGTACTGCTCTGGGAAGGAGGCAGAAGAAACCTGTTGTATACACCACAGGAGTTGCATGTACAACAGGAAAGCATGGCTTGGTCCTGGGTGCAAACCACACAGAGCGTGCTCCAGGGCCTTCTCCAAACTGCTCGAGTAGCTGGGCTGTAATATGAAGAGATGTCTGGGGAACAGTTAATATCTCTCTATATAAAACGTGAAATTGAAAGCCATTAGTGTATTACTTTACACAGTGTTTTTCCAGAGGGAATATTCCACTGAAGAATTTATTTTCCCTGGTGTGCCATTCTGTGATCATCCGGTATTATTTTTATGAGGCATTTGGACACGGGATAATGTAGTGTCTATGCAAACACTTCTCAGCTTTCTTTCTTAACATCTGAGTGGAAAATGTGGGAATCTTTTCTTCCCTTCCTCCTCACATTCATAATTTAGACAGCTCTATTATACTTCAGAATTTACTTTCCTCTTTGACCAAGTCATCTCTCCATTTCCTGGAGAAGCTGCTTATATGTAGACTATACATCTGGCTGTCCTTCTTGTGTCAGAAGACCTGTTTCTGACATATTCAAAAGACCTGTTTCAAATATATACTCTTCTAATCTCTGGCAAATAACCTGATTCCTTTGTACCTCCATCCTGTCTTTGAGCAAAGGACATAAAGAAATCTTCTCTGCCTCCCAAAGGTGCCCTAAGGCTGCATTCCTGCACAGCTCTGTGGCATTCCCCAGCTACACTGCTGGTGGCCAGGTAGAAACCAACGAGCAGCACAACAGAAGTCTTGGCCAACTTCTCCCCTTGAAGTTGGTATTTCCTTAGGCTTTCCTTCCTCCTTCTGGGTTTTTCCACAGAAGATTCCCATTCAGGCAGTGACAGACTTAAACCATCAACATTTATGAGAAGTCCAGCTTCTGCCATTATGTACACAGACAAACACTCCTGTAAACTCTTGCACAGGAAAGCATAAAGAAAGCTTCCTTTTTCAGAAGTTTATATACAGATTGTAACACTGTGGCCTGGAGTAAACTGGTTTTCATGAGACATGGCCTCACCAGTGAGAATCAAAACACAAGCTCTGTGCCTAGCACCACCTCCAATTGATTCACTCGCCCGAAGAGTAAAAGCAACTAAGACAAAATATTCAAATTCGGGAGCTTACAGTTAGGTGGCTGGATCCACATAAAGGCATGCTGGCTAACACATGGCCCACCTGGCTTGCAGTGATAGGGCTGCTAGAGACTGCACTTTCTGCAGACTTTGAGGCAGTATCTGAACTCACAGAACTTGTGTAAAACCAGGTCACTTCTCCCAACTCTTGTGCCTTGCTGAAATATGGTCAAAAATGGCTCTTAGTTTCAAGAATTATTGGTGAGGGAAGAACTGACTAGCAGACAGGCACATGCACACAGGCACTGTGATTGCACAAGCCTCATTTCCTTAGAAAACCAGAAAAACCCCACTACAAACAATGTATCTATCATTATGTCTGATAAAAACAAAACAAAGGTCTGCTTTTCCTGTGTGCCAGTTACCAACGGCGAAGGTATTTGTGGTTGGACTCACCACAATTAAGTGCCCACACATGTTCCCCATTTTAATATTTTCACACTGGTTGAAATAACCCAGCCTGTTGTGTGCAGAATACCCATGAGTGAATACAGAACTAGTTGCACTGCTTATTGAGAAAGAAGTACCAAAGGCAAAGCTTGCAAGACTCAAGAACAAACAGATTGCACAAAAAAGATTACACAAATAATCTAAGAGAAAAATAGCAGGCAGCGTATTACAGTAGAAACATAGAACAACGTGACCCATTTGCTTCCCACAGAGACAAACAGCACTTAAAAGGCAGCTTAAAGACAAAGGGCAAAATTAGTATTAAACTGCATGAAGATGAAACTATGTCATTTCAACATTCTTCTTTTGCTCCTTCAGACATTTTTAGGTCCTTTTTCAAGAACATTTCATCAAAACTAGAAGGCAATATGTTGGCAGCAAGCCTGGGAGACCAGAGTCCTCTATTTTTGCATGGAAGAGGTTCATAACCTTGGCTGTGACCTTCCTGCAGCATAGCCTGGCTGCCACATGTTGATCTTACCTTCGGGGGACATGCAGAAGTGCCCACAGAGGCTTCCCTGCTGAAATGTCTGGAAATGCCATAATTACAAGTGCATCACAGGAAAACACTTCAGCAGCTGAAAGGAAATATCAGCTCCTATACTTGTAAACCTCCTCATTTAGGAGGTTTTACAAAATTTGAAATATTGTGAGTCTGAAGAAAGAAGAGGAAGGGAGGAGTTCATACTGCATATGATGCCATGTTCTAGTTTTTGTTATTTTATTACTAGCATGTTTTTTGCTTATATCACCACATATCCTGGCTGCTTAGAATGTGGAACAACCCCATTGTGCTGGGTACTGGATAAACACAGAATACAAAGAAAGGTCCAATTAAAGGAGCTTATAATCTAATTTAAGCAATAACAACTGGATATGGATAAGAAATATCAAAGAAGCAATTGGAGATAACTGATCAGCAAGGAAAACTGTGGTTTCATCATCTAAATGTTTTATCACCTAAATGTTTCATCATCTAAATCTTTTACAAGGAGACTGTAGACAGCCCAACAAAGGAAAATGTTAAGGAAGAATTTGAAAGAGTATCCAGAGGGAGTTTGAGGGAAGTTTAATGGGATGCTTCTGAGGAAAGGACAAAGACAGCACAAAAAAGAATGTAAGGGACTGAAGATTGAACATAGACACCTGCATATGAGACTGATGAGTTGGCAGGCCACTGGAGAATACTAGAGGAAAAAAGAGTAAGAATAGGTTCTTACAGGCCATGCAAGTGAAGGCAAGAATCTTCTGCTTGATATGATGCAAAAATGAGACCAGAGGAGAAATTAAGAGGCAGGAATGATCTGGCCTCAGTTGCAAGCTAGAGAGCAACATCTGCAGCTGCAGATGCTGAGCATGAACACAGAGAAAATGCATTTTTAGACAAGGATGTTGCAGAGATTCAAGGTCACTGGAGTTTGAATGCAGGTTTTATCTGTGAAGATGAACAGGAGAGGCCACAATCTGAGCTGTTACTCAGCAAGATTACTAAGATTTGGCCAGCGTCTGGGTGTGATCTGGAGATGAGGAATCAGATACAGGATGTCCAACCTTATCTGGGACATGAGTCACTTTCAAATGTCAGATTAAGAATGTGAGCCAATCAGACAAACATCCACCACTGAAGATGGATGATGGTATAGGTACACGCCATATTAATGCTTACAGGATAACATTCTGATAGCAATCACACTGGAGCCAAATGAAGAGCTAATTTAACTCCATCTCACTAGCTTGAGATACTCCTGTTTGTACTGCATTACCCTCTTTCAGGCTACATTATTATTTGTCTGTCATACTTCCTTAGACATTAAGCTGTGGAAGGCACTAAGCTGTTACTGCCTCTTGGTATGCAGTTGATGTGCAGTGCCTAACACATACAATTCAGGCAATAACTAGAGTGAATAAGAGTAAAAAAAAGAGAGAGAAAACGTTCAATTCTTCTCTCTACAAAGGGCTTAAATTCAAGAATTCAAGGATGCACTCTGGGTAGAGAGGAGATAGGGATAATTTTCTGATAAAAGCATCAAAGCAGAGAGGTTCTGCATTTACTGAAATGTGGGGAAAAAACCCAACGTTGATATCTCAAAATCTTCTGCATGATGGAAAAAAAACATTTCCCACCTAACTGTACTGTGGGAATCAACCAAAAGGTCACATCCTCAGTGCCTATCAGTTACACAATTTCCCTTGATCAGCTAAGTGTATTTCCCAGTTCTCACTGCAGTCCTGACACACTATGGAAGAAAGAACTAAAGAAAAACAGCATACTGGCCTTACCAAAGTGTACTAAGAACATTTTTAAAATATGTAAATACATTGATAAAATATCTTGCTATAAGTTCCCCTGGCAGTCTCAAGACACCCAGTACTTCCGCTGCGTTATTTTTCCAATCATCTCTGTTTAGAGTTTGCCAACGAATGCATTTTAGAGATTCATGACACATTCTGCTTTTGGACAGCTTTGAATCAGCTGGCAGTAGATGTGGAAAAATCATTATTCCTAATGAAGAAATATTGATGACAAAACAGCATTTCGAGGACAATGTTGACCATAAGTCAACAGTGTAACAAGATTTTCCCCTCACAGCCTCCTCTTTCCTAATGACTTTTATCCAAGGGTTTTCAAGCATTTCCCAAGCACATGGGATTCCTCAAGTCACCTATGTCAGACAAGCATAATTATTTCATTTTAAAGGGAGTGGGGATCAAGGTTCATCCTTTAGGATAATAGTGTAACAACAGAACTTAACTACCAGTACACCTCAATTGAGTTGAGTCTCAAGATAGAGAGATCCTGTGACTCGTTAGCACCTATGGGTCCTGGGATCCTTGATTTACCAAAAGGGAATAAAATAGGAATCTGATCCACAAGAGAGGGTTTATTCCCTCCCTGTGGAGTATGGGAGGTGTGCATCCAGTGGTGATTACATTAGGGAAAGGTGTGTTGATTGTATTTGTCCTGGAGTTATTCCAACACTTTGGCACTCAGGGCACTACAACAATACTATGAAGGAAAATGCAAAGGTAGTTCGTGCATTCTGTAGGAAGCTACGGTGTTTTTCTCATCTTACTCTTGCCTTCCTTACCTACCTTTTTTTTTTTTCTTCTTCTTCCTTTTTTTTTTTCCTTCTTTTTTTTTTCTTTTTCTTTTCAACTCAGACTTATCACTGAGTGAGAAGCCCTTGGCAATGGTTTATTGTGCTTCAAGTTTCAAGTTTCACCATTTGACAGAAGCAGACTGTATGCATGAGTTCTCTTACACAGCCTTTGGACACGAGACAGATCAATCTTAATTCCCTCTTCTTCAGCAGACGTCAGAAAACAAAATCTTTCACAGTAAACAGCGCTTCATGCTGCAATGTGTTCCTCTAACACTTCATAAATTAAATCCAAGGCCATAATTTAATTACTGTGTCTTGCTTTAACTGTGTTGCACTTGTGGTTCAGATGTACAGGTCTCTATAGTGACTTCCTTGTCATTTGTACTGTGCTTGTCCAGTAGTAGCCGCACTCTCCTGTTGTTTGCATCCCTTTCCTTCAGCCACAATACAACTTCATATTCTCACTTCGCTTGGCTGCAAACCTGACACATTCCCAGTATACCCTGGAGGTCTCATTCCATTCCATACAACAAATGCACTGCAACTGTTCAGGCTCACACTGCTAAGACTCTATTGCACCTTTTCAAACACTTCTCCATGTTGTTCATCACAAGGTTACAGTCCCAGACAGTCACTAGTCCTCACAGTGAATCCTTCCAACACCCTGAGAAGGTGGAGGACTGTTAAGACACTCAGCATGAGGGTGGGGAACTTGAGACCTCCACAGGTTAAATAACTTTCTGAGGGTCACACAGCAAGTTTGTGATGGAGCCAGAAAATCGGTCCCAATCTAGTCTCTTCAACCACAAAACCATCTCTGAAAAGGCTCGATAGTGAGACAGGCAGCGTGAAAACTTCTCCACTTCAGAGGGAGCTCCCATCACCAGTGCTGCTGGAATTCCCTCCCTAGCAAGAGGAACATGCTCCCTGTGCAGCCTGTGCCATTGCTCCCTGGCAGCCTGGCTGAGCCATGTAGCAGCTGCACACGAAGAGTTTTGTACCTCAGCCACTGACCTTTGAGAGGAAGAAAGGCCTGCATTAACTTCAAAATACATGTACTGATGGTCTGTGTCCCTTACACATCCACATCACCCTCTCCTCAGCTCCCTGGGGCATAAGAAACAATTTCACTTATCTCTGATACAAGGCAAATTGTGCCAAGTACTTACCAATGTGGTAGAGATACATTCCTAAATGATTTCAACCACAATGCACCACTGCCACAAAATAAAATTTGGGAGAGGAGCTCCCCTGATCCTCTCACAAAGCTATAAAGGTTCAAGTTGAACAGGATCTTGAGAGGTCATGGAAGCTATCTTACTGCCTTGAAGGCAGGATCAACTGTCTCTACAACATTCTTGGCAGATACTTGTTTAGCCTGTTCCTAAGAAGCTCTAGCAATGGAGGTTTCACCAACAACTTGCTCAAAAAAATTCAGAAAAAATTCAGTGAATACTTCACCTGACCATTATCAAGCCTTTCTTTCCATCCAACCAAAATGTCCACTGAAGTCATTTAAGTCAACACCTTTTTACTCTACTCACAATGGCCATATAGAACACATACGGGCTTGGTTTGGTCTATACCAGTTGTACAGGGAGATTCTGAAGTGCAATTCTGATGAAACCTGAAAAAAAGTTGCCTCCCCTCCCTCCCCAGGCAAGGCACATTGCAATGTTGATCCGACCCTGTGCCCAACATGTCAATGAGGTACCAAGTCCCCCAGCTTGGGTAATCTGCAGTGAGTGTCCCAGCCCAGTGGGGGTCAGTGATGCTCTACAATATTTAAGGCCCCGGATACTTTTTTTTGCAACATGCTCTGGGTTTTGTTTCTTTTTTTTTGGTTGGGGTTTTTTTTTTTTTTTTTTTTTAATGTGTGTGTTTGTCTTGGAACTTTTTTTTTTTGTTACATTGTGTCAACTTTTTGGCACATGTTTTACCATGTGCAAAGGGATTGAAATAGAGCGTCAGAAACATCTGGAGACAAAAGAAAAAGGGTGAAAAAAAAAAAAAAGTGTGAGAGAGGAAACATCCTGTGTTTGCTGATCAATCAAGGAAATGCAAGGAAGAGAGTAAAATGTACTGTATTTCCTTTATAAATGTTTCCTTTTAATGCTGATGAAAGTTGCCAGATGACAGAATCTACAGTTGTATACCCACTGAGGAGCCCTGTCTCAGGAAACCAGGAGTGAGTAGCCTGCATGGCTTTGCCCAGTGCTCCCAGCTTGGACACGGGGATGTTGTCCCTGGAAGCAACAGAAATTCCTCCTTCAGCCCCTGCCTCCTGCTGGGTCTGCAAAAGGGTGAAACCTTTGGTCCCATAGAGCTTCCTGGGCACACCTTACTCCCTGCTTCTCCTCAATGCTTCCAGCCTGGGCTTAATGCTAGGAATGGATATCATAAAGAAAAGTAGTTTTAAGTTGCAAGTATAGAGCTAGATGGAAAGAAGTAACATTTTGTAGAATTTTTTTATTTAAAAAGATGCTTGTGTTTCGGGGTGAGACTTCCAAAGCACTGATTTGGACCAAAAACCCCAGCTGACAAATGCTTAGCCAAATAAGGAATGCAGTAGTTTCAACTGGTTAAAAAGACAAGAAAAAAAAAAAAGAAGAAGAAAAAAAAATTTTTTTAAAAATCCTATTTTCATAAACATCCCCCACCTTCCTGTGCCATTGCTCCTCTCCTTCAGGGGAAATTCATCACAGATAGGAAGTTAAAAAAGCAAGAGACATAACCCCCCTTATTTTTTCCAGAATAAAAATGAGGCAAAATTGGTGGAGACTGAGAAAGTGGGGCTTTCCCATGCTTTCAAAAGCTGAGAAATCTCTTCTTTTACTTTACTGCCACAGGAAAATGAGAGGTTTTAAAAATTACTGTTTCCCTTACAACACATCACTGAAGTAAAACCTTATTTTAGTGAGACCTTACCATTACCTGGCACACAGGGAACCCCATCAGCTCTTCACTAAAACCTTAGTGAAGGGACGGGTATTAACTAAGTACTAGTAGGGTAGGCAGGAAAACTTTGTTAGGCAGCTTATCTCAAAGCTGACCCAGCAGGTTTTATCTCCCAAGGGAAAGGCCTTAGCAAGGGAAACTGTTGCTGGCGGAGCTGTGGATTTGACAAATTTTGGCAGTTCTGGTCATTCCAACAGCAACAACCACTGAGCAAGGTCCCTTTGCACTTATACTTGCAAACCCACATTGTACAGTAAACCTTGGACAGTGGAAGTATCAAATATATGACAGAACACAAGGTGAGTGACCATGTTTGTCTGAATCCCCTGCAGGGAAAGGAAGGAAGGATAGGAGGCAGACATCACTCCTCCTCCCATCCTCATCAGTGGTGATGGGCAGGGAGGGGGTTCCTGGACTGCTGGGCTTGCTCTGCTGCACCAGGTTTCAGGATCTTCCTCTGGAAAGGGACAGGGACAAAAAAATACCTTGCAATTAGCAGAAGGGCCAGTGGCAGAAGGCCAAGCCAGTGTCTACATGGAAGCAGCTCTCCCCAGCCTGTCTGGGTCTCCTCACAGGTGTCTCTCTGAGTGTACTGCCCCAGCCTGCTCGCCCACTGACTCAAGAGATTTGACTTGCTGGTAGAGCAGTGGAGGGTAATTTCAGGGGCTGCTGCACCTGACCCCATATGCAAGTGTCGGCTGCAAAACAGAGCATATCTTGAGGCCAGCTGAGCTGGTCTCCTCTTCAGATGCTTGGTGTTATGCAACAGCTTGTGCATCTTCTCCCACTCACTCCTCCAGGTGGGGAGGACCAGTGTCCAGCTGCCCACAGGCTCATGCTGCTTGTCAGTGCAAGCATGCCTTAAATGTAGATAAAATTCTCCTTAGCTCTTGCTTTTTTAAGAGCTGAACCGAAGGTGCAGTCAGAAGGGACCATCTAAGCCTCACACTGATACAGACAGCAGCCTTTATGCTTAGGTAAAAAAATTAGTGGCCCTTTATCTCATACTCAAAGGACTGTAGTTAGGTTTGCCACTTTCATCATGAAAGCAGTCCCCTGGAGCCCAAGAGATGGGTTAAAGCCCTCTGATGTTAGGTGCTGAACAAAGACAGAGCAAACAATGTCCCCTTTCCCAAGGACCTCCACCCCCAATTGCTTCCATGTTGCACAATGGCACTTCAATACACTTCCATCCCCCAACCCAGCCAACCCATTTCATAAACCCAGGACAGGCACCATCAGTATGTTCAGCAGACTCAAGCCCAGCCAGAAATCACATCTGCTGCTGGGCATGAATGACTTAAATCACTTTTCCATAGCCTGGCTGTGCTCCAGCCTGGCTGTTTGGCGGCTTGTCTCTGCTTTGCTGCATCACTAGGATGCAGCAAGGAAAGTGACTTTTACCACAGACTCTGTTCAGCCAGGAAGGTGAAACTGCCTGAGCAATGGTGAAGTTTTGAGTCAGAGAAGCTTCCTGTGCCAATAGCTCTGTCCGACCAATCTGGCATGGTCTGGCATGCCTGCCTGGGGAAAACATCTGACAAAAAACAAGAAACAAGAAGGGAACCAGGGAGGAAACCTGTGTTGTGTTTCCCCTGACAGAAATGGGAAAAAAAAAAAAAAAAAAAAAAAGACAGAAAGGCTGGATCCCACAAAGGGTAGAGTCCTGAACAAATGTCACCTCTCATATCCCAAACAGTTTTGAGGCCTGGGGTTTTCAAAGGTGTCTGACTGCATTAGAAGATGTCCCACCAAATTTCAGCCAGCACCTCATTTATTTTAAGTCTTTTGAAAACCCTGCCTTATACAATCCAGCACCACCGCAAAGCTTCCTTGCTGTTTGGAAACATGCTCTGTCTGCGTGTTGACAGCAGCCCTGCCATAAATCACATTCATCAGGCGCTGGAAACCGCCTCACCTGTACACTGACCATCCGCCAGCCCTTGCACTGAATTCCATCACTGCAAATTTCTCAGCACCTGGAATCAACTAACTCTGTTTTTTCTCATTAAAGCAACCTACTGGACAGAGGTTTCCTTCTTTGCCCCAAAATCTGGGACTTTTCCAACCAGGTGCAAGGTCCAATATTTGTTTATTCTCTTGGACGAGTAACAGAAGCTTTACAACCTGGGATGGAGAGGCACTCCCATTCTGGAGGGGATGTGAAACATTTGTTTCTACTGAGGATGACCAGACATGTCATAACCTTAAAATGGGGACCTGGTATTGAGAGAAGAAGTACTTTAAAAATAATTTTTGACGCTGGCAACACGATATTATATTCATGTAATTATTCAATAACACAATTCTGCTCATCCTTTGGGTCATGGGACCTGATTTTACTGGCTGAGGTAGCTGGAGAGCAATACTGAGAACTTTCTAAATCATATTTAAAATGACCTCCCTGTGGCACATGCTGCATATCTGTAGTCCGTGTTGGGGCAGGATGATATCAAGTATCCATAGACCACTATTCTCACTTGATAGTCACATTCTCAGAGCTTAATGGAAAAGGAGACAAAAGTTTTCTTTCTTGGCCTTCATTAGAAGTGAACTGGTATAAAATATGAGATACATATTTACAAAAATTATTATTTTATTTAAAGAAAGTATGTGGAAAATCCATCTGCACAATTCCATGTGTCACTCTCACACATCCTACAGCATTTGATTCATAAATAGCAAGCCTTAAAAATAATAAGTTAAAAAAAATCTTCACACCATAAAGCTATTTAGGGGCCCTAAGACTGCTCTCTTTGAGGTGGTGGTTTAGACTCTAGGGCCTGTTGATTAACAGTAGGAGACATGGAAAATGTGGGTTCTGATTCATATTTATCAAGATACAGATTGTCTTGATACTTAACCTGAACTCCTTCACAAGGAGGCTCTGATGTTGATCAGCATCTACAAAGGAATGCTCAAAGCATTAGTTACCACATTTCTAAGATGGAAGGTCCTTTCTAAAGTGGCCTCTACACAAAGGACACCAATTGCACTCTCCTGAACTTTCCACACAATTCTTGACCTGAGAATTTTGCACCAACATAAACTGAAACACCTCCCTGTGACAGGGCTCAACCAATTGGAAAGGACAGATCTGATGTGCAGATTAGTCCTGCCAATCCAGTGCCCTTGAGAAGGCATTAGACAGGCAGCAGGCATAAACATTTGCCAAAAACTCAGTATTGAAAAACCTTCTGAACATTCTGAACCAGTGATGGCAAACTACATATGAAGAAAGTTGGAAAACTGGAACTCTCAGGATGCTCTTTACTGGTTTTCTACATGCATGGGACCTCACTGGAAAGACACTAAATATATTTAATTCTCATTAAGCACTTTGGCATGACAGTAGGAAAAACTGATAGACTTGTTTACATGCCATAACAAAATAATTTGAAATCCACCAGACCTACAAATTTTCGGTCTAAGGTACATACAGAGACATTGCTTCAGTTTATCCCAAATCTGATTTTAACTGAAGTAAACTTAGTCAACTTCAGGTACTTTTAAATTTATATGATCAATCCCTGAAAGACAATGTTGGTTTAAGTTAGTTGATTTCCATTTGCACCTAAAACAATGGAACTCTGTTATGTTGACACAGTCAGATGTGATGGGTAGATTGGGGAAGCAATTGGTCACACCCCAGCAAAGGAAAAATGAGATTTTCCATCCCACTGAAAGGCTACAACTTGCAAAAGTGAACAACCAAAATAGAGAACTGCAGCAACCTGAGACCCAATGCAAATCTTTGAGACTTCAGACATTTTAGAATATATTGAATTGTTTTGCTCTGCTCTAAGCATCCCCTTTGCAGCCTTTGCACAGATGAGGACAGGTGAAATAACATCCCTTATGCAGTTCTTGGGAAGTCTCCAGCCCATGTTCTAGGCCAGATGACTCCAGAAGTGTTTGAGTTAAGCTCCAGCTCCATGCCCAAACATTAGAACATCTCTGAAAACTCTGAATTCCACTACTAATTGTCAAGAAAGTCAAAGCAATCTCTCCCTACCAAGAAAGAGATAGACTGGCATTTTGGAAATCACAGACTGAAAACTCACAAACTTTTTTCTGCAGAGGAGCTCTGTCTTAGGTTGTAAGGGTCACCATGGGATCTTCCTAGCTAAGTGAGACATAAAATGAGTAAAACACTTGCCCATGGGAAACAATATGAGTATCTCATTTTATAGTGTTATTTCCGCTGCATATTGTTTTGTTTTCCCTTGTCCCCAGAGCACGAGCATGAAGCCACTGCACACATTGATCTCCTGAGAGCTTAGGCTATATTTAGTCAACCAGACCTCTAGCCAAGCTGATTTCAGTTCAATCATCTTCTAGTCACCACACACCTATTGAGATGTGACCCACCATGTGTCATAATTAAACTATGATCCAAAACATTATCCTGTAAAACATTACTTGTTCTTCCGAACAGCTGCAGTTTTCCTAGGCCAGAACAGCTCTGCTCATCAGCCATTTGCTGGATGCACACCATTCTTACTTGCTGCCTAACAGCTGCTATTCATAGTCTCAGGACTTCAGTCATCTACAAGAGATTCAAGGCCACAGCTCAGCTGCCTCCTTTTCCCTCATAAAAGAAAGTTGTTTTCCAAAGGGCAGCAGGCAGTGAGACTGTGTGTGAACACCTTGCAACTGTATGAAACAGAAGAAAGCCAAGTCTGGCAGACATGAAACACCTTAGTTATACCTCCTCACCCAGAGTCCCACTAGAATCAGAGTAAAGATATACACTATGATCCCAAGACTAATTGGCTTTCTATGAAGTATTGGTTTTGTTTAAAAAACAATGCCACACTCAGGCCAGTGGGCATTAGGAACAAAGCCCTTTACTCATGAACATGGCATGACCAGGGCCAGCTTAGAGCACAGACCTGCAACCTCCAAATAGCAGTGTTCCTCTGCCCAAAGTCTGGGGGTGGCCTCTTTTCAGATGCCTGTCTCTGACCCTCCTGCTGAGGCTCCTGAAACTTATCTGTTATCTGTGCAGTTTCTCACCTAAACCCACTAGACCTGAAAGTACGTTTCTCTGCCCTAAATGAATAAACAAAGCAGTTTCCATTCCTCACTCAGTAAAGAGACAGTGATGCAGAAAGGGACTGAAAGGGTTTAAATGGCAAGTTTTCACTAGGAGCTGGCCATATAACTTACACAGCCCCTCTGCTCTTCTCAGCTGCCCTTCTGAAGGAGGGATGCCACAGAGCTGGCAGTGCACCAGCTGTGTACATCTGCATTGCCCATGCTTCACTTCCCTCCCCTCACCTTTTGAATTAAACCTGTGAAAAACCAGTGTAAATAATTCTGACCATAAGCAATCTCCTTTTTTCACTCCCCTTCCCTTCTCGTTGCCTTGCATGGAACTTAAGTCTGCATAGAGGTTATGATTGTAGGTTGTGGCCATCAGCAGTGGCTAATGGAATTACACAAGCATGGCACAGTGAAGCCTGTGCTTTGCCATTTTATCTTTAGAAGATGCCAATGTTTTCAGACACATACAGATATACAATGGAATATTTAGAAACATTCCACTCAAACATCCACTCTTCCTGCAGCCATATCCTCCCTGCTCTTGTCCTCCCTCCACACCTTCTCTCTAAACATACGCACTGGATGTGCCAGCACTGCAGATAAACCCACTTGACAGGACCATGTAGGCATCAAAAGTAGGTACAAAACATTGAGAAGGAGAACCCAAAAGAAGGGAATGCCATTAGAATCTAGGGTCCATGTATCATCGTGTGCTATATATGTGCACACACAAATATATATGTGTGTATATATATATATATATCCATTTTAAGATCCTTACTAATTTGAGCCATAAGACAGAAATGACAAGCAGTTAATCATGGAGATGACAGCAAGAATACATAGCTCCATGTTGGCAATGATGTTTGCTAGGACTTTCCTGACCGAAAGAGCTGACTGCACATGACTGCAGAGCATAAGAGGCCCAGATTAGACCCTTCCAAATGTCTCCCTCCAAGAAAGGTCAGCCAGACACAATTTCTTAGCCCATGTGATCACAAACAACCCATGTGCTAAAAAGTGGTGGAAAGTCAGCACTGTCATGTCCTGGACATTCATCAACACAAGACAAAACACAAGGTAAAAAGACTTCAGGTTTTCTAGAGGTTTTTTGGAAGCCAGCAGATGAATTCATTTGCCTTTCAGGACAAGCAGATAATAAGAAAAAAGCAGCATTTCAAAAGCTGATGTGTTTGAGTGTATTTTTAAATGAATACAAAGCAAAACCAACAAAAACCTCCACAAAAACTCTCCCTACTTCCATCCTGCTCTCAGATAAAACATTGCACATATCTGCCTGGTCTGCCCCTGACTGAACAGACTGAATCAGAACATGCACTTCACAGATAGTAAGTTATTAACCTCTTAAGACATTGTCTGGAACCAGTATTTGTTGAGAAAATTGTATACTAAAGCTGAACACTCCTGCTAACTGAATATAGCCTGCTTCACAATTTAAAAAAAAAAAATTTTAGTGTGGCTAGACAGTAATTTGGAGGGATCTAGGAGATAAAAAAATTCATATCCCTAGTCCAGCTGCCTGTTCTTAGCTCTGGACAGCCTCTTATGCTTTGGAAGATGGCTGTACCCACACCTCTAGAAAGGTGCCTCTTATTGCCTCAGTGTTTAACTGAACCACTGTACTCAATATGGAGATTAATTTAATCATCTGTTAAAACCCACATATCTACCCGTGCTGGTTCAAGCAGTGTCATGGGACAGGCAAGGTGCTTTGCTACTCTCTCCTTATAAGCTGCCAAAGTCTGTCCTGGCACCGTCCAGGCAGGTGACAAGTTAACAGCAAGTTTCAGAATTTGAAACACATTTACAGCTGCTGGAAGCACCCTGAATGTCTGCCAGGGGGAGCTTTTCATGATCTGCCTGCCAGTCTGGGCTGAAAGTCTCCTGACTTCTGACCACTGGTTATGACCTTGAGTTGTAGGCAGAGACATGAAAGCTGTGTTCATGTCCCAGATGACATGATGAACAGCAAGGTGCCTTTGCAGACACAAGAACAGTGTAGCTCACTAAAAGCAGCAAGAAAGTTTGTCTACTTTTGATTCTTTTCATTTTTTTAATCGTCCTTTATGTCTTTGCACCACCAAGAAACACTGTATTGATTATGCTGACATTGACAGAAAAACTGGAATTTAATTTTTTTTTCACATCACAGATGAGAAAGTGGGTTATGATTCATCTCATACAACTGAGTCAAAGTGATTCCTTAAAAAAAAAAAGAAAAAAAAAAAAAAGAAAAACCCAAACAGTTTTGATGCAGTTCCATCAGAAGAGAACAGGCTGGAGAACCTCAGCAAATGAGACAGACTCATAATTGTTTTTTAACACATTTCACTCTCAGATAACATCTGGCCTTTCCCCACAGCTAAACTTCAAAAGACACTCAAACCCAAAAGTTACTGGCAAGAGTCAAACCACCATATCAAAAAAGGCAACATGAGACAATTGCCACCCAGAGAAGAAAAAAGAAATGCCACACTGTGTGTTCCACCCACCCCTGTGGAATGGTGGCTGCTAGACTGGTAAGTAACATATTACTACAGTGAATTATCAATTTTCCTAATAGGCTTGAACTATCTACATACTGAAGTGTGATAGCATTAGTGAAAGCATTACATTAACAGCAGTTAAAATTAACAAGTGTGTTCTTAGAGCACTTTTTTTCCCCTTTATTTCTTTCACAGCCATGTTATTAATCTCAGAAAATAGGGCTTGTGATCTAAATGCTGGGAAGAGCCATCAAAACAGTTGTGATTTCTCATAAGACAAGGCTCACGAGCCCATTTTGTTGGTTTTCACATAAAACAATGAATGTGGCCTCAGCTGTGGGTAAGGTAGAAGACTTCAAGGCATTCAAGGCTCAATTCCCACTTTGCTACTGGTTCTCTGCACGACTCTGGATGAGTCATCTAAACTCTGCCAGTCTGTCCCTCATTTGTAAATTAAGGACAATAATAATTTCCTGATCCTTGTCGTATTTTCAGTCTGGGAGCTCTGAGGGATACATACTGTTGCATACTTCATGTTTAATTGGCACGTAGTGCAGCATGACCAAAGTCTTGCTAGCAGGCCTTAGATGTTACTGCAGTACAAATAAGTCGTAAAATAACACAGAAGCAACTGCAAATTCAGTGCAACCAGCTTCTAAAAATAGGTGAGCTGTTTTCAGTTTTAAAAAAGCAAAACAAGGATTCATTTTTGCCAGGTCATGTGCATAACTAACTCAAAACAAAGAGAAATTAAACTGTTTTTATGTTACTGGGACAAAGATTTGTCCAGGACTTCACAGCTGTAAGTGTGGTTTCTAATTCAAGCTCCAAAACTGACTGCCTGTATCCCTCACCACAACTTATCTATAAGTTATGACACCAAAAATAATGTCTTGAGGCTTAACACACTCCAAAGCTATGTCGGAAATGAAAATTATTTCTCTAAAATTGAAGTCCCCACAAAATATTCTCACTCATTCATAGACACACATAAACACAAACCCTCTCTTAAATACCTGTGTGTGAGAACTTAATGCTTATGAAATCCTGTATGCAAATTCCTGCTTCCACTCGTCTCCATAAAACAGATCTAACAGGAGGAGATGGAGAACAAACCTTCTCCATCCCCTGTGTGCTTGGACTAACAGTCAGCTTCCAGCTCCTGGTCTCCCCAAGGAAATTCCCAACCAGGGGTCCTCTGGGCATGCCAATTTATGGTTTTTAGTGAGGTGATGACATATCCACAGAGATCCCCCTGAGACCAGCCAACTCATTTCATGTGGTGCAGGAAACAGCCAATAAGGTAGGTCACACTTTCATTTCTTAATGACCTCAGTTAGCTATGGACTAATGACCTGCAGCCGAAAGCTTGAGTGCTCCTTATCAATTCTTCAGCCATTTCACTCCATGAAGTTTACTTTGGGCATGTTGGTTTATCATGAATAAGCTGGATTCTCTTTGAACTACTTCTCAAATAAGGTAGAAAGATTTACTTTCTTCCCATTTACTTATAATTCTGGGGGTTTGGCTAGTAGCCTCATCACTGTGCAGTGTGTTTTCAGAAGGAGGGTGGGCTTTGCTATCCATTTGTACATCTTCTAGCATACTAAGGGTCCAACCATAATATAAGAAATATCTACTACCCTCATAGATTAATTTTTTCCATGGATATGTTCATTTTTAAACACCCTGAATAGTCCTATAAAATACTACTGTACTTTAGAAAGATGCATCCCTGATATTTCCTTATTACATTTCACTTCTCTTACAAGACAGCAGAAAATTGTCAGCTCTCATTTACTGACTGTTGGGACAAATCTAATTCTACTCACAGCCTGAAACCCACCTTTCTTGCACAGCACACAGGTGATCATGGAAATCCCTCTGCTAAAATGCTAGCTTGGTACTCTGCACTTATTCTCCACTAAATGACTTCTGCATCAAACCAGTTATGTTTAAAAGTAAAAATATTTCTAGGTTGACTGCAGGTATTTCAAGCTAAACCAGGGACTTAAAAACAAGGAAGGCCTGCTGCTTGCTACCTGTTTCAGCTGCCATTTTATCACCTACAATAACAAAGAGTAATTTGGAGTTTGATAAAAGATTTAGGTCACATCTGTGAAGCAGTACTGGTCTCTGAAGAGATTGTGCTTCAGAAACACTCATGATGCAAAGTCTCCTCTACTCTTGTGTGTATAAAAAGGGGGAAAAGGGAATGTGAGACTCCTGCCTCCTGGCACATGTGGGTACCAGGTGCTCAAGGCTTACAGAAGTGCAATCTTCCTGACTGTAAGAGACAAGCACTCAGGACTTTATAGGACTGAGGTCCTTGGCACGGAAAGATTTAAGTGCTTAGCTTCACAATTACTGCAGGGCACAATGTGGATTATATGAACAGCAGGCAGAAACAAACCTTTGCATCCATTTACATGGTCTTTCAAGTGCTGAAAAACAACTTAAACCAGATGACAGGCCCTGCACATCAGTTCTCTTGCCTTTCTCATGTCTGGAGATAAATGCATGAAGACATAGTATATTTGGCTCTACAACCACTCACTGGCCTCCTCTTTTTCCTCTCCCACTCTGAATTGTAGGCCAAAGTTCACCCTGTAGCTTGCATGTAGGAGATTATTTTCATAAATCTGCTTTCCAAACTCTACCTGTACTTGCTGTGCAAGGATGCCGTCAGTCACAGGACTCTCCAAAAGAAGCTAGAGGAGGGTGGCAAGCAGTGACAGAAGTGAGACTGAAGAAACAGGCTCTGAAAGCCATTTACCAGGGTAATTAAAGCCCCTGGGGAACAGAGGGAGGATGAGTCCCCTTGCGGCAGGCCACAAGAGGGCAGATGGATGTTGATGGTACCGCAGTATGACCTCCCTGGGTGCAGGTTGCTCCCAGCCTTTTTAGCCTGTGTGCAAATGCTGGAATAGGCCTTGAACATGAAAAATAGTAACTTGAAGCACAATGGAGAAAAGGCTCCCCATTATATGTCCGTTCTTCGTGCTTTTGTGAGTGGTTACATAACAGCAAATGACTGTAGGCTCATCAGTCGCTGAAAATCTAACCTACTATTTTCTGACCCAGATGGTGTTCGGATGAGGACATGTATGATTTTGCACCAGAAACCTTGCCTTTAAACAAAAGGCATGATGACACATCACATTACAGGGCAAAATTACAATGTAATTATGCTTTTGTAATAGTAAGCTGTATCTTTTAATGATAACCTTTTCAGAAGAGGCTGAAGAATGCAGGCAAGATATGACAACTTTCATTTTCTTTTTCTGGTGGTAATTCAGATGAACCTAAGAGGTAACCTGAGCTTCTTAGAGGCTATGGAATTGCCTGATAAAAACTGAAATGCAATGCAGAACACGTTCAATTTAGAGACACTAGAATTCTTGAGTGCACAGAGTCATGTCAAAGGAAACAGACACCATGAACTGAAGCAAGCTGTACCTGAACTTGTGCCTCCTTGCACCTAATGTGCCTCCTCATCTGAAGCTTATGTGGGTCTAACATCCTCTCATTTCTTACTTGGACTGCTACCCTCTAACCTGTGTCCTGCCTCTCAAGAAGTAAAATTAGGGAACACCTTTGACACTGTTGGAACACCAGGTCCGAGTGAATGATTTTTAGCTTATGAATGAGAGCCTAAAGGAGATACAAATCCGGTGAGTGGCAAAGCCAATAGACGCCATACAGATTCAATACTACTACTAATTACTGTTCTTTCGTTTTAACTTCACACAGTATCTCAAAGAACTACTGGAGATGAAGGTTTCTTCGTGGAGGGCACTCATACAACTGCAGCTGTTAATCAGCTTTTGTCCGAAGGACTGGGTAGATTGAGTGCCTCACAAACAGGGTGAAAGGGGAAAAAAGAGGCATTATAAGAGCTCAGAGTGTGAAGCAGAAAAGGAATTCAAGCATCCTGCTTGTTGGTCTTGCTCCTTAGCCTAACCTGAGCCTAACCTCACTGCTTCTTCCATCGTCAAAGTCAAGCCTAGAGCAAATAAACTCAAGAAAACTACATATCCTGAGTTATCAGCTCTGAGACAAATATAGGTCCTTTTATTGCACCAACTGAGCATCTACCACAGGACTGTCTCAGTGTTTCTCTTCTTCCCATGTTCATCCTTACAGCACACTTGAATGACAAAAAGAGACTGCTGCATTATCAAATACAGAACACTTGTGGTTCCTTTGATAGATCTGAGCACTTACAGTAAAATACCAGCCAGGGAAACTCCTCTGCTGTGGGAGTGACTAGGCTGGGACATAGTCCAGAAGGCAACAGGAGATGAGGGGCCCTGATGGAACTTTTCCAGTCTTAATCAGCACTGTCTGCATGGTGACAGAGACTGAAGCTGCCACAAGTCATTTCTTCCTATAGGACTTGAAACAGTGGTTGAGAAGAGTTGTGATTTGTATGTGTGTGTATTTTGTTTTTTCAGTGGAAAATCAAGGGCTTTAATTTCCCATGGTGGCCAACAAACAATTTTGATAGTTTCATCCTAACCTCCTGTAAATATCCATTTCTCTTCCCTCTGCCTTATCACATTTCCACTCTGCAAAGTCTTCTTTTTCAGCAAATCATAAGTGACTATCTACAATAGAACATTTATCAGCAGGGAGGGCTGTGGCAGAAAGAAACCATCCCTACGGCACATTGCACAAAACATTTGGGAATCCTTTTATAATAAAAAAAGATTTGATTAAAGACAGACAACTACCACAGACCAACTGAATCAGCAGTAAAGAAGGAAGAGTAGCTTAGACTTAAGAGACTTCAATTTGCTGATCTGCCATGGACTTCCCAGGAGAAGTCATTCCATTAGTAACTCTATAGCCTACATGCGAGTAGGAGGGGACACACCAAAGATTGGGGTGCTTAGACTTAAGTCTGGTAGTGTAGCCTTTCAACAAAACTAAGTTAGGCAGAATACTCAGCACACATGTTTAACTCCTAAAACTTCAGCGTATTTTTAAATCTTTATGCTTAGTGATGATATTTCCACACTTCAGCACTGCCTTGCTGACAGCAGCTCGAGGATTTCCCAGTGCCTGGATACTGCTGCTGTGCTAAGTCCAGGCAACCAACATCTGCAAACTGTGATCCAGCTGCTCCTAGGCATGTCTCCAGCATGCTGCTCCTGGCTCTCACCATGCCCCTGGGCTCCCCAGGAACACAGCATGGCTCACACCATGTTGCCAGCTCTGTGTGCTTGCATGAGTGATCACTGGCTAGAACAGATGCCCCAACTCTGAAACCACCTTCAGTAATTTCTACTCAGAGAAGCTACAGAGACATGCAGTGAGCACAGACCTGACAAAGTGCTGGCTTTCCAGCTCCTGACCAGCAGCACCAGCCATCGTGTCATCAAGTCCAGGGCAAAGAGACAACTCAGTGGCTCCTACTCCTCTTCCCTCCCCAGGAACCTACACTTACTCCAGAATCAAGATGGCTCAATCAAAAACCAGAGATACAGCAAGTGAGAGAGAGGGTGATCAGACATTGGAATGGGCTGCCCAGGGAAGTAGTGGATTCTCTGTCCCTGTAGATATTTAAAAAGAGACACTCATGTGTCATGTGGCACTCAGTGCCATGGTCTGGTAACTGCAGTGGTAGTAGATCAAGGGTTGGACTTGATGATCTCTGAGGTCCCTTCCAACCCAGCCAGTTCTATGATTCTAAGTGAAATTGTAGAAGGAAGATGGTTACAGAAAAGATCCCAGAGTGCTGACAGGCCAAATAAAATGACCTTTCTCCAGCCTGACAGTTTAAATGTAATTATTCCAACAAATTATTTTCATGACTTAATATAACGCCTTGCAGCTTTCTAGCAAGGTTAATTAGATTCTTCAATTCAAAACCTATCTGTGCTTAACCAACTTTTAATACGCTGAAATCCAGTTTTCTAAATTCAAACTAATAAAAGTGATTAGCTGACAGCTATCTGGTATGCTACAATTACCATGGCATTTAGACCTCAGGCAGAAGATATTTAATGCAAATCAGAGTCAATGTCTCTGCCCATTTGTCCTTTTTCTGATTATTTGATCAATGTGCCGTAAGAATCTTGTACAATTCACGCTACCATGCTAAACAAATAAAGAACAAAGGCAGAGATATTGGTTAAGACAGTTAACCAAAGTTGAAAGACTCTTTTCTTCCTCCCACACTTAATTTGTTCTTTCTATATGAGCATGAAGTTACTGAAAGGCACTGGCTGACAGCTCAAGTAGATGGGTATTTAGCTGTGACATAGCCAGAATTAGTACTGAACTCCTGCTCTGCACTGCTATATCAAAAACCTCATCCACTGTGACTCCAGAGACCAACTTGCCCTGGGAATAGCACAGACTGGAACAAACCTAGGAGGATGAGGGCAGCCAACCTCTTTGATTTTATTCAGCTGTTAAAAGCAGTTTTGCTCCAGAACTGCTGTTTTTATGTTTTTCTTGGCAGGTATATAATCAGGTGCAGCTGAGCCTCCCTAATGGCTGCATGGGGCACAGCATGAGTGATGAGGAGGAGGAGTTCAGCCCAACATATAGTTCTTCTGTATATCAAGAATACCAAGGCTGGACATCTCCTCAGAGATGACCTTCAGTGGATAGACTCAGAGCAACTAGAAGCTGGCATTTCTAATCAGGTGCAGCTCTCAATTAAACATCACCTGCCTGCAGCAGGACTGAGGCTGTTTGGTTTTCATCTTTCAGCTTGCATTACACATGATTATTCCATCTTTGATCATGCTACTGCTTACATAAACACCACTGGCAAAATTTGTGAATGCTCTGGAGCTTCCTTTCCATTTTCTTGTCTCCTGCTGAATTAAGAGCTATTGGCATAGCATTGGTCTGACCTCCCATCTGATAGCCAAATTCATGACCTAATGTTGAGAGACTTTATGCTCCAATCCTTTGACGAATGCATCTCTTTTGGATGAAAACACTTTGAGGTACAACACTCTCAAACAAAGCAGAGCCATCTCAGTGATACAGTATTAGTCTGCAAAACCTGAGTATTTCAGCTTCATAAATAGAAGTGCTAAACAAAACTAAAGCTGCACTTCAGGAAGCAATTTCTGAGCTGTGAGGAAAATTAATCACTAAAAGAGCTTATCAGGGTAGGTGGTTGACTCACCATTGCTTGAAGTCTTTAAGATAAGATTAGATTTTTTTTTTAAAGTCACGATTCAATCACATTTCTGAGAGTAGGACATTAAGCATCATAATGGCAAGGTCCTTTCTGACCTTGGAGCCTGTGAATCTTTGAGTTCTTTGTTCACCTGATGACCTCCTTGGGCTATGAGTACAACTGGGTGGGCTTTGGTCCATCAACCAGCTCCTGCCACTCACAGCTCTGCATTAAGAAAATAACTGCAATCAAAACTCATGCTTCAGGGATTCAGCCATCTGCCTAAAGGGAGTTGGAAAAAAGTTTCTCTCTCTTGCCCACCCACTAATGGTGGTTTAATGGCTAAACACGTTATGTTTGTTTGGCTGTTCTGCTTTTAAAGCATCAGAGAACAAACACAAATGCATAAGGGCAGAGATGAAGTCAAACATAGAAGCACAGAAAATGTTCTCTGGTCATGCTCTCTTCAGTTAGCAATTCTTGCTCACACCTCAGATCTGTGCTAGTCATCAACTCTGATGACTATTAAAGTTTACAAAGAAGACATTTTGGCTGTGAGAATGGAGACCACAGAAGGCAGAAGGTACTGATGGAGAATGGGAACTGGTATCAATACCACCTACAAGGGTGCCCTGGTTTGGGCCAGGGTAAAGGTGATTTTCTGGTTTGTACTTTTGCTTTCAGCTAAGTTTCTTGTAAGTAGCTGCACTTGCTGAAATTAACAGCAAGTTTCTCAGACAGTGTCTGCTTCTAGGACTGATAACACTCAATGTTTATAGTTACAGCCAGAGACTGGTATGCAGAGAGCCAAGGACACTGCTCAGCTCTGAGGAACATTTTACCCTGCAGAAGGAGTAAAGAGGTCCCACCTGAACCCCTCCTTTGGGGAGGACCGGACAAGACAGAACTGACCAGAGTATTCCATCCCATACACGTCATACTCAGTATAAATTTGAGGGATCACGAGGGTCAAAGACCCTTCTTCCTGCTCATCCTGCCTTCCTTTGCCTGTTCCCTATTTGCTTCGGCATCCTGGGAGGATTCTGTCCGTCCATTTGCCTGTGGTCCTGATCCATGCCAGCCTGAATCTGTGTGTTCCTGCCTCCAGCTCCCTACTCCAGGAGTCCAGCCTGGACTTTCCCAGGGCTGCCCTGCAGCCTCGGTGGTGATGTGAGAGTTACTGGGGGAAGGGGGGAGGAACGTGATATCAATTTTTCCTGTATATTTGTATATATTTAGTGATTTTTCCTATTTATCATTACTGTTTCACTAAGGCTGCGTAGTTTAGTTTCCAACCTACGAGACTCTCTCCCTTATTCTCTCTCCATTCCTTATCAGGGAGGAGAGGGGCATTAATAGAGAGCATCTATTATTCGGTTTAATTGCCGGGCCAATGTTAAACCATGAAAAAGGGCAATGTTTGTTTGATGAAAACATCTTCACCTTTTCATGCAATAAGATCCTTGTCACTACAAGATCCTTGTTTATTAGTGAAATCTTGGTCCCACCTGAGTAAATCAAAATGAAGTTTCTTTAAGCCAGAAATGGTTTGATCCAACCAAAATCTATAGCATATAGACCTAGGGGGCAAGTGTTTAAGAGGAAGCGTTAATTTAACAGTAAAGGAAGTGTTTAAGAAATTATGAAATACATGTAGATAATGAGCACAATATGAATAGCCTACTCCAGTTTTTAACTCTACAAACTACAGCAATTTATTTCCTAACAGTACTCACCCAAGCCTGCTCACAGACAAGGTGTATCAAATGTGCTTGAGGCTTTCAACTTTAATGCTGAGTGCAGATGCCATATCACTTGTGTTTTATATAAAGGCAAGATATATATTTTATACCTAAAGATGCCAGAGATAATTCCATTGCATACCACTTAAAAAGGAAATTAGCTGCTTATCTTTTTCCAGGCAAGAAAGATGACATGGTTATGAGCTAATCAGTTCCTTGTACTTATTGGATCCAGTTCTGGGCTAACAGGTCCCCATGTAAAAACAACCTGTTTGACTCAAAATGGATTTCCTTTTAATCCATGCCAGCATGAAGAAAATGAAAATCCATTCCTTGGGAGGAGAAAACATTTGTACTGGTGGTTATTTTGCAGCTACAATGAGAAGGGTTGTGGCAGGCAGGTAGGACAGCATACTGCACCTGAATTCAGCCTGGTGGCCCAGAAGCAGGGGACAGATGGTGTGAAAATCAACTAGACATTTTATAACCAGAAAGAATATAAACATACAGCAAGTTAAGCATGGGATTTATGCTGAAGCTACAGAGGAATTCCTATGGATGATTGCACTTTCCCATTACTGAACCTGGTAAAAAGAGAAAGGGGCTATGGGCACTTGTGACATGGCATTGCTCACCAAAGTATTCATCAGAAGGGGGATTCTCCATGTCATACAGCATTTTCTTGGTCAGATGTTCCAGCTCATCCTCAGGCCTGAAAGCAGGAGTGCTTGATGCAGGTCCAGAGCTTGCATATCCACTCTGAAAAAAAAAATAAAATGACACTGTGATGTGGTATAAAAGCCTTCATCCACGGTAAGAGGGTCTATTGGCTGCTCAGTGCTGAAGTTCACTCTTTGTTTTGTTTTTGCTGTTTTTAAAACCCAAGGGATTCATGCAAGTAAACATCCCATTTAATGTAATGAAAATGGACTCCTAAAAACATGCAGTGAAGTGCTATATATTCTCCTAGAATGAGAAGTATTCTGTGCCTCATAATTAGGTGTCTACTGGGTAGCACATAATAATAAATAACAGAGAAAATTATTCCAAGGATAACTCGGTACAAACATTTTCTAACACTGAAAAAGGCTTTGGAAGCATTTCAGTTTGGATTTGGCAAAAGCTTCCATCATTTAACAACGCAGTATAAAAGATGCTAGAACAATCAACCCTACAGTGGTGCAGTATATGGACAAAGACTGATAATCCCGAGCTGCTAGTTATGTTCTCTTCTTGTTTGTTTTGACACAAATCCTGTTAACATTAGTAAAAACAGGGGCTGGTCCACAGAAATTTGGTACTAGGGATACAAAGGTTTTACTATGTGCTTAGGAACTGAGACCTCTTGGCCTTCATATGCTAGCAGCTGGCATACACTATTTGCAGCTTGTCTCAGTGAATTTTCTCCCTGGAAAACAGCAGAAGTACAGGCATATTTTGAGAAGCACAGAAATAGCCTCATGCTTAGAAGTTTCTTAGAAGAAGCTAAGTTTGGTGTCCATAATGAGAAACTCGGTCATTTCAGGATTTAAAAATGCTGACACTTGCTTTCATTGCATGCACTGCACTGTTGAAAGATTTGCATGAGAAAGCAACTTACTTATAAAATGCAGCTTTTCAGTAAAGGAAGTGGTTCCATTGATTAATTGCTGCCTTCATTGAGGACTGGACCTTAGACATGAAAGTTAGGAGCCTGAATCTTAGTCTACAAGGAAGCATTTTTGCATACTCCGAACCTACTTAAATGGGAAGAAAATGTAAAGCCACTGGAGGAACAACACATTGGCCATTTCTGTCTGGCTTACAGAGACATCTGACATGATGAATCTTTATTGGGCCAGTCATGTTCAACAGAGAACTGCAGCTTCAAAGCACTGCAAGAGAATTAACTCAATGTTTTCACATTTTTTTTCTTTCAGGAAAGAAGGAGATTTCAAATAAGACATCAATCAATGTAGAAAAGGTCTCAGAATGGCACTTAACAATATTTCAGTCATCCACTCCCAGAAACCAAACACTTGCATGTGCCTGACCTTGTCGTATTTATTTTTTCTACGGCCCATGCTAAGCTCTACACCATCACCCCACTTGCTTGTTGACCTGTTGCACTCGCTGCCTGCCTGCCACTTGCTCTTTAACAGATTTGCAGCATAAGCAGATAGGTAGCAAGAGCCCCTGGAAGAAAGGTCACCTGGAAAAAAGGGAATAAACCCCAGGCTGGATAAATTTCCCCCAAGGGCTGTGCAAGGTCTATCTGCCATACCTTCAGCTTTCCTGACTGAGAATATATATTTGACCTGCCTTTCATTCAGGTTTACCCAGATGTGTTTTCTTTCTCTTCACAGGGTTTTCTTCTGAGCAATATTCAAGAATTTTGTGCATATGCCCAGGATTTCTAGATGCCTTGCATTTGTTCTGTTGAACATCTGGAATTCCTAAACATCCATACACAGCTCAGTAAACTCTATTGTAAAAATCTGACCGTGTTGATGTGCTGGGGTTACCACAAGTTTATTTTTCACATGGAGAAACAGGCATGGGACCTGCATTTGCTTTCTAAGTCATGCAAGTGCAATCACTGTGGGACACATCATTTTGCTGGGGATAGGGCCACTTGTATGACTAGGAGTACCAGGTACTTGACCCAGTTCACCCTGACACACCCAGCCAGTGCTTTGTGGCTATTTTTAGAAGGCTAGTTGACCAGTGTTTCATTATAAATAATAAATAGCATAATCCTAAAAAAAAAAAAAAAAAAAAAAAAAAAAAAAAAAAAAAAAAAAAAAAAAATAAGCCAATTCAAGGTGCCAAATGCAAAGCAATTCATCTTGGAACAACCTATTTTTTACCTTTGCTCTCTTGTTCCTAAGAGCGGATCATGAATCTTGCCTGAACATATATTTTAACACAGCAAGTGCAGCCAAGGATTTATTAGCTTGAGAAATCAATCTGGCAGCTCAGCCTCTTCAAACAGTATTCCATCTATTTTACCTATTTCAGTTTCCATGCAGAAAGGAACGACCACTGCCACCCCACTGACCAGGACTCCCTCCCTAGACTTGTCACAAAGAACACAGTACAGCCTAAAGCTGGTGGTGGCCCTCATCCCCACATTTCCCCCACTAGCAATCACCAGTGCAACATGAACACAGAAAAGTACCATGCTTCAGCCTTTCTGCTGGGTTATGTCTACATATAATCTGAAACACTGCTTTTACCACTGGGCCTTATAATATGAATGGACCCAACCAGAAGACATGAGCTACTGTTTGTTCTCAGAAAAGGGAAGGGAGATACAGGGAGCTGAAGTGATTTTGCCCACCATCACATATGGGCTTTAATGCAAAGACAAAACCTGCATCCAGGATGGTGCAAGTCCCACATCTTCAGCTTCACACACAGCCCACCCCAGGGCCAAACCCAGGGCTGGCCTATGCCAGCCACTCTCCAACCCAAAGCCACTGCATCGGCAGAGCACCAGCAGCCAGGCTTCAGCAGGACACCCCAGGCACACAGAGCCACTCTCTCTCTTCTATGCTGGCTTCCCACACCTCCTTGTGCTGGCTTCAGTAAAGACTTGGGCTGTGCCATTTAACATGCAAGAGCAAAGTCTGCAGACTTGCATACACACAACAAATAAGCTGCTCTCATATTCTATCTATATTACACGTTTCCAAACCAGGCAGATTTCTCATCCAGCACTGACTATCAGCAGAAATAACAAACAACCACAATGTTATTGGATGCTTTGACTAATTTTGACTAAAATGCTATGCCTTTTTGGCCCATATTTAAGCAGTGCTAGGCACATCTTTTTATTCCTCGCATGGCACACACTGGCTCTGTGCCTCCAGGAAAATGCATCTCATGCATATGAACATACTGTAGAGTTTGCTGGGACACGCACGCACACAAACAGAGAGAAAAGTGTATCCTTAGTCCAATCTAGAGTGCTTGTTTCAGCAAAACAGTTTCCTTCCTCCTTCTTTGTTAGGTCAGAGTAAAAATATAACTGGCTTTCCTTACAAAACAGACTTGTGGTGTTGTTTACTTAAACTTCCCCTGTTTTCTCCTGATCTGTACAAGGATCAACGCTGTCTAGAAGCCCAATTTGCTGTCTAATCTACCACAGTTATCTTCGTGCATTCTCTTCTCTCCGTGATGCTTCCATGCACACAAACATATAGTCCCTTAGCTAGACATGGCTCCCAAAATTCCCTGAGCACCATCAAGGATGATAAACTGATCCATGAAAATGGAAAAGAGCCTTGTCCAGCAAAAAGCCAGCAGGACAGATGATGCTTTGGGAGAAGCAGCACCTGAGTCCAGCCTTTATTGCTGCCATCAAATACTGAGCAGCCTCAGGGAAGAGTGTGACGATTGCAGCTGCATCTGCAGATACAAATGCATTCATGAATAAACACTGTCCTGCATGTATAGTTAATGTGATGCTTAGGAAAATGTCAGCATTCCCAGGGTTAAACCCTGTGGCAGAAAATATCTTTGTGCTACAAACAAAAGGAAGTGAGTTAATAGCTTGTGCCACTGTCAAAGCACTGCAACAACATCTGGCTCATCTTCCTCATCAAAGTTCAGTTCCTAAAAAGCCAGGTCAAAAGAAGCAGTGGCGTGGAATCACTGTGTAATTATTTTGGTACACAAAGTTGATACTTGTTTCAGTGCTTCTCTGGCACGTGTTTTCTGCTCCAGACCTCATCAGTAATGAGCTGTCTCTGATGTAATGGCTGCCCAGAGAAGGGAGCATTTGCAGGGCATTTGCCAACATGAATTTTCCCCACCCACATATAAATTTTTACCCAACTGTGTAAAAGCCACAGCACAGAATCTGTAAAGACATCTGAAGATGATGCTGAGAATACAACATCATTCAGAGTACACTGTACGTGGTCATTTTTCTTGTCCATTTGCAAATGATGTAGCAGAAGCTGCTTCTCTCTGAAAGTATCTTCAAAATTATGTGTTCCCAGTTACAGAAACACGGAAATTATCTTGTTTTCAGAAGGTAGAATTAGCCCAATTTGGAAATGAAAGGCAGCCAGAAACATTGATACTTACTTTCTCTTTCAGTTTTTTCTTGTTCAACTGCATAGTTAGCACTTTCCTTCCACCTTACTCGCCAAAACTTAACACCAGTTACATAAACAGTTAAATAGCACCACAAGGCATTTTTTTGTTCAATGGCCTGTCAAAGACCATACTTTTTCATTTAAGTCATTTACTGTCCAAAACAATTGCAAACTTTCAGACCGAAAAATCCAGCATGGTGCCACATCTCTCATGAGCTCCCAAAGAAATACTGAGATTGCCTGCAGCTGTCATTCAGTTTATAATTAAGGCCAACTGATCTCTTACAGAGGAGATGCACTGGAGAAAAATATTTTAATTCTTGATTTATTTTCTCAGTGAAAAGTTGCAGTTGCCAGAGTACATACAGATTCCTGAAAAGATGATTCTGCCTAGATTCCCTGTGACAGAAATGTCCCTGCTCCTGGCTGGAGAATAATTTATCAAGATCCTCTGAAGAAGCTGCCCTTCATGAAAAGGTACCCACTGACATGGGGCCTCCTGCCCACACCAGCAGACCCAAATCACAAGTTTTTGGGTAGGCAGGAACACGGTTTCCTCTGGAACATGCTAGGGTTGGACAAGCAACCAGGATCCTCACTGCTTACCTGCCCTGGCTCTGTTTCCTGCAGCAAACCAGAAATCCAGAACAGGCGGTTCTGGCAGCTGAGCCCTCATTTGTTAAACACTGGCTTGCTTTGAAACAGGACAGTTTTGTAACTACTTCAAAGCTCTAGAGGATATCTTTCTTTATTTTTAAACTTCATTATTGTAACTATATCTTCACTTAGCTATCCATGCATTTTCCCAGCCCTATTCTAATCCTGCTAAGCTCTTAGCTTCAACAATCTCTTGTGACAGTGTTACAGAGAATTTGAACAATTATAACAATTAAAAAACCCAATTTTTCTCCATTTTTACTTCACAGCCTGCGATTTTGCTTACATACATGTTTTTCTTACACTGTGAAACTGGGGTGCAGACAGGTGGAAGAAGAGTTATCTGACTGAGTTTTAAAAGAAAGACAACAGAACTAGAATGCAAATTCATTAAATATCTGAGAGGTTCCCAGGACTTCTGAAAATCAGACTGCTCATACAGATGCCTGTTTTGATTCTCTGGAGCTCAAGTTTTAGTTTATAGTCATGAAAACAAAATCTTGGTCTCTGTGTATTGATACTGAATTCAATAGGAACATTGTACATGTTCCCTAATCATTCTGTTACATGGGTTCAACAATATTTCTCTTTTAATTGTTCAGTGACTACATAGTGTTTTATTAATCATCAAGAACAATGATAAACAAGCATAACTGTTTTGTCCTTTTTCCCTTCCCTTCCTTTCCCATTAAGCAGCTTTTCTTGCTGTTCTTTGCTTTCTTGATAATGTTTTGATTCTGAGAGGGCTGGCTATTTTTTGCTAAATGTTATAAAAGTTGGATAATCTGTAAACACAGCTACCTGCTGCTTGCTTCTGCACTAAGCATGACTTAGTGCAAATTACAGCTTCCACTTCTATTATGGAGAGTCATTTATAAGTTCAGGAGATTAACGGGAGATGACCTGGAGTTTTATGGAGCAAGACTGGCAATTTCTCATTAGAAAAAGCAAACCAAACGGATCTCCAGGTAATACATTTTAAAAAATCTTATTGTTTAAATCTACTTTTTCCTGACATATTTCAAATAAGAACACCTAAAGTTTACTAAATTTTAATGTGCTTAAATATATATACAGAAACAAGTGCAGCAGTGCCTGATCTTGCCTGAGGCTTCTTGCCCCTATCATTACACAAATACACTTCACTTGTCAAAGCTTTTCTCATATGAAATATTGAATATTTCATATTCATTGAATATGAATATTTTCTCAAGGAGCTGGCTGGTTTGTTTTGTGTTTTCCTGTTAACCCCACTTACTATGGTAACAGACATTGTAGGCACTTTTTTTTAGAAGTCAGGAACTCAAGGTACAAGCTGGATGGTACTACTGAGAGGGAGAATGAGGCATCAGCATTATACCAATGTAAGGGAAAAAAAAAGATTGCATCATTTTGGTTCTATGTTTCTGGCTCAAAGAACTCAGTGTGCTTCATAAAATTACATCAGGAGGTCCTATGCTTACTCGTCTACTTGTTTCAAGATTGAAGGCTTTATTCTGCCCTAAGCTGCTTCCCTTTCCACATCTCTCCAAGTTCAGAGTCAAACATTCCCTTACTCCCATATATCATCACCAGCAGTGAAGACCCTATAGGCTGCTTATTAATGCCCTTCCTCTTTATGTCATAATACTGTAGGCTTCCAGGGCTGCCTTCAAAGCATTAATAAATTAAGCATTATGTTTACTACTATCAGCAGGTCAAACCTGCACTTCAAAGTAGGAACCATAGGCATCCATGCGAGATAACAGTCTCCAAGCCTTACACCCAAGCTGCAAAAGGAAAGGCTGTAGATGTGATCTTGTGGGGTACATAGTGCCATCTAGGGCTTCTTATCTGGGGAGGTGATTGGCCTCAAGATCTGCACAGATCTCCCTTGTGTGAACCCAAGTTAGCACTACAGAAAGAAAGAACTGTGGGGCACTCTGGTAGCAGTGAGTGGCACTCCAAAGTGGGGGTCAGGGTCTTCCTACCAACCAAGCAACATTCCCATCCTATAGGACAAGCACAGGGGCACACCTAGTAAAAACGGGAATGCTCTAAAATCCATACTGATGAAAAGAGATGTGTTTGCTCACACAGTACAAAACAAACCGAGGCTATTTACTGCCACAACAAAACCACTGTAAAAAGCTCTCTTCCAGAAGCAGCCCTAAAACACAAGGACACAACAGGGCTTTGTTCTTTTCTTAAGTTTTTCTTTTGAAAAACACTTCACCAAAGGCAGAGCTCATAATTTGCACAGACAATGAAAAATGACACTGCATGGTGGGCTAATACACTCCTCTGGTGCAGTGCCTCCTCTGGTGGCATCCACCCCGAGGTGCTGGGGGCTGGACTGGGTGTTTGTGCAGTGAACAACACCTGCCCTGCAGTTCAGGTTCGTTGCCTGTTTGAAAAATAGGCTGGCCCAGCTGCAGTCCCTTATCAGGTAACAAAACCAGAAGTGCTGGGGCATCACTTGTTTCAAAAGAAAAATAAATCTCACAATTTAAATGGTACTAATTTTGCATGTGAAACTTGTATTCATACTGTATTAACAGTTTAAATATAGATTTCTTGCCAGATGCCTGAATATGCTAGAAAAGATACTTAAAATATGCAAATTGGGTTTCTGTTTTAATACACAAAGAAACTTAAAATCACATCACTTTCCATCGCTAAGACAGGTTTCAAGTTAAGTTTTTTTCATGTGAAAACTATTGCAGCAAACAAATGGTTAACCAAATGTGTTTAACCCACTATCTGTAATCTCAATTTTAGTCAACAGCGACATGGGCCATCACACTTCCCAGGACACCAATGACTTATATGAAGACTACATATTTTGCTTAACATTAGAAGATAATATAGAAAAATCACAGTAAAAAAAGATTCTCAGACTGGAAGGGGTGCTTGGTTCAGCATCCATAGCATTGGAGGGCAGGATTCCTGAGCTTCATCCTCAGCAATATTCTTACCCAGTCTGATCCTGCACCCTGCTGTTATAAACGGTGTTCATAATGCTCGGATCTCTCAAGAGAATTTGAGAGTCCCAATGAACTCTTGATTACAAAATGCTTTGAGATCCTAGAATGAAAGACACCGAGTGAGTACAAATTATGACTATTATTAATTATCTTTGGTAGCCAAAGTTGTGCCTCCTTTCACTCACATGTGCCTTTTTTTGTCTTTTAAGATTATAACACCTTCAAACCAAACACTGGCCTCCTAACATTCCCCCAGTGGTCTTGTTGTATAAATAAAAGTGATAAGAATAATATTAGCAAAAAACATTGTGTGGCAAAAGCAAATTGCATTCCTGCTGGCCTCACAAACTTCTTCCTTATTTTAGGACTGGAAGATTGCTTCATGTTTCTCATGTTCTGATCCCAGAATCACCTGTTCTCTTTTCCTCACATGCGGTTGCTTGTTTTTTAAGAGCTTTACTGTTTTTCTTTTAGCTTTGTGCAGGCCATGTTTCTTGAAGTGGCTTCTGGGAGGGTCCAAACCCCTTTTAACAAAATTAGTACAAGTTCCTTTGGAAAGTGGATGAGGAGCTCTGAATATGTCAGAGAGTGAAAGTGCTGAGTATGATCCTTCAGATCCTTCATTTGACTTTCAGGTGACTGAGTCAGAGGAAAGGAAGCAGAAGCTTAACAGCCAGTCCAGACTTTTGAATTCTGCCCAGGCCATACGCTGTGCTGACCCCTCAGCTGAGGCATGCTTCAAGGATGACAAAAAATATTCTAAATGACACCTTTTCTAGTGATGCGGGAGAAAAGAGAATTCACAAATAATAATGAGAAGATTGATATTCCTTAAAGACTCAGGGAGAGCTTATTTGCTTGCACCTCAAGGACTTGTAGTGAAAGACAATATAGAAGAGTATTAAAATGGTACCAAAGCAGCTCAAGACGTGTAAGCACTAAAGATCAGAATTTGTCCTCTAATTTTTGCCTCAGTTAGTGTATTTCATAACATGTATGGATGTTCCTTGCTGAATGGGTTTATACACCTTCAAAAGACTGAAGCTTTACTGCATTTAAAACAACTGACTGTCCTCATGAAGAGCACTCTGCAGGTATCTCTAGGTCTCCTGAATCCCAGCTCAGCTATCTAACATCACGTCAAGTACTATTTGCAAAGATGCATTATTTAATTCACGAAGAGCAATCAGCTAGTCTGTCAGTGTTGAGGGTCACAGCAGCTCACACATACCATCAGCAAGCCCTGGCCTCTCTGTTATCTCCAGCTCAAGCTAGGACAATGGCCTCTTCATAAAATTACAAGACTGGAGATGATCATAATGACTGGTGATTAAAAACTTAAATATCTCTCTTGTGCTTTTTGAAATGGAGATGACCACCAAAAGTGGGCAGTCTGCTTGCAGACCTGATGTTACTTACCTGCATTAGAGTCTGGTGAAGTGTTTGGCAGCAAGCTCAGCATCCACCATGCCACTAGATTTACTTGCAGGTGCTCCTGTGATGCTGAACACTGGCAGGCAAAGGAGACTACACGTTTGCAGTAAGTAAAGGGCGGTGAAATTAAGCAGCACCATCAGGAGCAGAGGGAGCAATGCACAAGAAAACGAGGAGAAAGTGAAGGGCTGCAGCTCCCAGTGAACATCATCTTGATAGCCTAAGCACTGCTGTTGCTTTAGAGGAGATGTGAACATGCTTCACTATCAATTACCTCTGGATAATCAGAAAAAATATTTTCAGAACAAATCAGTGCCAAATTCTATACTGCACTTGGAGGAAGAAAGCCAGGGCAAATGCCTGTCATCTAGATTATTATTTATTTCACCCAACGTACTTATGAAAATGATCTTTCATTTGGCTCACAACAGTAGAAATTTCTCAACAAAGTAATAATTCTCCCATAATACAGTGCAAGGTAGTTAAGTATAACTCAGATAAAAGAAATACTGTTCCTGCTCAGGAATTTCCCACAATCAGAGGGAGGCAGGAGCTGAAAAAAGGGCAGCAAGAGATATGGAATGATTTTCCCTCGGTGAGAACCAAAGGCTGTGGATCCTTCACATCCCACCTGGTGCCAAATGTGGCAGGGAGGCAAAGAAGCAGGGGCTATGGGCTATCAAAAAATGATGCTGGAAGCTTCACTGCAGCTACTCAGTATTCAAAGGGTCTCAACCTTCTCCTTGAAATCTGTTTGAACAGGAGTGAAGGTGTAGGTTGGTTGTGCTACTCACTGCTGTTGTGGATGCTACTTATCCTGCTTGTGGAGAGGGCAAGGGATGGCCCTTGGAGAAGAGCCACAGAAGCAGAGAGGTCAAGGTCAGAGCTGGAATGAGGGCTCTGGCAACATGGAGAAAGAGCTAGGGGAAAGAGCGAATTAGACTTTTCCCAAACAAATATAACAATTAGAAAAGGCAAAGACAAGAGAGAAGTGCTGGCAGAAAGAGGGAAAGATCAGTCAGAAGGCAGTAGGGGATTTCAGACAAACTACAGCATCAGAGGAGAGGATGGGATGAGGCAGAGAGGATGGAGAAGAAAGTGCTACCTGGCTAGGAGCTTCCAGAGCAAGCAAGAGCCTATGAAGAGAGTTGTGTGCACCCACTGCATAAAGGAGAGTTGCTTAGGGAAGATCAATGTGCAAAGGAGTTAGATGAAATAGTAGGATGGACTGGCAGCATCCTCAGACCAGTGAGCAAGCTGGAATGCAAGAGCAAATGAAAAGTAATCAGCATCAACTGATCACACTGAAATAGCTCCTTTACACAGGCACTATCTATTACTAACCAAAAAACACCAGTTTCAGACGATATGGTTAGTCAGGTGCTTCTGGACACATATGCATGCGTTTTTCCTGAGGCATCAGGGAGAGTGGGCACCTAGAGCAGAGTGTTACACCCTGAGCCTTACCACATTCCCACCTGGAAGGGTTAAATGGGTTCAAATGTCACATGTCTCTTGTTCTGCTTCCCCTGCTGCATCCAAGTGCATAAACTCGTGTCAGCCACTGGCACGCTTTCCAGCCAAACAAAAACTAGTTTGTGGTTATGATGCACCAGATGGTAAGTGCATAGGTGCTTGTGGTGTGGGGATTGTGCTGTGTACTGCAGAGTACCAGTCATCCCCAGGTCAGATCAGGGTAGGAATAAAGAGCAAGGAGGGGAAATTCCCTGCTCGTCAGCGGAGCCAGAAGGGGATGCAGATCTCCTGAACTCAGAGCCACTCTACTGCTTTCCCTCGCCCTCTGCTTTGCCATCAGCTTCTCACAAAGCCCCAGGATCTTGGCAGCCAAGCCAGGCTGTGTGCTAAGGAAAGGAATCTGAATTTCCCCAGCTGCAGCCTCTTAAAGGCTGCTGCCAGCCTGAGGGTGCAGCCACTGCACTGACATACAGACCTAATGATCTGCGATGTGCAAGGCATCAAATGCTTGAAGAAACTCACCCTGCTCAGAAGGCCATGCTCGAGTTGTATTTCTGTGCTGTCTTGTGTGTGAGGCTGGGACTGACTTTGAGGAGGTCAGGAAGAGTCTGATGGCTCAATAAATAAGAGACACTTGGGAGACTTAGCAGAACTGACAGCTCAACAAGATCCATGCTTAGCTGTCAAAACATTCCTCCATGTCCAGAGATGCAGCTAAGAAGCCTGTTCCACATACCTCCTGGGCTAGAGACAAACTTATCTCACTAATTGGTCAAGAAGTACTTCGAGGAGAATGGAGCAAACAGAAGGAGTGGGCAGTGTGTGCAATTACAGCTGAGGAGACTGAGAGTTGCAGCAGGACATAATGTTGTGCATAGACCACTCTGGTATATTAAAAAGATCATTCTGTCCGTGAAACATTTTTGTGTCCTGTTCACCCACAACAACTGAAGCAGCACAGCACCCCCCCTTCTGTTTTTTAATGATTAAGCAGCTCACAGGTTGACAGAGCAAAGGCTGAAGGGGAAAACAAGGAGATATATACATATATATATAATTCTGCTTGCAGAATTTGCTTGAAAAGTACGGGCTCGACATTCAGATGGTGCAAATCAGAGTCGCTCCAGGGATCTCGCTAATTTACAAAGCAGAGGAGGATATAGCTCAGCATGCCAAAGTGAGCAGCATACTCAGGTGTTCATCAGCAAGTTGAGAGGCACTATTTGAGTCAACAAGGTTGTCCAAGCCTGGCCTAGACTAACTGCAGCTCCCTGAGCCCTCAGCTGCATTTGTCTTTCACAGAAACATATGACACTGGGAGAACACCAGCTCCCAGGCTGCCAAACCAAGAGCAAACACTGCACACAATGACCCCACTCCCTAGAAATACAGATGGTTGGAACATGCTTCCTTACAGGTGACACTCCAGGGTTTACTTAAAATCCTTGTCCCCAACAACAATCTGGCTTTCACAGATTCCTGCTACCACTCTCAGCTCTGACTAACCTGTTTTTCAGGGCCTCCTCTCTCCTCACTCTTTCTGAGGAGCTGCCTCCTTCTTGGAGAGGACCTCAAGAGCAGGCACACATTCTCCACCTCCCTTCTCACCTGTGCTTGTTACCAAGAACCAAGCATTTCAAATGCATACCTATAAAACAGTTGTAAATGTCAAATGTTTTAGAGACTCCTTCCTCTTCTTTCTCTCAAAACTATGTATTCTGCTCTCCATGCTCCTTTTCTGCCCCCTTGCACTGGTTTTACACTAGTAAATAGGGGGCTCAGGCCTCCTCCCTGTGTAGCACACACATGTGAAAATCTGTCATGAACTTTAGAGGGTTTGAAAAGTGGTGGAGGAGGAACAGTAAGGCCAGCAAAGTGCTCAAAGAGATTGCCTAGGGAGAGTCTGGGATTTCTGTCACTCTTTTCAGAGTAGGAAGAAACCAATATTGTGAGGAATGGCTCAGGCAGAGTTGATCCTGTCTCTGAGCAGCAGACAGATCTTCAAGTCTGTTCCAGTCTTATTGCTCACGCTTCTGTGACTGTGAGAGCAGCTGTGACACATTCTGCAACAGAGTTGAGCAAAGCCAGCCGAAGGCCCTATGGATCATCTTAAGGGCTGAAGATGCTTACAAAGAGCTCATGTGCAGTATTAAGCTATTTTATGGTTTTGTTCCAGACACTAAATCAAATAAACTTAGCTCAGAAATGGCATGACAAAAAGGCTAGGTCCTTAACAGGCACAGTGACTACCCTTCTTTTACCATTTCCAAGATGCTATATCTCCAGCTTAGACTAAAAGAGCCTGAGGCAGCTCACAATCAGAGTGCATACTGTATGGACTGTAAATATTTGTTAGACAAACAGAGGGCTTCTTTTGTCCTGGTCTGTAGAAATGCCCATCCAGCCCTTGGTGCTGAATCCCTGTTAAAACCATCCAGAAACTAGACATGATGCAGTGTGTCTGACCAGGAGCAGGGAAATGGCAGGCAAGGAAACATTCAGAAAACCAGCCTAAGTGTGCCAGACAGCAAAGTGTTCCACGTGTATGTTGTGCAAAGACCCACGTGTGTCTGTAATGGATGGAAGGAAAGAAGTTACTCCAGAAACACAGATGCAAGCCCTCCCTGCAATACCACCTTATGGGGAAAACAAATGTTAGGGGAGCTATCTAACCTAACCATTGCAAAGTCTTTAAGCACCTAGACGGTATTTACTAGCTGGTACCAGACAACATTCAAGCAAGAACAGAAAGTCACTTTCCCAGCCCTCCTTGTGAATTGCTCCCATCTGTGCAAGAGAGCAATCCAAAGTCCTTATGCCCATGACAGCACTGCAATCACACGCTTCGGTTTTTAAACCCAAAATAGTGTGAGCCAGACCACGACAAGGCAGCACATCACATGCAGCTGCACTGATAAAGAGGAGACATTGCAAGCAGCTCTCTGGGGCGCGGGTTGCTAGGGAACGTCGCGAAGCCGACGCAGATTTCCCCGCCACTTGCTGGCTCTTTCCCCTCTTCCCACCTCACTTGAGCTGTGCCAGCTTCTTCGCCCTGAGAGTGCTGTTCTTCCTGTCTGAAGTGTGCAAAAACAAATCTGCCAGCAACAATGGAGCCCGATTGCTTGGCATGTGTTCCTGGGGAAAGAAAGCTCTCCAGCCTTTGATTTTCAAAGGCAGCCAGCTGATGAGTTGGGGGGAAAAAAAAAAATCTCGTGCCATTTTCTCCACGTCTGTGTGTTATTTCATTCAACCTGGGCTACAACTAAGGGTGGGTGGCAAGCCCAGGTGGTGCGACTCAATGGGCTGACTTCATGGGAGCTATGCCACCTTGAAGCTGGCAAGACATGGTGCCCTCAACACCACGATGTGCCCTTGGGACCCCTCCTCTTGCCCAAACGTGCTCTGTGGGAGCATTGTTGCAGGAGGCAGCAGAGCTCTGTGAACACAGTTGGGCACTGCCATGCTCTCACCACTGCAGTGGGCATCCGGGCTCACGAGGAAGGGCACACGAGCAAGGGAAGGGGTGCTGGGGAACCAGAGGGATGGAAACTTCTGCCTTCTCAATGAACAGCTGGGGTAAGGAGAGACCAGTGATCAAGAAGGAAACAAAAAGGCTTTCTAGTATTAATCAATCCTGAAACAATCTGACTGAACGATTAGGAAATGCAATGCTCCTTACTGAGGCATTAGATTTATATTTAGATGCTGGGTGGTTTTTTCCAGCCTGCATTATTTTTAGCTACTAGTTCATACTAGTTTGATGATGTCTACTACTGGATCAATGAGGCTCTCCCATGCTGGCATCTGGGTTAGACATGGGAATTTAAAGCCACATCTTTTTCACGCCAGGATGCAGCCTGTTGCTGGAGCCCCTGACTGCAGCATGAGACAGCGTGAGAGTGGAGCCGTGGCTGGTTCCACTGACATGTACTTACACACTGAAGCTGCGGGGCTGGTCAAATGTCCTGAAGCACCCACAGGGATTTAAACACTAAAAGCGGCAGAGCCTCTCTAACTCTAGGAAACAACAAGAGAGAACAGATTTGGAAGTGATTTTGAGAGATCCCTTAATAAGCCTTATCTCAAGAAAGAGAAAAAGAATGTGTTCTAGTACACACATTAATTCTGGGGAGTGAGGAAGCATTTCATTTTCCTAGTAACAACACTGTACCAATCTTGGCTGACAACAGTGTCTGTACTCACAACACCCCCTAGACAAGGGGAAACTCATGTAATTCCCAGGGCAGACCAGACCCACTGTAGGAGGACCATCACCTGATCATCAGGGTAAAGTGGTAAAAAAATCAAGAAGTATAAAATAATGAAGTACTAATAGTATGTCAAAAGGCTAATTCTTCCTTGACTCCAGGTAATTTGTAATTAGACTTTGAGACAGGAAGATTTATGTTTCTTCTCAAAACCTGAGACTCTTACATAGTGTGACAGAATGCTTCCTTATCTCATGGCAAGCCAGGCAAGGATGTCAAGGTCTCATCTTGAACTTCACTCAGCAGCAGCACACCAACATCCAAATACCCTCCACAGACTTGTGTTATGTATCACGTGTCTACCTCTAAACAAACAAGGACGATTCTCATTTTATGATGAAATACAAAAAGTTGAATGTACGTGTACCTGAGTACATCAGCATTCCTATAGAGAACTTACCCTGCACCAGTGTCATCCTCCAGTGACCATGCTGAACGACCATAAAAATGAGAAATAATGCCAGCATCTCCTAGAGCGACTGTGTGAACAGCACCAGTCCACCTTCATTTCACCTTTAATTCACATTTCAAAAATTATATTCATCTGCAGAGACATGCTAGGTGAAACATGCCAGGTACACTTTATTCCTCAGTTCAAGCCATATGGTTCTAATAATAGTGGCTAATAAAGGAAGATTATGTTTTCACCTGTAATTTTTCAAATCCCATCAAAAAGTGGTGCAACATAGAACACTGCAGACTGCAGCAGAGCACATGTGCTCAGTCACATTTTGCACTGCTCTGCATTTGCTCTGCTAATGGCCCTTAATTAATATGCAAAACCAACTCAGCATCAAGGGCAAAAAGAAAGCAGGACAACTATACGTTTGCAAAAATGGTACCTTAAATTAAAACAAACAAAGCAACTGCAAGTTTATTAAAAGTGCAGGTTGGGATCAGAGCCCTGTAGCAAACAGACTTTGGAAATAACCAGGAACAGAGGACATCAAGTTATCTAATGGGCTTTTGGCAATCATTTTACTTCAGAAATAAATTTTCTGGTAGTACAGAGACAAATGCTCAAGGCTAACCTTGACATCTTGGTCTTGGTATGTCTCAGTAACTTCTGTAGTTAAAGTCATTTGCTGGGCACTTCCAGGAAAGACAGCCAGTAGATTTCTCACAGAGGAAAATCAGCAGGTAGCAGCCATAGCTAACTCAATAAAGCTTAATGGAAAGGAAGTAAGGGCTATGGCTTGTATTACCACTCCAGTCTAGAGCTAGGGGATTTCCACCTAATTTATTGTGGAAAAAAGTATCATTCACAAAGTCATCCACAGAGTACATACCGCAACACAGCATTTAAAATAATAAATAGCCTGGCATTATTGGACTTCAGATGAAACAGTAAGAGGATATATTTATACTGCACATGACTCCAGCCTCTAAGGACGCACCTCAAGGCAGTATCAATGTGGTCTTTTACCAAACAACTCCTGTGCTTATCGGCCACAAAAGCTTAAGTGTGTGCAGCCAGGCCTGCTGGGGGGAAGTTGGAGTATGGTTAGCGATCCAGACAGCTTTGTCCCACCACTGAGGCACTTGCTGTCTTCCATCTGCCTCCCACAACTCTGAATGAGCCTGACTGTCAAGCAGAATCTTCCAGGTGTTTTCTTGCTACAGAAGAGAAACCCAACAGAGAGGCCAAGCTGGCAGCTGCAGAGGGAGCTGCAGCAGAAGGGTGCCCTTGGAGATCCCAGCAAAACACACATGACCAGAGAGGATGCACAGGCTCAAGTTTCACAGCTCACCTCTGGGCTGAGCTAAAACCATGTTCTCTGAACCCAACAAATTTGACAGTGAAGACAGTCTTGCTCCAAAGGACTGAGACAAGGCACAAGGCCACCTCAACAGCATACTGTTCAAGTAGAAGTGAAGACATCACACCTACACTCAGCACAAGGAGACCTCAGTTCAGGTTAACTCTGGGACACAAGTTTCTACTGAGGTCCATGTCATGAGTCACACTTGACTGTACACAAACCCATTGGAAGAGACAATCCTTTTATCAATGACTGCAGAATAATTAAGATCAGACTCAAATCTTATTAGATGCATGTGTAATTGGTTGGGGTGTTGACAGTTTCAGTGCAGCACTTAAACATTAATTTCCACCTTACTGTCATGTTTATTGGTTCAGCTCTTTAGCAGCCAGTCTATTACTTTTCACCTCATGAGTTAGGAGACCAGAAGATAATGGAAAAAGATGATATAAGAAGACCATTTGCCTTGTCAAGCAACTGAAAGTTATCTCCTATCATTCAGGGAATCCAGCTGCTTACTGTACATGTATAATACCTTAGATCCAAGATACCTTAGATTCTAGCTGCCCCAGAGAAATTTTGCACATACAGCGAATGCCAGAAGTTTACATTCCTCTTCTGGGGTCAAGTCTCTTGATACATGTGATTCCTACTGAAAAGCATCCAACTGGGGACACTTATTTTAACATCACAGAAAGAACTGTCATTGAAAAGCCAAGCCCTCTGGAAATGGAGGGAAAAAACAAAATCACATTGCTAATAACCTGAGCAGCTCATTTCAAACTATGCATTTCTAGTCCAAGATTTACTTTTCTCTTATGATCAACTTTTGGATTTTTAGACCAGATCCCCACCACCACCTGCTCTCTCTGCTGAGTGAGTACTAGCGCTGGCATGCTAGCACTAGCTCTGGTACAAGAACTCTCTGACACAAAGCTCACGGCTGCCTCCACTTTGCATCCCATGCACTTTCCCAAAGCTGGCTGCTGTGTTTTCAGCGACCTGAGAAGAAATACTTGTTCCCTTCGTAATTAGATTCACAGTAAATGCAGGAAGCGAAGCAAAAAGAACACAATGTTCAAAGCTGCCACTCATGGTTAAATAATTAGTCAATATTACACTCAGATGCTGCCTCCAGTGTTCATGCCAATATGTAAGGGGAGGCATTTGTCCTTACATTACTTTGGCGCCTCGTTTCAGTAATTTCTATAAGCTGGCAGTCTGGCCTCAGCAGAGAATGGGTCATACCACTGCTAATTCAGATAGATTACTAAATACAAATAAGAATGGAGAGGGATTAAATGCGGTGAAGTGTTAACAAAGCTTGGGTAACAAATACATGCAAGAAAGCCTTTCACCTGATTTTTATAAAGCCGGCCTTGTCTAAAAACAAGGGGGGTAATTAGCTGATAATTAATCCTGTTTGGTCTACATGTTATAAAAACAGAAGCGCTATTGGTTCCTGATGAGAGGGATTTGGTTGTCTCTCCACACTGCATAGGAGCTCACTCCTACTGCTCAACATTCCATAATACCCTGGTAGGATCCTGAAATGCTTCCACAGTCTGGAATTGGAAGTTTGTTGAGACACTGCTCTAACTAGGTATTTATGTTGCTCCTCCCAATGAAACATCTTTCATGGCTGTATTTTTCCTCATAGCATTTGTGTGTGCTTGAAGGATCTCCTGACAGAAGGAGTTGTGATGACAGAGCTAAACTTGATTCTTTTGGAGCACCAGGTGATGCCTGAATAGATGTTGCTGCTTGTCTAACTAAGTTCACTTAGAAAGAATTCAAGAAATATTTTATGAGCAACAGGAACAAGTACAGATTAATTCCTAGGATGTTCCTGTGTCACCTGCACAGCCTTCCTAAAATTCCATCAAAGGAATGGAGACTATCAACATTTAGCTTATTTGCCTGCCAGCTTCATATCTATCTAGCTCATAGCTGGTTAAACTGTGAAATTTTACCTTCCACCTCACACCACCCAAAGGCAGCAGTATTACAAACATGAAGTTACCCTGTTGTAAAACAGAAGCAAGAAGAACAGCTAGCTCTGACATACAGCATCCCTTCCAGCTCTGCTGGACAATGAAGCCGAGATGCCTGGAAACTGTCCACAGGGAGCAACATTACAATTTTAGGAAAAAATTGCTTTCAATGCGTTTCACCAGGACTGAACTCAGTGGGGTCAATAAAACAGCCACACACTGCAGATACAGCAACAAATGATGACCTGAGAGCATCATGGCTAAAATCAAGTCCATGTCTCACAAGCAGGCCCTGCAAATGCATCCAAGCAGCTAAATGCAATTCTAATTTATAGCACCCAATGGATATGGAGACTACCAAACACTGAGGTAGTGGGTGCCTGCCCAACACCCTGCCCAACCTTTAAACATGTGAAAGTGAGGGGAGTGGAGAAACACTGATAAAGGAACTCTGAAATGATTCATTTTGTCTGAATTTTACTATGCGTGCCTGACAGTGACTTCATTAATCAGATAGCTCACATCTGGGTTGCCACCCTCCCCTGGCCGCTTCATCCATCCATGCAGCTTGCTGGGGGAAAAAAGAGTGAGATGGGATCCAAATTAGAAACTATTTATGATTGTTGAAGTAGAAAATTAATTGCTTTTCTTTCTCTCCTTCCCCCATTCTGAAACAACCCTCCCAGGGAAATTTGTGCTGAGAAGTCCTTGTGAACAAACACATGGAGAGTAACAGAACATGGTCCATATGTACTCACAATCAAAAATAAACTGAAGACTGAAATGCATACACTCAAGTGGATTCATGTCTATCTCTATGCCACGGTAACAGATGGTCAGTGAACTGTTACAAGACAGACCAAGACTAGTTAAACAGATGGTGAGTATTATTTTTATACTGGTTTATAAGTGAATATTTAAGTCTCCACTAGGTTATCTGAATTACCATCAAATTACCACACTCCTGCAGTCCCCATCCAGCCCAAAAAAATTCCATGGAAGCTCTTACCCAAGGAAGACACCATCACTATTTTTGCTGTTGCTGCTACAGCAGTACCATGGCAAAACCCTCTTAAACCTGAGCAAAGGTGGTCCAACACTGCATTAATCTGAAGTCCTGCTGCTTCCCTTAGCAGCCAGGACCTCTTGCTCCCCCACACCTGCCCCACTGCAATGCTTGGTCCAACAGTGAAAGAGCCACACACCTCCTCCACCTGTCCCCTCCTACCTCTGCCTTCAGCAGGCTTTGTCCTTGTGATTAATTCATGAAGCAGGAAGGATCTGAAGAGATGGAGCTCAACTCATCACTGGAGTGGATAGACACCAGGCAAGACTCACTAGGCAAGAGCCATTACAGAGGGGGAAAGGGAAATGGAGCATGTTAGAAAAGACAAGAATTTAAAGACTTGTCCATGTTGAAGGAATGCATGGCAAAGACCAAAGGCAGAGCAGACTTCCCATGACTTTTGAAAGCTTCTCACCTACAACACACTAGTCAGGTTCACTTTACCCTTTCCAGGGTTTATGGAGCACATCTGGGTTCACAAGAGGGCAGGACAGACCAAAAAAATAAATTAACATCTCACAGTACCCCAAATCCCATTCAAAAACCTAAACCAACATTTGCTGAAGATACTGACACACTTATCTACCTGATGTCTCAAAGGAAATGGGCTTTTTAAAAACTACTGAACAACCTATGAGAATGGCCCACTGTTTTCCAAGGTGGGCAGAAGAATACTGGAGACAATTACATTCACTGAATGGCAAAAGTGAAAAAAATAAAATAAAAAGCAATGCCTGTCTTCTGTAAGTACCCATATGCTGAAAGAATCAATCTCCTGACCACAAAATGTCTGGTTCAGACCTGCCCTATACCTTTTTTAGCAATTCCTGAAGTGGAGAGGTGCAGATTAGTTACCCCTCACACTTCAAAACCATTTTTTACAACCAGAGAGTTGCACAAAGATTTCAACTGTGACTAAGTCAGTCCTCCCTTCAGCATTACCCTGCTGCAATGAGGTGTGGTCACAATTGTTGGAATAGTCCTTGGTTTTGAAGTTCCATCATACAAATGCATTTTTTTCTTTTCAAAATGACCATTCTCACTGTTTGAAATATTGGTGACTATTGCTATGAAGCTGCAGGGTGCTTCCTGCAAGCCTTAGAAGAGCTTGTCTTTACAGTTCTTTGTAAAGGAGTTCCACTTCGGCTGCATTATCTGTCCACCTGCCATCAGAAAATAGTGCTAAAGAAAAATTAAACTCTCATTTAAAATATTTATTCCTAATTTATTAAGGGTTAACTGTATCCAGTGACAAAACCCCCCAAAATTCTCATTGAAGTATTTCATCTACCTAACAGCTTGAAATCTCTAGGCTGAAGATTATGTGTGCACACGCCTGTGTGCTAAGTCTTCAATTAAAGAAAATATAAAAGCTTTGCTGCTTAACCACTGGGAGACTTTTAAGCATTTGCAGCCTCAAGTCTTTGCACATGAAACGTTAATGGGGCAGCCACACATGGCTGCTTCACAGATAATGGTTCAGATAACAGTGGCTTTGTGATACCTATCACTGGGCATCAGAGGTGAGGGGGCCTGCCTTGCATCACAGCTGATGACACCTTGTCAGCATGCCACGTTCTCAGGTCACTTCAGGAGTTTATTACATCCAGATAACACACGTTTTGCTCTCTGGCTCATGTTTATTAATGCCACACACAACTTGGTGATTCATCAGAGAAGAGGGAGTGGTGTTCTGCAGCAGGAAGACAGCCGCCAGTTGATCCACTGCCCTGGTTGGAGTTCACCACAGGGCTTTTAATTTCATTAATTTATTTATTGCAATTCCTGAAAGTCCAGTGCTGTTACAGAACGAGCTCATAACTGCACCTGACAAATGTTCAGGGCTTGTCAAAATTGGTTTAATTTGTATGTTGTGTAAACAACAGTAAAAGTTTGGAAGTTTAGCATTAGGCCTTCAGTTACTAAAATTACATTTTAAAATATGCATGAGTAGAGAGATATTTGCAGAACACATTATTGTTAGCAGGACTGATAGCTAGCAAGGGCAAATATTCTGTGTTGTGCTGCTGTGTGCTGTTCCAGGCATAGGATAGCAAACTTCTGCTGCTCTCTTAGCCCAAGTATCATAGTTCTGTGCATTCTGACGTAGAAATTACTTTTCTGAGACTCTGGAAATTACACCAAAAAGTTTTCGAAGTTTTTCTGGGTAGTTTAAAATAAACTGAACTGAGGAACTGCCAGTACCATAACCACCTGCAAAACTTTGTGAGGGCTTTAGGCCTGATGCAGAAGAGGTCAGCCTTTTGAGAGCTTTTGCATTAAACTTACATTACTTTTACTTTTTTCACTTGGGTAGGCTTGCAACATCCCGCTTCCCCTCCTTCAATCTCAGTCATTTTAACATATCCTCTCCAGGCTCTGCTTTGGCTACCAGCAGAAAAGACTTGATGGGAGAACAAGACCAAGATTTTCCAAGAATACAGCCCTAAATATATAGTATATATACATATAATACATACAATACACACATATACATTTAGAATGGCTATATAAAACCACACCCCTAGAGGATTATTCCTGAAACACACTTTTTTGACACTTTACTTTAAATCCATCTTGTAGTTTTATAGATCAATCTGGTGTTATGGTAGTTGATAAAGCAGTTATCTTAGTTGTTACAACTGTATCTTCCTTCTACCTAAAGCCATAAGCTTTCCCACTTGTTGCATAACACTGCAATTAATCCATAAATTCTGCTACTGTTTGTTGACAGCAAAATAAACGTCACTGAGAGCCATTGGCTTGTGCAGAGGATCAATATGCAAGTGGAAACCAGATGATGCACCAAATACATTCACAGAGGGGAGTTCATTGGCAATTTTCAAAAAATTCACAAGATTCAAACTTTCCTCAGCAAATAAAATTTTCAATTGTAAACCACTAATATTGCAATGGAACTTTCCACTGTAGGATGTGGAGGAGAGAAAGAAACGCTGCTGTGATCAGGGAGGTCACGCTCACCCCTAGTGCAGCCCTCCAGTCCTTAATTCCCCTTCTCTAACCTCTAGAGTTAAAAACAACCCCTTACTGTATATGGTGGTTGGCATCTAAGACTCTTTCAGGATCATGAAGAGAAGCTCTCATTTTGACTCTAGGAAGAAGGAGTATGAACAAAATACCAGCAAGCTGGGTTTTATCTTCAATTTCTTGGACTACTGCACACTATCAAAAGCCTTTTGCTTCTTCAGACCCTGCAGTTCCTCTTCAGCTGAGCTGTGAAGTTGTTTCATCAACAAACTCAATATAAACTCTCAATGACAAGCCTGGAAGATTTATGATTTTTGTCATCTTTAAATAGCCATAATAAAAAATAATATATTGGCAAGTTGCTGAATTCATTTGCAGGAATTGACACTTACTGATGGCTGCTGCTAAGGGGTAATGTGGTGACCTGCTCCAGTAACAAACAGATAAGAGCTGGCAATAAACTGAAAGGGGAAAAGGACTTTAGGTCAAACATTTTCAAAATCACATGCCTGAAGTCAAGCTTTGAAATGCATCTGTAAACACTAAATCAGAGGTTAGCTTTTCTGAACTGCTGCATCCCCGCAGCCCCTACTGAAGGCAAGCGCATTATGCTACAGAAAGTCATACCTCAGGCTTCTGCTTTAGCAGCCAGATATAGATGTATATGTCTAATTGATGGGTGCCAGAGAGAAAAAACTGGCCTCAAAGGAAAGAAAATTGAGAAGAGAGATTGCAATGTGTTACAGCTACAGTATCATTCTTTCACTGAACAGTCACTTGTAATGAGAAAGATCAGTTTCCAGCTTGTGCTTGCAAAGCTATGGTTCAAGGCCTTGATTTTGGTTCATAGAAAAAAAAAAAAATCACCATTTGGCAACAGAACTGTGGATTTCCTTCTTCTTATGAACAGAGAAGACAAGGCTGCTCAGGTCTCAAAGCCCCCCAGATACACTCCTAAAAGCACCACAGCTCACCACCCCCACAGCAGGTCTGTATCTCTACTGACATCAAACCTGGGATGGAGGAAACCCTGACAGGGCTGGCAGGACAAACGTATGCTGGGAGAGCCTGAGTGGCCTTGTGGCAGCACACAAGCAGGGACTCAGGTCAGGAGCCCAGCAGATATTTGGTATCAACAGTGGGATGCCCAAACAGAAGTGGCCCTTGCCAGGTAAAATGTCTGAAAGATACTCCCTGGGATACACTTAATCCTACTTCACATTTCTAAGATTCAATGAACTGAGGCACGTTGGGTCATGCCAAGACATCTGGCTGTTCCCTCAAGAATGTACATTTTTGGCAGAGAGACATCCAAATTGCTCCTCTCTGCCAGCAAGAAAGACTTTTAAATACCTCTGCTGCTCTCCATGCTGTAACTCAAGAGGGAAAGCAAAGCCAGAAAGGGGAGACAAATGAGGGTACCTATTAATTATATTCAACCATCACTGGGATGTTTCCCTACTCTCTCTCCCTGCCTCTTTCCACACAGTCACTTGGTGACTCCCATTATGCCTGTAACTGCTGGTCAGTGTCACCCCATTTGTTCCATGCTCCCCACAACTGGAGGACACAGCAGGTAGGAAATAATACCCAATCCCTAATAAAGGCCACAGATGCACAGGGCTGGGCAATCATGACTGCTCCTCTCCAAAGTACCCTTTCTGCAATGCCACCAAAGAGCAAGCCAGTCAGGGGCTGACCAGTTTGGATACTGCCCTGTGGAGCTGCTGTCCTGGGATAAAACAGAGTTAGGGTGGTGGCCCATTGTTAAAATTTTGCTTTCAGCAATGGTTGGGTGTCATTGGGTGCTAAATGCCTCGGAGTCTGTTCCAATAACATGACCCAAAACCCCCAAAAATCCAGTGGGTATGGATCTTTCTGCTGAATTTATTTGACTTTGCACCAAACCCTATCAGCATGACAGTCAGTGCAGGACAGCAGCAACATGGAGGGAGTGGTGGGTTCTCAACATGGACAGAAAGCAGGCAGTGAATGTATGAGGCTGAAGACAAACACCAGTCAGATGCAATCAAGGTCCCAGTTGTGACAGTTATGCTCCACCCAGACATCTGGACAGACACAGTGTCAGAAAGGAGAAGGGTGATGACCATGGCAAAGAAGTAACTGCAGCCACAGCCAGGTGAATAAATAATGGATCCTAAGCAAGCTACAGTCAGATAACCAGGTAGAAAAAGTCTGTAATTGCAGTGAGCAAAGCCAGACCTACTAACCAAGTCCAAAGAAAGGCAGTATGCTTAGGACAGTCTCAGAAAATGGATTAAGCAAAAAGAATAAAATTAACAACTTTACAGGCTAACCCAGAGATACTGGGAAATAGGATTCAGCATCAGTTACTGACAGGACTTAAATAAAACGTGACTCTTGATTAACAGAATGAATATTGAGAAACCTGAGTGAGAAGTGGATGCCAGAACCCACAGCCAGTGAAAGTTGCTACTCATCAGAGGACACGGCCAGACCAGACTTTGAGCCTGAAATGACTGTGACAGGAGCAGTATGGTTTCTCTCTTAATGCATTGCTATTTCCTGCACAGCGTGGTTACAATAGCACAGGTGATGGTGCAGCTGAATTGTGACACCACATACCACAAAGAGTAACTACACATAACTCTTCCTGGGGTAGGAGAGGTGAAATCTGACCATGACTTTCATCTGATCAGTCTTAGTAAATTCAATAGGGTTGCTAAATGGAGTGCAGAAATAACAGCAGGATAGTCCCTTCCTTGAAGAAGTTGCAGTCTTTTGTGCTCAGGGCTGGGCTCTAGTAACAAAATAGAAGTGCAAATCTCATGTCTGTAAAAATTGTCTTGCAGGCAACAGGAAACTATGCTTCATCAAACAGCAATTCAGCAGTTTGCACATGGGCTGTTTTGTAGTGTAACAGATATAGGGATAGCAATGGCTTAGGTAGATGGGACAAGTTTGGAAAAGACAACGACAGGAAGGTTTCTCAAAACTTTTGACAAAGGGGTTTGCAGTCATTTCTCTGTAGTTTCTTGTTTCTCACACTTAGTAGAGGAGTCGCAGGCCAGAGCTCTGTCAAAATCCTTCAGAGTCATTCTAGCCTAATTTTGAGCACTGGGGTACATCTTAAGTGCTGCCCTATACAACTATCATTTCAAAGCTACTTTTGTGTGTGTTAGACCTAAATCCTTAGTGTCCTGTTTTCTCCGAGTCTTTCATTCCCCGGTTGTGGTTTGCTCTGGGGGAAACAGGGCTTCTGTGCTTTTTCAGTGCTTGCTCCTCTACTTTGGTCAGAGTTTCTGCTTTTTCCTGTTGAATCTTTCTACCCTCTCTTCCTCATACAGGAAACTATAACAATGGTTCAGAGGGCAACACATCCACCTCTGGAATGACTGCCAAATCAAGACCTCACTGTCTTGTTAACACATAGACATGTAATTTCTGACTGTAGCCAAGAATTACAAGAAAACTAGAAGTGTACAGGCTTTTCTATATAGAAGACCTCTCTGCCTTTTCTTTGCATTTTAGCTGCTGTAAGGTAATAGAGACAATATTGCTTTTGTTCTTTGAGAGGCTGCATGTTCTGCAGGATCTCTCTCATAGGCAGCCCCAGAAATGGTAGAAAATGCTGCTCATGCGTGCAGCCAGCTCTGGAGAAACCATGTTTAGTAAATGGAACTCTGAGAGGGAGGGTTTCAAAGGGGATGCAAAACAAAGTACTTGACCCCCTTGTGATCACTGCTGCCCTCCAGGCCAAATCACAATCGTTAACATTCATTACAGGGCACCAGCTCCTAAGCTCTGGGCACCCCAAAACAGGCAAGAGCAGCTGGGCGTGCTCCTTCTGAAAAGCAGGTGCACAGGCACGTCTTCTGAACACTGCAAGTATGCTAGAGAAAAATAACATTCCCTTTCTTGGAGCTTATTTTCGGCAGCTGAATGCTTCACAAGGAGAAACTGTTAGTGCAAACACTCAAAAGGTCAAGCTCTAAATAAACAGAGAGACAGAGTGATGAAAGGGGTTAGTTGTTATTAATGAAGCTGAGATGATCACAAGTCAAAAAAAGCAAACCAGCAATGAAGACAGAGAGCTATGAGCATGCTAGAAATTTTGGCAAGATCCCATATGAAGATACAAAAAGCAAAAGTTGCATTGCTCAGCCTGAGATGGCACATGCCCCCCCAAAATCCTTCTCTACTTTTCCCTGGTATATTCAGCCACTTTTCAGCTACTTTCACAGTTTAGGAGCATCAACAACTGGTTTTGCACTAGAAATGACACTACCTCTCCCCACATAAATGCTATATTCATACAAAGTCGAGGGATGAAAACAAATCTAATTTGCACCTATTACACAAACCTTGCTTTATCTTCAAGCCTGAACAGGATTTCCCTGCACATCACAAAGTATATTTTTCCCTGACACAAATCAGTAAAACATGGAATACAGCTCAGATTAACAGAAATTTGTACAGTCAATAAAGAAAAACAACAAACAAGACAATGAAAACATAAAAGATAACAACTGAAAATACTCTGGGAAACTTCGATGGTGTGAATCCTGTCCAAGGTTTCCTATTTTATGGTGCTTAGTTTGTGGACTTGCTTGTTTACCAGTCACATGGCAACATTACACAGACTATAAATATGTACTTTACAAAAAATGCAGAACGGCAGAAGCTACAGATCTTGGCTCTGAGGTGAAATTCAAATCTGATCCCAGTTAAGTACTGGCTTCCTTATAATGAGCTAAGCCCCAAACATCAGCACAGTCAAAATTTGGCTCTATAGTTTCTAGCTGACCCTAGGTAAACCTCAGACTGAACCATTGGTGGTTCAAAACAAACAAACAAATAAAACAGCCCTTGATGTTTCTGAATCATCACACTGCATTCGTTTAATTTTCAAAGGTGGATTTGTCTGAGTCAGAGAGCTTTTGGTGGGATCAGTAAGTGCTTCATGGCTCAAAGGTGATTTGGCATCAATAACATCACTTGTAGGGAGGGAAGACCAATGATGTGAAAACAGCCACGTATTCACATCATGCAGAGCCTCCTGTGCACGGCTGTGAGGGGCCATTTGCATCTGCTGAGAGACAGACCCCTGCTCCCAGTGAGTAAGGAGAGCACTTTGGACATTCCTGTGAATATTAAGCATTTGCTAAAAGGGCAGGATGAAGTCTTCCCCTCACACATGAGTAAAACCTCCCCATTCCATCTCAGGTTGTGCTGTGTATCTTCTCCTCCTCCTGCTGGCACCCATCCAGAACAGTGTAATTAGAGGACAAGTTTTGTGACAAGAGCAAACAATACAGCAAATACACACCAATCAAGGGCCTCAGCTGCACAAGTACCAGTGTCCCAGAACAAGCAAACAAAGGTGCTGAAGAAAACCAGCAACTCCCTAGACACTGAATGACAACGGGAAACTCTCCAAAGCAAAGACTGAGACCAAACCAGCTCATTAACTGATGGGAAAATTAGGAAGCCTCCCAATCTACTGAACCACATACATAGCACCAGAAGATTTTCAGATTATCCAGGTAAAGAGAATAACAGATCTACGCACAGGATTGCAGAGACTGGTGAGTCTCTTGGCTTGGGGAAAAAAATGTTAAAAAAAGGAAGGACTGGTTGTATTAAAGATCTGAGTGCTGAGGAAACAGGAAAGACAATGACAATGAATTGCTGGAACTCACTGCTGTAAGAAACAACCAGGACAAACATTGCTGTGTTAATGAAGAATCAAACATGATGGAGGCCTGGCCCTGGCCTTGAGCTGTTGCTCTTAGGATAAAACATGTTCATGCTAAAACATGAACAACAAGGGAGGGAAATGCTGAAAGTCAACTTTGAAAGGTGCCCAGTGCCTTCAATAGAAGCCAGCCAGTTGCACATATTCCTTCTTATGCGTTAGAAGATGCAAGAGAAAGATATGTAGAGCGAGGAGAATGCAATCTGCACATTCATTAATCTGCTAGTACTAATGTGTGTTGTGGTGGCAAGAGAGCGAGAACAGATCAAACAAATAGAGCTGACTATGCCTTCAGCTACACTCTTGAGGTTTGCTCTTTCAATGCCATCCACAGGATGAATTTTGGATTAGTTCCACCACTAGGCTGCCTTAGCCTTTGGACTAAGACAAGACAGCAACCTACATGCTGGGTGAACTATGCTGCCCCTTAATAAACAACACAACCAAATGACTGATGGAGATAACGTTCCACCAAAGATGGCTGGTGACCACTGGCTGTCCCCTTTCCCTTGCACTCTTCAGCAAGCAGACAAAGCAGCTGTGCTCTGATGTGCAAACACAGGCACAAACCTACCCGTGTTTGCTTTGCCCTCTGCCCTGCGCCTGCACATCCCATCCAGCAATGCAATATAATCCTGTAGCATCCCCCAACTCCAGCTCCTGGTCTAAGCTCACCTGTGGTGCCCAGCAGCTTCCATAAAGCCACTCAGACACCCACTTTCTTCAGAGCTTCCCTGACAAACCAGTGCAGCAAAGGAAAACCAGAAGACTCACTGAAACTGGGATTTGGTGGTTTGGATGGCCACACGCAACAACCCTCAGATCTGGCAGGTGCCACCAGAACTTCTCCTTTTAAGAGGAAGCACGGACCACTGCATTTCAAAATCTCTGCAATGACTTCCCCCCTTCAGCACCAACTTGCTCTTTGGACTTGGGCATGTTAATTAACTCAAGCAAGGTTTGGTTTCCCCTTTGCATGATGAATGCCAGCTATTCAAAGGCATTCTTAAGATCCTTCACTGCTTAGGCACAGAAGTCTCCAGGCTTCTTCCCTTGTGGATAGATTGAGAGATCCCAATGGAGTCCCAACGAAACAAGAACGAGCCACCTGAATATGCCTAGGACAAACAGGCCAGTGTGGGAAATCAGTGTGGAACAGCTCATCCACAGTAACTCCCAGGGGAAAGAAAGATTATAAAGGGTCCAAGCCGTCAAACCAAGCTGGCAATTCTTTGATGTGAGTGTGCTAAAGGCCACTTAAACTAGCCCATACTTTGGTTGAAAACAACTCATTGTCCATGTTTTGCTGAAAGTCATTTACATACCAAGCACTCAAATCTCTTGGGCTCCTGTCAATCTAAATCTATCCAGTGGCAACCACACTGGTCTGAGGAAAGCTGGACATCTTTGGTAAGGAATCTGAGTATCCTGCAATTCAAGTGAAAAATCAGTACTGAGGAAGAAGGGCATCTGCAGAACAGCTGAGGCAGATGTGACCTGATGTGAAACCATCAACAATACACTTTTATCAGTAAAAGCTCAGTGTTGCTGCCATGCTCACAGTCATCAAAATGGTCTGGACCTTGTATATGAACCTCGCACACAGACCTGGTATATATTCACACTGAGGAGGAATGAACAGCTGCCACTTGTGCAGAGTGTAAGAGAAGGGAAAAAAAACCCTCTCACCAAGAAAAACATGATGTAAGATACAGAGAAATCCTTCTGGGTAAAAAATCAGGAGTAGGGGCTTGAAAATAAAGCTTAGGAAGAAAAACATATCTTCAAAGATTTCTGCTTTTTATCTGTAAGGATGCATGTTCACAACCAACCTATCTTGACATCTATCTTTGCTCTATACCCATACTGCCAACAATCCCTTCTGATCAGTCCCACATCACAGGTGGTGTCTGTGCACAAGTGGCATCCATCAGTGACATCCCACTCTGAAAGCCACAGCAAACCTCCCCAGAAACAGATTGGTATTCAATGAGGGATGTCACTGACTTGAGCTGTTCTGTTCCTGCATTCCTCTTCCTGTTTCCTTACAAGAACTCACCCAGGGATACCTTGTTACACAGGAAGTAAAATCTGCTTGCTCAGAAGCAAGATCTCACAAAAGAAACTATTAAAAAAATGCTAAAAGTTCTATATACCAGTTCAAGCTCTCCTCCGCATCAGCAAGTATAAGGTGTCAATTCCCTTAGCACTAATCATAAAGTCACTGTAACTCCTGAATTAGGTTCAGCGTGTAAGTGCTTTAGGCAGGCAGGGAGTAACAAATTAGAAGAGGCTACTCTGTGATTTACACAGTCTCCTTGTTGCTGCTTGAGAACCCCAGATGACAAACATTGTGCTAGCCTCTGATCTACGCTCCCAGATATTATTAAATCAACATAGTTGTTGCTGAGTTCATACAGATATACTGACATCACTCTGGTCTAATACACATACCCCAAAATGACAGCCTTACAGCTCTAGCACCTTCATAGCCCAGGATGCTAGTTAGTCATGCTTGATCTCATTGGCCTTTCCTCATGCTTGGCAACAAAATAAAACAGGGACTTATGCTGTGGCAAAGCACTGCCCATTCCTGCCCTAAGCACACACTGAGCAGAGAGAAGGCCACATTCATCCTAAATCCCACCAAAGTCTGTAGATCCAGACAAGGTCAGAATGCTGCATTGTTCCTCAAGGACAGCTTGCATATCCCTCAGTGTCCTGACACTAACTCATCCTTAAAACCATGTGACTTGGTTAATTAATTCTCCAGCTTTGAGGCAACCCTTTTAGCTCATCAGGACAGGTATCTATGTACCTTCTGTCACTGCATCAAGACACAGACTGATGGAGGAGAACACCATGAGGCTGCTGGCTCAGCCTGGCTGAGTTACTTGGTCTCTCTGTGAGTATGGGGAAATGACCATGAAAGCAGGATATTGCCAGACGCCTTTCAGGGACTTTGTGGAGTATTTAGTTAAGATTCATAGTAGAGCTCTGAAAATATAAAACACTACATAAATACTAAAAGTTAACCGTTCTTAATAGCCACATATTTAAGAGAGGTCTTTTCTTCATTTCCATACAAAGGTGCAGAAATATCCTTCATTGCAAATAATTGCTGTGCCTGCTGTGAGGCTTGGCACATGATTTCAATTGCCTTTCACATAGAAAATAGGAATAATACTTTGCATTTATAGACTTTAAACTACTTTGCAGACAATCAAGTCTGAAAACCCCCACTGTGATACAGGAGGCAAACATTATACCCATTTTACACAGGAAACTAAGAGGGAAAAAGATTAAACTCCCTAGCCTAGAGCCAGAAAGGAGACACTTGAGAAACCAGGCATGCTAGCAAGCCCATGTAGACCCACACAGTTGCTCACTTGCTCATGTTAATGAAGAGTTAACTCTTCTGCTCCCAGACTTCTATACAGCAAGGCGTACACACCACATGGCAAGAGTGGCCATGGCATTTATCTGTATTGCTAGCAAATTTAATCCTTGTAGGCACTTCAGTTGACCACAGAGAGTGTTTGGAATTGCATGAAGCTCATTCCAGTTTCTAGCATGTGCTGCAGTAGAAAAGTTGTTGACAACTAAAAGTTAACTAAGCATTTATTTTTAGAAGCTAAGTCTGACCTTATAGTGTCTGCACTCAGAACTACCCATATCTCTGACATTAAGCTGAGCGACCACATGAGAAAATTGCTAGAATGATAGTATTTCCAGGGCATACTGAGTCACTGTCCAGCATCTAAAATGGGAAATAAAGTAATTTCTTAGAAGCTGTCAGCATAGCGGGAGACAAAGTTTGCAGAATCTCAGCTTGTGTAGAAAAATTCAGGTTTCTACTTTAAAATAAGTCCCATGGCACTAGCCATGCCTTTAAAAAAAAGTTTCCTGATGATAGAAGAACAGTTAAGTCTCATGGTATTGATTGTTTTGCATTATCTCGTATTTAGAACAATTACTAGGTCACACTAGCAAAATTATAATGGTTGTAACCAAGGAGCAGCAGCACTGTGTAGACTTAAAAGCACATATCATTGTTTGTTTTGATCCAATCCATCCTAGGGATGTGCTGTGGTCCCTGCCTGGAGGCTCTTTCTGTCCAGTCTCTGGAGAAATATGATTATGAACTTCCTCCTCCCCCACAGCAGGAATTGCCAGCCCAAGTGAGACCACCTCAGCTTGCCCCCTCAATGGCCCATGGGGAATGCTAATGTGAAAGAGTAGGAAAGTCCCCAGGGCAGTGGTTTTCTGCCTCTTCTAGTTTGCATAACGATTTTTTTTTTTCTCCCTTGGACATGCAGGCCCCTACATAACGAATTTAAATTTCTGACACAAGGCTTTCACAGATCAGAGGGAAGTACAGCTCAGAGATAAGTTGCAAGGTGAAAGCCACTCACCTACGGTACAGGTATGAGATTCTCTGTCCTCAAAAGGAGAAACTGTCTCTGGTCCCACAGTTCATGATTAACTCTTAAATGGAAGTAGAAAGCTTGATGAGGGTTTACAACTGTATGTCCTTTGTATCCTTTTGAAAAGGAGAAATAGATGTTTCCAACCACCACAAACCTGCATTCCACAAGTCTATTGCTCTGGCTGCTACCTTGGGGCAGTGGCTTCCAAAAGCTGACTTTAAAAACCAAACAAATTAAAACTGTTTTGCTGGAAGGTTCAGAAGAGTCTGGGGTGGAGAATGAGAGGTTGAATGCATTCCCTCACAGAGCAGCACGTCTCCTGCCTGCTCAGAAGAGAGGAGAAAGCATAGGAAAATCCTGCTCTAACACTGCTTTTTCTGCTGGTTATTAGGGTCTTTAAGACTGTAATTTCAACTGGAGAAGGGGTCTGGAAAACCAGCAACATGGACTCTAGTATAAACCTCTTTTCATCTGTCGAAGTGCACAGTCTGCTTTCACTAGCATTACTTTAAATTTTTAAACAAAAAACAGACCCGACCAACTTGGGTAATGGTGAAAAAGTTAATTATATCTGAAGTGTTTGAATTTTCCCCCCCTACTCTTCCCTCCCACTTTAAACCGATGTCAGATTCATTTGAAAAAAAAAAGGGGGGGGGTGAGCATTTCTGAGTACTGCCTGCAGTTACGCATTTGTAATCTTTTAACTAACAAACAGAGGGGGAAAAAAGTTACTTTTGCTAGCAGCCTGCTGTGATATAAATAAAAATACTAGCTGCATTCACAGATTTTGAACCTTTTACAGCCAGTGCTGCAAAAAGCAATTTTAATTTATAACCATGGAGTCTTGCAAAACATATAAGGAAGACATAATAAAATGGAATGCTTATCCTGTGGCTCCCATTAGACCTCTTCTGTTCAATGGTTGTAACTAATGACTTGTTTTTCCACTTTTGTATTGGAAGCCTTATTATTGTGCTGCAGAAAGCATACCTTATTTGATTTCCCTAGCAATGCCTGCACCTCTTGCTGAAGCTTGCAATAAGATATTTATGAAATAATATTTAAAAGCTGCATAATCTGTAGTCAATTTTTAATTCTTTTTTTAAAGTCAGCAACAAACCATATCTATTTGTATAATATTATACTGAGGAGTACAATAGACTAATGTTCACTCCAGTGCATGTGTCCTTTTGACTAACCACTTCTATCTGACAACCTTTTTTTGGCAACAGAACACATTGTACTTTTTGGATAATTGACTGTGGAATATAGTGTTGCTTATTCAAAAGCAGGTCACACAGAACTGAGCTTCCAGTTGTCTTTATCCTTTTACCTTTGTTATCTTCATGCTTTTTAAATTTATGCTGAATTTCTCTTAATTACACATATGGTTTTAATTGCTGTGCTGTATTTATTGACCAGAAAGCAACCTGATGAATGGCTAAAGAAACGTGGGTGGGAAACTGATTTGAAAATTGTATTTGGAGATATTTATTAGTGAGCAATCTCACAAAAAAACAAATACAAACACATTTCAAATGCCCCCTTCTTATCAACAGGACCATGTTTGCCTTTAATACAATGGTGTTGCTTCTTTGTACTTAAAATCTACTAGAAAGACTCATCCACCACTTGCTGAGTGATCTAGAAATTCAACAGCAGCAAAAACCCCAATTTTAAGATTAAGCCTTGGTGGGGCAAGCACCCTCAGGGAAGATGTTGTGAAACTCATATAAATCATGAAAAATCTAGATTATGGGAAATGTCGTTAAGGAAATGAACTTAGGAGAAAGTTTTAAACAAAACACTCAAATGTGCCGTGCAAGAATTGATGTGTTTCTAAAGCATGCTTTTGGGATGCAACCTGGAAGAAAAGAGGTTACAAATAAGCACTGCTTGATGGGAGGGAGAAAAGACTTTGATGCAGTAAAGCAAACAGAATTGCCTTCTAACAGTCTGGAGAAGGAGGTGCAGGGTACCTCTCTGATGAGGATGATCCTCAGACCATGATAGTCACCATGGACTTTAAGTCTGCAAGGTATTTGTGAAACTGAGTTTTACAGAAGCACAAATGTTACAGAGAACTTCTTCATAGGAGCTTTCCTCTGCTGTCTGACTCAGACTGAAAAATTAAACCCACCAGGCTTCCTGGTGACAGCCTAGAAGGAATCCATCAGTGGTATATAAACAGCAGAAACTTGCTTGGCTAGTTATGCAATTTTTTTTTTTTCCCTGAAAAAAGCCATGAGTTTTCACTCTAAGCTCTCCCAAACAAAAAACAGAAGAAAAGATGATTCACTTAGTGAGCAAACAGCTCTCATAAAGCTGGAGGAAACCCCTGAAAAAACATCCTTCAGGTGTTGATAAAATAAGAGTTCAACTAGGAAAAATGGGATGAAAATTATTATAGCTAATCTGAGATAGTAGACCTCAGGTGTGGTTCCCTTTTACTGGTGACTAAAGTAACCCTAATATGTCAATTTAAGTTACTGCCAATTCATGTGAGGGAATTTTGTTTATTTGTTTTGAAAAAGACTTAATTGGGGTGGATGAGTGATACTGACAGTAATAACAATTTGTCTGTCTGCTCTGGTGCTAAACCACACCATGGAAAATCCTTGCTGATGCTAGATTGATCAGCTAACACACACCAGCCTGGCTCCTGTAATTTGTTTTATGTAGCTGACTTTAGACAGCACATTTCAATAGGGACTATTTTAAAGACTCATGTAAAACTAAGTCAATGCCCTATTAGTGTAGATAAAGAGGCATATGAATACCACTCTGCTAGAAGCAAGACACAGTTCATCTGGTATTTTTTCAAGTGGAGAGAACACGCTGCATCTGGAACAAAGAAGAAAATATGACTGGAAAGTTTAGAGCCCTTGAATTAATTCCCTAGACAAAAAGTTGAGACACCATATTCATAATATCATGTTATGTAACTTGTTCTGGAGCCAGGCAGCTACTAAGTGAAATAGTATGCGTTATAAAAACAAAATATTGTTGTGAAAACAATTTTACAACTTTATAATTCACTATTATTTTCATTTAAGAACAAAACTGTCAGTATAATTGCAGATTCTCTTTGCCTCGCAGGAGTTCTTTCAGCTTGTGATAGGAAACCTTTTTTTTTTATCCCCCCACTTTTTTTTTTTTTTTTCCAAAGGCTGCTATTTAATTTACTGTATTATGTTTCTTTATAGCTATCCAGAGGTAAATTTTGACAGGAAGCTCATTATGTGTGGGCCCAAGTTAGTTTAGTACCAGAACATTTACTATCAGTAAATGTAACTATATATTATCAATTATTTCTTACCATTAGTCTTGGAGGAAAAGATATTATATCAGTAACCATTATAGACTACATTCTACTCTTTATAACTGAGTATCTATTTTAGGTGGGATCCTACATGGCTTGCACTGCTCACTAGACACCATGAGCATTTTCTAACTTGGCTGCTCATAGAAATACAAGGCTCAAGAGCGTAGTTGTGGACAACCATGCCTATCAATGGAGAAATGAGCCATGTTTTAAATTGTGCATTGCTCCCTACACAAAGTGGTGACTTAGTAACAAACCAAGATGTGTACATGTGCCACTAAGAACAGGATTAAGGCCACAAATACACTTCACTGAGTCAGCGGAAAATCACCCAAATGTAGGATGATCCACTCCAAATGAGATAACCAAAATACCCCACCACCCAAAGCATCGCAGTTACGTGAGCAGTTTCTAGTCAGAACACTGACATTATCTCCAGGTCATCAGCTCTGAGTTTCACACCAAAGGGGAAGCCAGAGCCCTTCTCTCCTCAGATGAGCCATCCAATGACACCAAGCTGCCCCTTGTTCTCCCCAGCTCTCCTAATCCATTGGTGCCTAAGCTTGGGCAAGTTTCCCTACTCATTCAGGTCCGAGCTTCACTGCAATAAACTTGAAAGTAACACAGAGGTTATTTGATAGAAAAGCTTCACCACGTGCTCTGGTGCCTTGGCTTTGGAAGAATTACAATGTGGTTGGACTCCAGTGTATTTTAAACGGGAAGGCAACAGCTCTCCAGTAATCAGCAGCACCATCACACATAATAGCCAGAGCATGGCTGTGAATTAAGTGGGACTCATTTTTATGGGTGCTGGATTTTGAACTAAAAGCTGTAGCAAGGCCAACTACACTCATCTCATGGTGCTACAGACAAGGTTGCCCACCAGAGATGCAAGCTCAGCCAGCCCCAGGAAAGCACTGCTGCTCAAAAACCAGTTTCCCCCTCAGATGTTCCTTTCCACCCACAAGCAAAGATGCACTCACTACATTTTATGATCTTGGATACAAAATCCTTATCTGTTAGACTGTAATACCATCTGGCAGCATTTTTCAAGGTAGACATTGGTTATCAAGAGTTAAAGAGCACTGAAACAGAGCCTTTAATTAACTTCAAGGTTGCTCTATGCCTTATCATGTATTGAGGCATTGTCCTCAGCTAATTTTAAGAAGGAACAAGAAAGAACATCCAGGTATTATGTCAAAAGCCTCTTTCTCAATTATTCCTCTTATATTACTAACTCACTGTGGCTGACTAAAGGCTAGAGCTGCTAAAGATGCATCCTGAAGCTGTAAAAGTAAGTTGGTTTCTCAGTATATATAGACCTGACTTACTCCTGTAACTGCAGGCTCCCTGTTATCTTTAACTTCAAGGTAATTGTTTGGCAACTTGTTCTTTCTCTATTTCAGGAAAGTAACTCAAATATAAGATTCCTAAGAGACCAGACTGATTAATTGCTCTGTCAACAGCTAGTTCCTGCTAGTATATGTAGGACTTAAATAATAAAAGTATTATACAAAGAACAAACTGTAAAGTTCTGAACCAAAAATGTTGAATACATTTCAAGCTGAGAATTGGGCTCAAAACCATAGGGTATAAACCAGACTATGTCAGATTCCTGCAGTCAGGATAAGCATACTGCTCTGAAAATGTATCTTTGCACCTCTCACTAGCACCTTTTCACACAAAAATCCTGAAGAAATTCACAAAGGTTTTTAATGCAGACATGTATAATACCTTGAACAGGAAAGAAAACACCATTCTCAGAGACAGAATACCACCAGGTCTTAACTCTGAGCTTCTCATCCTTTTGTTAGACAGCACTGTCTTCTTCCCCTCCTCCTCATTTTAACAGAAGCAACAGCATTTAATTTAATCCACCCAGAAGCAATGGCAGAGTCAGAAGCTGATATACTGCTAGTGCTGGTTAGAACTCAGAATTACTGTTTTGTGAAGAATGTCAACATTTTGACATTTGTTGCTATTCTCAGGGTAGAAAGGAACTACATATTCATCTGGAAATTTTGAAATGTCACATTGACATCGCAAATTCAGCTCTGAATTTTGGAACTTCACCTTTTATTTTACTTCACATTAGCTTGATGTCTTTTTTAATTCATTAAATGCAAAAGTAGGTTATTTTAAATAAGGTTCTTTCATCACATTTGGCTTTGCTTTATTTACTCACTTTAAAACTATGGAAAATCATTGTCTCACACTGACAGAAAACCAAATTCAACCATTATTTTATACCATCTCTGAATCCCATCCAGTATAAATTTTGATATGTGACTTTGGGGAAGAGGACACCTGGGTTGAGATGAGATTCTGGGGGAGAAGACACTCAGGAGAAGGCAGGCAGGGTACAGCAAGCTGTCTGCCTTTCTCTATAAGTAAAAGCAATGCTAAGAAAGACTATATCCCTGTGACAGCAGGAGGGAATCTGGCAGATTGCATTTATTCATCTGCAGAGAACAAAAAATTCCTAGTCACTAGATTAACAGCAAACAGCGAGAGCGTTAGTCTCAGTTCAAATGAGAGTGCCAGAGATACCTACTTTATGTGTAAAGATACCTACTTTATGTGAGTAATGGCAGACTGTAAAAATCATTAAACTAGTACAAGAGAAGTGCATCAGTCATAGCAAAGAACAGTGGTGAGCAGGTGTTTCAGAGGCAAAGATGAAACTTCCAAGCGAATGTCTCCATCGTAGGTATTAAATCAGTGGAAAAACTGACACAAGCTGCGTAAAATGAGAAAACAGTGAGCTGTCACAGTCCCCTTCTGGGCACTGCAAGTTTCATGAGGCCGTGTCAGTGCTGGTTGCAGCAGGCAGCAAAGAAACACCATCTCCAGCAGCACGGAAACGATGCAGTGGCTGAGGTCTGCTCATCACACGCAGCCACCACCACCTAAACCAGCCAAAAGCATAAGCTGCCTCATTGATTTTACCTCCTCGTTTCCAGGTGTCTCCTCACTTAACTTCCATGGCACTCACCTAAAATGTACACAACACTGAGGGGCTCTCTGAAGAGGAGGTCATGCTCCATATGCACTGATGCCTGCAAATGAGGCCAATGGGACTGGTGGCTGGTGCAGGCTGACCACGTTGGGGCACTTGTACACTTGTGCCACGCTAGTGAAAACTGACACAGTTACCAAAGGGAAACTGCTCCCTTCCTCCTTCCAGCAAATCTGCAGCAAAGGAGCACGGATTTGGCTGCTCTACTAAATCAGAGATACAAGACACTTTTGTCTTTCCCAAATCAGAAGACCTCTGATCTCAAGAGATCAATATTTTTGTTAAGATTTACACCATTCATGACAAAAAACACAAGGTGACTCAAGTGATTTCAGTGGCACCCAGTCTGGAGGCTGAAAATGTGCAGGTTCCTTTGGGAGTTCCTTTGGAACTGTGCTTCCCTAGGCCTATGAGTAGATTCAGAAAGAGGAAGGAGAACACAAGGTATCCAAGATCTAGGAAGAACAGACCTTCTAGGTAGCTACAGTGGCCACCCCTCAAATACACCAGAAGCCACTTGAGGTCCCTGAAAGGTTGACAAAGCCATCTGGGAGACATGAAATATGGTCTCAAAACCCCTCAAATGTCACTTGCACACATCAAAGGACCTAGACCTATGTGGAGATATGAGAGCTCCACCAGGGCACAGAAACTTTTGATGACATCTGAGCTGGTTTATTGGTGGGATTTCAGTCAATTCTGGTTTGGCCACAGGGCAAACTCGCAAGAATTCTCCATGTCAGAAACTGTCTTTGCCATTTTTATTTTCTACTGTGGACATCCCGGTGCCAGAAATCAGCTTATCTAATGAGTCACCCATGTCTTGTGCTCTCTGGCCTTTAGGAAAGGAGAAGTTGAGAGGCTTGAGATTTTGACTTTATCTGAATGGGTACAGCACCTCTGGCAAAAAGCATGAGAGTAGCCGATCATGTCACATGTTCCTGTGCTGGTCTCATGACACCTTTGCTGCTGTTCCTAGAGAAATCCCCACCACCTACAACCCAGAGGAGGAAGCTCCTGAGGCTTTTGGACAGGAATGCCCTTGAAGCATATGAAGGTTTAAATGAGGACACACTCCATCAGTTCATTTCCTAACTGGGACTTGGGCATTAATGCTAGACAGGGTGCTATAAAAGACTGAAAATGAACAGAGGTGTCACATGCATGACTTTCACTTCACAACTGGCCCAATGCAACACAGTGTTGTGTGTGAGTAAACCTCATTGTTCTCAGAGGACTTTAAGCACCAGTACAGATTATTTGCTGTTCCCATACCAATTCAGATTTATTTTGGATCAGCAGCGACTTCAACATGATTAGTACGCAGCAACAAACACAGAGCCAAAGTACCATGAACTTCTTCCTAGCCAGAATGCAAAATATAAGCATCTTTTTTTTTTTTACCCTTTAAAGCCCCTAAACATATTTAATGAAAATTTTTAGCTTTCACACTGAGGGATCATGGTATGTATTATAATTAAGGACCAGGAACTTCTGAGATGGATTTGTTTTAACATCCTTAATAATTTCTCAAAATTAAGAACGCACTTTTTCTGAATATATTTAGAAATTGTTTAATAACTTAATATCATTCCCTTGTAAGAAGAAAAATTTCTAAAGATCTTCTTCCACTTTGTGTGATATGTATCAGTGACTGTGTCTTACACTGGCTTCTCAAATCAATTTCCTTAACTGAAAGGCCTCAAACCAACCTTGAAAAGGAAAAACACAACAAAATGCAGAAGCCAGTTGTGTGTAGGAAAATGCATTAAAATTCACAGTGCAGCCAACAAGTCAAATTACAGCGACAGTTCTTCCTATCAGCTATCTGGCTCTAACATAGCCTGACTTATTTTCCCCTTTAAATAAAATCATTCCAAAAGTTGATTTCATGAATGAGTTAGTCTGCAAAGGAATAGAACAGCATGCAATAAAACTGGGCCACACTGCTTCACTGGCAAAGCATACAGTGTTTTATTACTGGGTATTTCCTGCTAGATTGTAAGATAACCCTTAATTCTTCACCAACTAAACTATATGTTATGAAGCAGCAATCAAGCAGAGTTTGCTACCAATATGTTAGAGAACAGTTTTAACTTCAAAAGTGAGATAGGTAGTATTGCAGATATTTAGCAGGTTGGAAGGAAATTAAAAGTTCTGGGAAGATTCATCACCAAGCAGATAGCCTGTTTTGACTGAAATTATTTTATAGAGATATGTATTAAGTATTTCTGCATGTGCATTTGCAAATGCCATGTGCACATGCACAAACATATGTGCTAAAAAAAAAATAATAATGTGTACATGAAAACCCAAACTTGAGCTAAATTAAACTGTCCCTCCAGCGTTGTAATGCAAATGAGACTAATACGCTTGTGCTTTTTGTGGTTCAAGACGATTTGGGTTTCCATAGAGATGCCAACTGAACTAAAGTTTTAAAATTTTTTGTATATATAAGCTTACTTGTATCTATAGAAGTCTAAATATGGATTTGCTATACCTCAGCATTTCCTCAGTGACTTCACTGGAGCCACAACAATTTACACCAGTTAAGGCTATGTGTAAATGATGTGTCTTTCACTACCTTCCAGTCTAAGCTCTGTACCAAGTACCTGCAGAGCTGAGGGTTTATTTCTTCTCTGCCCAGTCCTAGCTTCTTGGTAATGAAGGAGAAGAAAAGGGAAAAAGCAGTTTCTTAGCTCCTAGAAGATAATATTTCAAGGATTTCTGTAAGTTATTGCCTTCTCTAAACTCTCTTCAAAAGTTCCCAGTGTCAGGAAGCTGGAATTTAGGGAAAACAGTCTGTGTGCTGCTACTGAAAAAATTCCAAAAGGACAGGCTCGCTTTTATGTCTTATGCTTCTTCCTCTTACCCTGTGAACAGCTAGAAGCTGAAGAGCAGAGATGTGCTGAGACAAATCAGGATGGGTATGGGCAGTGCTGGCATCACTGACTCCCCATCTAGGCTTGGCCATCCTAACCCTCTGCTGAACCCTACGTTTGACACACAGTACAAGGACTCCACAAAGCTAAAACACCTGTGGCGTCCCCACAGAACCACATTAGAGAAGGCCACCAGCAGAAGTGACAAAAGCCAGCCAGGGTCAAAGTTTGGGTGGAGGAACTAGGCAGACCAGTTAAACTCTCTATTTCAAATCAGCTTTCATTTATGAGGTCTGGGCACCAGTTCATCAAATGGATGGAGGCCACCCTGACACACCATCAACTGAGAGGAGAATCAAAGCTGAGCTCTGTGGAAACTCATTTCCATGTGGTTTCAGCGATAAGTGATTTTTGAACAGTGACACACCAGAGGTCAACCTCCACAATTGCTCTGAACCACAGTCGCTCTGAACCACAATCAAAACCAGCTTCTTGTGTACCTCTTGTTTGTCCGAGAAGAGGAAGGATTTGTCCAGTCAACCAGAGGTGTCCATATTTACATGAAGTAACAGCTCACACCCAACCTCTCATTTGATCTTGATAGGGCATGGAAGGGAAGACCCAAGTACAGCCACGCCATACGGAGGCACAGCCACTGAGCTCCCCAGGTACATGTCAGAGGGACAAAACCTCCCTCCTGCCCACAGGGTGACCACTGCACCTCTGCACCTGACACTGCCTCGCCCTTCAAAGCTGGCAGCATTTCTAATCCCCCACAAAAGCCTCTTTTCAAAGCAGACAAGAGTTCCCTATTTCCAGCTTTTAAGAAGCCATGTGGAGGGAGATGTGCCCCAGATCCCTACAGTCACCATTTAACCCCCCACGCTGCCTTTCAGGGAGGGTCCCAGAGCACATTCACTTGTGTGGCTCTGCACTCCTCCAGCAAGTGCCTGTGTCTCCTACCTTTTGCTGCAGCATGGGTGGCTGTGGGGCCAGCACTGGGTCGGTGATGTAGGTCTTCTTGGTGCCTGGTGGCTGGTAGAGCCCAGGGTGAGCCTGGCCCACAGTGTTACTAGCAGGATATGCTGGCTCAGCCTTCCAGGAGCTTTGTGGCACGTAGGGCGCTTCGGAGCCATTCCTCCCCCCGTACCCCCCGTAGTAGGGGTCCTGGTAGCGGCCCTGTGGAGGTGTGTAGCCGTAGGCAGGCTCTGAGGGCCGGGCAGGCTGCGGGGCGTAGCCATAGTCAGGCCCGTGGGGCTGCGGAGGGCCATAGTGTGGGGCTCCGGGTGGACGGGCAGGCTGGGGAGCATAGGGCTGCCCGGGCCCAAGGCTGCCATAGTGCCCAGGCTGCGGGGTGGGCGGTTGGTAGTGAGGGCTGGGCTGGGCCGTCCCTCACTTGGATGTTGAAGGCTGGGCGGCTGGGGGTGGAGGCTGTGGCATAGGAGGCTGGCACCGGCTGTGGCTTCAGAGTGCCAACGGGAGTGACCGGGATAGGTGCTGGTTGCCCAGGGCCCTTGGCAGTGGACTTCTTGGTGGCGGTGAGGGGAGGCTGGTTGGGAATGATCATCCGCTTATGGCCAGTGACAGGGGTGGACACAGACGGGGTGGTGGCAGCAGAGCTGCTTGAAGTCCCAGAGCCCTGGAGTGCAAAGAGAGAAAGCCACAGCGTCAGCAGGAGAGGCCACTCGGGGAGCCAAGGGTTAAGTGGAAACGGAGGATTTTATGGTAACATCTGCACAGCAACTCAAACCTGAGGCAGGTTTGAGTTGGGTTAGGAAAGCAGGAATGTACCCGAGGTCACACATTATAAAATGCAATAGCAACATTTCCCTGCTCTGACAGAACAGAGACGGCACCGCAGCAGCAGAGCAGAACTGCCATGCATAGTGTTTTGTCTCTTGGAATTTTCTCTTCTGTCTCCAAACAAACTAAAAAGCAATAAATGCAAGAAAAAGGAAGACTCTCTGGAGAATAATTAGAGGAAAACTCAAGCTTTCCTCTGAAAATGGGAGTGTTTTGACACTCCCTCTATGAAAGCATGGAATTCTTTGCGTCCCTAGAGCACATGTAGGGTACTGCCCTCCAATACAGGAGCTCCTTTAAAAACTCAAAAAAGGCCTAAAACCAGCTCCCAAGCTGTAAGAATTAACTTGGATCATAGCAATATACCAAGGTGTAGTGTCCCTGTCTCTGCTTCTAAGCCCTGATGTTTGAAAGCCTGGAGTGACCCCAGAGAGAAGGCAAATGTCACACATGGATCATCAAAGGGCAGAAAGTAGGCCAGGATTCCTGAGAGCTTCACAAATCAGCTCCCACCATGGCAGCCATGTAACCCTGCACCAACACCCCAGGCACAGCAGCGCAAGTGTCGCTGCTCCCTGTGGTTTGGCCACCAAATGAAGATTTAGTGCAGTGACACTGTCTTAATAGGCGTCATACATCCTTCTAATGTACTTGCTTGGCATACCTTATTTAAATCCTGTGTCCAAAAATACTGGTGTGAAAGGACATCTTTGTTAAAGAACTAACTGAATAGTTTCTGAAGATCACCAAACACTGATGATCACTTGAGCCTTTTCACAAAACCAAAGAAGACCAAATTTGAATTTCTGAAGTTTAGGATTGTATAAAATTTCTTGCTTCTCTGTTTTACTTTCTTCCAAAAGAGTAACTGAATTTTATGCCTTCATATGTAGAGATGCATTAAAGCGAAGACATGCAGTTTGACAGTATTCCTTTGCTTTTGCACCTAACACCATAGTTCTATGAAGTTATATCTCATCTCAACTTCTGGCACTGGGCTTGAGCTTTCCTGTGATATGCTTGATATTCTACAAGTTCACAGCAGCCCAAAGGCAGCTCAGCCCTCATGGATGGCTGTGTAGACACTAAGGCATGTGCCATCTTTCTTTAAATGGCCAATCTTGCATTTGTCCCCTGCTTTATGCAGGCAGCTTTACCTTGACCTACTGCCTCGTCACACTCTTTCTAGGACCACAGGCCAGGGGAGAGAGCAGTAGGGGCTCACTGGGACACCCCAAGCACAAGCTCTACCTGGGCCACGGAAATCCTCTACCTGGTCAGCAGGTGGTAGCAATAAATTGCTGCTAAACCAGCCCAGACCAGTGACTGGGGAAGAGCTCCAGCCATCCATTTCCCTAGGTGGCACCTCCAAAGGTATCAAACTCACCTCCCACATTAAAGTGGGAGACAGACCCTCCCCCAACAACATTTGGTAGTCACCACATATAAAGAAAAGGGAGATATGAATAAGCTACTCAAATCCTAGTCCACAGCCCACAATCAAGACTACCAAAGGAATATGGAAGTTCTACTACCCAACTGGTTGCTCTTCCCTAGTGATGTGCAAATATATTCTTGCTGATGCATGGGTACAGACCTTCCACCTGCAAGCACACCTTCAGGGTAAACCTCCCATGAGAGTACATCTCCCATGAAGAATCACTAAAAATGTGCAAAAAACCCAAAGCAAACAAAAAAACAGGCAAAGAAGAGTATCAATATCTTTTGAGATGGGTAAAAGATGTGTGAGCAGAGGTGGAGAATAATAAAGCATGAAATTTCTGCTGAAGAAAAATACATCTCAGTGTATCCAAACATTGATGTATCCAGCCTTGCCAATAGATCCATGACAAGGCAGCACACAGACAGAGTGAAGAGATTTTGAGACTAAGAGCAAGGAAGAGCTGAAGCAAGGTCTCAGTTGAACTGCAAGGGCAGAAACAGGTTAAGGGTCAGTAGTCCCCCGTTAATATTGCCTGATTCTTCTTTTTCCAAAACACCTTATGAAAAGCAAGAATTCCTCCATCCCTGCTTCACAGTTCAACTGTACCAGTGCTCACTGCAAAATAATGTGCTTTCTGTTGGAATTATTCTCCCATGTCAGCTTGGCATTTATGGCCAAGAGTGCTAGAAACTTTCTCATTTCCTCACTTTTTTTATTCTTGTAAATGACAGTAGTTTGTGCACTTACTGTAATGGGATGAAAGGTCCACAACACAGCACTGTGTAATTACCACTAGAAAAGCTTTTTTTTTTAATGTGAAGAGAGAAGGTAGATAATGTTTTAAAGCAATGGCCTATCAGAGGGACAGGGAAAGCCCAAGCCCAAACAATATAAAAGAGCCCTATTCATCACATCTGGTGTTCCTGAATGATGTCCCTGAGGCCTGAGGCTCTGGATGAGATGTCAGGTGATGACAGACCACAAGTGAAGCTCTTGGAAGATGGAAGCCTATTCTGCCCTTAGACCTGGGGGACTTAAGTCTTACATATAAGGACCTATAGAATACATAATTTAATGCATCGATGCCATTCTCCTGTCTGAAGTACACCTTAAGAATGAATAATAATCCCTTCCTCCAAAAAAACCTTCACTGCCTATTGAGTAGCACCATGAAAGACTAAGCAGCTCCCACATTTGACACTGCAAAGAGAATGCCTCTTCTCCTGCACTGGAGCTCAGTGAAGGAAGGCAGCAAGCTGGGGGTGCCTGTGCCAGAGACCCAACTCTGTCATCAACTGAAGAGCAAAGGATTGAGCTAACGAGTACCGGCTGCATTGTGGCATTCAAACCACAGACTGCCTTGAGGAGGAGGAAGTTTGCATCAGTAGGAGTCCCCAGAGACACCCTCCGTGACTCATTCTGAATTCCTCTGAGGGTGCTAGGCAAGTGTGCGATGAAAGCTGGGCTTTAGGGGGAGGAAGAGGATGTAAGGCTGTGGGGCAGTAGAGAAGTGGGACAGGTTAGAGGGAATTTAACACTTCCATAGTGCTGATGACTTACAATCATGCAAAGAGGAACATCGGCTGCAGCTCCTGAGCAGGTGCACAGGTGAGGTATCACTGTAAATCCCCTGCCCTTTTGCCCAGGAGAGAGAACCGTGGTGACAGTCCAGCATTCTGCATGTCCAGCTATGCACTCAAATATCACCCCAGGCTTATTGGTGGATTTTAAAAAGTCTTTATAAATGCACATGAACTATAGACGTGAGTCCTACTCTGAGGACAGGCAGAAAGATGAGAAAAGGGTACTCAGACACCATGGGGAAGAGTGATTTCAACAGACGTCTCAAAGGCACTGGGAGGACAGGAGGGATGGGTAAGGCTATATAGACGCCAGGTAGACGGAGAGGAAGTGACAAACAGAAAGCTGGAAAGGGCTACCTATCACAGGGTACAGCCCCAACAAAACATGTGACTGTAACAAATGCTTCTAAGTCTACAGAACTTCTACCAGCACAACAAAGTAGATTCATCCAAAAGCACATAAAAGTGACAACCCAGAAGCAGAAAAACAAGTAGAAATATGAGAACGGAAAGGAGAAAGACAAAGACTGGATTCATAGGAGTGTGGGCATTTTTTCTTCCAGCAGCTCCTGGACAGCTCATATCAAAACCATATTGGATTTGCAAGCCACTATTGCAGTAAACACACTCTCTGACATCTTCTAAAGGCTGTTTTCAGAGGAAGACAGGCTTTCCTCTGCTCACCATGCACTAGATGAAACTGTCTGACATACTTCACAAGTGCAAATTAGAACCACACTACTTACCATCAACCTCTTCTTGCAAATTCCTATTTGCAAAGAGAGAGTAAACTAGAAACCCCAGGTGCTGATAATGCAGAGTTGTTAAGAGAAACTAGAATAGGAAGGAGTTAAATTCAGAACCTCATCTACCACAAGCATTGTAATACAAAGTGTTTTTTTCTTGATGGGGAAAGCACAAGAGCCTTGTTTAAACACAGATGGAAGTACCTAAATGTACTGTCTCTTCTACAAATGAATTATCTAGCAGTTCAAGTAAAGTTGAACTAATACTGACATAAGCAAGTGAGAATCAATCAATGTGTTAGGAAAAAGAAAACCCCAAAACACTTCCCCTAAAAAAAGTTACCATGCATAGCCATGAGAAGAATCATGATGTTTGCTAACTCCTGCTTTGTCTTCTTAAATGCAGAGAAAGTTTATAAGCATTTGCAAGAGTTTCTTGTACCAGCCATCACATGAGAAGTCTGTGCTGTCACAGGGGTCTGACTGTCAAAGCTGGATGTCTGGATACAAAGTTACACTGCTGGGGAGACCCAGAGTCCTGAGTATCTGTGTGATTCTTCATTCTGTAAAAATTAGTTACACAGATCTTATATTCAGGGTACACCTACAACTAGAAAGTCATCACAAAGGTTCTAGGGATGAAACCTATTGTTCCACTGCTACTTGCCCATAACTCTGTACTTTTTGTCAAAGTTAAGTCTTTAAGAAGAGTACAGGATAACTATAGTCTACAGCAGGAGCATGATTCTATACGATCAGTTGGAAACCTTACAAAAAGAACTATTGTCCCTTCATTTTGTGCATTTATAGAGTATGTTCTATAGAATCCCTTCAGTTATTCATTTTCACAGACTGGATCAAAAATGCCAACACAAAGTTTATCACACTCTATTCAATTCTCCAGGCATTTTTCATAAAGGTACAGTTGAATAGCTTAGCCCTTTAGCTGTCAAATTATCACATATAAAGCAACATTACTCCAGCTCAGTGGTTTTCAATCTTTATGCTCTGCAGACCCCAAATGTTTTTCAGGAGACACAAGCTCCATTATGGAGAGAGTTAATCTACTGACAATAAACATGGGTTTTTCAGTTACCTTTCACTGAATTCTTCTTAGTTACCTGAAGAGTGATCCACAGACCCCTGGGGTTTGCAGTGCACAGGTTGAGAACCACAACTCTAGATAGGGCTGCCTTTTTCAAGGATTTCTGTCACTCTTTTCTCCAAGATAGGAATGAAACAACCTTTCTTCCTCGAAAGGCAGAAACTTGGCAACTACTGGCATGCTGAAACCAGGATGCAGCATTCCCAGAGGGCTGCCAGTTCACCGTGCTGGCACAGCATCTCTCTTCCTAACTCAGCCACTCTTCTGCATGGTCCACCGGCACAAGCTGTATGGAAACGTGGGGTCAGCCCAGGCATGTGCCAGCTGAAATCTTTTAAGTATTGCTCAGTGGTGATGCTGGCTGGAGGCCTGGGTGGGAAAGGCAATGAAGGGCGGAAAATTAACTTGGCTTCTCCTGACACTACAGACTGGCATTCACCTCAGCTAGCTGGAGGTGCTTAAAGCTCTCTCTGCAAAATGCATCTCTGCAGGGTCATTCTAGTACTGGAGCCTAGAACAGGGGAGATGAATCATCAACTGGGGGAATCTACTTCACTCTGCTGACTGTAAAAGAAGCATAAGAATAGCCAAGACAAGTCACTGAATATTTAGGCAGCACAAGTTAGTGGAGATCAATTCCACAATAAGCAATTAATATTGATGTGACTATAAGAGGCATAGATACCTTTTCTCTACATTAAGTGCACTGCCACTCATTTCAGCAAGTGCTAGAAATGAGTGTCAGCAACTCGGATGATTAGCAAGGACCCTGCCACCCTGTGTAGCCAAGACAAGACTGGCTGTAAAGGCATTTCCAGCATATGGAGGGGGATGATGTGGGTGGGTTGCCTTTTCCACCTTTGTGCTGAGCAGTGGTTCCCACTGGAACTGGAGCTGCTGCCTTGTGAGGAGCAGTGACTGGGCTGAGACTCCCTTCTGCCTGAGGTAGCAGATCTCCACTTCCCCTCAATTTGGAAAGGAGAAAAATCAAATACTCAGCTTTGAAATATGGGCTTTTAGGTGCCTGCAAAATGTGCAGACACATCTAATTCCTGCTGCCTTAAAATTCTGTAGTTGAACAAGCTGCCTTCCTAGTGATAATATTTGGCCAGGTTCCCCTGAAAATATCCTCTTTTTCTGTCTCAGACACTTTCTGTGCAAAAAAGGCAATTCTGGCCTTTCATTTGGGACTTGCAGATGCCTGGAGTCCTGGTAGAGCTCCAGATGCACTGCTGAATACCCAGAGATGCTGGGCAGATGCACTGCCCCCATTCAGCATGCCTGATGCCTTTTCAATAGACAGGAATTTCTGGTCTTCCTTATAATGTTCAGAGAGTGGGGCAAGCACACTGAGGACCCACCGGTCCCCTTTCTACTGCTGCAATGTGGTGGTGCCCACAGCTAAGCTGCTAACACAGATTTCTTAAGGTGACAAAATGTCCTTAGAATCCAGTCCAAAAATTTTAAGTCTGATGCAAAACCTTAAAACTCTCAGTGAATTTACACTTATAATCAGATGAAGCTTTCTTCACAGTTTCATCATTCTCTCATTTCCAGTTTACAGTTGGCAAGTGAGGGTCACGGAGGCATGGGCCGTGCATGGATCAGTAGCCAGACTCATACTCTCCATATGTGTTTATATGGGACTCAGCTTGTTGGCTTGATCACCAGGAGCCAGCAAGGTATTCAAATGGATAGGTAGCTCCTAGACATCATACCAAAAGAAGAGGAAAAAATCTAATAAGTGTTCATCTCTGGTTCCCAAATGAAGACAACACATTACAGGAGCTATAAAGTGTTACAAAAATACAAGTGCTCCTGAGCTTTGATCAGTTTTTCAGCTGCTACCACAAGTGAAAAGCAGTCAACGTAGTTAATGTTTCTGTTCACAACCTCTTTTGTACTCCTTGTGACAACCCAGCTTGAAACACAAGGGAGAGCACAGAAGGTGATAATAAGTTGACCTCCACTATTTTATCATAGAAAACAGTCTCTCAAAACTGACACATGCAGTTACAGACACACAACTCGGTTCAGCTTTCAGTACAGGTGTCAAGTGTTTCAGGCAATCTGCATTTCCACTTTCCAGCACTCCATTAATTCCAAAGAGCCTGCACACATCTGAAAAGTTGGGTCTCCAAAACACAGCAGTGATATGCCAAGGAAGAATTCTGATTTTCCTTCTTGGTTTCATATTTACTTTTTCATTTGTTTATCCCAGTAATATCACTACAGTGACTACTATGAACTTTTTTATTAATTTTTCTCTTTCTGACAACATCATCTGGTATTTATGAGAAGCCTATGTGAGAGACCAGCTTTAAAAGATGAGCAAATAATTGAACTAATTGCTTCTACCTCTGGTGTACAGTCAAGGATCATAATTTTAGCTTAAATAATTGTTAGTTACAATTGCTAGTTACAATTAAAACTCTCCTATTTAAGCAATTCCACTTGACCAATTGAAATGCAGAAGCAACTTCACATAGAAAGAATATCAGATCAGAACATCATCATAAGAAATATCTTTGTCCAAAAGTTACAGAAGATGCCAGTCATGAGAAGTTACAAGTTTTCTGAATCCACCATGGAATATTTTTGTGATTTCCCATTCTCATCACTAAAATGAAAAATTTGCCCCAGCCTGGAACTCAGCAACATGCAACAGCAGCCCACTGCACTGTCTGAATTGGTGGCACATTGACTCAACGATAAATTACATCAAGAGCTGTGCACCACAGTCCTTTGGTTACACAAAAATGCAGAACTACTGAGTGCAGTCCTGGAACAGATGACCACAAAAAGAGGAGAGTGGTAGCATGCGAAGACAAATCCCCATGTGCAAAGAGCAGTGAAACTCAGCTCCTTAAGGAGCACCTTCTCTAAGGCTTAGCAATGCAGGAATGGCCCAAGCATTTCCATTCAGCAAACTGGGCCCTTCTAACAGGCTGAACACTCTCCTTGCTTAATTAAGCAAAATTTTGCCCTGCCTGACAATGGGGAAGCCCCCAGCCTCCTATAAATAAGAACTTTGGGTAAGCAAAGTATTTATGACTTCAGCTATTACTAAGCTAGTGAAACTTAAAGTCTCATAATTACACCATCACAGACTTAAAAACTTTTTTTTTTCCTTCTGTAATTTGCTATTTGTAATGGAGAAGAAGCTCATGTTCATGATAAATACTGGCAGGTTGAAGGGTTATTCAGATTATGCTGCTATCCATGGATGTGAATCACGATTTAAAAAAAAAAAAAAAGATTAAAAAGTTGTAATGGAAGATGCCGGAGTGAGAAGAAGGGATGTGCACCTGTGACTGACAGAACAAAATACACGTATTCATGAAGTCTCATGGATATGCTGTCGACAACTTATATGGAAAAGTTATCATTTTCTACTATGTGTTGAACAATGTGCTTAAAGAATAGTCCAAAAAGTCTATAAAAGCTTCCATATTCCTACAAAATTCCTAAAGAATTTTAGAGTGTTTACAGAGTATGGAAGCTTTCTTCCCTTATTTATCTGAGAACATTAAAAGAGTGTGCATGCACACACATATAACAATAAGTAATAAATATGCACTCAGACATTACTTAGTTTACTTTGTGTTATTTGTTGTTTATGATTCCATTTGCTGCATTGCTTGCACTTATAATCTATTTATCTTCTGAAATTCCAAAACACTATTAAAACAGATTTTAAAAATTATCCTACCACAGGGCATAAACATTTTCAAATGTTAGTATTGTCTCTATTTCCTGTGAATACCATGTGGTTTTATTCTTCTCTTCCCCACATTTTAAAGTTTGTGCAAATAGTAGTAAGAAGCATCAGTGAACAATTCTGTGTTCATACAACATCTGCTTGCTTACGGTTCACTTGAGGTCCAGAACCCAGCCTCATCCACCATTATGTTTAGTGGGCTACAAAACTATTCAAGTTAGTAGCTTGAGTGGTTAGCTGGAAAAAACAAAACAAAACTATAGAGCTTCACAAAAAATGTTCATGAAAAATACCCAACACAAAAGACAGGCAGATGTGACAGAGAGGTTATTTTCCTTTTAGGTCAAATGTACACCTTTACAAAAGGCTGATGAGCTCCAACAAAAGGTCAAATTTAACTGTTTCCCCAGGTGGCTTCTTCTGGGAAGTGGAGTGAAACATTTCCTCATTTATCCATCTGCCCAGCTTATCATTGCTACCTTAGTCTTTCCACAATATTGCAGACTCCAAATATGATGTTGAGAAATCTATTTGATTGGAAAGATTTTCTTCCACTTTGTGGCTTTTTAAATTATTCTACAGATATATAAATACATACACCAAGGTACATGTAACACATCTAGTCAAAACACCAGGTAACAAGCCAGGAAAGTGAAAGAGAATTAATTTATAGCACAGAAGAAAATACCATCTGTATCACAGAAATACTTGAATATAAAACAATACAGAGAGAATATTCTAAAATTGAAATATTGAATCATAATAACCATTTCCTCATTACTTTCCATTCTTTTTGAAAACCATTAAATGTATACTTACTAAAGTGTTTACTCAAAAGATGCATTGATAGAAATTTAGAATAATAACAGTATCACACTAGAAAGCCTGTGTAAAAAAATAGTAAATCCACTGCCTCACCAGGCCTGGTTCTGTTTCAAATGCCACTATAAATTAATCCAGCTTCCTTAAATTTGCCTTCAGAAAACAAAACCACAAATGGTCATTTTAAGTTTTAATATAAAAATACACACAGGAAACAAACCAAAGAACAAAAAAACCTTCTCTTCATTCTTAAGTGGAACAGAAGAGTTGTAGTTTTCATGACTGATATTGCTGAACAGGGTATATACCAATAAGTTGTCCATTTCTTCTGATGCACCTTAGTCTCATGTACCAGTTTAATACCAGGCTTACTCCTATGCCAAGGTCCTCTAAGATTAGCAGTTTTAGGGAAGAAAAAAAAAAGATAAAGTTGGCAAACTTCATCAACAATCACCTAATGAACCTGACTGAATTATGATGTATAATTTTCCTTGCTTACACTGTTCTTAGACCAAAATGGTATCCCAAGACATTGGCTCCATGGCTGCTGAGATGAGTGGGTTAAGGTTATCAGTTAAGGATCACAGTCATAGCTGAGAACCAGAATATCCCAGCAGATTTAGTCCAAATACAGCTGTGTTGCAGATCAGGATTTGGCATATAACTGCCTCTGAACTTGGAGGGGTTTTCTCCCCACTGAGAGAGCAGTGGAGGTTTCTATGCAGACTGCAACGATCCTAGGGACCCAACCTCCTCCAGGTAACAGTCACCTAGCTTTGCTTTAAACTCAGCATTTAAGGAGATCTTGGCAATTCATAATGCTGCAGCCTGAATGAAATCTAATATTCGAGGCTAAAGACAGCCTGTGTTGGACTGAACCTCAGCACCTCCAAACACCCATCTCGGCACAAAACAGCAGCAGCACTGACCAGCCCAGCTGTGCACCCTGACCTGTGCACCCATCCACAAACATTTTGCATTAAGAACTAAAAACAAGAGTGCTAATTCAAAACAAACAGACATATTCTCCCTCTCTCCTCACTTCTTTCCTTGTGGTAGATGTATAAATGCATACTGATGGCTACTGGGATTTATTGCCTAACTGATTTTGACATTTTTAACTTCAGAATTTGAAACAGTGACTTTCTAGCCCTCCGGCAGGAGTACTAAATGCTAAAAGCTTTGGGACTAGGGAGTATTAATTTAGTCCTTGTGAGCAGCTTGGCTTCAACAATACTCTAACAAGGGCTCAACGCTCTCCAAATCTCAGCAGTGGATGCCCAAAAACTGCAAGGAATTTTGGATCCAAAATGAAGTTTCATGGCTTTCATTTTTGTTTGTCACAGCTCAGTTTAAGCTTCAAATCTAAACTCAGGGGGAGTGTGGAGAACTCAAGTCTGAATTTTGTTGGGATTAAATTTTATCTAATTTCTAATTTAAAATACCTGGGGGTTTTTTTGGTTTTTTTGTTTGTTTTGTTTTTGGGTTTTGTTTTGTGGTTCATTACATGTTTGTATTTTAAGGAAAAAGAAAAATTAAAAATGCATAGCAGGCATCCTGGCATTGCATGTCATAAAAAAATTTCTTTTCTATAACAAGCCACAAGAATTCACTGCAGGATCCAATTGTTAAAACACAAAGCAATGACATCCTATAAGCTTTCAGAAGTATCATGCTAGCCCTTCTGGACTTGCTGAACTCCCTAAATGAGTCACTGCCCTCTCAACAGAATTGTTAAAACTTAGGTTAAGCCAGGCTAATTCTCTCTACCCCTTAAATTTCTAAGCCCATCTGCAGCGTGTGGCTTTCCAGTGAAAAGATCTAAATGTAGAGTCCGTTCATCCTGAACAGGAAATATCATGGGGCCCTAAGCTCACCTTTTCCTAAAAACTAGAGATGCAACACACTAACAGGAAAAAATGTGATTTCCAATATTCCTCTCCATTGGCACAAATAATTTTCTCCTGAAGGCCAAAGGACCACAGTTTAAGAAAGAAAGGGAGAATGAGAAGAGCAGACACTTCAACCAGAGCAGGGACAAGGGAAATGTCAAAACCAACCCTTCTAACCAAAGCAAGAAAGCAGACATGGCATGTGGGGTTGGTCATGGGGCTTTCGCTGTGTGGGACATGGAGAGGACATCCCCTCATGCTCTCCTTGGTGGGAGGTGAGATGATGGGAACACATTCTCTCTGCCCAAGACTACTTGGGACAACTGCAGTTTGTAGCACAGCATCATACTTCAGCTGCCTTGCCTCTAACCACACACTATCACCTACACTGGAACCTCAACAAATAAAGTTTTTGCTGGGCCTACCATACTCTTCATAAGGGGATAAACTATGCTGGAAGTAGCTCAGGTTTTGTACCCCAACCCCGACTCTGCTAGAAGACCCCTTGAAAATATTACTGTTTAGTTTGTTAGGAAACCCCCTCAATTTAGAGCCTAAATATTTCATGTCCAGTTTGCCTTATGACCAGGAACAAAAAACACATATCACTGCTGATCATGCTGTTGATTTTAATGGTCTATACAAACTTGATTGGAACCTATATACTCTCCTAAAACTTCCAAGAGCACTACAGTTTTCTCCACTGAGAATATAAACTAAGGAGGAAAGCTTTTGCCTCAGCTTTACTGAATTCTTTTTGGTTTTCAGTAATGAAAGAAAAACCTACCAGGATTGCTTTTTTATTATTTTTGAAGAGGAAAAGATGGAAAAGGAAAAAAGGAAAAAAAAAATAAAAAGGAAAAAAGGAAGAAGGAAAAAGACAGGAAAAGCTTATTCTTATGCAGAGAAATATTTAATTGAGGATTTTGGACTTCATTAAAAAAAGTAGTATTCCAGATTGCAGAAAAAGATTAAAACATGATAAAAGCTAAATAGCCTGATGGGAAACAAAGAGGAAACTGAAAAAAAATTGTTGTGTTTTTTTTTTTTCATAAAGACAATACTGATTATTTTAAATTTATCCCATGATATTTTTAACAGCTGGAATTGATAATGTTGAACTCAGCCATAATTCTACTATATTTAGTTTTGTATCTATCAAAGTCTACACAATTTTTCCATGAGACAGACAAATGGATATATATAGGCTGGGAGACAGAGGGGTAGATACATAAAAAGGAGGAAAAATATCATTAAGAAAGGGAACATTTTCTTGTCTGTTCTTTCAGTATGATTTTTTTTTTTTTTTCAAATTCTACCTTTTTATTTCCTATAAGTGGAAACACATTTGTCTCTCTTTCAAAAAATTCTTAAACAGAAAACCTCCTTTGACAGTTTCAGCAGCAGATTAATCACTTTTGCAACCCACAAAAAGTTTTCTGGAAAGCATAACTGTCTGTAAAATGTAAATGACAGAATTACTCTCTCTTATGCTAAGACGCCTACACATTCTCTCACTTCCATGACTCAGCACCAGATAAAAGCTTGTGAGATAATAAGCAGCAAACTTTCCTTTAGAACAATAAAAATGATTAACAAACAACTCTTGCTCCCTCCAATCCCTCCAATCCCCCTCCCCCCCAAAAAATACCCAGGGTCTTAAACCAATTTGTGTCAATGGATTCCCCTCCCACTGCAATAAAATACAAATATCCTAAGGACTTCACAGAGGAGGGGGACCAGGCTCGAGCAGTATCAAAGTCAAAACACATGCAAACACAAGAGGCTTTTCTTTTTCTCCAAATGAGCAAGAATGGGTCTGTTTCAACAAAAAGGAATTTTATTACTGTTCATCCCCTGCCTTGCTCTAATTTGGTAGACAAATGAGTTGAAATTTTGCTCACCTATAATGAAAACGTCCAGGCACTCTAAGGCAATGCACTCAAGCCAAAAAAAAACCAAAATCACAGAAAACTGTGGGGAAGGAAGGGGAATTTCAGTGGGACTTTCCCTCCTGCACTGTGGTTGTTGTCTGACTTGAGCTCATTAGAGCCAGAGTAACTTCTCCTTCAGCAAACCAAGCCAGTGGCAGACCCTTCAGATCAAAATATGAATCTTATTTTGGAAAAATCTAATCAAATCAAATCAAAACAAAACCCAACCAACCAAAAAACAAAACAAAAACCGCCAAAAAAAAAAAACCAAACGCAAAACACAACCACAACAAAAACTGATGCCCCTGAAATAAACAGCCATGGTCTAAGTAAACAAATGCTGGTAATTAAAAGAGGGTTGATTATTTACTTGTTAAGTAGAGATGCTGTGTATCTGAGGGGGGAAGGGGTGACTTTCTAAACCCTGGTAGGGTCTGGAGTCCCCTTTGCTGGACATTTCTGCTACGAGCTTGCATTGCCTCCTGTGCTGAGTGGGTCACCATAAGTCTCTGTGGCCCTCCGAGGCAGCTCACTCCACAGGAGCTGAAAATCACCTCATAAATAAAGCAGCAAAATGCTGCTCGTGCTCCTCACCTCCAGAGGAAGCAGAGCCCAGACAGGGAGTATTTGCAGCCCCTCCTGAACGTGCTGCTGCTGGTGGCTTTTATACTTTTTACACTGAAAATGGTAAATTAATAGCATTACCCAGGAAAGTTTAAATTCAGAGGAAAGCCCCAGGGTAAGACATCCTGGGCTGTGGGTGTGGAACTTCTCAATGGAGGGATGCTTTGAAATGAGCCAGAGGTAGACTCAAACCCTTCAGAATTCCTTCATTAACAAAGTGCACCTGCTCTGACAGGAGGCTGGGGAGCAGAGCCCTTGTGTCAGCGTGGTTCTGGGCAGGGCTGTGGCTGGAGCACATGTGCATCCCACACTGACCAAGGTGACCATCCCCATCCTGACTACTCACCAACACCATGGAGGGAGCACTGAGCAAACAGAGTAGCTCCCAATGTTCTGGATCAGCTGCGTGTCAGACAGGTGAAGCACTGCTGCTGACTAATTCAGTGTCCCTCATCTTTACAGAAATTTTTTGGTCTTGAAATTTTTTATCCCCTGTAAGCTGGATACTTCCCATAGAGAGCAAAAAGGGATGGGAGAGGCACAGGGAGAGAGCTCCCATGCACACAACCACTACCTTTTACCCTTACCTCTAGATGAGAATCTGCACGCCCAGAAAATGACAGAACTGGCCTGTTCACATTTGTATCTCAAAACCATGCTTTTTATTTTACAAATAACAGATTTTCAAGTCCAAAACCAACTCAAAGCAGGTGTAGATCCAGTGGTTTCTGTGCAACCACATCTGCTTACACTCCAGGGCAAATGGCAAATTATTTATTGCCACTTAAAATTTATTGTATTTTTAGTCCTCCATCCCAAAACTGCTTTTGTTCAAAAAATTCCTTTAAATCCTTCTATTCTGACTGGATAAACCAAACCTGACAATTAAAATGGTAAATTGTTCAGAGTCTCAGAGTTTCTACCTGAGAATCTTCAAATACTTCTGGAACTCAATTTGTATTTAATCACTCTGGGAGGGAAGGAAGGAAGAGGAAGGGAGGAAGGAAGAAAGGGAAGAAGGAAGGGAGGAAGGAAGAAAGGGAAGAAGGAAGGGAGGAAGGAAGGGAGGAAGGAAGGGAGGAAGGAAGGGAGGAAGGAAGGGAAGAAGGAAGGGAAGAAGGAAGGGAAGAAGGAAGGAAAGAAGGAAGGAAAGAAGGAAGGATCTGCTTTAATTCCCTTTTTACAGATGAAAAACTGAAGTCCTGGAAGCCCAAAACAGCCTGCTAGGAAATCACTTGCCCCAAAGAGTGCTTATCCAGTAAATCAGAGGTTGGGCTAGGAAGGGAAGCCAGGAGTTTCAGCAACTCTCAGTCCTCCTGTTCTCACCACTTCATCAAACAACAGGCACAGCTATGTGATCATGCAGTTGTCAGTGTTTTCCCTCAAGGGGGGCTGGGCAGAAGATGCTGAAAGCATTTGATCCACATGGTATTAAATGCTAGCACTGAATGTTATTGTTCAATGATGAAAATTCAGACATAAATAACTGGCTTGTTTCGAATGAGTAAAAGGATGTCAGTGTTTGCAGGAAACTCACAAGAGGGAGTAAAGAACCAGGGTGTTCCTTTTCTTTTATTATTACCCTTTTTATTTCTTTTGTAGCGGTGTCTGGAAATAAACCATCAGACAGAGGAGCTGCTCCCACTGCTGCTGCAGCAGATGGCAAGCAGGGCTCCAGAGCAGGGCTCTGCCTCGCAGGGCTGCGTGGGGAATTCTGCAGCAAGAGGAAACAAGGAGAAATGTGCAGGCTGCCGTCTGCATTCAGATAAAGCCCTGTCTGTTGCTAGCAGCACAAGTTGTTCTGAAAACAAGAGTCAATCATCTGTAGCCTTATTTCTGTACATTTCCTGCAGGGGTCTCATGAAATAAATGAAAAAAAAATTAGAATAAATGTAAGGGCAAGAGTTCCTATTAGGAGCAGCCTCGTCAGCATCACCCAGCCAAGCATTTACGTCATCAGCATGCTAATTTAATCAGACCTGAGCAGTGATGCTATAAATGGATTACCATCCCAGCTAGTGTGGTTACCGAGGTAACTCAGCCCTTTGTGCCACAGATACAATCGGCTTAATGATAATAAAAACCTCAGCACAAATGAAACAGAAGGAAAAGCCTGACAGGGCTGACGCATACGCAACCATTTCTCTCCTCTTCCCCCCACCCTTTCCCCAACCTCAGCCGCTTACTGCAATAAAATTAAGTGCTGCTGTGATCTGTATGCACAGCATTCCCACAGGGAACACACAAGTAAATAGAACCCGCGGAAATAATTAATACAGGCCAGCAACTAATGCCGTCAGCACTCCTTAGTCATTCCACCAACCACGAATGGGAAAGGGACACACAGACAGAAATGCTGCACGGGCAGACTCCAAAAAGCCTGCAGACGGTTTCAGAGAAACAGTTGCTCATCCCCATGCTGCATTAATTTACCAGTGGAGTGCTTGGGCCAAGAGATGACTGCAGTGAGTTTAGTCACTGCCCACCCCTGCCAGGAGGAGGGCATTTCCACATCATCTACTGTTCATCCAAAACTGGAGGTGACCCGACAGTGATCAGCCCAAAAGACAGGGAGAAAATCAACTACAACATCACCAACCCAGAAGTGCAGGTAACTTGGTCCTTTGTGGTGAGGAGCTCTGGGCTTTCCTGTGTTCAGACAGCTCCACAAAACCACCAGCCCGCTCACTTCCTGGCTCAGCCCGGGAAAAGCTTAACCCTTAAAAAGTTGGGTACACCAGAGGGATTGCTCTGAACTTCTCTGGAGATGACTTTTCAACACAGTCAGATTTCTGGCCATTTGTAAGTGGATCCTAATCCTAAGCGACAGCTAAATCAACAACCAAAAATTTGGAACCACACCCAAAAAGTGACAGCCCTGCCTTAAAATGGATCATGCACTTCAGCTCTTCTCACTATTTGCCCAACTGAGTGCAAAGGTCCCTGTGGAACCTGAATGTCACACATTTTCCTTCTCTGATGGCAAAGACCAAAATTCCCATAGCTTTCAAGATTTGAAAGTGCTTCATCTGAAAACACCAAACATTGCAACCAGGTCAGGGGCAGAAGTGCATACCACAACCTGGGGCTCATAAGGCTCCTGGTGGGTACTGCTCCAGTCAAGGCAGGATCTGGAGGGATTAGCATGAGATCAATAACTTTTGATGGATTCACTAGGAGTGCAATGAATTTTCCATTGCCTGTCACATAAACACATGCATCAATCTTGTTGCTCTATAAATGCCAAAATGCAGCTCACGCAACCCTTGGAAAAAAATCCAGAGGCTCCCCCATATTTACAACTGGACACGTGCAGAAATGGCTCTGCCCTTGCCTTTGTTCCACAGATCAAAGCTCTGTGTGTGTTGGTCAGACTGGGTGAAGGCAGCTCATTCCACCTATGGGAGACACTCCAGCAAGCCAACCCAGCACTTTTTCACCAAGCAGAGGTATGCAAGTGTTTGGACCTGAAACAAGCATTAGTGAGATGAGCTCTTCAGTATAGGAATCCCTTTCTGAAGTGGCAGAACACCAGCAAAATCAAAACAGCCTCTGTGCATTGTTGCATGTCCCTGTGATGAGCAGTATTAGCAGATTTGTCTACAGAACAGACACATTCAGGCTCATCACTTGGGAAATCTCTCTAAGTACCTTCTCACTCCTCCACCATGCAGACAGCATAAGTCCTCACTTAATTTATTACATACTTCTAGAGAAATAGTTAAATAGTTCCTTTAGGAGCCTTTTTAGATCAGATTGCAGGAGCACACTTCTCCCTGGAGGGGAGAGAATCCTATGCAAATGACACCAAATTACTATGAAAAGTTACACTCTTGACTGGAAACATCTGACCTGCTGAAAGCTCAGAGCTGTGTGTCAGGTGAGCCAGGGATAACCCCAGGAAAGGAGGTGGGGGTATAAAATCCTCAAACCAAAAGGCAGATAGCAGAATTCCAGAACACCAGCTCTGGAAATGGTGTGACTGTTGATGTAAAAAGGAAGCCATCACCTTTGCTTCATTTCAAGTCATTGTGACAGCCTGAGAGGAGCAACAGAGAGATCCAGTCCAAAAATGGCAATTTGCAGATGTGCTCCAAAGACAAACCTTGCTTCCGTGGGTGCAAAGCAGCTGCTTGCCTGGGAAAGGATTGTATCAAAATGAGAGTTATTAGGAATGCTCTTCCAAAATGGTCATTCAGACAGTTATTCTCCATATACTGAGCTTGTAAGACTGGACTGAGGCTCTCTACATCCTTGTGGCATGGAAAAGATCTGAACAAAGACTGAAGGATGGAAACAAAAGAGGAAGGATTGGCATTGATGTCAAATGTTCCATTAATTTCAACAGCAGCTACAGGTGTGCAGCGCCTTAAATATCCTCACTGACACAATCAAGCAAATACTGAATTATCCATCCTCCCTTTTTCCCCTTAGACTGTGCTTCTCCTGACAGTCCTGAGGTGTTTGCAGGGATGTAGGGCAATACAGAACAGTTCCATCCTACTGCAGGTGTCCTAGCCACCTCAAAATAGAATAAGGTGTTCATTAGAATTTACAGTATATGTCTAAACTTTTAATTGTTAGGTTCTTATTCTCTTTGCAGTGAAGTTATATTAGGCATGCTAATAATGGCTCCTTTTTGGTTTTGTTGTTTTTGCCTGCCCAATGTACTGCTTATTCAATTTAGTGTTGTGGAGTGATGCCAGAGCAGCAACAACGTCTTCCTTGGGAGATGCAGAAAACCCTATGCTGATCTTTCTTTCTCTGAAGTTCTCATAGCACATGAATGATTGCTCTGAACTTCTCTGGAGATGACTTCCCAACACAGTCAGATTTCTGGTCCTAATGTAAGTGGTTCTAATCCTAGGTAACAGCTGAATCAACAACCAAAAAGGAAATAGTGGAGAATTATTTCATGAAAAAAGAGTCACTAGGCCAAATACATACTTCACCCCTTACAGCTGTGATGCTAAAGTGCTACTGTGGCCCTTCCTGCTGCCCAAGGGTTTTGCCATCCACAAGCAACATCAAAAGGATGATTTGTTATTGTCGTTATTAACATGACTTTTTCAGTGACCCTCAAAGGCAGAGAAGCACAACACACACTTGAAAACTTTCTTCACTTGATATACGGTCTAATGTCTCCAAAAAAACAAGTCTGCTCCATGTAGACAAGTTTATTTCACTGTTTCAGGTTCTCTCAAAACCAAATAAATAAATAAAAACTTGATGTGTTTTTGCAGATGTTTAGCTTCCTAAAGGCACATTATACACTTAAGAAACATTAAGACAGTGACTATCTTGAACAGAGAAACCAGCGGCTACATACTCACACCATCCTTGGAACATCTGCTCTGCTTTGCAAGTCCTTAGGATTGCAGCAAAGCCAGAAACTGAAACCTTCAGTAATGGCTCATTTCCAAGTCTTGATGGACAGATCAGTGGCAGAATACTGAATTATTCTTAGAGAGAAAGCAGAGTATCCCCAGCTGTTTGCTGTGCACAAAGGTGATCAGTGACTGCAAGGCAGCTGGGGACTTGCAGGTCTCAGAGGAGCCAAGGGAGCCCATGTCCTGCCTCTGCCCGAGGGCACCTGAGACTTCAGCTCACCTCAGGGATTGGGAACTGGTCAAAGGCAATCCCCTTATGACTACTATGGCCCCATTTTTCTTAAGAAAATCTTACAGGATGAAAAGGACCTCAAGGGGGTGTTCAGTCCAGTCCTAACCCTTAAGGTGGGACTAACTCTGCCTGAACAGCTCCTGGCAGAAGTTTGTACAACCTAATTCAAAGTCTCTCCAGTAATCGAGGGCCTACTGTTTCTCCATGCCATCTTTTTCTGGGGTTTACATATCCCTCCTTTAGCAGTTTTATCCGAATGGTAATCTTAATCTCTTCAAAAGGACTGTAAATCCCAGACACTGCACTTTTCCAAGGAGATGTGCAGAAACTTTCATTCCCTTTTTCTTTGCATCTGGACGCAAGCAGGCCCTGAACAATCAGGAGACAAGAACACCCACAGGGAAGAGGTTATTTACATAAACTGAATCGCAACATGCATGCATTTATATATTTATTACTTATTTAAAAATACCACAATCTCTTTTTCTTTCTAATTAAAACACCCAGTCTGCCCTGCTGCACAATTGCTAAGCAGATTTAGAATGGGGACTTTGGTAGCTATTTTATGGCTAATCAAATGAGTAAATATAATGATCTGCTCCAATTCCCATTCTGATTACAGAGTACAACTATTTCACTCCCTCCATAAGATCCTCACACCCCAAAAAAATAGGTTAACGAGCTTAAGAGCAGAATGTTAGGCTCCATTTCGATACAGGGCAATAGAGTGGGAGTGTCTCTATAATTAGCTTTGTTGGGCTCCCTCCTTCACTTTTCAATACTTTCTATACAGAGCTTTCACTGTCTCTACAGGTCCCCATGTAAAAGCAGCAAAATAATGCAGAGCATGTTGGATTTGTAGTGGCTGCACAGAAGAGATTTGGAAGACAGAAAAAGGGCTGGAGAAGTATTAGTTATTTCGGCCCCAAAGGGCTCAAGTCTTAATTTAGCTTTAGCAATAAAAGCACATGTGTTCATGGACATATTTTATTAATCTCTAATCTATTGAATTCTTAGATGTCTCTGAAAGTTAAGATCCTCTCAACTACTGACATACTGATCAAATCATAGTATAAATCACTTAGGTACACTCAACTTTGTCTTCTCTGGGCAGAATTTGAAATTAAATTAACAGCACACAACCTATAATGTGAAACATTAGCTAGCACATTTGGAAGAACCTGATGCTGAATTCCCTTACAGAAAATGAAAGCATTTGATGTACTGATTTTTCATTGTAAGGGACATCATTTTACAAAAGCTGGCAAAACCATAATATTTTATGCTTGCAGAAGAATTTTCAGCTGAGGATCTGTAAATCCTTTCTGAAATCAGATAGCCAGGTGAGATGTGAGATTACAACTATCTCTGTTTTACAGTTGGGAAACTTACTGCCAGAACAGTTAAAAATCTTAGAGAAAATACAAGAAACATGTTAGAAAACTGGAAGGAAAGGGTAAGCAGCAGATTTCACTTAGCTCCAAGGTACTGCAGCTGCAGTACAGACATCTTCCGAATCAGTCAGTTTGTACCCTTCCTACCATGCTGTGTTTCAGAACATTGAAGTGCCCACGAATACTGCCTTTAGAAAACATCATGTGAAAATCTTAGCAAAGAGGTAAAAAAATCTAGTTAAATTGTTTAATCCTGGAAAAACAAAAAACCACCAAAAAACCAACCACCAAAACAAAAAACACATGAAAAAAGAGAGTACTGAGAGTTATTCGAAGAAAAAAGTCACATGGCAGAATCACTGGCTTCACCTGTAAGAAACAAAATCCACAGTTAATCCATTGCTTCAGAGTAAGTTTAATGCAATGAAAAAAAGGGAATAACACAGGCCCAGGAGCCACTTCCACTGTTTTGGCATCCAAACTCAACAGTTTGCAGATGGATAGAAATAACTGATGAGAAACAAATGGATAGTGCATTTTTTTAACATGTCTCTGAAATAACTAAGTATGCCAGCAACCTTCACCTTTGAAAAGAGGCAGCTAAAACTCGGAGTGGCACAAGCAGGAGGAGTGACTGTTCTGTCACTTTCAGTTCTAGAAAGAAGCAACATAAAAGCAGCCTAGTGGAGAACTTAGAGACTCCTTTGCCATGGGATGCTTTAAATTCCAGAGATTTACATGAGTTCATAAAGCCATTGGATGATCTGATGGAGGAAAAACCCCTGACTGTGTACATCGGAAGACAATTTTTATCAAGCCTATCTCCGTGAAGAGCAAATTCTTAGATAAAGGCAAATATTCTGGTGCAGTATTGCTATGAATTTGCACTACTCTTGTCTTCTCCCTTTGGTATTTACTGGGACAGACATTGAGTTGGAGTGGCCATTCAACAAATGCAGGATGGACACACTGACACTTGATGGAAAGATACTGACAAAACAACACTTGAATTCCAATTTCTGATCCAGGCAGGTTCTTTTCTAGAAACCAGACTCACACTCCTTCTATCTTAAAAAAAAAACAACCAAAAAAGCAGACAACAAAATAGCAGTAGCACAACATTATAATGATAGGAGTTGGGACAAAACATACTTCATTGAGTACACTTGAGATGTGACTTCCCTCCAAGTTCAGTTGCAGACTAAAAGGTCCTACAATGTTACAAATGCATTTATATGAGTCCAGGAAACAGGATAGTGGTGCTTTTATCAAGTGAGCCAAGCCAGACCTGAGCTGGGTCTTTGAGACAGCCAGCATTTAAGATGCTCAGGAAAACTTGGCTGGTAAATAAGATACTAAAAAATTCCCCAGGGGATAGTCTTCCAATAGAGTGAAACTGTAGTCTTTTCTTCTGCATGTGAAAAGTTCAATTAACACAGCTCTCATCAACAGCATGCAATGGAGCTACAGCTGGAGGCAAAGGTATGTCCACACACAATACATCTCCAAGGGAAATGGCAGTCCTCAGCACAAAGTTTACTGCCTCCCTTATACCTATCTGCAACTTGTCTGCAGGAAATATTCCCAGGCATTGGGCACAACATCCCACTCGGGAAGCCAGTCCAAGCATCTTTACAGAACAAGAGGACCTCCTTCATGTTTTCTCCCTTACAGAGGTGTATTAGCTCAGTGAGGGACCTGGTTTGGATTTATAGCGAGCTCTTAAGTTGTTCAAGCAGAGAACAGCTTGAAAATGGAGAGCAGCACCTTGGTAAATATTTCAAAGACAAACAGATACCTGCTTTGGAGCTTAGCCACACAGAAAAGTGAAACAGATGCACGAATTTGCAAGGTTGTGGTTGACATAAGCTTCAGAAAGAAACAATTTCTCCAAATCCACCCATGCAACAGTCACAAGAGTGGGGAGAAGAAAGCCCAAGAGGTCCAGAGGGAAATATTACACATCACAAATAGCACAATATTACCTACACATCCTCACTGCACCAGGTACTGAACACTCACCCAAACACCTTACAGTGAGCAGGCAGGCAAAGAAGTGGGTGGGACTATGTGAAAAGGATGTCCAGGTTAGTGATAGATGTTTAAAACTAAGTATTTCTTTCCTCTCCCCTCTTTCAGTATAGCCTGTCTTTAGTAATCTTAGAGGAAACAATTAGAAAAGCTGATGCCCAACTATCCAACGTGACCTTTGTCAGGAACAAAGCTCCAAATTCCTACCTGGCAAAGCTTTGAGGGACATAGCCAAGGACCTGCAGAGTGCAGCAAGGAAAGCCCTCTCAGGGCTCAAACTGCTGTTTTACAACAAAAGACATTTTTAGCCCATAATTTTATCTCTTCCATCTTTCCCCATTGCTTGAAAATAAAATAAACATGGACCAGGGCCTAGGAATTTATTTTATGTGTCACATATTGCTATCATTACACACACTTGAAATGAGTGGGTTTAGTTCAAATAAAACTGTCTCTTCCTTCTCCCTCTCTCAGCTCAACAAACATAAAATAGGAAACTGCACTCCAGTACATTCAGAAGCAATACACGTTACATCATGAGTAGATGATCCATCTGGCAGGCTGACACAGTAATAAGTTTGCTTAATTGTCAGGTCAGGCACATTACAGACCCAGTCTGTCAGTCCTTTTACTACAGCTTTTTAGCAGGGAATTTCAACCTCCTTGTATTCTATGCAGAGAATTCTATGCTGTGTCTCCACACAGCAGGAGCACACATACAGGGACACATACATGAAGTGCTGCTCGGAATAAGGAGATTACAATAAGCAAGGAAATGCTGAAGTCAAATAGCCCTTAGCAGCTGTATATATTTTGGTCTGGAAAAATCACCCAAAGAAAGCAGTGAGATATTTACACTTAATTTTTTTCAAACTGGACTGGGGAAAGCACTGATTATAGGGGATAATCCAGCACTGGCTCAGAGAAAAAGAGCCTGAGATCCTCAGAGGTTCCCTCCATCTATAATTTCTAAGTGATCAGCCCATCTTTTTGTTTTTGGCTCCATGCAGTTCCTCTCATGCAGACAGTCTCCTGAGATTGTCCATATGTCCTCCTGAGAAATCACTAAGTACATTCAGCAAATGATGGAATTTATCAAATGCTTGTTTTACCCATAAAAGCCCCACAAAACAAAAAACCCTTTTTCCTCCATTGTCTTTGTACCTTACCTCATCTCCATCTCTTCAATAATGAGCTCAATTCTGAAATTACTTTATTTACAGAAGACTTTAGGTGTTCTAAAATACAATCTGCAGAAAAGATGCCAGATATAAATTGTATTCTCTAGACTTGCATGCATTTGTTATTTTACATGAGCACGCACACATATGTTCAATATAGAAACAGCAGGTGTTCTTGAAAGTTTTATTGCCATTAGTTAGAACTGACCACATTACTCAACAGTGTCAAAGCCAAGTCTTGTCAAAGGCACAGCTTGCCAAAAAGCTAAAAAGCCTGAGGATTACCAGTATTATACAGCCCTTCTTTTGGGGGCTGGCTCTTCCAGATTCTTCCAAAATTTAAGTGATCTACATTTACCCTAAAGAAGCATTTTTTGACTTCATCCTCTGAGTGGTATCTCCACAGCTCTTTGGAGAGTGCTGTCTTGAGCACAGTAGCAGCTTTCTGTCACAGGGGTCTCATAAACCACTGTGACCTTTGTGGCCCCCCTGTTACACAGCCAGATCCCCTGTCTTGCACTTTGGACATTAGCTGCTGGTGTAGACTCCAGTCAAAATGTTTCCAGAATAAGATTAAATAGAGTCAATACAATATTTATACTATCACCCTGCTCAAAAAATCCCAGCTGAACAACAGCGGCTTATCCATCACTTTTTAGGACTACAAAATGGTGTTAACTGCACAGATCTCTTATGTAATGCAGAGTTGATCTTTCTGCAAACCAGAACAGTAATCAATCCCAACACCTTCTCTTCCCCTCTTGATAATTATAGCTTGAAATTGCACGTGCATCTCAGCTTTCTGCCAGATGAACACAGAACTGCATCCCCCATCTTTCTTCAATTTTCCTTGGATCACAAGTTAATGGTTTTGGGAGAGGGAATCAAAATAGTCTGAGTCCTCAGGATGACTGGAGTGATTGCTGGTATGCAAAATGGCAATTCCTCATTGCCCTGAGCCTTTTGGGACAGCAAGAGAGCCTCTCGGGCTCTCATTGGCTTCTCAGAAGCCACTCCAGAGATAGTACACATACCCAGCTTCTCATCAACCCAAAGATCAACAACAGTGCTGCTTCTTACAAGATAGCAAGGTCTCTGACCTGGGTTGTGCTAGCAACCAGGTAAGGTGATCACAACAATCTTATCTGTCTTTACCTGTATAATGCCATAAAACTGCAACCTGCCTTTATTCTTGCTGTACATATGCACATAAAACTTCTTCCTGAGCAAAGAATTCATTGCAAGACTGAATATTTTGTTAGGAAGGGAGGAATCTCTTTTAGAATGCAAACATCGGCAGAAACATTTATAACAACTGCTTCAAAATCTCATTTTTCTGGCCACATCCATTTTTAATTTTTTTATGATGTTTTTAAATCTATGGGAGAATATGGCAATACTCACTGGTCAAACAAATTATTGATTTCCCATAGAAACAGCAGTTTGTTAGCACACTCACTTTCAGATGCAAACCTGGTTTATCTTGCTGTAATATTTTTTTCCATTTCATTCTCTTGTGCATACTCATAGAAGTTTCCTATTCACTATTGGAACACCATATGGTGATAATATATGCTAACACAGGCACAGTGACATAGTCCACAAGCCTGCTATTGAACAAAAAGTCGACAACATAAGGCTGAGAAAATTGCTTTCAAGCCACAATATGTATGTTACCTAATTGCATTTTACTGTGATGCAAAGAAGTCTGAGTCAAGGAAGGAACTTCCTTACAATGAAACTGTAACAACTTAGGGTAATTTACAGTTATTTGAAGAACTGTAGTAAGGATCTATCAATTCATAGCTTTCAGATATGGGCTGGGTGTGGCTTGTTTGATTTTTCTTTTTTAGCCTAGGCAGCTCCAATATACAGAAAGAGACAATGCATCTCAGCACCACAGTTATCTCTCAAAAGGTTCCAGTCAGGAAGGGAAAAGGCAATCAATAAGAGCAAATACTGACACAACCCCTTTAACTGTCCACAGACACATCTGCCTCTTACTTTATTGGTCAATGGTTTTGAACTAGGAACATGGTGCAACAATCCTGAGATATGTTCAGGCTATAAATGGATCATGTTTATTTAACCACTGGTAGCAGGGTCTACTGTAGGAACTGCATAGCCAGCTCTTATTTTTCTGTAGGGGTCTAGAGTCTCCCAGGCAGTTCTACCTGAACAGATCTCCTTGACCTTGGACTGTCTGACAAGGACTCTAGGGAGATGTCCTCTGTCCCCAGCAGGACAGACCCTTGTAAAAGCAGACTGTGAAAGACAGGATGGACCAGTGAATGACAGAACTGCCAAAAAACATCACCAATGCATGCCCAAAGCCTCATTTTAGAATAAGCTACAAGACCTCCCTGTCTCAGCTCTCTATTTGCAGAACAGTGACAAATCAAACTTCTTCGTCAAGGTTTTACAAGGGTGAACACAAGAAAAGGTGCAAGCACTCTCACAAACAGGCACCAGTAAGTAACCAAGACAAATTTGTGAAGGCCATACCTTAAATGCTAGGGCTCCCTTGTGTGTTTTAGCCTTCACCTTTCAAATGTATTTAGAAACTGCAATCACAGAAGATAGTTGCCCTCCTCTTTCAAAGAGCACAACTCAACCGTAACTCACATCAACAAGATCTATGCCTGCCTTTCAACAGCCTCTGGAAAGATTTGAGTAAATCTGAAGGCACATCAAGGCAATGCTCTCCTTGCTGTGAGTGTTACACACAAAACACCAAATCATCGTTCCCAGTTTGGTGGAAGTGGTCTGGGGAAAACATCCAGTGCAGGAGACAGTGGAAGCAAAGTCCCAAGTGATGCATTGCCACGCAGGTGTTGCTGTGCTGTTCCCTTGGCTCTGAACTGTTTCCTTTCCCTAGCAGGGAGGGAAATGCAGCTGGTTCCTAGTGTGTGCAGGAGAGAAATAGTCAACACAAAAGGAACAGACACCATAAAGAGCAGGGCAAAGGAAGCCTCATTTCCTATGGACTTGTGTCTTGCATCTTGAGCAGACTTTGACCCTTCCTGTTCCCCTCTTACCTCTCCTGACCGCTCCTCTTGCTTCCCTTCTCCCCCTAGTATTAGCCTTGGCATTTATCTGTGTATGTCAGCCAAACAATCTGTGTTCAGGTCAGAGATCCTGCTTACAGCACACTCTGGAAGAGCAAAAGTTCAGACTGCCTGTGAGACAGGCAGCAGGCTCAGAGCTCGCTGTGCACGTGTGCGGATGGGCCAGGCCAGGGGCTGCAGTGAGGCCATCCAGCACCATGCTGCAGCTCTCTCAGAGACACAGGTCTGGGTCCCTTCTCCCCAGCCACTGGGTTTTGCACACATATACTCCTCTGGAGTTAAATGTAAGTAAGACCCACTTAAAAGCATCCACTGGATTCAAACCGTATGCAGGGAGCAGCCCACTGCCAGACACTGCTGGGTACTGGGTGGGAAGAATTAATCAACTATGCATTAATTTCAAAACGTGCCAGCTATCCCCTTGGCAGGCAGCGTGCAGGAGAAAGGCTGCCACCACATGTGGGGGACATCACCACTTTATGGCATAGGACAATGTTCAAATTCTAGCCATAAGCATGTGGGGAAAACAACTTCCCACTTTTAGAGCCCTGGGTAGATCAGGGAGTGTTGATAAAGATCCAGGACCCTACAGCTTTCTAATCCTGGGAGTTTACATTTTTCAGGATTTACTGTTAGGGCATTACATCAAAATCTGTTGCCTGTAAATAAAACAATTGCAGTTGAGTATCAAGCAACAACCTCCCACAGAAGAAATGTAAGGGGGTTTATTGTCCTTGCTTGGTTTACATGCTTCAAAACAGAGATGAATACATTTCCCTGCACCTGAGACCTCCCCAAGTCCTCTTGATAGGATGTGCTCATGTACACTCTGTACACCTGTCCTGGTTTGAACCTTTCCTTCACATGTGCTATTAGAGGAGGATAAATCCCTGATAGGATGTCATAGTCTGGCCTCAGCGCCTCTGATCATCCAAGCACAAACCAACTCATCTAATCTCCCAGTGCCTCGGTTCCTCCCTCACCTGTGAAACAGCAAGCATACTTCTGTATTTCAGAGAGCTGCTGCTACGGTGGTAAATCTACTGCCACTGAAGCACTCAGATGCATCGACCTGTGCAAGGCTGCAAGCAGAGCCTGTGTCCCAACAAAACGTGGGTCTCTGCCCCAGAGGCAGCTGCTCTTTGCTGGCTGGACACGTGGACAGCTTGAGAAGCACACAGGGTCCCTTTGAGATGAGTGCCAGACCACAGTGAGTGCCAAAAAATGAGGATGAGGAAATGATGACAGTCTTCCTGAGATGATGGCATACAACAGTTTGGTCCTGTTGCAGGGGAAAAGGTAAAAAACAAAACATAACAATAGGCAGAAGGCCTTGAACAGTTTTGCAGAGTAAAGAGTCCTGCTCATTTTGAGTTGAGTCCCAACCGCTCACAACAAAATAATCAAAAATTCAGAATGAAAAAAAGACCAAATTATGAGGTCCTATCTGCTTTTTATCACTTTTACCAAAGTAAATGTTTATCTTTATCCACACACAAATCTGAGATGCCCACACAGATTTTAAAGTCCAATTTATCCAACGCCGGTCATCATTTAAAGCTGTAGACAAGCATTTAGGCAGAAAACCCAAATGGATGCAAAAAAACAGCAGGGGGAAAACCAGACCTCATTGAGATTTCCATGAACTTGATTATATATCAGAAAAAAGAAATTGCAGGAGTAGTGCTGCTTCATTTTCACTCTGATGATAGTACAAGAGGAAGAAATAATACCCTGCAAAGGTCATTCTTATCCTGTTCATCTGTGACAAGCTGATAATCTGGGATCTCAGAAAACTTTCTTTAAAAATCTTCATTGATGTGCTCTTATCAAAAGGATTATGGTTTAATACATACCGGCAGATGCAACCGATTTGAGCATCTGCTGATCAGAACAGTGTCAGATTGCAGCAAGCACCGGCTGGAGCTGATGAGCACAAGAAAGTTCCCTTTCTTGCAGAGAAAGGCAAAACCAAGCATACATGAAATCATCTGTTGGCTGCACCTCTCATCTCACACATACGTGGCAGAACATCCCTGCCCTGTGCACACTCTTCTGTCTGCAGGCATGGAAGTGATGGCATGGCAGACATGCCCTGCTGGCAGGCAGCATGCCCACAGTGCTGCTCCTAGAAAGCTTCAGCTTTGGGACCATCACAAACACCACTCACAAGGGTGGGAATGTCACTCTGCCTTTGGACAGGGGAACTGCAGAGAAGAGTTTCCTGGATGTAGAGGCTTTGCTTCACAAGTGTTGGGAGGAACCCAGAAATCACTCCAGATGGGACACTTCCTTTTTTACTTTAAGTAATCCATCCGGATTTTCCTAAGAACTCAAAGCCAGTGAGCTGCAGCCAGACGCAGGAACGCAGCTCTCGGAGGTGACCCCATCTTTAAAAGAGCCCTTGCAATTCCTAATGTCTGGGGCTATGGTGGAAGTGTGACAGACTGCTGAGAACAGCCTTTACTAGCAGGGCACTGCAGGGAGCCTGCACAAGCCCTCTGGTGATGCTACAAGAGTCAGAGCTCACCAGCTCATTGCTACACCTCTATGAGACACTGTATTCCCTGTGTGTCCACACAAGCCATCCAAGTCAGTATGAAAATGGTGGCAACTCAAAGGCTTCCCGAGAAGTGTTACAAGAAGCTATGTGTAGTGCACAAAGCTGGATGTGTCTCAGTTTTGGCAGATGGGCTTCTCAACAAGCCTTTCTGCCCACAACCAAAGAGACTAAAAAACCCACAAACCCCAAAATGCATTAGACTCAAGAGAACAAAACTAAAGCGAGCCCCTTGCTTCTGGAAAAACACTGCCTGGCTACCATGCTGTTCCACTGGACTCAGAAGCCTCTTTGGCAAAGCTGTGCAGATGGCCACAGATGAGACATGATCAGACCAGCAGAAAGAGGCCAGGGCACCTTTATTTACCTCATATTTCTTATCTTAAGACAGCAGAAGCTAAGGCATCGATCAATCCAAATTACATTGAAAAACACTTGGCATCATTCTGAACACCTGAAACAGCCTGATCTCACAGAGCCCCAAAACTGAGGAACCACAAACTCTCCATCACATAAACACTACAGGAAGGGGGGATTAATTCTGAATCCACCAAATTCATCTTAATCTCATTGTATCCCTAAATTTTCTTTCCTAAAGGAAAGCAAAACCTTCCTGTCAACAACTGGGATGCTTGCGAACACTTCACAGACTATGCTTACAAAATCCCACAGTGCAAAAAGCTAAAGAGCCAGGCTCAGGCAAGTAGCAAGGAAAACAGGCTCTAAGCCTGGACCAGGAAATCTTCACGGACTGTTTGCATACAGACTCAGTGATCTGTTTTTCACAGAGACCATACGTCAGTCCTGAAGCCCAAACCGAGAGCAATCATGAGGCTCTTTTCTGATGCTGGGGGAATGCACTGCTCTTTGCCGAGTAGGAGGCTTTATTCATGGTGGGAGATACAGCTCTGCGTAAACAAAGATAAAACACACGAACTTTTAGCCGTGCATTCCTGGCAGAGCTATAAGTGGGGCACTAAAATTAGAAATGCAGATGGAAGAGTACTCCTAGGAGTCTTCAGCGCTCAACATTTTGCCTTGTTTCGTGCTTTGCCTTCCTACAGCTGAAACTGTTAATTCCTGCCCCATCACTCTGCAAGAAAATATGTCCATTGCTTTTTCATTGCCTTTGTTATCCCCAAGTGGTTGTCAAAAGAATTGATGGAATGACAACCAACACTGTCAAACATTAAAATCTCTTTGAAATTTCAGTCATTAGAAAACATTATTTCCCAGTATATTTGGAACTTAATGAAAATGTATCACTGGCTTTTAAATTCAATTTTCTTTACTTTTTTATTGTTCCGCAGTCCAAATTGAGAATAAGCTTTTTTTCCTTCAAAACACTACTCACTTAGGCTGACAATGTTGAATAGTGGCAAATGTCTGCTACTGGGAGCAATACCACAGAGGCATGGACATAGGCAGGAACCCTCAGACATCTCACCTAAATTCTGCCTTCATTTTTCCCATCAGTTAGATTTAAAAAAAAAATTGTTTCTCTTTTTTATTATTTGCACTGACACATTACCTAGAGGCCTCTAACCCAGTCCATTTCATTTTGGTAGATGACACGCATGTGGGGAGAAAGAGGTAAATAACATTGTCAAGCTACAAGGACAGAAGAGATTTTGAGAGGAAAGAGAGTAGAAACACTACATTCAAGGTCATTTAACAGATCTGTGGTAGCTGGGAATGAACCAGGCCTCCAGAGGGCCAGCCCAGTCCCCTCTGGATCAAACTGTCTCTGAGGGCTGTACACAAGTAGATTTGATCTTGACCATCAAAGCATATTTCTTTTTGCTATTTAAATGTTAAGTAAGTTTTGGCCATCCAGTATTTGCCCTTTTTTAAAAAAAAAGTCTAATTACCTTTGGACCAGGCACATCTTACTACCTGGTACACCTCCCACAAAGACCTGTTTTGCCAAACAGACAATTTGTTGGAAGTTCAGGATAAAACTCAAGAGTTTCAGAAGGTAGGTGTCCAATTATGGACAAAGCAATCACCATTCAAAACACAATTCACAGCAGGAACAAAAAATCCTGAGCTTTCATATGCTGCTATTTCTAGTATTTCATTTTCACAGCCTCTGCTGGAAACCCTCTTTCCAGAGTCTCAAAGGTTTCTTATTTAAAAAAAAAAAAGCAAACATTTATTTTATGGGCTGAAATTTTGCTTTTTATTTGTTTATTTATTTTGCTTAGGGCCTCACTGCAGTCATCTCTTAAGAAAGAACTTAAGCAGAACAGATAAAAATTGAGGAAAATACCCTTTAACAGAGGAGCCAGATGACCACAGCATTCATCAGTCCCCTAGTCAGAATTAACCCAGTCTAGCAATAGCCCCTGCTCCCATCCCTGGAAGTTACGCACCCAAATGTCTTGTCTACACAACCTCCTTTTACTACAGAAAGGAACAGTGGGTTCTCTACCTCTGAACTTTCTAATGGGTTACTGTGATTTAGAAAGTGTGATATGTAAACAGAAAACACATTGCAGCCACACAAGAAGAGCTCTGTACTTGACGCATCATACCCGCATTTCAAACAGGACAAAAATATTAAATAGATTTTTTCATAACACATCTGCAGTTTTTCAAACAATAGCTAAGGCTGGGTAATTTTGAGATCATGCTGGTCTCTACCATTTTACTTCACCAATTTCAATTCCCCACACCAGAAGGCTTGAACTGGCCATGAACTGGTCAAAGTCACACAGAAACATCCCAAGGTCAGGTGATGTTTGGTGTTTTCTATAGCTCCAGCTGAATTCTTGAAATATGGTCTCTCCTACACCACCTCACCTGACAGAATGCATCCTTAGATGCTCCTGTGTTGCAGCTAATGATGATGCTTGTCTAGTAATTTACTTCTCATTCTGGTATGTGCAATTTGGAAAGAAAGAAAAAAAAAATGACCTAGCATTTTAAAAACTTTTGGCTGATTTTGTGACTCTGACAGAATGACTTTCATTTGCAAGCGACGGGCTCATCCTGGGGCTGAGGTGATGGTGATGGAAAGCTGCTTCTCTCCCACATGTTGCTGATGTCAAGTATGAGTAAACTGCCAATGCTTGGAAAACCTCTGCTGCAATGGACTCTCTGCAGCTGCCTCAAGACAGACAAGAACTAACCAGACATGAAGCCTGAAACAATCTTTCACTTTGAGGCGCAGCAACATCAGGGCTGAGCCACACTGGGGTATTAGACTCACAGAAGGACATCCTCCCACCAGACCTTCAGCTATGAGGAAGAAAGACCTTTTCTGATCTGTAAAGCATCATGCTGAGAAAAGGCTTTTCAAACATTTTCCTTCAGAGGAGAGGGCAACACAACTCTGCAGGACAACAGCATCCTACCACTGCTGTCTGAGGCATCAGAAGCAGAGAGCAGCAGCACCTGGGTGACTCTTTCGAGTTCACTTTCCATCTTAGCAGCCTTGAATTAGGCAGGACCACTGAATATAAGGAGGACGCTGCCAACTGCAGGTGTCTCTCCCTGCCCTCTGTTAGCAGTGGTCAGTTTTAGCTCATGGCAATGTCCCTGTCATCTGTCTGGTACACAAAAAATGTTATCAGGCTGATCTCCAGGCAGACAATATAGGAATGGTGCAGAGACTCATCTATGTCCTCAACAGCAGGTCTGCTGGCCAAGGGGAATTGTGCGGGGCTGACCCTTGCCCACCTGTTCTAACAACTATTAAGGATTTTCCAAACCTTCTGTGGAGGGGACAAATCCCTCTGCTTCAGAGGCCCTCCTGGGGCAGTGGGTCTCACTACAACCCTGAACTCGTACCAAGGATGGGAAGAGCTTCTCCCTGTGTGAATTTATACCAGTGGGAGGGTATGTTAAATAAACTGCTTATGTTATCCTGCTATTACTCCTATCCCAGTGAGAAAAGACTGTTTTACAGTTAGGCTTATGTCGCTTTAAAAATATTTTGAAGATAAAATAAAACAGGAGGTTAACAATGAAATTTCTCTTATTCCAGATTAGAGGTACCCCAAGGGCAAGGTATACCTGTAAAATTACTATAATGCTTTAACAGCATAAGCACAACTGGAAACGTCCTCACTGAAAACAAACTGTAACTCTATTTTCTTATCTGTGGCCATTATCCTGATAAATTTGGGAAGGTCAGCTAAGGTGTAATCCAATAAATGTGCTGATGTTCTGAGTAAGTACCTCAAAATTTGCAGCCTAATCTATTAACCTACTATAAGACCATCAAATGACTCACCAGTTCTAATACAGATCAAACAAAGAAAAATATCAAAGCTTTTCATTCTAGTTCCACATTTCAAGGACTTGTTTTAAGTACAGCAGATGATACTTTCAGCTCTGCCATTTTCTTTCTGTAACAGCAATAGAAGTTGCTGTAGCTGTACTTTTCAAGGGACTTCATTACGTTAATGAATAAATCCTGAAAAGTCTGATAAACAGAACAAAGTTGGGGTTTTGTCCCAGAGATGAAATTCAGCTTCTTCTGTCCACTGGATGGCACACAGTTATTGTAATGCACCAGGGAGCAGCAGCATCTTGCTCCTGGGTACAAGGGACAAGTTTTCAGAGTCCCCACCTGATCTGTGGGCAAAACACCAAAGGAAAGAGCAGCACATGTCACCTTAGAAGCTGATGAATTTAAGAAGTCAGAATAAAACTTGGGCTTTGCCTTCTGACCCTCCAGAAACTCAAATACACCTGCAGAACTTTCCATTTGACCACCGTGATTTTAAAAAAAAATATTATTTAACACTATAGGTACAAAATTAAAGGTAAAAAAATAATCTTAGCAGAGAATGCCAGATCCCAAAAAAAGAAGTATCAGGAGAGAGTGAGCAGTACTGTCAGCAAACTGCAAATGCTCAGCAAAGTGGTTACAGAAGTTACATGTCTCTATAAAGATGCTGGAGCCAACTGCAGGCATTGCCAAGGAAAAGGATGAGTACAAAACTCTTCCAGTTAACTCTCGCAGCATTTAGACCCTATAATAAAATCATTTTCCAGTACCAGTGTGCATTCATACGTATTTGGCCCACGCAGACAAAATGAACACAGGCTATTTAATACAGTGCCTGAGCACTACCACTGTTAAAAACTTGTCCCATCTATCACAACAACCAAAACCCCCTGGGAAAAGGATCACACTGTATCTGGTTTACCTTGATGCTCTTTTTGACTGACTGACCCAAATCAAGAGTGATTTTCCAGTGCAAGTCTGTAAGTTTATGCAGTAACTGTGTATAGGTTGCTACAATGAAAGAAGAGTTTCTCAGAAGGTTCATGCTGAAGGGACTGAAACCACACAAGCCACCATTCCAGGGCCTCTGCATGCAGAGAAACTTTCGAAAGTGTACAAATCTGATTCAACTCTGCTTTTGCAAAGTTCACGGGAACAAATCTAAACAAACTCTGATTGCTGCTTTAGTTCTGCTCCAAAGATATCAGTTCTCAATTAATTTTAAAAAATGCAACAATGAATAGAACCAAAAAAGCCCCAAACTAAAGAGATGGCCTATGCAGATAACGGGTGTGCACCACTTCACACAACTTTCCCTTTGGTTCTTTTGACTTCTGGAGTTTATTTAGGGCTGACACTGATATGACAAACACAACACACAACTGCATACATGCCCAGAGACCCACAGTTGTATAAGAAATTCTTGAGACCAGTCCTGAGATAGGGACATGAAGACACTGCACAACTGGGCAAAACTGTGTCTGGGGCAATTCAGAGATCCCAAGAATTGCCCTGTTTAAAGTGCCTCTGGGGGTGCCACAGCTTCCTCTGATAAACAGGTGACATCTTACCAGAATTCAAATAGCTCCATTCAAGCACTACCTAGATGAGTGACAAAAATTAGCTGAGCTGCTGTCACCCCTGCAGTCCTTGTCTAGACACAGCAGAGTAAGTGTGAATTCCAGTCTGCCTTGCTGGGCTACAGCCACCCTGACAGCTGAGCTACGATCCAAGCCACTTCATCGCCACTGATTAGACAACAAAAACAAAAAGAAAACAACTTGAGACATGGATATCTGAATCACTCTGGCAGCCTGACAGATAAAACTTAACAAAACAGAAAAAGAGCAAGAAAATGAAAGCGTAAAAGTACTTGTGAGCTGAGCAGGTTTTAATTCACAAGCTATTGTTGGTGGAAATGCCATTTTTGCAAGTATTTTTCTAACAATCTCCATGGCAATCTAACAATCAGGATCAGAAGCCCTCTGGTCAGAGGTACTGCAGCTCTTGAGCTGGTGCCCCCTTCAGAGTGGCTGCACCCTCCTTCCCATTGAGAGCCACATCTGGATGCTATCAGGAGGAACTGGCATGCCTGCTCACAACAAATACCAAGCAGTTAGTAAATTGACTCCAGCAGTCAATGCTGGCCACCTTCCCACTCCCTGTTTATTCAACGTGCCACTAACCTGTTGAGTCCGAGGTTTGTAAGGAGAGCTGCTCTCTAGGTCAGCCAGGATGCTGGTCAGAGAGTCGATTTCTGCATCTAAACTGGATCTTCTCTCCTCAAGCGTCTTGCCACCAGGATTCACCTTAAAGAAGGAAAAAAGGGTTCTAGTTATTCAAGTCATTTGGCCTGGCACATGGTTTCTTACTGTCCTCATGGAGCTGCCACCATGGCCTGGCAATAACTCTTGGGTTGCAAGGACAACCATGCTGAAATGCTATAGCTCCCTCCCAGAACCAGCAGCAAGCCTCCATCTCGAAAGGATTTAAGCTGCCCTGGGGCTTTTCTTCATGCATTACCCACAATGGTCCCATTGTCTGAAGCTGACTTGGAGGATTACACAACCCAGTGTGCAATATGCTGCCAAGGTGAGGAGCAGGACAAGCCCCAGTCCTGCAGATGGAGAAGATGTGTTTTAGCAGGACACCTGGGCTAGGCAGCCAGAGCTGAGGGAACGCTTGGAGCACCTTGGTTCTGAGTTCATCTCTTATGCCCCATCCCCATCCCAGAAGCAGCACAAACAGACCAGAGCTGCAAACCACAGTGGCCAGCAACCAGCCACCTAAATCACAGGATCATAGAATGGTTTGGATTGGAAGGGACCTTCAAAAGTTGACTAGTCAAGCATCTCTGTGATGGGCAAGGACATCTTCAACTAAATCAGGTTATTGAGAGCACCATCCAACCTGACCTTGAATGTTTCCAAGGATGGGGCATCTACCACCTCTCTGGGCAACCTAAACCCTCATTGTAAAAAATCCTTCCTTATATCTAGTCTGAATGTACCCTCTTCTAATTTAAAACCACTACCCCTCGTCCTGTTGCTATTAAAAAGTTTGTCCCAACCTTTCTTATAAGCCCCTTTTAACCTTTTATTTTAAATCAATCCATGGTAGCTGTACGTGTCTGATTAAACACTTCTTCACAATTTCCATCTAAAAATGAGCTCCTCCAAGACGTGAGAAAGTTCAATTTATTTCTAGTGGACTCAAGGTGAAGGGCATGATTTGAAAAATGTGGTCTCAAAGTAACACAGGTAAGGTTCACACGAAGATGAATATTTCACAGGAAAGTCCACAATCAGAGCACACATCAGTCTTCAGTCAAGACCTTTTGTGATTCAATGAACTTTTCAAATGACCCCAGCTCCACTTGTACCCATCCCAGGTAGAGACATTCACTTGGAAGGAAAGAGATGTGACTTTTCACCACTACCACACACCTCTAAAAGTAAAACCAGCATCTTGGCACCACAGGAGAGCATGTGATCCCCAAGGTACTGTTCAAGGGCTGCACTGCAATCCGGGATGGAATAAGCATTGTAGTGGAGGACTCATTCACGTGCTTTGTTTTTTGAAAAATCAACCTAGTCAAAAACCTCTGGGAAAGGTCTGTGCATCCCAATCAAACAGCTGTACCTCCTGGCACTACACAAAGGCAGCTACAAACTTGGAAACTTCTTCCTCCTTACATTTTCAGTGCTTTGGAAATCAGGCTGTGACAGGAATGAGAAGTTCAAGAAAACCAGCTAAGGATCCTCAGTAGGTGTGGTCAAAGTGCCATGAGCTTTACCAACTTAGCCACAATCAGGGCATGTGCAGAAACCAAGTTCTTGAGTCAAGTGAAACACTACACTTTAAAAATCTTTTCTCAGCCTGAGACACAGTCAATATTTTTCTTTTGTCCTTCTACGTCTGACTTATCTGCAAATTCCCCAGACTGAGTATCCCCACATACATGCAACTACAGAGCTCAGTGCAGAAAAGCTAACTCTCAGCTTGACTACTGAAATAATAAGAATAGTAAAGAGCTACCTAACAACTCAGTTTCAACTGCAAAACTGGTTCAGACCATACCAGCACCTCCCCATAGACAATCCACCTCTGTTTGCTTTCACTCTCACAGAGTTACTTCAATTTTCCAAGCCAAAAATTTGCCTTTCCCTTTAGCACTCTGTCTGCTCCAGATAGTTTTTATTTAAATTTCATTTCAGGAGCACTCGATCATTACCTGTTATACAGAACTCCCCAGTCATCAATCTGACACACAAATGGCAAGCTGGTCAGAGAGAGACAGACTATGCAAAGCAGGCAGGCTCTGATCTGCCAAGTTTATACACGCTAAGGCATTCATTAGTTCCTAATGATTATTAAATCTTATTGGATTACAATAAATTTGGCTTGACTAACAAGAAAATGGAAGCTCCAAAGTGCTTTATGCAAGAACACGTCATTTAAAAGGCTGAGAGTCAGGTTAGAGACTACGTACTAACTCAATTCTTCTTGCCTATTTTTATTATAGAGCCAGTCAAAGTTTCCATCCAAACCATTGTTCAAAAAATAAATAGTTTTTACAGGAATTACCCCCAGGTCGTTACTCCTGGCTAGCTGTAGGCACCTGGATTTTTAGATCTGCAGACATCCAATTTCCTTTCACTATTACTGCACTTCATGGCTCTTGTTTGGTTTTTCTGCATCTTCCAGCTCTTGGCCTACAGCAACTACAGAGCAGTCACAGGCTTCCCAGACATGAAAACTGTGATTGCTCCATTGCAGAGAATTTTTAAGCTAACCAGCCAAAAGTCATTCAGGAAAGGGGGGTGGGGAGTGGGGTGGGTGCAGAGATGTAAAGGGCACCCAAGGCCCCAACATTTGAAGTCATAAATCAAGTCAATGGCAGATCCAGGAATAAAACTAGGGCCCACACACAGCCTATTTGGTACCCTGACCCTGGAGAGAAGGGACAGTGGCAGATGAGAAGATCAGCAAATTTCATTTCTGCTTCTTAGCATTTCTGGGCCATATTATTCCCAGGGTCTCATTCCCCAGAACACTTATGCAATAGCTGACTAGCAAATGCTGCAGAATGAGTTAGTTGTAAGGTTGTAAAAGTTAAATGTCCTTAGGAAACCTAACAAAATAAAATAAAATAAAATAGCATGGAAACATCTCTATTGATTCTAGGCTCTGTAAAAGATTTATTTATTCAATTAAAACATAATCAACATAGATTAAGAGCCCAAGTCTACAGCTGTTGGAGCACAATGCAGTGTAACAGTGCCAACGAATAACGCTACTGATGTGTGTAGGGCCCACTGAGACAGAACAAGACTTCAAGTACGTTTAAGAAATGGTAATCCTCACAAAGACAGGTTTCTGCTTGTCCTCTCTTACCCATCTCCACAAATTTTTCTCTCCGCAGCTCTACAGATTCAACCAGGGGATCTGTTGAGTGTGGAAACAGAAGACTTTGCAACACTAACTTTAGCAAGAGAGGGTTAAGTTATTTCTCTTCTCATGCTCTTTGTAATGATTTTGCTATAAAACTTTTATGATATTGCTGTAGAACAAAACCCAAGCACCAGATCCCAAGGCACAACAGGCTTGCATTGACACAGCTTTGCTCTGAGAAACCCAGACTGGCTAAGCCCATGACCACGCAGATACAAACACTGGAACCAGAAAAAACTGATAATTCTATTTCTGTCTGGATTTATGATGTTGTTGCAGACATGTCACTTGTGTGCCCTCCCATTCTTTCAGCCAGCAGAATATGGAAAAGTGGATTTAAAAAGAAAAAGGATGCTATCTTTGGCCTGGCCAGCGTGAGTTCAACAAAAAGCAAACATAAGCCAACCCAGTCCAACAAATTACTCATGCTAGAGACTATCCATTCACGTGAACATCTACAACGCCTACACTCCAATCCCCTAGCTCAGTCCCTGCAGTGAGGCAAAAGAGAGAAAAAACAGCAGAGAGCTTCACTGCTTGGCCTGTTTTTCCATCCCTGAATTTCTGGTGTTCAGCTCAAAGCAGCTGTGACAGTAATCCACTCCTGAGCCCCATCAGCTCACTCTGTCCCAATGAAAACCAGCTTTAATTTTGCTAATCCTACCAACCAGCACCAGTCAGTGCCACAGGTCCTTCTGAACTACCCCAAGGGATATACATTAGAGAACAGACAGCACAGAGGGTGACAGAGGGCCTCACTGTGTTAAAAAGGCTATAAGACTATTCGCCAAGCTAGAAGACATGTAAACCACAACTGCTTCTCTACATGGCATCTTTCCCTGCAACCTAGGTCAGCTACTCCGACCACATTTTTGCAGGTTACAGCAGAGAAACAAGAATGATTCTTGTTTGTCCAAGCCGGTTTCTTGCAATGAAGAAGAGAAGAATCTGGCTCCCAGATGTTCTTCCTAGCTTCTGCTCCAAATTCCTTTCCCTACCCAGGCCCAGCTGTTTCCCTTTTATTCTGTTTTCCCTTCTCTCCATGCCCTGTTTGCTGCCACTCAGTGCTGCAGCTTGGGACAGTCGTTAGCCCCTGGGATGTGAGATGCATTGTGGTCTGGGCTGCCAGGTTGGCTTCTGTGCCTCTACAGGAAATCATCTTGCTGCCCAGTGGTGTTCCAGGGAAAGACAGAAGATGGCTTTGCAGTAGCAACCTGCTGACTTACATGGCCAGTGGGTTAGAATTGACTCCAGAGTCTCAAGTTACATTCTCTTCCAAAGCAAGGCAAACTCCCAAACACTTCAGTGCTCACCACAGTGTAATTTTCCAGCATCAACATCCACTTTCTTCCTATCCACCTTTGCCTTGTTTGAGTCTTCTCTGAAGTGAGTGAGCTGAGTGCATGTCACGAACGTTGTGGCCAGCTCATCTGTGGCCTGAGCTGTGCCCCAGGAACACGAGTGTTGTTATTGGGAAATGCAGTGCCATTTATGTACAGACATATCCAAGACAGCAGAGCCACAGCTGGACACACAGCCTTCTTCCTCATAGCATCAGCTCACTCTGTATGTCATGCTATCACAAGTCACTGATAACCTTATAACTCACAACTGGCAGAATGGATGTGAACACCATAGATATTAAGAAGGGTCACTGCTAATGACTCAAAACAAATTGGCTGGAGGGGCCCAGTGGCCTCTCCTACTGGTACAGTGGTTTTATTGGGAGCCTGAGGTGCTCAGGAAGGTCTCTTTGGGCTTCAACAGGTCAATACTGTTTGCCTTTACACATACATGAATGGGGAAAAGCAGGGAGCAGAAAAGTCCTTTACAGCACAGGTAGTCAGCAACAAGAGGTGGAAGAAAGGGAGAAATTCAAGCAGTTGAGGGGTTGTGAGCAGGTAGATAGTAAATAAGGACTTTTGCCTGCAAGATTTTATTGTCTTTTTTTCCAATAAATGTGACTGACCCACAGATGAGGTGGCAGAGCTGATAAATTGAGCAATCACTGCCTGCTTCCTCCTGGCTGCACCCCCAGCACCTGCCTGCCACACTCTGTAGGCTGTTGAAATCCTCAGGCGGGCACTGAGGTGGCAGGAAGAGCAAATGAAAGAGCTCTCCAAACAAGGAGTTAGCATGACTTTTCTATGCCATGACCTCAGGCACTGGGCTGAGACAGAGCAAGAAGGATGGGGCTCTTATTTCCTATTTTAGCTGGGGCAGGCAGCAGAGAGGAGGGAAAGATGTTTGATTTAGATGGCATCCACTACACATACAAGATTTGTTAACAAGGGAGAAAAAAGAAGTGATTCCCTCTTGATACACTTCAGGATACACTCTTTTTATTTCTGTTTTTGCACTTTATCCAACAGTACCACTGCAAGAAGCAAGATCCTCTGCAGACACAAACCCCTGCTATCCCACCTCTCTCTCTGTAGAATTTCCCAGTCTTCTTTCCAAGGCCACAAAAGCCATCTAAAGTGCAAAAAGACAATGCAGTGGCAAAAAGATGCATCCTCAAGGGCATCTATCATCTATCACCCTAAAGATGAGCTGTTGTGTGTCTATTCTCCCCTGAAGACATGTGTGAACATTTAATTTCAGATTCCCCAGTGTAAAATAACACAGACCCAAGAGGCAGCTCCACCAACCATGCACATGGAGACAAGAGCTGACTGCAGCATTCAAGACGAGGGGGGGTCTAAGATGCTTGATTGGTGCCAAATCTCCATTCCAGGAACAATGGAGGGGCCAGAAAACTAGTAATGCCCTTTAAAAACAGAAAGATTGAGTCCTTTGAAACAAACCTGAAACGATGGAAAATTTCAGCAGACGTAACTGCAGTGATTTCACCAGACATCATTGTATCAAGGATCTAATAGAAAAGAACTTCCCTGCTGTCCCATCAGGCTGAAGTCAGGCCTGAAATATCCTTTTTAGTCTTTTGATGACATCAAGGATAAAAGCTAAAGGGAAGTTAAGTTTTGATTTTTTTTTTTTTTTTTTTTTTTTTTTTTTCAGGCATGCCATAGTTTTACCTGGTTTGTGTTGCTGGATATTAGCTGAACCAAAGGAAAACACTTCAAATGTTTGAAGTGGGCTGTTCAAAGGTGCTGTTTGGTGCCTCTTGGAAGCTGCTGTCATTTAACTGAGCAACATTTCTACAACTTCAGTCACTTTTGAAGATCTGCCTGTAAGGAGGCAGGTGAGCCTACCTGGAATGGGATTTAAATGCGATTTAGAAACATTCACTGAACCTCAGCCTACCTTACTGCCTCAAAAATGGCCAATTAATGTGCCAAATGCCTGCCCTTGACAAAGTTCACACCACCAGCTGTGCAGCAGCAAGCAGCAAGAGACACAGGAGGGTAAAGGCAGCTGAACTCAGGAGGTCCAGGCTCAGCTTAGTCCCAGACCTACAGCATGCAATGTCTCCACCAGTGCAAAAGGCAGATAGCACTTGGTAGCCTAGAATTAATTGCTCTTACTTCTGAAGCAACAAGGTGTTGTGAAGAACTGCATAGGCCCACATTTGGAGTAACTGAACAAGTAGCTTAAGACAACTTATTTGCTAAGCATTGCTAGCATTTCTTGGGAAACCTTAACCAATTTATAAACTCTGTGTGGTATAGGAGTCTTACAAATAGGACAAATAAAAAAAATAAAACATGGACAAATATTTATTAAAAAAACCTAACCTGAAAAAAAATGAGAAAGCAGGTAACAGAATGAAAGTGGAGGTTTCAAGACAAAGAAAAGGGGGGAGGTGATTCATAACACAACATGCTGCTAAGCTTCAGAGCTACTTCTGCTGCAAAATGTTGTGGTTGCTATGAGTTCCCCTATTCCCTGCTATTCAAAAGCAGCTGGAGAAACACACAGAAGAAAACTCCAACAAGATACCTAATAGACAGAAAATGTTCTTTGCCTCCCCTAACTACTGATTGCTGTTGATCTGAATTGTCTCCTTATACATATATATATATATATATATATACACACGAAGCTTCCACTTGTTCTTCTATCTGCGAGCTGACCTCAGCCAGGTATCACTTCTGCTGGTGGATACATGTCAGTTTCTGCAGGTTACTAACTGACCATTACCTTAGTGCCAGGGCTTGGACCAACACCAGAAAACCCACTTTTTCCCTCCTTGTAGCCAAGATGAAGGAAATCACAGCCCCAGTCTCCTGGGACACTTATATTAAAGGTTTTGCTACAGTTATGAATCCATATGACAATAAAGAATTATATTTCCCTATAGATCAGTGTGATGGACATTGTTCACATACAGTACTTAGGAAACATCCTTAACCCAGGGAGCTTATTTTCAACTGCATACCTGGGAAGACAGGTGCTGCAATTCAGAGACACAACCAAGATCTGGCCACCAGATAAAGACATGAATCGGCTGGGCCAACTCAGATCTTTAATGGACATTTCATTCTCAGTATATGCTGCTGCAGCTCTTATAAAATGTGTCAGAAGACAATTAATGGCTACCCAAGCTATCCAAACTCCAGCTGCAGTTCCACTGCAGGAGGGCCCTGATTTTTCATGATCAGAGAGCTGGACCCAAGGTGCTGCCATGCTGAGAGCTCATATGCAAGAGGTCTTTCTTCCATCACCATTTAAAAAGCTACTTCCTTCTGTGAGAGAGGCCCTGGTCATAAAACCAGCACCTTGGCTCTGCTCAGGGTGCCACCAGCGCAGACAGGCAGTGGTCATGGCAGGGCAGAGCCCAGGACCACACTCCCCTCCAAACATCCCCTAAACTGGAGAGTGTTTTTTGCCACGAACACCCAGTTTGTCCAGACTTCTCAAGACCCCTGAAAAGGATTTGGCCCTGAACATTTATGAGTGAGCATAAACAAAAAAGGATGAGATTCTGTCAGAACTTTATCCACCAGGATCCATGGCCTGGGGTGTTCTCTGCCAAAGCACTGGGTGCAAGGACAGCAGCTGATGACACCAGCAGCTGTGATAGGACATGGACAACAGCACATAAGATATGCAACACTCCTTGTCCCATTGCCACCCTTGAAGACTACAAAGGCAAATTATGCAACAGGAGAAAAGAGAATGCAGCAAAGAGGTCAAAGCCTCAACAAGACCTCATTTGCAGTCCAGGTGTGAGCTTGTAGATGCCTCAAAAATAGAGATACCAACACAGAGGTCTTGTGCTGTCTGTTCCTCCAGCTCCCATCAGCTTTGGCCCAGGATGGCATTATCCATCCCCCTGCTCCGTGCATCAGACTGACACCTTTACCTCAGGCATTCAAACCTGCACTCAGCTTTTTCAGCTTTTTGACCACAGCAGTTTGCTCATGGGGGGAAGTTCTGAAAATTTCAAGGGTTGCTAAAAGGAGTTTTCAAACATGTAGTTCTAAGATAAAAAAAACAAAACGGCTACAAATGACATTCAGTCAACCAGACGATCTTCTTAGTGTGGAGCCAGCTAGTACATTGGGAAGAAGAACCATGATCCTCAGTCACGTGAAGCAACAGATGGATTTCATAAGGAATAGTCGGGGCATGAAGAGAGAGGAGGAGTCCCACCTGCCAACATCTGCCAGAGCAGCAGACCTGACAGTCCTGATAGTTTGCTTTACATGTCTGATCAAAAGCACTGGGAGTTTTGTCTGTGTTAAGTGCTACCAGATGCAAAATCAGCAGCAAGATGAGAAGTGTATTAATAAACTAAGAAGGAACATGAAGTTATTTCAAAACTGAATGGGGAAGATGGGGAGTGAGGAAGGAGAATAAAACCAGTTTATTTTTCTGTTAAGGCAATTTAATATTCTCTGGATGGAGTTACAATCACTCGTCCTTGGGAATTAAATTGAATTAGTGAAACATTCCTGTTCATCAGCAGAATATACAATATAAGGTGGAATATATCCATTTTTTCTTTACACTCTCTGAGGGACAGCGCTACCTCTCTGTCAACAGAGCAAGAACAGTCATGAAGTCCTTTTGACCCAGCCTGACTTTCACTGACTTTAAGTGACTTTAAAGCAGCAGGGAATATATCCTTTTTCTTTTAATCAATGCAATCACATTAAGACTCATTATTGATAATTATGGTGACTGTTAAAAGTTTCCCCTTTTTTGCCCACTCCCCCACCAACTTAAAATCTGCTCCAATATCGTCACAAATTAATGTTTAATTAGCCATCAAGTGGAGCTGATGTTTCCCACAGAGTATTGCTGCTTGCAGAAAAACTGGGAACTAAGGGGAGATATGTCATTATCTCTCTCCAAGGGGAACCATAACCAAAGAGTAACCAATTACCTCAATACATTTGCAAAGTTTAATCAATGTAGAAACCAAATAGCTCATAAAGTATCTGCTCCAATAAAGGAAGACCTTCCCACTGACTCATACAACATGAACATTACATGGTGATATCCAAGAGCAGACTCCCTTCACCTCCACATCCTGGCCAAGTTGCGATCTTCCTCTTTCTTTTTCTGGTGTAAGAAAAGAGGGAAGAGGAGGATGCCTCCAATGGCACAGGACGTGCCTGACAAGCCATGAATTACACACGCCAACACACAAGGTAATCTGTCACATCCAGTCAACTGGATCAGGATTTATATTCCATGGGGGAAAACACCAGCTCCTGCCCAGTGCTGCATCATCTTGGAGAAAGGAAAGCATAGAGCTGAAGGTGATTTTAGTCCTTTCAACAATTCTGGTGAGCCTGGTGCTGAAATGCCATGTCCAGTTTGGAAGACAGTGTTTTAAAAACTTGAGAGATATCCCAGAGAAGCAGAGAGATGTCAAAGAGAAATGTAGAGACCTCACTTGGTTCCACTTACGAAAGAGACTGAGTAGCTTGATAGCAGTACCTAAACAGCTTCAAAGGACAAAGATGCCCAGCACCATCAGACTGTCCAATCTAGCAAAATAGAAAAAAGAAAACCCAAAAACAACCACCAAAAAAAAAAAAAAAAACAACCCCAAACAACCCAAAAAAACAAACAGCAGGGAAGACAGGGAAATTCTATTTATAAACAACAGACGTATTAACTTGCAATACTGCAGGTAATTAAATACTAGAACAAACTTCCAAAATTTCTCCATCTCTTGATGCCCACAGGTCAAAGCTGGGTGCCTTTAGTCTCCCTAAAGTCACCCTTTAGTCTGGGTGACTGGGTGAAGCTTTATAATACATGATATACAGAAGGGCACAGCTGAGAATTTAATGGCTCTTCCTGGCCCCCACATCAACAGAGGTGAGAAAGCAACAGCACTGCCACATTCATAAAGATCTATTGGAATCACTTTGTGTTTGTACCACTTTAACTGGAAATTAAATTTACATGAACAAACTCTATCCCACACAAGAGTGTATATTGTGACAGTTAAATGAAGAGCTTTTAAAAGGGATACGTCTCAGGCAATTTTAATCAAAAAAGATAGGGTTTTTTTAAAGCTAACAATTTCAGAAAATTAAGGTTGACTAAAACTGTTTTTAAAAACTCCTTTTGGAATTTAATCACATGCTGGAAACTCATATGCAGCTGCTTGTGTCACCTGCAAGAAGGCTGTATAAAACATAAGCATATGCTTAATTTTACACGTGTGCTTAAGTTCTATTAACTTTAATGAAGTTTAAGCCCAGTCAAGCTTCTCTGAATCTGAGAAAGTATTCCTGACCCCATCCATGGGCTATGAAGCTATTAGGAAGTAACAACCAAAAAAAAAAAAAAGAAAAGGAAAATTTAAAATTGGCCAGTTTTCACAGCCTGAATAAGCTCCAAGTGCAGAAGTTAAACATATAACATACTTCTGAATTTGTTTGCTTGTTTTGCTGTAATATGAATGGGCACGTGCCAAAAATGTTTGCAAGGATTCAAGAATCTCCCAGTGAGCCTGGTAAAATGTCAGCAAAATGAATGTATAAAACTACAGGAAAGTCAATGGCTTGGGTTTGGCTTCTGCAGAAATGAGTCATGTTAAAAATCTAGTATATGTCTCTTAGAACTGGGAAGATGAAAACCTGGACTCTGCCTCAGTCAGCACAGTTTTGGGGTGGTTGATGGCTGTAATCCACGGGGCAGGCAAGCCTCAGCTGGGCAGACCCTGCAGCTCTGCTTCACGGAGGAAGGTCTTCAAGAAGTCTGCAATTTCATTTTTCAAACCATTAGGTCCTATTTTACCTTCCCTTCAAAGCTTCCAGATGTGTGGCTGGTATTTGATTTGGCTGGATGACCATAAAGTTTCTTTCTTTTTTGACAACAACCTCCTTGTTTGGACACCTTACCTTCTACACATTTCCGAAGTGGGAACATCAGATGAAGAAAAAGGATCTGAACTCCACAGAAAGCTGAACAACAGATAATCTGAGCTGCCCAGAGACAGTGGAAAAACCTTGCAGAGATAATTTCCAGTAGGCAGATCCCTCCCAGATGATCTCCAAGGTTTATTTTGGTAGTGTCCATATGCAGATAAATCCGTGTAATTTGTTGTTTTTCAGTAAGAATTCATCCATCAGAAAATGTGATGTCCCCAGTACACATCAGGCCTCAGGAAAAATGTTTCAGCTGTATTTCTGCTTGGGGCCAATAAAGCAACAGAAGCCAACCAGGTCTTACTTCTGCACAAAAAGCATACTCCTTGCCTAGAAGTCTTTAAGAGGCCCACCTGAGCTTAGCACTGACTGAATGCTGCTCCCTGCCACCAGCCCTGGCAACACCGCTGGGAATGCTGACACCCAGATGTCTGCACAGACCTCAGCAGGGGCATCTCTTGGAAACATACAGGGGTACTGCATGGCAGATCTAGGGAAACCTGCCAGAGGGAGAGGAAGAGGGTAATGAGGCCAGAGTAGAGCAACAGCTGGGGAGGAAGGCTAGACCAGGGACATGAGAAGACACAAGGCTATTTCCATGGCAAAAGAGAGAGGCAGAAATAAGGAGAGGGAGAGGGAAAGAGCTGTGGCTTGGGACTGCTGAATGAGAGGAGTTTGTACAGCACTTGCTGGCTTAAGCAGCACTTGAAGTTGCTACAGCTTTCCCAAACAATTCAATTTTACCTCTCACAGCACCAAACCTAAAACCCTAATAACATTGTATGATGTTTTCCGGATTCTTTTCCTTACCTGTTCTTTGTGCACCAAGCTCAATAATCCAATTTCATCAGCAAAATAAAACCAAACAAAACAATTGTAGGGAATGGCTCTGCAAAGACTGAGTTTAGAGGCAGAAGACACTAAAAATCACATCTGCCTTTCTGTCCAAGAACAAATTCCTCTGGCTACGACAATATTTCTCATTGTTATTTCCACCACCGTTCAGCTTGCTCAGTCACCGTGCCACATGCTATTTGAAGACAACAGAACTACCCATCATGGCAGCTGAGAATATTTTTCCATTTTCAACAATGGAATTAAGAAAGGAGAGGCAGGAACCTGCATCTGAGCCACTTCCATTCTTGGACATGAGATGCTCTCACTTTAAAAAAAGGATGAAGTTTTCCTTACTCCTTAAACTAATCGATTTTTAAATGAACATGACATTGGTTTAAAATGGGAGGGAAAAGCAGGGGGAGAAATTCAGACACTTCAGATATCATTAACTTTTCCACCATTACCCAAGTTGGTTGGGTCTGTTTTTTGTTTAAAAAATTTAAAGTAATGCTAGTGAAAGCAGACTGTGCACTTTGGCAGATGAGACAGGGTTTATGCTTGAGACCACATTTCTGACTTTCCAGGTCTCTTTTCCAGTTGAAATAACAGTCTTGAAGACCCTGATAACCAGCAGAAAAAACAGTGTTAGAGCAGGATTTTCCCATGCTTTCTCCTCTCTTCTGAGCAGGAGACATGTTGCTCTGTGAGGGAATTCATTCAACCCCAGACTAATCTGAACCTTCCAGCAAAACAGTTAATTTCTTTAGTAAAATGGAATTTAGACAGACAACTGGATTTTCCCATCATATATCTGTATTTCCTTTCATCTTGTTTTACCAAAGCTCATTTCTTTTAAAACATCAAAACGAAGGTGGGAATCTGACTCTGTCTGCTCTGTCACATTCCAGCTCACCATTACGCTCAAACTGCATGGAAAGACTTTGACTTTGTAAACCACATCTTCCAATTCCAGCCAGCATCATAGAAAAGGTGTAATAATTTGTCTGCTGCAGCTTTTAGGATCCCTTGTTACTGACAGCCTGTTTGTCTTAGTCTCACCACTGCATTTCAGTTCCCTAATGCAACACAGACTACCAAGGATTTGACACAGGAGCAACTCATCTTGCATCAGAACTTTCCCAGGACTGGCTAATCTAAGAGAATATTTGAAGAGCACTCAGAAACGAGAAGAATTTAAATTTCTTAAATACTGATCATGTTCTCACATTCTCTTCCATCGCTCAGTTTACCTGCTTTGATGGGAGAATTCTCATACATTATCTTTTTATTTTCCCTGTGCTTAAAGTATTCTACCTTGGATTCAATAATGGTTTTCCTTCCTTTTTGTCTGTCATAGGCCATTAATAGCTCTGACATGATAAAATTATCTGCTTTTTCTGTGTGTTCTCCATGCCTTACCTATTGCTTTCCACATTCATGTCTCCACTATGCACTGGTGGATAATCCAGGTTACCGATTAACCTTTCTCCAGGTACCAGCACGGAACCCAACTCCAGCACCAGCAGCATCTCCGTGTCCCACAGAGAAATACTCAAATGAGCCAGGAGGTACCCACCAGGGCTTGTAACCTCAGGCACAGAGCTCGGGGACCACAACTATGTTGTTTGGACCCAAGCTGGCACATGTGCATAACACTGCCCTGTGTCTTAACTTGAGGTGGTATTAGCTTATCTCTGAACTTCACAATCAGCCAACATCTCTGACCTTTATCTTTCCTATCACAACTTTTTAGACGGTCCCATACCCTCATGTGTATATGAATCATATGAGGATGTTGCTTTCTTCCTCTCCCTCACCTCATCACTGTCTGTATGGCAGATTATCAAAAGCCACTCTGCTCCATCTCTGAAAGTGTCTCCCAGTCTCAGTCACAACCCTCCTCCCAGTGAAGGCACAAGTGTGCACCCCCACAGGTCCTGGCACATCCCGAGTGCTGTGTTACTATACTAAACAATAACATAACAAATACATTAAATAACACAGTCATAAGCATGATGAAAATAATGAGCACAATTAACTGTTTGGATCCTTGCTTCCATTGTAGTCCTTGCCGAGAGGTTTAGCTAATAAAGGCTGCACTGCATCATAACATTGCCAAGATATTAATAGCCAGGCAGAGAGATGAATGGCAGGCTTACACTCTACAATTAAAACTTTTCCAGTTTACCCTTTCAGGAAAATTTGTGGTTTATAATAACCATCTTTGTCTATTCTGAAGAGAGTAAGGATTGGAAAGTTACACAGATGAGAACAGAGGTTCATTAAAGATTTAAAATAGAATGTGGTTTGGCATTGTAAAACAAATATGCGTATAAGATGGGTTGCATCAAGAGTTGCCTGAAAGAGAAGCTCAGTGTTCCTTTTCTCTTGTGATCCTGGACCTACTGGTCATGCTATCCACAGAAAGGGATAAAAAAACAGCAGGGGTAAAATGTGTGAGCCTGTTCCCCAGTAATGTGGAGGTCTGCTCCATATCTCCATTCATTATGCATTTCTCATACACACATATTGTGCATGTATATATACATATTAGAAAAAAATATGCATTTTACAGATATTCATTGACATTTTTTATTACTGATTTTTCTTAACCTGAGAGCCTAAAAACCCCTACTGCAGAACAAAAACATAGAGAGCTGTAGAGACACAGTCAGCATTTAAACACACAAAGACCATAGATGTTATTTGCTCAAGTCTAACTCAGAGCACAGAACATTCCTGTTTCTCAAACACACAAGGAGGGCAGAACGAAGGGAGACAGATCAAAAGCATTCCTGCAAAGCCAAGGTTTGAGTAACACGGTTAACATTACCAGGTAATTTATTTATACTGTTGGGCACAGCTTCAATTTAGATAAAAGGCAGTTACTTATCACATGGATTTTAATAAATCAGGTTAGAAGTCCTAGAAATTCACAAAAGCTGTATCTCAAATGGCAGGAGATACACATAGACTATGACTTTATTTACAGAGTCACTGGAAGCTCTTCCTGCCAGCCCGAAGCCAGGCAGCCCCGCCGGCAGCAAAAGCTGCGCTGCGTTACCCATGTTCCTCTCCAGAAAGCACCTATGCCCAGGCCAATAATCCCGATGATTAACAAAATCTAGCACTAGAGGGAGGCTGAACACATGTTCTGCTCTCTTTGGCCTTTTTCGGTTTCTTCAAACATCAAAAGGCAGGCGCTTTAATGCAAGCCCAGCACCCAGGCAGAGCCCAGCCTCCACGCCGCTGAGCAGGAGTTGTGCTATTTAAGGCAGTCCCCCCCTGTAGGCAAACCCCACTGTCTTCCCTCCCCAACTATTCGTGAATATGTGCACCCAAAATGTAAAAAAAACCAAACAACAAAACAAACAAAAAACAAAACAATACAAAAACACCACCCCAACACACACACAAAAAAAACCCCAAACCCTCCCTCCCCCAAAAATTCCTCCATTCTGGCTGTTTCCTTAGCCAGTGAGTCACAGCCCATGGAGAGGCACCACCACCACTGCTCCTGGGAGGGAGTCAGACAGTAAAATTCCTGCAACCTCCTCCGTAAGAAGGACGAGGCTCTCACTACTCGCATCTATCAGCACGTTCCCACCTTCACCCAGGCGAGAATGCCAGGGAGGAGCCAGACGGGTCTCCTCTGAACAGTGAACAGCCTCGCAGGGGAAGGCTCGTACGCCTTCAGACTACATTTTAGCATTTCTCCTCACAGAATTCCTTGGCAACAGGAATTTAAGTTCTGTGTATTGAATCAGGATGATACAACCTGATCCCTGAGTCTAAACGTGAGCGCAGCTCCTGCCACATGCAGTACAGCAGTTCCTCCATGCAAAGGTGGTTATAACAAGAATTGCTGCCTTAAATATTTCATCACAGAATCACAGACTAGTTTGGGTTGGAAGGGACCTTAAAGATCATCCAGTTCCAACCCTCCTGTCACAGGCATGGACACCATCCACCAGACCAGGTCACTCAAAGCCCCATCCAACCTGGCCTTGAACACTTCCAGGCATGGGGCAGCCACAACTTCCCTAAACAATCTGTTCCAGTGTCTCACCATCCTCACAGTAAATAATGTCTTCTTAATATCTAAATTAAATCTACGCCTCATGCAATTGTTCAAAGTCTGATTGTTTCTTCACTCTATCCTAAACTACTTTTGCACATCCTTTTCTGGTACATTCAAATTGATTCTGCTTTCAGACACTGATGGTATTTACTCATTAATTCACAGTTTTACAGTAATGAGGTGGTGTGATGTGGAAGACAGAATTGCTCTAAGACACAAAAGATCTGGGTCCTATTTTTAGCCTGTTGCTGGCCAGCCTGGTTGACCTAGGCAAAGCACTTTCCCTGCCTCAGCTTCCTTATTGAGGACAGACTGTTTTTTTGTTTGTTTGTTTGGGTTTTTTGTTTTGTTTTTTGTAAAGTGTTTTGTGCTCTGTCAATAAAAAGCACTGATAAGAGCCAAGGGTTGTTGGGAAAGACGTGATCTCCTGACTGAATATAATCCTCTCCTTTCTATGTTGTGACAGTATCTATAGGGTCCCAAAAGAAAATCAGACCCACACTGCAGCCCCTGTGGGTAACTAGTGGAGACTGGGAAAATCCATGTTTTTCCAAGGTGGCCCTTGGCAGGTCCACAGCTGAGGATTGCTTCTGCTCTGAGCACCCAGGTCCTGCTGCAATGAGAAACAAAGGGTGCTGAACTTCTCCTTTAAGGAGAACTGGTCATTTCAAAGCTAGTGGAGATGTGAAGCCAGCACAGAAGTTTATCAAGCTGCAGCCACAGCACATACAGCTCCAGAGCCACTCTTCCCAGGAAAAGGAGGTGGGGTAGTGACTGGATCATCACACAGTCCTCATCCCTCAGCAGCCCTTCCTGGCAAGGAAGGAAGAAATTGCCAGCACCATGAGCGAGGGTCCCTCTCTTTGAGCAAATAGGGTGCTCAAGAGGTTGCTTAGGAGTAGCTTTTCACATGTCCTCTCCCTGGCCTGGGCAGAATGCCTGTTTTGAAACTAGAAGGCAAAAAAGAAAAAAAAAAAGAAAAAAAAAAAAAAAAAAAAAAAAAAAAAAAAATTCCCCCTTCCCAAACAGTGACTTCATTTTTCTTCCCATCCAGGATTATTTTTTTTTTTTAATTTCTCTTTTAAACTGAGCCCAAGCCAACGTGGCAAAAGGCTCTTTGCTCATGTCCTTATTTGTCAAACACACCATGGCCGCACCCTCACCACCATTCTGGGAACAAGCAGCTGAAGGGGAACTTCCCAACACAGCTCTCCTCCAGCCCAGGCATGCTCTTTTAAAAAAAAGAAACATTCCCTTTCCTTTCATTTTTTAAGCATGGCAATTAGTAAGAAAGGAGTTTAAATTTCCTTCTCTTTTCTTCCCCAGCCCTACCATGAAATCAAACATGACTGATCTAGATGGGAAAACGGAAATTACAAGAAAATGCCAGATCTATTGCAAAGGTATTTCATGGCCCAGTCCCTCTCTGATTTCCATCAGAGCATAAGCACCTCAAGGGAAGTCAGATACTAAAGTACCTTTTTGGATCTGATCCTAAGTGGCCAGTTCCACTGTCCAAATAGAGATCCAGAGATAAACTGGGCATTATTATTTTAACTGCTACTTTTAAGCTACAACTTAAACTGTAATAATCTGTGCAGCTTTTAGCCGTCTGCTAACAGTAATGCATGAAATTATAATAAAGTAAACATATATATTCTGCTGTCCTCATCAACTTAACACCTGGTATAAAAAGCTTTACCAGGAGCCACAATACACATATCTCATAAGCTGTCATTAGCACTCTGCCATCCAGAGAGAGATTTCTGTTGTAAAGGGACTAATTTGCTGGAGCAGATAAATTTCAAACTCTGCAGTAAATCTGAAGGGCCCGTACCAGGACTGCAGAGGACAAACTACCCCAGGTATCAGCCTCAGATCTGGTCCATGCTCAGGAATGGGGTCATCTGCTCTTGCACTTAAATTTAGCAGTGGGGAAACTGAGACACGGAAATGAAGTAGCCTGGCATCAGAGAGCAGAGTCAGGCTTAGATTTAGCTTGTTGGAGCTAAACACATGCTCTTTAGACCCCATCTTCAGGCAACCGTGCCTTGAAAGCTGAGAAAGGACTCCCAGCAGGAGAAACGCAGCCACCATCCTTTTTGATCCTTCAGCACACAAACCTCTGTCTGGAGTTGTGACAATGACTGTGCTCAATGCACAAAGGCATTGAGCAGCTTTCTCCATCACCACCTGCCCCTTTCCCTCTTTCCTCAGGTCTTGCTTCAGCACAGCTTTTGCTGCTCCTGCAAGATAAGGAGCTGATCTTGCAACATGAGACCCAGCCGACACCTGACAGCCCTCTCTTTCATCTGCTCCCAATCTCCTTCAGAGGATGGAAGGGAAAAGGAAGGGTAAAAAGGTGTCAAGAGAACACAGATTAAAGGCAAGAACCTGTGTTTGCTGTGTAAAGTACAATTCAGGGTGGTGAAAGGCAGCAGTGTTGGATTATGACTGGTAGGCTTGCCCTCCTCTGAAAGGGATGCCACATGAGGGAGTCTTGCTATAACCAAGCTCCTTCCCAAAACGCAGTGCTAAGGCCTCATCTTCCCAAAGCCAGAGAGAAAGGTTGTAACAAATAGCAATTTCATGAGTTCAGCAGTGAAGAGCCCTCCTGTCAGGTGGTTCTGCCAAGGGGAACATCCCAGTTACAGACACGAGAAGCTCAGACACATCTTTGGCCCCATTATGGGAGGTAGAGATGAGGAACTGAAGACACAAGCTCCTTCCAATAAACACAGTGAGGCTCCCTCCATAGGAAACCTGGCAAGAAGGAAGCCTGACCCACACAGCACCTCAACCTCATTACACTGCCAGGCTCCTGTGAAGGCAGCAGTACAGGCAGCACCCTGCCCTTGCCAGAAACCAGCTGCTTTGCCACTTGCAAGGGCAGTCTGGAAGCTCCTCTGCTCCCATGGGGTCCACTCTTCTCAGAGAGATAAGAGACAGAACAACACTTGCTGGGGAATTACTTCATTCCCCCAAGGCTGGGAAAAGCCATGATCACATTTGGCTTACGTCCCTGACGGCTGCAGCCTTTCCTGGCAAGGGAGAAGGCAATCCTCATTAACCCCTTCCCTCTGGAAGGCTGCTTCTAATGCTGAGCCCATGGCAGGAACATGCTGAGACTCTGTGACAGAACCTGAGCATCTTGCCACAGGCAAGAGATCACAGGAAGAGATCATGAGGGAGGGAAATGTTTTATTTTTACAGAGGCACAGAGCAGATAAATTGATTGTAGCATTTGTGATGGAGTCAGGAACTAAGGTCTCTTGAATCCTGTTTAGTGTCTGACCAGGACTGCCTCCTCCTTCAAGGGTAATCAAGAGCAGCCCCCTGGCTGCAGGTATGTGGTTATACAACTCTGACCAGACTCACACCTAGATGACACTCACTTTGCTCTCACTACTTCTCCCAGGAGGCTCTTCCAGACCTTCACCGCCTTAGTGCTTCGAAACTTCCTGAACACCAGCATGAAGGTACCGCTGGCAAGTGCAGCCTCTCCTGTTCCTGCAGAAACACTCACAGTTCCTCTTCTCTAGTAGTTATTCCCCAAATGCATTCCAAATTTGCAACTATATGCCCACCTCAGCCTTCCTTTTGGCTAAGCTAACAAGGCAAACTCTTCTGGTCTCCACTGACAAGATCAGCTTCTCGCAGCCTGTCCCTGCACTCTGAACACATCTCTCCTGAATGTGCCTGAGCTAATTCAACAGTACAAGCACTCCAGGCAAGCTGGCAATCTCTGCACAAAGGTGTCCACACCTTTCAAAGGTGCCATCCACACAGGACATCACCTGATGCATGTGAGAAGTTGCACTTTCATCCAGATGGTAAATCTAGAGGCTCCAAGCCAGCAAAAAGAGGGTGAAATGGGTCTTGGTGATATCACTGGATCCCAGGCCAGGGCTTATATGTTTCACTTAATTTTAGGCACCTAAACAAAGCACTTTTAGGATCAGATTACTGCCCTAGAGTCTCTATGCAGTCCATAGAAGGAGATGGCTCTTCCAGAAAACAATTAATTCTGGGAAGGTTTCAATCCCATCCACCATCACAAGGACATAAGGCAATTAGTCTTCTAATTCAATCCGGATGGGAAAAATCCTTTAATAGCCCAGCAAGTTTTGAATGGAAATATTCTCTACTTGGGAAACACAGCTTGCTAAAGCTGCCTTGGTTGTTTCTGACACAAGATTTCTGACCGCAGCACTTTGCCACCTCATTTTATTATCATCCATTCCTTCCACAATTGTTGGATCAGTTCTGCACAAACAATAAAATTCTTGTCTTCTTACCTGCACATTGAAACTAACATCATCCAGAGGGGGCGGAGGGGGAAAGGCACCTTGTGTTGATGTGATGTTCCCGAGATCATCCACAGGAAGTGGGGGTGGAGGAAGGAAGTCCCCTGGGAGAAAGAATGGAAGAACTTAGACCCACCAGCATTTCCCCACATCATGAGAAGGATAATCAGGATGAACCCTGCAATACTGACAGCTCTGCCACTGGTTTTGTGGCACAGAAAGTAACACACTGTGTTTAACCATCAAATGCTCAGCTGCACCCCTTGCTGATTCAGAAGGTGGCTATGAGAGCTCAGTAACATCAGCAGATAACTTAGAGGTGCTCAGACTGCAGCAGAAGATGACTTGCTACCAAGCCGGAAGGCACCAACAGTCATGCTCCATAGATTGAAGCTTGCATCTTGAACTTGCTGCAGACAACTACAAAACTTGCAAGAATACAAGTCCCACGTCCAGCCTTGCAATGAATCCAACCCAGTTCACATCCCTCATGTGGCAAATTATGCCAGCTCTTCTTGATCACTGTAAAGACAGCATCAGATCCTGACTAAAAGCAGGGACTCCCTGTTGCAGAGGACCCATGGAGGGCTGAAGCTAGAGCCCCATAGTGAAACCAGCCCATCTCCTGCATCCCTGCTGCTGGCAGGCAGCCATGGCCTATGTATTTCCCTGTTCCTATAGGGACTTCATACTGTCTGCTGGTAAGATCACAGGCTCTTCTCAGTGACAAAAGCCATGTGAAGATGAGCCATCTGCAAGCTCAGAAACATACACCTCCTTTAACTCTGAAGAGGTTTTTTACATGGGGCTGGTGTACAAAATACCTACACTTCAGTTAGCTCGGCTTAAATTTCCAAAAGTGCCAATGCAAAGACAAAGCATCACCCTGGATGTGAAGCCATACAGCTCAGCATAGAGATGAGCCTCCTCCTTGAGAACTCCATTGGATGTTGAAGCACCAAGGAGAAAACAAGGACAGAGCAGCACAAGGCAGCAGGGCAGCAGGTTGTGAAACCACCTCCTAAGGACAGAAAAATGTCCACTTGCCATTAGCACTGGATTTGGCTCCTAGGAAGGCAGCTGCCTGTAATTTGGCCACTTTGGTATATTTTTATTTCTTCTCTTAAGGTCTGATGCTGCAACCGGATCGGTTTGCTGTTGGCGTTCCTGTGTAAACTTCCTGGGATGGAAGTTCAAGATGAATAAAAGTGTGACATTTCACATACCTAGGAAATGTTGCTTTTGGAGGGTGTTAACCCTTTGGGGAGGAAATACAAGCTCCCATGGACCCTCTGCATCCTCATGCAGTTCCACATCAACTCCTGGCTAGAGGCCCTCAGCACCATCCTCAAATACCAAGGAGCAGACTCCAAATGGCTCAGAAAGGTGCTGAACCAAATCCCAGGGACTACCAGTCCTCTGGACCACCCATGCCCAGCTTCAAAGCCCCAGCTGAGCCTGTCCCAGGCACAACCACCAGCTGAGCATCACCAGCAGCATGGCACCTTCATGCTATTTGCTCTGTGAAGCAGATGGGTCTGCATGGATCTTTTTTTCCCCAGGAAAGTAATTTCTTCCCATTCCCCCTAAAGAGAGCATGGATAGGACTCCCCTAATGAATCCCTAAGAAAGTATCATCCTGAATACAGATGCATGAACACAGGCTTGAAAACAACACATTGAAAACTAATTTAAGACAACTATGTTGCTCCAATACATCAATTGTGTGAAACGTACTGGCTCATGATCACAGAGTTCAAGATGGATTTTTTAAAGAAAGTATGACCAGTAACATCTGCAAGTTTCCTTCTCTTTGCCTTATAATCCAATCTATTATTTCAAAACAAACAAAATAGAATACAGAGTAAAAAGAAAAGAAGAAATATTTTAAAATTAATATGTTGGGTTTTAATTCTAAAAAATGTTGGGATGTTTGAATGCTAACTTTTCTCCTTTGCTCTGACAATGTCCCTCCAACCAACAAACATGATTTTGCAAACCAATTCAACTCCAGCAGATACATACTTCCCAAAGAATACATTTCAGATGATCTTGCTCCAGTTGGTCCCTGCTCTGATACCAAAGTCTCATCTCCCTGCACAGCCCCTTAGTCAGACACTCTTGCTGTACTACAGCTCTTCATAACATCTAAGCAAAATCGAGGTAAAGAAAGTTGTGAAGGGTACTAGACAGGGTTTGTGCATAAAAAGAAAACAATGACTGCAAGAATAAACACAATACAAAGACCATGTTACCTCTACGGAGGATCTGTTCCTCCAAAAAAGAAAAAAGCATTGAGAATAATTTTCAGAAAAGGCCCAAAGGACAGAAACAGAGAAGAGCCCTTTTCTAGGATTTGGAAGAAAAAAACTTTTCATTGCAGTAGGAGACATCTGGCTCTAACACATCCCAGCTCAGCCCTGCTGACTCTGTCCTCTGTCAGATAAGCTGCTGGCTCTGCTCTCCCCACAAATGGGAATGGCTTTTATACTGGGAAGCAGAGAGCAGATGCCTGATGAACTGGGGGACCTTAGAGATGCTTGGCCTTTTCCTGGTCTTCTGTGAACAGATGGACTTTTCTCCTTCACAGCTTTAGTTATTTATTCTGCCACTGCACTTTCCTCTTTCCCACACACACAGCCATAGGACCTTATGCTGTTCCCACTGCACTCACGGGAGAGTACTCCCTCAGATGCTGGGGGGAAAGATGTTACTGTATTAATATTATTATTGGCAGTGCTGGAAGTTTCCCTCCAGCAAAGAAGGAAACATACAAAGACCATAAAATATGTGTCTGGAGCAACGAATACTTTTAGGCGACATGTGGAAGAAACAGGTCTACATTTTGGAGAGTAAAGGAGGAATAAAGCTGAAAGCAAGCTTATACTCCATTTAAACTGCATCTCCCTGTAGGCTGCTCCAACACACCTCAGGGACCTTCCCTCATGTCAGAAGCTTTGCAAGCCAGTTAGATTTCACTTGCTTAGAACTGGGCAAGCTGGGGGCAGGAAAGTCCATCCACAGGCAAAGCATATAATTGCATCCAATGCTGACCACCTCCAGCACCAGACTTGTGAGGAGCCATCTGGGGAAGGGACCACCCTCTGGCCCACTTGGATGCACCAGCAGCTACCGGGCAAGTGGGGCTCTGAGGTTACCAGAGTTAACCATGGGTTGGTGGAGGACAAGTCCCACTGAGCACTGACTCCCCCCCAATCTAATTTAACCCCACTGCCCTTCTGTGAATAAGAGCTATGAAGGACAAAAGGCTTATTAGTACTGATTAGTCCTGATTACTGCTCAGCATTGAGATTGGCATTTTGGTTGACGTTCCCCTGAACACTTAGAGGTACTTAAGTTATGAGAGTGACTGCACCAAGCACCATTGATGAAGAGACACCGAGGCACCTCCAGGAGGCAACTTATATTTTAATGAAAGTGAAATCACCTTCTAATGGCAAGTCCCCCCACAGAAGCAGCCTGGGGCAGGCAGGTTTGTGGGCAGGGAGCCACATCCCTCCCCTCTTCGCACGGCAGCGCACCCTGCCTTCAGCACTCGAACTGAGAAATCTCAGTTACCATATGTTTAGAGGAGAAAATAAACACTCCTCGTTGTGCTTGCTACTTGTTTCTTCTTCCTACAGCTGTGAGGACCGTGAGTCAACCTACAAAGGGGTTGTGCAGGGCAACACATGCACCGGCTCAGTTATTTCAGACACAATGGCGCAACGTGCCGTGAAACCGCAGCTCTGAGCTCTTCTCTTGGTGCCCATGCTCACCCAATGCAACCATCACAGATGATACTGTCAGCCCCAGTAACACTCTCCTCCGTATTTTACAATCAAGTAATTAGACAGAAATTAGGTCATTCCATCATGGCCAGGTTGGGAACCTATAGCAGAGCCATAGGCAGAACTGATGCCTCCCAAGCCTCAGCCTGGCTTCTGGCTCCCATCACATCTGTACCATGCAGATGCACTTGCAAAGTTTAACCTCACTCTTCCCCAAAGTCTCCCCACTTACACTTTTTCAAAGAAGATTTAGATGATTGATTATTACACTTTACAAATGTACAAATTAAAAAATGTTTAAAACTTTAAAAAATTGTTTACATCAGCACCAGCCTGTCAGACTAAATAGAAACTCTTACATTGCCATTAGCTGCCTGATGCTTTTGGGTACAAACACAAGCAGAGAAAAACATCCTGTCTCATGCACCAAGCACCTTTCTCATTTAGAGTCTAGCCTTTAAAATTTTAAGTGCACTTCATGTTTTTGCAAGATCAGGCTCATATGTCTCAAGCCTTCATTTCCAGGGAGATATATTGGCCAGTCAACAAATAAGCTGCAGCACAGTAACTGCCTCCCCCTGTGACTGACACAGTTGTTTAGACACAAAGATTTGCAGCTTTGAAAATTCTAGACCCAAAGATCATCTCACATGCTCAGTAAGAAAAGACTGAGGGAAAAACCCTCGGAAATGCAAAAGAGCAAAACATTGCATTTTCCCCTGAAACAATAACTTAATGAAATCTAACAGCCAAGAAACAAGAGTTTCCCAGTTTCGTGTTTCCGGTCTTCCCAGATCTCTCACTGACATCTAAAGACTATATGCCCAGATGATTTTAATTTTTCTCCTTACAAACAAAAATAACCCTTGATCATTGTTATCTTGATAATTTCTGATGCTAAAGCTGGTTCAGAATCAGTTTGAATCACCTGAAAAATACAGCTCTCCCCTGCTTGACTCAGAGCCCAGAATAAGAACAGTGGTGGAGCAAAGCTCACTGATGTGTTTCCATTCTGATTCAGACAGACTCCATTTGGAAAAGCTCTGAGATGATACAGGCATTTCCCATTGCCTGGTCAGATACTTACCTTCTCCTGCAAAGAGCCAAAGTTTGCAATCTGAAGACAGTCTACATTGAAACAATTAAGATTTACACTTAAACCCTAATCTGTCTAGCACCTGGATAAAATCCTTCTGATGGAGGCTTTTGAAACACAGGCATGTATATCCTTTTGAAATACAGACATGGACCTGTATTTCACTATAAACACTGCAAAAACTTGCAGAATATTGCAGTATTACTCAGTGGTCTGGGAAACTTCATGCTGCAGAAGTGACAGCACGGGATTTTTATAGAAAACTTCAGCTAGATGTGACCTGGTGACTCTTAGGTGTGAACATGATTCTTACTAAGTTTCCCAAACAGAACTTTTTTTAAATGTCTACGTTTAACATGTATTGCTGGCCAAATAAAGCACACGATTAAAACCAAGTTTCGTGTGGGCACATTCTTGGTCAAAACCATGTCATGAGGGGTCACCAACACCATGTCAGTGCAGGGAAATCATCGCATGATTACACACCAGCTCCACAATCTATCTAAATATATCATAGTGGCCTGTGATTTCTATAATAAGGCAGCTCCACCAACCCAAAGCACTGTTTAAATCATTACTCTCTTACCAATCACTAATTCTACCGTTTGAGCTACTTTTGCTAATCAGCTACTGTATTAACAAGCAGGAGGGAGGAAAAAAAAATAAAACCTACACTGGCTAATTTAATCCTCAGCATTTAAAAAAGGAATACAGAGTCTGTCAGGTAGTTGCACTGAAAATTTACTTCACCACCTGCTAGCTGAAATATTGCTTTTATGGATTTATATTGTATTAAAAGGTCACTGGCTGTTTAAGTCTTAAACAGTTTTAATCATTCTAAAAGTCTCTTAACAGTAAGAAAAGGAAGCTCAGAACAAACAGCAGCAGGGATTCTAATTAAAAGGGCCAATTCATCTAATTTTATTTGGGGTTAATTATTCAGGATTCACTCTCTGATGTGTAAGGAATAGCAATTAGTAATTTTAGTGATTTGAGGAACATTGGAGGTGTAATCAGTTAAAATGAGTGAGTGTTTACAACACAAGATGTTGAATTAGTTTCTCCCAGCTGGAGAACAGGAACATTAGTCCCCTACAGCTCAGGACTATGAATCGCAGTCCTGCTTAAAATATTCTCTTCAAATTAAAAAAAAAAAACCACATGCCTACAATCATCTGGTAATTTTCTTTACTAGATGGTAAGTCAACAGACAACATGTACCATGGTAGCTTATACATCCTCACCTCCACCCTCATCCTACCATCCAACTACCCAAAGCCCTGGGGCTGGGAAACAATTCCCAGCATTTTTCCTACCTGTACAACTTTAGCCGGACTACCACCCTCCTGCCACATCACATTTTACCACAGCTAGCTGAGATAATGAAAGAAGCAGTCTGTGAAACTTCCAAATGTTAATTAACTTGTGTGGTTAAATATACAGAAGGAAAACATGTGTTTAACTTAAAACCTCTAGGTACAATTTCTCCTGCAAACGCAAATCCAAAATAGCTCCACTGGAATTGCTCTGGATGTCTTCCAGAGATACTGGAGCCAGAAGAAGGTACTAAAGCTTTCAGGAGTAGCAGATGAGATTCTGATGGGGACAGAGGAGCCATGTGGGAGAGAGCCAGCAGGGAGATCCAACACAGGCTGCTTTGACATTTGGGTCAGCTGAGGTAGCTGCTCAAAAGACATTTTTTTCCACCTCTCAAGAGGTAACTTGCTGGGTTTTACCAGCATTAGGCATCACCAGGTGGAACTGGAGCTGGACCCCATGCATAGCCTACAAGTTTGTGACTGCAGGAAGGCGCAGGGTTGGCACACCATGCCAGGCTCCCTGCAGGCCATGCAGCTTTTACTGAGCAACTTGATTTAGCACACACAGATGCTATCTTTAGTGTTCCGTACACAGTATTCCTGCTCCGGTCACCAGTGGGAAAAATCCCACCAAGGTCTGGTTCACATCAGAACTCACTGACCTCCTTCAAAATGCCCAGAAGGCAGTAATTAGAACGAGTGTAGGAAACAAGGGCTCAGTTCCCCAAATTATGCAAAATTTCAGCTGCTTTGCCACAGCGGATGCCCCTTGTTGTGAAAACAATGCTTTTTTTTCATGAAACTGTGCTTTCATTCAGCTTGTGCCTATAGACATCTATCTGTGCCATCCTTCCCAGTGAAACACAACTGATGTTCCTACAGCTCCAGCAGTTGCAGGGCAGGGGAGAGGAGATATAACCACGTGCTGGGTTGTTTCCCCCATGCACATGCACCAAACATCCTGCACACCGAATGCGTATGATAATGCATTAAATACAAAGCCATTGATACAAGGCTGAGTTTTGACTCTTCAACTTATTTTTCCACAGGACTGTGGGGCAAAGCATTCCAGCTGATTTCCCACACCAGCCTCTCTGCAATAGAGATAACTTATTTTGCTCAACAATCTGTTTCATAAAGACAATATGAATGAGCTAATTCTGCTCCCGCTCAGATTACATTACACATAATGATTATCTCCATAACGCTGATATCTGCTTAGAAAGGAGGTCTGCTAGTATCAGAACTTAGCTCTACAAAAAATAAATCAGTCCTTTCCTAAAGCTTAGAGAAGGACTGAAGTTGAGCCAATGCAAGAAACAGCCCACGGCACTGTAAAACATTAATTAAAATCTGTGCTAAAATAGAAAGAGGAAGGAGAGCTGTAAGATTAACAGAAAAGCTCTAAGTACCATTCCTTGTCACAGACTTCTTCAAAGACTTTGGGGATGTCACCTAGCTCCAGTGTGCCTCAGTCCATGTGTATGCAAAGCTTTCCTTTGCCTTCTCTCCAGTATTTATTTAGACTTAAGGACACAGTCTGTCTTACTTGGTCTGTGCAGGGACTGGTAGCATGAGATTCCACTTTCAGTTGCAGCTGCTCAGGTCCAATAACGAGGACAAAAGCAGTTCTGAATGAGTTTTTTTGAATTACAAAGAACAGCCTGCTGTTCTCAACACAAACAACTGGAAATACTCTGGGAATCAGGGCATCTAATTCAGAAGAGCAAACCCTGTCCTCAGAGGGGAAACATGGGCTGCATTCCCACATCATCCCTCTCCACTGCGGAGCAAAATGTCCATGAAACAACCCAATGAGGGAAATGCTGCCTCACTCAAAACCAAATCAAAATGGGTTATCTATTTGTTTATTAGATTATGGTGTTCAACTCATTTGTTCATTGCTAAGAGCTCCTGACAAGAGTTGACATACGCATTAATTTACTAAAGAGGACTGTTGTGAAGGAGTTGAAAAAAAATTAGCTACACCATTGGATTAAGACCTCATTGTTCCTTGCTGTTGCTGTGTGGAACAATCAAAACAAATCCAGTTTTTCGATAAACTTTCTCCCCTGAGAAGGCAGCCAGGGGAGATGAGGACTATGTTCTTCACATACATCTTTCTTATCTCCAACCAAACCCTCTCTGTGCCTAGTGTTGAAATACAAAAGACTGCACAGATAGCAAAAAAACTCCCAGACCTCTTTACTGCCAAGAGACTGCCTCAAGTTTTGGAAGCTGCAGTCAACAGTTTTTAGGCACTTTTGAACTTATATTTGCCTATAACTGTCTGTGTTGTTCCCTCTCCTCAGAGGTTAATTGCAATCTGAGTGCTCAGAGGAAACAAGATGTGCTGCAGCCTTGGCTTGAGCCTCAGTCATCAGTGACCAGTGCTGCAGAACATCTGGAAGTTCTGGATTCATTCTGCTTGACCAGTGTGCAAAAGAGAGGAACAACAAAACACACTGCCTTAACTAGACCATTTCCCTGAGTGATGGGGTCAACCTTGCTGCAAGATGTTCCCCTCACAAAGTCTTCTGCTTCTGGCTTCAGAGACTGAAGCAAAAACACCAAGTGCATGTACAGCTCCCAGATGAACTCATCAGACGAGTCACCATAAACTGATCTTCATACTGGCTCTTTTAATTTCTCCAATTATCCCCCCAACCCCTACCTATGTAACCCTTATTATCATCCAAAATTGGAAAGATTAAAGCAAAATATGTGTCTTTATTAGAAGGGTCTTAGCCCACTGTTTTCACGAATGCAAACAGCCTTGGCTTTCTTCCTTCTATTGCAATTAGTGCTAACAGGGAGCAGAAAAAGTAGCTAGATTTCCTTCATGCTACAAAATTAATGGCTTTCTTATTCACCAGTTTAACAGCTGAACAGTGAATTATATCCTTAATCCCTGAAGATAATCTAAGATAAAATTACATGTTGGATAAATAGAATCCACCTGTATCTTCTAAGTAAATAACTAATGCTCCATCACTCCATATTTAACTTAAACATGCAGATATATATATGGAGCAGTGGTGGGTTTTGTGGAAAGAGTCTGGTTCCTTTTGCTGGTACATACTACAAATGCCACATGATCTGGCTAGACCATAGAAGAGATATGTGACTTTAATCAAAAGAAAATCTAAAGGAAAAAAATTAACAAGAGGAGAGTATCTTTTCCTCAGTAGATTCCACCTGGAGGTGTGTTACATCCTCTCTACTGTACTTCCGGATAACAGAGAAGGCAGAGTAGGCTTTCTCTTTTCTGAGATTACTTTTATCCTAAACCACTGATGCACAAGCTTTCTGTACCATGGATCAGTGCCCAGAACCCCAAAGTTTCTATACATATTTACACATTCAGTTACTTTCATATTTTGAGCAGAAATACTTTAAAATTTAAACTTTTGAAAAAACAAAGTAACTGGTTAGGAAACAACATGCTAAAGACTTTCTAGATAAGCAACTATATTTATGTTTTCTATATTCCACAAAATCTCCTACCAAGAACCACCCCATCCGTCTCCAGAGAGCACTTCCCATCAGGATCATCCTAATGCAGGCAAGAAAGAAGTGAATGTCAGAGGCACAATCAGGATTTCAAGGATAAGAATGATATTCCTATTCATGACACTGAGGATATTAAAATTCACTCCCTAAACTGACTCAGATAGACTGCCTTTTTCAGCCAAGAAGCAGGGACAAATGGTAGGAGTGAGGTACCTGTGCTGGTTTTGGAGGACATGTGTCTCTAAGCTTGTGCTCCCAACAGAAAAGACCATGATACCCAAGCACACACTTCAAGCTTCTGACCATTCTGAGAAAGCAATGAATCAAACTATCAGTTTTGCTGTAACTCTGCTCATATGGTACCTCCCCTTCCAGAGAAAAAGTATTAGGGTCTGGCACCAGCCCAGGGTAACAGGGAGGGTGCCTTGCAGTAAAACATACCAAATCAAAAGGAGATCAGTTATTTGGTGTAGAGAAACCTGGGTGAGACTGTTTTCAGATTAAAACAGTCTGAATTAAAATTTTTCTCTTTAACTAATAGGAAATGAATTACTGAAATATTTGTGGATATTGTTAAAAGGAAAAATGTAGATTTAAAATCTTCTGCAAAGGCTGTGGTCTTGTTTGAAAAGTTGGAGATTTTATTCTTGAAATAAAATGCTGTGGAAAAAATGGTTATTAATTGTAGTAATATACTGCTGAAATCTTCACTCTGAGGTTTGTTTTTCCCTCAGCTATGGGTCAGAGCTGTTACTTGAGCAATTTTAAGGAAAAAAATAAATAAAAGGTTAGGTGGGGAATCTCGATTTTCTTTCATCCAGACTACTTTTCCACTCCTGCTGTGGAAAAGTGCAAATCCATTTTTTTAAGAAAAATCATTGATCTCTATTCTAAATCCCCACTCCAATATTAATAACAGTTCAGAAAAGAATTAAAATGGATATATTGTTTGAGTGTGTGCTCAGGGAGCAAGAGAAGAGGATAAATCTTACATGAGCACAAAAACCTCTACCACACTCTGCTGATGCCTCTGGTGACACAAAAAGGGTATTTGCTGTAACATGTGCATCTCCCCATGCTACCATAAGCACATGGCTGGAGCAGTGAATGGGAAGGACAGAGTGCTTATCAGCACAGGGAAAGAGTAGATGGCCCATCTCACCTTCTAACAAGTTCCCCCAGTTAGTGAGACTGAAACAATAGGCCTTGTCCTCCATCAGATAGAAGATGCTTCACAAAGGAGAACAACTTTCAGTTTGACATCACCTGCAAGTGCACAGAGCCAGAGTGACCCCAGGCAACTGCCTTGCTCACAAATTATTTTAATGCTCAGAGATGTCTGAGGTACTGATGCTCTATGATGAATCATGGAGACCATGTCATTTGGAGCTGCTTAGTAGCTCTGTTTCCCCAAGCTCTGAGAGTTCTGTAGCCAATGTCCCTACTTTCTTCATGAATCACAAGAAGGAGAAAAGTGTCTTCTGGGCCAACTGCTCTGGACTAGCTTGTCTCCACAGTGCTCAACCTTAGTGCTCTCAGTAGCAAACTGGCTGCATCAACATTACCCAGTTCTGGTCCATTTCACCCCCGTGACCTAAGCAGTGACCTGGAGCTGAGGACTATAACTAATCTCTTGCTTTTTTCCAGTCCCAGGTGAAATAATGAGAAGCTTGTGCTGCTGCTTGCCAGCATGGTGCTATTACAGAATAACAATGACAAAGCCTGCTGCCTGCCCCAGTAAGAGTGCATCTAGAGATATCTAAGAGCGCAGAGTTTTCTTGGAGGACCACCTTTGTCACAGTGAGACAAACTTCAGAGTCATGGCCCTAGCATCTGCCTAGAGAAGAAGAGAAACCTCTTCCTTCAGAGAGCACTAACTAGCTTTGCTAAATGAAGCTTAACAGTAGCAAGTTTTGAAAACTCACACTATAATTCTGTGATGTATGACTTGCTGCATGCAGTCATCCAAGGTGACTGCTTTATGCAAAAGCAAAGCTCATTCCTAGAGGATTTAAGTAAACACAATCAGATTTACTTGATGAAAGGCACCCAAGTGAATAACAGCCTTATTTAAAGAGAAAACATGGCATATTTGAGTACTTGAGCTGCAAAGAAAACAAGAAGTGATCAAGAACACACCTGAGAATGATCTGAAACTAGCCCATGTTTATCTTTCTACACAAAGAAAGAATTTTAAAATACAGACATAATCTAGCTTTAAAATACAGTTCCAGTAGAAGCTAAACGAAGATCATTTCAGTAACAGGATTCTCTGCTTTCAAAATATGCAGAGATTTACTCTTTATCTTTATGGCCCATATATATCACATCATATCATGGTGATTAGCATCTTGCTTGATTAAAATCTTTAATTCCACTGGATTTAAAAGGATAACTTGAGAGCCACTTCGACAAGAGGCCAAGGCTAGAACTGATCATAAGCATAGAATGAAATGCTGCAACTGCAGTACATCTATCTGCTTCCCTGGTTCTTCAGAATGTAGCAACTAAAATCATCTAGGCAAGATAGACAAACAGAGGTGTGTATCAGGTCAACCAGCAAAATCTTCCAAGGCAATGGCTCTGCACTCTTCATGAGAAAGAAGATAAAGCCTACTTTGCCTCTCCTTTACTACGTATTTAACATATGCAAGAGAAAAAAATCAGATGACTGCTTAAAGTTTGGGATGATGCACGCCATCTTCAAGCTATTCTTGAGCAAAATGTTTAATGTTTCATGTGGTTTGGAAATGGCTTAAATTCCCTGCTGAATTTTTCATGCCCATACACAATTTAGCCTTTATCCAAAAAATCCCCTTCAATTATGTACTCTGCAGAAAATGCAGAAATTCTTTGGAAGGATTCTTGCTGTGTATTCCCCCCCGTTTTTGTTTGTTTTATTTTTGGCTTGCTAGGGTCTGCATAAAACATCCTCATTTGGATATGCCCACTGAGGTTCTCTAGACTTTACCACTTGTGCTACTTACAGAAAGTCAACTCTGCTCTCCTTCCCATTAATAATAACAGGGAGAGTGGGAAGAGAGAAGAGCATTGGGGAGTGGCTAAAAAGATCCGAACTTTTGGACAGAACCTGCTTTTTACCCTGAAACACAACAGGGAGCTGTAAATCCACAGCAGCCCTCTGCCACGCAGCAAACCTGGCAGGTGGGCAGCCTCTGGGCAGCACAGCTTGCAGAAGGAACACTGCTCCCCGTGCAGGAGGTGCAGGAGGAAAATGAACATAATTAGAGCACTGCAATGTGCTGGTTATTCTTGGAGGGAGCACAGCCCCCCAGGAGCTAGCAGAGGAGAGCGAAGTGAGAACAGCTCTGGGACTACTCTAATACACATCACAAGCATCCCCAGGAACATAAAGCCACCCACCCACTGTCCCTCTGCTGCTTTTGTTCTCAGAACACCTTCATTTTGCTGATCATACATCCCCTAAGGTTCCAGGAATATTAACATAAGCCACAGACAAATATTATTTTAAAGAAGTGATTCCCATAGTTCTCCTATTTTGGGAAATGCATCTTTAAAATACTTCCCTAATATACTGGAACAGAATCCATATTACCTCCTCATAAAAGGAATCCAACTTCTAGGCTTCTACATTCATTGGTAAGCAGTTCAGGCTTCCTTTTATACTGCAAGATTTCCTTCCTATAAGACGTAAAATATATTGCCTCAAGGGAAAAGCAGCTTTATGAAGAGGAAACTACATGTGCCAGAATTGTTCTCTTCCATTATTCGCAACATCCTTTCTCCCTCCCATTGTTTTAATAGAGTTGGTCACCAGAAGAACCTGCAGCAAGAATGCAGATTCCCCCAGCAGAGCATCTACCTGCCAAGAGCCCCAAACAGCATCTGCTCTTCCACAGAGCCTTCTCCATGTCCAGAAAACATAGGTTTTCTGTGCGTGACCCTTACACAGTTGTGATAGAAACATTACTAAAAGACTTATTTTGTGCTGTTTCCACCAAAACAATGGTTGAAGAAGGAATGGCTGGCCAGCGTTCTCCCACCTACCTATATTTTTGTAGAACTTCATTGAACAGAAAGGATGAAGAAAGAAAAAAGACAGAGGAAACATATTCAGCAGCACCCAGTGTTACAGAAAGGAAAAAAAAAATTAAAGATCTGGTATTAGATGTTCTTACACATGATCCAAATAAATGTTGCCCCCCTGCATGCACATGCTTGAATGTAGCATGGACTCAGTTACACACTTGAATTGAAGTGCATGCTTAAATGTTAGGTCCCACAGGCCTTTGGAAAGCATCTATCAAATGAGGCATTTGTTGAAATACTTTGCTAAGCAAAAGCATCAGTCTCTGTACTTCCCCAATGATTCTACTGAAATGAGGCTGAATGGTTGCAGTGGTACCTCTCAGGAGAACCCCGATTCTTCCCCAAAGCATTTGTTTGCTAGGATTTCTCTCTTGCCACATTCAGCTTTGGGAAATCAGTATGGGAAACTGGGAGTAAGGAATACGCAGCATTAGAAATTACCATATTATAAGGGGCAGTGATTGTAACCACAAATCCCTCCTACTGATCCCGATAACATTCTCCACCAGGGCCACTGACCTGGTGGTCTTCAGTTTCTTTTTAAAAAATCCTCTAAGGGGTATAATCTCCCTAAATCCAAGCAGAGGGAAATCCAGGGATCGCCCAGATGAGAAAATACTTATCTGGGACAAAAGGAATCTGCTGCCAGGAGGACTGAATGGAGTTGCTAAAAACATGCAAATATTCCCAGTGTTTCTGCACTCCCCTCCCTGAAGTGAAATGATCAAGAGGATTAATTTTAGAGTATGCACAGTTTTAATGTGAAACAACACAAGTTGCATCTTAGCTTTTAAGCAAAGACCAGATGGAAAGTCTATCATTAGAAATGCCAAAGGGAGAATACACTTTAAGTTCGCTCCAGGATGGAAAGGTCATTTCTAGTCATCCTTGTCTTAAATGTTCTCAGAAGCACTCAAGCTTTTTGTAATAAGATGGTTTTCCTTCAGTTTATCAACTTGATTTTCTCCAAAATAGAAAAAAAACCACCTCCAAAACAAAAATCGCCAAACAATAAAAGACAGAAACTTTAAAGGCAGGCGCCAGCTCTTCTCCTCTCCAGAGTAAAAGAGTCATTAAATTTTTAATGAATTATTGTTTAGATGACAAGAAATGCCACAAAAATGATCTGTTGATTCCACCCAGGGGTGTTTACTTAGAGCTTCACAGGGAGATTTATGAGACAACAGGCAACAGACAACACGTCAATGTAGTCTGAGGAGGAACGCTTCACTTATCAGGTACTGATGTCAATGAAAAACATGCCAAGGTGATGAGAAATGGATCAGCCTTCACCACTGCATTCCAAGCAATATCCCAGACCCCCAGTGAAGACCATATGCCAGCTGACCAATTCAAATCCACCAGCCATTTGCAGCTTAACTACTGGTCAAAATTTCTGACAAACTCAGTTACGAACTCCGTAGGGCTAGAGATACCTTATCAACTCCAGTAGCTCACACATGATGGTTAGGAGGAGGTGAAATTGTGATGGGTGATTTTCACCAGAGTTCTTAAGGTAACCTGAACATAATGCAGTGGTTACAGATTTGCTCCACTTGCTAACTGATGGGAGAGCTACAAAAACTCGGTTTCAACTGAGATTGTGCCAGTCCCTAGCCTCCACCTGCAAGCTAACTGTGAAATAAACTCCATCCCCATTAAGAAACTCACAGCTGAAGTACAGCATGTGAATAAGCCTGCTGGGACACAGCTTCCAAATACTAACAGGAAAATATTTAATCAAAGACAGAAAATTCCATTCTCTTCTTTTCCAACCAATATAAAAAGACACATAGATATGATGATATAAAATAGGCCTTTTCACAATAAACACATCTGTGACCTGGTGCAAGATTATTGAGAGTAAGAACTGGAGCTACTGGCTGTAGTTGAAAATGGTTTTTCCTTGCAGGCTTGTGCCTCTTCTCAGCTCTATTGGACCAGCCCTAATGAAAAGGATCTGGCTTCAGGTTTTCCCTGTGCATAAATAACAAATTTATTTACAAGGTCCAGACAGTTGCATTTATGTAAATCCACTCAGAGGAGCCATGGCTGACCTAACTCAGGGGCAACTGAGCTGTTCAAGTGTAAGGGGGAAACGTGACCTGCGGTACTGCTGAAGGAAGGACAACCAAACAGAACCAAGATTTCATTCTTAAATGCCATGCTAAAACATTGGGATCATCAAACAAATGCTTTTTTTCTTGGCCCCTGGTAAATGGTGATTATTCCATATTAAAAAATAAAAAACATGAACAGACTCCACCAAGCTTTCTTTAGAAATCTTTTCAAACACATCTTCGTTTTAATCATTTACTGCTTGCAAAAGAGAAAAGGGAAAAACAAGAAGGTAAGAAATCTGAGATGATCAAACCTTCCCTAGTCCCCACAAATAGACACTAATCATTGCCTTCCAATAGACTTGACTAATAACTTTTCTAAGTAGCAAAAAGATTTCGCAATTAAATGCTTATAGAAATAAGATTCATCTTCCTGCTTCTTCTGATGCCTCCTAAGTTTTTATGGCTCCTCTCATAAAGAGCATTCATTACTCTGGGGATGACAGAGCCAGAACTGCTACAGGAGAAAGCTCCAATTTCAGCTCCATCCCAGTGACTGACTGAATGCCCAGAACCTTCATCACCACTCTTGGGTCACAGGGGAAAAAATTAAAAAGGGAGTTTGAGTCCTAAGATACAAAGTGAATTTTCTGGATTGAGTTTGTTAGAAAAAAAAAAATCTCCAGACTTGGCGTAAACTAAGCATATTTGGTTAGGTACGAGGAGACCAAATGGACAGGGAGCCTCACGATTCCCTTCCTGCAGCCTCATGTTTGTGGTGACAACCGCACTTTCCACCCGTGAAATGCGACCTTTAGGCCCTGACATTTAGGCCCAGATTTTCCAACTTGTGTAAATTACCTCCGCCTCCAGTTTCACAGGTGGAATTCTCAGCACTTCAATAGTTGGCAGTGTCCATTAAACATGAGCACGTCTTACCCAATAGATGGAATATTCCCGCTCTGGAGACCCGTGCCATGCTGGATGGTCAACTTACACAAGGTACTGGATGTGCCATATCTCTTGAGAAAATTAACATGCCAAGCTCATCTTTCAAAATAGTTACCTTACTGCCTTATTTCTCTTTTATTTTTTTCCCTATCCCAGTTACACAACACATTCTTGCTGGGGCAAAAGGGATCACTAGCAAGAACATTTTTGGACACATCCAAAGAGGCAGTGCTAAATGTGAACCAGAAACAGAAAGATGAATAGTCTTCCCACATGAGAAGGCATAACAAGGCAAACGGATCCTCCTCTAGCTTGTCTCAGTAGTATCTCATGGAAGCACAACACAGTCAGAGTGCAAACACAGTGGTTCAGCAATTATTTGTTACAAGTCCAATGGTGATTGTAGGGAAAGAGCTCAGCTAGGTTTAAAGAATTTTCTGTCCAGCCAACATGAGCAATTTACTGGCATGGAGAAATGTTTTAAATATCAACAGTTTTCAGGCTCAGACAAACCAATCAGTCCTGCAGCTCTCTAAGAGTCTTGTCTCTAATAAGGGAAGCGAACAATTGAAAGAAACCCAGCAATCTGGCAGCTGGAGATCCACCAGCCTGGCCTCCTCCTGCTGCTGCAAGGTCATTTCTCCCTCTTGAGGGTACGTGTCCCATTTTTGCACTCAAAGGCTGAGCACCTGATGTGCCAAGAGAAGTTGGTCAAGTGTTCTCATGTTACAAACCTGACTGCTTTTTCTGCTGTTCAGGCCCAAACTCTGAAAGACCACTGTTGGCAGGGGTGGGTTAACAAGAAAATGGAATTATGCATTTAATCCAAATCTAAGGCACTAAATGGACTAAGCAGAAGATTAGGAATTTACTGAAACATTTCATAACATTACCTGTTATGACTGGTCTCATGTCCTAGCTGGACCTGGAGGAGATGCAGGCCAGCTATGATTTTACAAGCTTCTTTCATGTGTTGTCTCTTGTCCTTATAAATTCATTTTTATGTAAGACAGCTGTGTCAGACCTGAGCTCCCAGTGCAATTTTCCTTCTATGCTTGCAGAATGAATTCAGTCAGCTAGGCTCTACTTCTCCTTGGGCACCACACAAAGAATCACAAATGACTTTATTAAGACTCAGTTGGTACAAAAAGTGATATCAAGAGTGTAACAGGAAGGAGGAAAGGACTCAACTACAAAAGATATATGAGATAATCTGGTATATCTCATGTACCAGGGCAGTAAGGGATGGCAATTAGAATCCTCTCATCTGTCTCAGCTGGAGACATTAAATGCACATGTTACCAAGCAAAAAGATGGCACTCCGAAATGCCAGTTACAACTTTCCAGACCCAAATTAGGCTTTAGCTTCCTCTGTTCCCTTGAGCCTTCATCTCTGACATTACAGGAAGGTAAGCTTGAGCAACAGAAATTCAGTTTTCAAGAAGCAGCCTAATTGTGCTGCACTTCAACAACCAATGAATGGTTTTGCAGAAGTTGCACACTCCACCCGGGGGGCTGCACTGGGGAAGTGCATGGCACTGACTTCCCAGACTGAGTCAGCACTGTAAGCCCTGCAGAGGTATTTATAGAGCTGGGGAAAATTTCCAGGAAACATCACTTACTGGCATTCACAAAAATAGAAAGGAAACTCTTCAATTACTAAACTTTTAAGGAAGTAAGTCTGTCTTCATGACAAGACAGCAAAGCCTCTATGATTTGCTTGGGAGTAGTTACAATTAATATTGTTCCTTATTCTCCCTGACAGTAGTATACGTGGCTCCTAAGCTATTAATTCTCTACAGCTGGAAGGTTGTTTTTCTCCTCTCTCTTCTACTGATTGTTTCCAGGATAAGATGCTGAAGCCAGCCTTGTCTAAAATGCCCTGGGGCAACGTTGGCCAAACAGTCTTTGAGAGGACCTCAGGGATGTTCCCCTGTATGCCTTACACAAACCAGCAGCCTGCAGGAGGACAGAAAACCAGGGTAATGAGGGAAGGCCGCTGGCATGGACTCAACCAGTACCTGCTCTGTTTGACCTCTCAGCTGGGCTGTCCCAGCACAGCTGTTGTGAGGGCACACGGGGTCCAGCTTTCTGCCAAGCTGTCAATCAGCACACAGTCCACGGCACTCATGGGACCTAACACCCCCTGCAATGCCACAGAGACCAATTTTGGTTTGTACGTGCCAATGCGGCATCGGCAGATACAGCAACGTGCTTTGGCCAGGACTGACATGGGAAGCATTCAAAGAGCTCAAGCAGAGATAAGAGGCTCCTCTCATCTCCTGCCCAAGACTGGCTGACCTCTCCTCCCTCCCCTCACCCCAGTATTGTTAAATATAATACAAAAATCTGCCACTTATTTTTTTAAATGTCTCTATTTCAGAGGGATTTCAACCCCCCTGTTTTTCTGAGGCCAATTAAAAATAAAAGTTTACCAAGAAGATGACAAGAAAAAAAAAAAAAAAGGCATCTGATATCATTGGATCCAGCCTGTAAGGATCTCACACATAAAAGAATTATGTCCCTGAGCACTTTCTAACAGACTTTCAGAAAATTTCATCTTTCTACTTCCCTGGCTGGATAGTCTGCTTGAGTAATTTTCTTTTTCTCCTGGGGCTGGTTGCTAAGAGACGCACTATTACTTCTCCCTCTCTTATGACCCGATTACTGTGATCAGCAAAGACAGCATGCAGACAACAGCCTGACACAGCTCATACAAGAACATTGGGCTCGTTACAAAATGATGGACTGTATTAACACTCTGCAGCCCCTTCACTTGCCATGGCCTTTGCAGATTCTCCTGGCACAACTGGGGGCTTTTACTTCCCCAGCTTCTGAAGCACACATTCAAACATTTTAAATCGCTGCACTGGGAAGGGAGAAGAATGGACTTTTACCTCCTGTGTTTCCCTGCTCGCCAGCTGAAGCAGCATTAATGGATCCTCATTGAGAAACCCTCTTTTCCTTACACTTCCCAAGAAGTGGCCCAGAATCTATGATTATCCCTTTTCGCTTTCCTGCCAAAAACTGTGCAAATACATATCACATATCAGGGTAGCAACATTCCCTTGAGGAGTTTGACACTGCACTGTAATGCTGCTCTTGATGCTTCAGGGGCCAGGAGGTGACCTGGTCCTACAAAGAGCTGAGCTGCATTGCCCTGGACCAGGAAAGCAGGTAGAAATGCACCCAGCTGTAGGTGAGTGGTGGTCCCAAGAAAGTCACTGGGATCTTCAACATGCTCCAATATGTAACAAAACATCCACAGCCTGGCACAATGTCCTTTGCAGAACAGCCCTCAGGGATGGAGCCAGTGAGGGAGATGAGAAACTTGGAGCTCATATTTTCTGCTTGATCTGAAGGCAAAAGCCTTTTGATTTTGTTTGAAAACAAAAAAGTTTTGATTTTGTTGATGTTCTGGACCAAAGAACAGGTCTTCCACCAGATGAATGGCTCAGGATGGGGTCACCAAACTCAGACCATCAGTCTCTGCTTAGTAAGAATTTAATCCTGATGACATTCAGCTCTTGCACCCAGCCCATCTCAACACACTTTGCTTAGTAACATTTTTGGCCTGGTATGTTTCGTCCAAATTGTAATTGTGCAGTGTTCACTGCCAGAAGTGCCCACTCTCTGGCCACAAGTACAGCTTCTGTGGCTTCAAGAGTTGCTCATTCATTCTTCCAACCTTTTATTAGACCAATGTGTAATATCATCCAATAGGCATTTATTGGCTTCTCTAGCTTAAAAGCACTCGGGCAGAGTGAAAAAAAGCTTTGGACAGAGAAAACAAAAAATATAGGTATAATGCTTTAATATATCAGTTTTCAGGGTACAGAAGAGCTGCATTGTGTGAACAAGGACAAAAAATAAGAAATATTACTTGACAGTTAACTGTTGTATAACAAATGTTATTATTTAACAGACTAGCATCTGGAGGATGTTAAAATTTCAGATTAAAATAAAAAGGACAAGTGCTGCCTGCTTGGATTCAAGTTATTTCTGCATTAACATTGCTCTCTCGCTTTGATTGGGCACCATAGCCCTTTAAAACTACATAGAGGATAAACATTATCTTTTTTAAAGTAAGCTTGATATAGCTGATGACAGATGTTTGCAATTTGAGTTATAAAAAGATGGCTTCTTTCCATTCCAGTGTTAAGTCAGAACCATCTTTTTTTCTCTTTTTCCCTTCCTTTTTTCACCCTGTTTCTTTATTCTACTCAAACTATTGTGGTTCACAGAACAGGCCACTGCAAAGATGAATCACTATTTAATGTCTGAAATAATGAAGTGGAAAAAATAAATATAGTACCTTGGAAGAACAGCCAGACAGGAGGAAAATAAAATGAAGAAAAACATTGGCATGGTAGAAAAAATTAAAAATCTATCTGCTCAGGAGTGTAATGTTTGCTTTATGATACCAAATAACAGAGATAATACAAGCTCATTCACCAGAATTAAAACCAAGGCTAGGTGCTACTTCAAGTAATTCCCAAATAAGAAGCAGTGTGTTCTAGAATCTTTGAAAGTCTAATATTTGCAATTCTAACAAAACACAGTCAGAATTGTTAATAAAACCTGGTGGCTTGACTTGACATTTTGTGAACTACAGATAAGTATACTGGTTCAATAATGGTTTTCATGCACCTGTTTTATGTTGCATTTTCCCTGGTGCCATTATCTGAGGTGGTATTTCAAAAAAGAAAATGTTCACCCTAAGAGCAAAACCACGAGCACAGACCTACGTATTTGTCTCTAAGAGAACCGGCAGATGCAGCCACTATTATCCAGCTCAAGCAGTAACAACTGGGATGACTGCAATGAAAACAGTTGGACTCATCCAGAGCCATTCACACCAGTGAGAATCAGAAGTCAGGATATGGATCCAATATTCTGTGGACAACTGGGCAAAACTCCGTGTCTCCGTAAGTCACAAGCCATCAAGTAGAGGGATGCTGCTCAGCCACAGAGGCACCAGCTTGGTCTCACACTTCTTCAGCACAGCTCAGCTTGCTTGGGGCAATTTAAATCTGCTGTTATACAAATGAGAACCACCACCAGTTTCCAACCGGTTTTACTTGGTTCTTAACCAAGAGGGAAGAGGATGTCATTAGAAAGAAATCAATGGAGGCTTCTGAAAAGCTGCTACAAACTGGTTCACAGCTACCCCTTAATGAGGGACCCCCGCCTTCCCACTTCTGCAGGGTCTGGGGGTTTTGTTTCTGCTTTAAATGCTCTTGTGCAGAAGGTAGCAGAGTCACCACAAAGAGGCCTGGAGCTTCATGTTCATTTTTACTGGCTGCATTTTGTAAGAGCCTGTGGATGATGCAGTCCTGACACTAATGAATAAAGTATTGTTTCATCTGCTCCATTTCATTCAGTGCAAGAAACACTTGGAAGAATGAGAGCAAGGATTAAGAAGTGCTTTAAAAGTTTATAATACTCAATTTAAAAAAGCTTCCTCTGAAAAATAAAATAAAATAAAAAAGCACTACCACCATGGCAGCTATACTCAGGCACAGTCAGGATGATTTGCAACAGTAAAGCTACTTCCTTATTTCCACAACATTTTTCATCTCAGCTAGCTCAATACTGAGAGGGATGGGACCACAGCACCCACTGCATTGATGGGACCAGAAAAGGGACAGTGCACTGTGAATTTTTTGTCCTGTCACCGAGTACTGCCTCTGCTCTGGAGCATCAGTGAATTTTTCAGTGGTGACAGAGCTGAGGAGAGAGGCAGGAGGCAGACATCAGCAGGTCCTGCTGGGAAAAAAAAAATAAATTCTTGTATTCACAGGACTCAAATCAGCAGCAAAATGACTGAGTAACCACATACTCCCATTCCTCATCTGGGCTGCAGCAATGGTCAACGTGTGTAAATCATGACACATGCCAGACAGCAAGCCTCTACTTCCACAGTGACGGATGAGTAAATAGTGTTATCTCATGTTAGAGTTGGACGAGGCACACACAAACCAGCATCAGAGTGCAGCTGAGACACAGCTCATTGCTCCTGTGCCCCAGCCTCCTGCCAGTGATAGGCACAGATCTGCAGAAGCTCACAGGAAGCAACAAGGAGCAGGTTTGCTGTTTGCTGCCTTGCTGCTTCTCAACCAGCACAGACGTCCCACTAGTGAGGATTCCTTTTGCTGTGGTGCACACCCAGCCTGGCTAATGAGGAAAAAACCACAAAACCTGCAGAATATCCCTAGTCAGCCTGAATTTATTCTTTCACAACTCTCATCCAAGTAATGAATAGACCCTGGACCTGCTTAGCTTCTATCAACTGTCAAAGACTGCAGACCAGGGAACAGCACAGCTAAAACATGTAGTGTCTAGTCCAATAAATCCATACCCAAGCTTCAAAAATTAGACAGAGCTACTGATAGCAGCTGCTGTAAACAAAACCCACTAGGTATATCTGCCTGGAAAAAAAAAAAACAAAACCATACCAAAACAAAACACAAACAAACAGCCTGAAAAAACTTACCCTCTCAGTCCCCTACAGACATAGTCAAGAGCCTCCCCATGCATGAAGAGGAGGGCAGGGAGGGACAACCCCTGGGAAACCTGAATCAGATGAGTTCAAGAATAGATGTTGCTGTCAACCCCATAACCTTGCCCTGGAGCTGCTGTTGTGCCTTGTCTCAGGAGTCACTGCCCTGTCCTCCAAGTGTGGTAAATGGAAGGAGATGGATTTACAAAAAACATATAAATGAAAACCTCAAAGACCTTCACATGAGTGCTGTTGTTCACCACATCTGAAAGTCGCCCTAGGAAAGGAAGGAGATGGGAAGAGCTTGCTTTGATTATTTCTTCATTTAGTTTCAATTATTAAAATCTATATAAATTGTTTCTCCAGGTATCATATTCACCAGGCATCATATTCGCTAGACCAGAATGCACAAACCCTCGTCCAACCTGACTCTGAACAGTTCCAACAATGGGGCATCCAACACTTGAATGAAACTAATATGGTTTTCTTGGAAGAAGGCAGTATTTTGCTTAAGAGATTCTGTTGTGGGTTTGTTGGTTTGGTTTTTTTTTGTTCCAGATAAGACTCACTATGCATGCTCTTGGACAGTGTCTGTTGAGGAATAGAGGGAAGAGGCAGGTAGCACCAGAGAGATACAAGAGATAGACTGTAAGGTCCCAGGGCAGCATTATGTCTCATCCATCTTGTGACCCATATCCCAATACACAGAAGCAGCTTTCCAACTGCAAATGTGCCCAGCTCCATATCTGTACCACTCCTGGCCCTGCTAGCATGCTTTTACAGCCCCTGCTTCAATGTCTGGATACTGAACTTTGATTTCCAGCCTAACTCATTAGGAGCTACACTTTCTCCCCATGCACACTTGTTTATCTTGTAGAAAATCATCTTCCCCAAGCTCAAACAGCACTTTTCCATCTGTGGGGTAAATACAGAGGTGTGTAAGATGTCAGGCACCTGTATGTTGCAGGGACCATGATCCTCACACCTCCCAGGATCAGGCAAGGTTAATGCCCCACTAATTGCTGCAGTGGGGAATGCTAGCACTAAATCCTCCAGAAGCCCAGACCACAGCATGTGGAAGTCTAGTCCAGTGTTTGCAGGACCTATAAAAACACAGCTATGCTCACCTCCAGCCAGAGATGTATGGCAGAGACCTGTGCAGGATGCTAATCAGACCTGTGGTCTTATTGATCAATATTATTATTACCACTACTGCTGCAGTCATCCCCAAGGGCCCCCCAGACAGATCCCTGAGACAACAAGACACAGTCTCTGCTTTGATGAATTGACAAATCTAGTTTGAAACAAGTCGCAGCAAGACAACATGGCACATAGTGAGGAGGGAAGCTGGCAGGGATGGGAAAATTGCTCACTTAGCTGGTCCTAAACCACGCACGCCTTGAGTGCTTCCAGTCACATTAAAATGCTGCTGCTTTATAAACTGCTGGCTGTTGTGATTTCTCTTTTTTTCCCCAGTCATTTAACCATTTCTAACTTGTTCTAAAGTTTTGTTGATATTTGTTGAATCTGGCTGATTTTTGTGCAGAAACAGGGGGAAAAAAATAAAACCAAAGTGAGACCAAGGAAATGCCTTGGTGGGTGGGAGAGGGGAGTACAGGCGTTTGCCCATCATACACACAGCACCTGCTCCACATTTGGTCACTCCCATATCTTTCCCCTGTGCTTTCAACATGTTCACGAAATAAAACCACAAACGCCATCAGCCAGGAAAACCCACTGCATGCAAGCAGCACACCTAAAAAAAAATCGCTAAGCACAAGGCTAGAAAATGCATTTTCCCAAATGTTAAAAGCAACAAGCTGAAAAAATTACTGTGAAGAGAATTTGCAGGTCTTACAGAGAGATTCTCAGTATGATCCCTGCAGCCTCTGGTAGCAAGGAGCCAGCTCCAGCAACATGGCCAGGACAGGCAAGGCTGTGCCAGGCTCTGGATGTACGTGGCAACTTTCTGTTGCCCCAGAGGTACTCCCTGCTGTGCACTCCAGCTGCTGAGAACTCCCTCCCCTCCATGTGTCCATAAGCCAAGACAGCCTTTCCCTGAAGCAGTGATGCTGCTCACACTCCTCTCTGGCAGAAGGACACTACCCTTTGCCTCCAGCAAAGCACCTCCAAAAGGGCAAGAGGGATGAAAACACAGAGGTACAAGGGAATGCTGCAGACTCACAGCATCAGATGAGAAAGACATGTGACCCATGGGAAACAAATTTAGGGAAAACAATTCATGTGCCTCATTACACAGGAAGCCAACGGGGCATGGAGCCATCTCCAAGGATGAATTATTGCTGAAAAAACAACAGAGTTCATTGAAGAAACAATTAAGGAGCCTGGAGGACAGAAAGGAGCCATAGAAAGTGAACGAAGCATGTTAGGCTAAATATTTTCTCACTGCCCACCCTCATGTGCCAGATTCCAGAAGTCTTGTGCTCTCAGGGTTACATATGGTTGGGCTAATGGCTTTGCACCAGCTGCTGACACCAACCAGCAGTGTGTCACCTTCTGAAAATGGATTAATGTTAGCTACGGGCACACTGTCACATCACTAAGCCTGTCTCTGACCAGGTCTTGGCAAATCCTTAGCTCTTTCAGGCCTGTCAGATGATGATGAGATCTCCAAAAGCCCAGCACCAGACAAGACAAGGGATTGGCACTGGCTGTGGCTTCCTGTGAGCTCACGATGTCCTCTGGTTTCTAAAAGACCTGATGATGCTCAGCTGCTTCCAGGACTGGGTAGTCAGTGTTGCATGAGAAATGTGTGTCTCATCTCTCCTCAGCCTGCAGCATCTGCTCTGCACTTAGGGAAAGCCTCCTTCCCCAAACACCAAGAAACAAACAATTTTTTAGAAAGTGATAATGATCCTGAGTCACATATAATCAGATCTACAATTAATAAAGTACTGACAATTAAGGGACACTGACAGTTTTCACACAAAAAAGTGGCTGATCAAAAACAGTGTTCCTAGAAAAAAAAGGCATAGTTTTCCATTATAATTTCAGAATTTAAGAGAACTACTAGAAAAGTAAGAATTTCCACTTGACTTGAAGGTGACATTTTCATTGCACTTCAGAAACAGATTATTTTTTTCTTTTTTAATTCCAAATGTCTTTCTCTTCGTCTTACTAGCTACTGTTTTGTTACTGAAGGCAACAGAACAGGTGCACAAGACTTCACTCTTCTCCTCCAACACATTTTCTTTTTTCGTTCTAAATTCCCTGAAGTTAGAGTGGCAGAGTGAAAAAAACAAAACACGCATCAGACTTTTCCAATTCTTTTACAAAAATGTCCCTAACTTCACAAAACTGCTCAAGTGCAAGATTTAATCTTCTGCTTTGCTTTTCTTCCTCCTTTTCATTATTCTGTCATTATTAATTTTACTGAACATTGTATAATCATAGAATACTTTGGGTTGGAAGGGGCCTTTAAAAGTCATCTAGTCTAAACCCCTTCAATGGTCATGGACATCTTTGACTAGATCAGGTTTCTCAGAGCCAAGGCCAACTTGGCATTGAATGTTTCCAGGGATGGGTCTTCCACAGCCTCCCCAGAGGTTGCCCAGCAACCTGTTCCAGTGTTTCACCACCCTCAATGCCCAAAATTTCCTCCTTATAACTAGTCTGAATCTACCCTCTTCTGTTTTGAAACCATTACCCTTTGTAATCATATATCATATCGCAACAGGCCCTGTTAAAAATATTGTTCCCATCTTTTTTTACTGTCCACCTTTAAATACTGAAAGGCTGCCATAAGGTATCCCCAGAGATTTTTCTTCTCCTGGTTGAACATCCCCAAAATGCAACCACTTCCAATAGAGAAAAAAAAGGGAAAAAAAGGTACATATGACATTTAACTTACTGGACCCGGCAGAAAAGAGGGAAAAGTGGTGATGGAACAAAGTAGAGCATCCAAAGCAGAAATCAAAAGCTGGTTTGGCAATTTTATTGAATACAGATGCATTTTTCTTTGAGGAAAGGATGGAGAAGGAAGAGTATTCTACCCCTTTCTAACCATAGTAAATCACTGGGAATAGAAAAGTTACTACTCTGCCACGACAGCCAGCACTCTCCCCCAAAATCCCTGGCTTCCATCTTGTTTCTGTTGCAGTAAGGTTCTACCATGCTATTTCCCCTGGGAGCTGGGGGCATCCCAGGTGCTCCAGCTGGCAGGTTTCCAGTTGCTGACCCCAGAATTACACTCAGCTATGCACTCCTGCTGCTGAGAACTCCCTCCCCTCTATGTGTCCATAAGCCAGGAACCCAACTCCCATGCTCACCACTTGACTACATGGAGACTGAAGGACTTTTATAGTCAGAGGTAGAGGAAGGACAACACAGCAGGCATTCACTTTACTGACATAACAGCTCCACAGGCTATTGAAATGGTCATGTAAAACACCCTCAATTATATCATTAAATTATTTCTTAATCACAAGTCTTCCATAGTAGAGGGAAAAGAATAAAAGTGAAACAGAACCAAACCAGCAGGGTGGAGGGGAAGCACTCCTAGAGCAGTTCTGCCAAAGTTATGCCCTCCCACCCCAGCTATACCCATACTCCCACAGCACAGACCCACATTTGTAAATGATTCCCCTCATGCTGGAATGAAAGAACCAATACCAAAAAGGTTGTTCAAGCCCTGGTTCCTTGAATCGCCCATACCAGCAGAGACCAAACAAGCAAAACCAATGAAAAAGTACCAGTCTTCAGTATTGGACATCTGCTTCCAATTAAAAGCAAGAAAAGAGCTGTATTCATAGCCTCTCCCAGAAGAGTAGTGAGGGCAAGAGATACCTTCATATTCTTCTTGATTTTAATGACATAAAACAGGGAGTCTCCTATAAACCCATCAACAAAGAGCAAGTCAAGAACAACCTGTGTTAGCAGACAGTTCCTCTGATTTAGGCACTTGTGGTTCCTTCCTAAAAAAATAAATACTTACCATCACCTCCTGGTTGCTTGTATGGGTTGTACTTTGGCTTGGGGGCAACAACAGGAGCAAACTTCTTTGGTGTCTGCTGGGTGGACACCGAGATGCTGGGAGTCCCAAAGGTGTGTGTGGTCTCCATCCTTGCAGTAACGTGACCAACTGGCTCGTTAGTACTCTTGGGTGGCAGCCAGGAAGGATGGGACATCATTCAGATCTGAGGGGAGAGGCAAAGAGAATCACACATACATTAGGAATTCAGGCTAGGGAAACAAGTTGGGAACCTACTCTTCTGCTGGTTTATAAAATCAAGCCCACTAAGTCCTTTAACATGTTTAACTTGTACACACTTCTCTTCAAACATATCAGTCCCAATGTGTAGGACTTACAATACAAACTTGTCTGTCTTCCCCCAGTAGGTCAGAATTACTGATGAGCTCACTGGTAGTGCCTGCAAAAAGCATTGCCATTTTCCTCTTCAAACCAAAGCAGAGGAGGGCTGACAGCCTGGAAAAGCCCATCAATCCCACCATCCATTTAGCGCAGTAGTGATATATTTGCCCTTCCCTGTTAGGCTTTTGTGAGCACATAAATGTAACAGTGCAAATGCTCTGGGGACAAGCGTAGTCACAGACAGGCAGACAAGCTTCCAAAATATACTTTTAGCACTTTTAAAAATTGTTGTTCAAGACCCCATGTCCCAACAACTTTCATTCAGACTTTTAAGAAAAAGGATTTCAAAAGCAGCTAATCATTCTTGATGCCTCCATTTCTGAATGCTCAGCTTAAGATATCTTAAAAGCATGTCAATTTTGAAAAAATGCCAGAATCCCACAACTGCTGACAACCAGGCTCCTTTTAGACATCTCAACTTGTGTAACAGCAAACAGAGGCAGCCCAAATCATTACTTATTTATGAAAATCTTGGCTTTGGCCTTTTAAAAGCCTACATCACTTTTGAGAACTGGACTCAGACGCTGCTGAAAATGTTGCCCATAAAAAAACCTGTTCATTGCTATGAATAAGTGCTTTTTACCTTACACAAACCACACTCGGTAGCACTGATGATGCTACAATACTATCAGATGGTCTTACAGAGCTGTATTTGAGATGTGATGAGGAAATGAAGATCCCACACAGACAAATTCAGTGCTAATTTTGGAGCTCTTCAGCACCCTGTATCTTCTGCCCACACTCTACTTTGGTGTCAGGACTCCTCAAGGCCTCATGCAGCCATATATTTGAAAGGAGCATAAGGAGGTATTTCCAGAGCTGAGAAGTGCATCCACACACAGCTCATTGATACCATGCAGGAATGCAGCCACAGGTCCCCTCCTAGCATACCTGGACATATCCTTGATAACTCACAGCTAAGACTTTCATGCACACATGCTTCTCATACAAACAACACTGAGCTCTTCAACCAGTCCACAGGATTATTTGGAACATTTAGGCAGGAAGAAGGCATATTTGATAGCTTACTTAAGTCTGCCTAGAGAAAACAAAGTGGGAATCACATTTCATTTCCCCTTTCTCCTAATTTGGACTCACACATCACTAGAAATGTCAAGACTAAGCTGCTGGGATTTAGAAGCAGAGCTATTTTGCCAACTCATCCTTGTCGGCAAAGCATTGGCACCCTACAAGCTTCATGGTGGAGTAAATTCAGTCAAGTTCCTTGTCAAAGGAAGAAATTCAGACTCTTTGGTATAAAAGTAGTCTTGGGGGCTCTTGCATGGATAACCTTGTCCCAGCAATCTGCTCTTAGCAATGTTTTGTCAGTCTGAGGGAAATGAGCAAGGTCCCCCCCATGGTAGTGTGGGGACAGTGCCTCCAGCTACCAGCAGTGACTCTTAAAACTCGTGTGTGTGTGTGTGTGTGTGTATATATATATATATATGTTATTTCAGCTCAGACTCCAAGCAACACATTTCCTACATGCAGATTTGTTTCTCCTTAAGTCCCAATGTCTGACCCAGCACAAGGAGATAGACAATATGTGGTCATCTCCCACTTCCATTGCTCCTTGTGTGGGAGAAGAACTGGCAAGTGTCAAACATCAGCCCTGACAATTATGGCTCTTCCTCACCATGCAGCCTGACTGCTTGATGTGCACGTAGAGGTTTCACAATCCTTCCCACTGCAGGATAAGCTTAATGTGCTAGATGTCTGGTAAAGTGAAAGGAAGCCACCTTGGCCAGCATGGAGGGACTGGCTAGAATTGAGGTAGATGGACCATGGTAGGAGCAACCCTGGAAATGGACAAGCATCCAAGGCTGAGCTGCAAGGACTTGACTTTCCCTCCCACATATGCTCACCTTCCAACCTTATATGAACAGTCTGGAGCATCATTCTGAAAGCAAGAAGTGAAAGACAGGTCCTACCCACAGAGCCAAAGAGGAAACCAGACACGATGGGTGGGGGCGGAGGGCACACGAACACACTCCCACTGCCTGGTACTTCCCATTGCCAGCACCAGCCCTACAAAAATTGACCTACAAAAATGACTGCCACATGAGCAGATTCACCTACACCTCTACTTCCTCCTCCCACATCCTTCAAAAATGTAAAATGCAGCAATAAACCCCAGGCAACTACCTAGGTTTCAAGAGCAGAAAGCACTGAGGGCATTCTGCCTTAAGAGCTAAACTGGACAACTCTGCTGAGTGATTACATCTGAAGATGACTTTACCTTACCCATTGCTAAAAGCATCCCGGAGGTTTATTCTGACAAGTTTTCATCACCTGGTTTGACATCTCATGTGAAAGAGCATCCTGCTGCGTGAAGCACCCCCAGACTCTGGATATTACCTCCATGCTGATTCAAAGCAAAACCAAAACAGTCCCAGTTGTGACCAGGTTATCGTCATTCCTGTTCTGACAGCTCCCTAGTTTTTCCTTAACCACCTCCCAGGCAACACACCTTGGTCTCACTGAGCCGTCAGTCTGCCAGGTGGATGGCAGGGGTGGGTTGAGTGATGCACAAACCAAGAATATCTTCCAGGTTGCACGGTGCTGGAGATGGCTGAAGATTATGTGAATCTCGATGAATGACCTTAAAAATCAGACTGCTCTTATGGACAGTTTGGGACTGTGAAGACCACACCGTTGAAATTCTAATTGTTTCCCTGTTATTCTTTTATCTTCCTCTTTGTCTCCTCATTTTCTTTTATGCATTCACTGCTGCTCAGTTTTTGCTATCTGTGCCTTGACAACGTTTTCAGCAGGTTCCCTTTTCCTCATCTGTTCCAGCCCAGCTCCCTAGCTTCAATTAAATTTTGCCTAACTACTTTGTGAGATCATAGAAAAAGAAAACAAATTAATCTCTTTTTAACAGCTGAAGCTAAACTTCTGGGTTTGCTGTTATTTTCCCCACCTCACCCTACACACTTCTCCATGGTGGAGAATTCAAAGCTATCAATGCTCCTTTCACCATTCCTTGCAATATTGCCTGGTTTTAAATCAGAAGCTTCTTTGGAGCAAAACAGATGAACATGTTGTGATGTGGACAAGTAATCTAACCAGCACAGGAAAACTTGGGCTTATAACCAGTCCACATACTCTAAAGTTACTCTTCCATATGCCACCACCTCTGCATCATTGTTCTTCCTGCGCTTGGATAAGAACCTCTAAAAGCTAAAGGCAGTACCTTTACCCAAATCATTTATCAGGCATGGCTTACATATAATGAACCCCTTCCTAGAAAACTGAATAGATCTAGCTACCCAACATTTAACACAGCCAGGCTGGAACAGCCTTTGAACCCTCCCAGGCAACCTCTTGCCTCATTAGTGGACTGAGGCAGTAGGACTGCAACCCATCAGTGCCACATTTCCCTCTGCTGAAGCCTTCTGCTGCCACTCACACAGCCATCCTCATTGGTGGAGCTGTAACTCAACCATTTTGTTCCTGATCTGGGTGCTAGAAGCATTTTCTGTCACTCCTTATTCACTGACCACTCTGGCGATACCCCTTTCCCAGATTTACTGCCCCGCCCCTCACAATAATCTCCTAAATTTTGCTTACATCTCTGCTTTGCAAGCTCTTCATGTTGAAGGCCTTGTCTAGCCCTTCAGCACTGGTGCTTTTGTTGAGCTAAAGAATATTTCTTATAAAATACACATAGCCTCAAATGAAAGCAGGCAACTATTGGACAATCTACCACAGCACTAGGTAAACTATTTGGGCAAGCAATTAAACAACATAATTGTAGCTTCTCTCTAATGTCTGGCTTTAAATTTATCTAGCTCTGCTTCCAACCCTGTATTTAGTTAGACTCCTGTCATCTGCATTACAGACCTTACTCTCTTCCTTACACAGATCTTTCCAGAACACAGACAGGCCCTTGGTTAAATCAAATAAAAACATTTAAATTAAGTATCAGTTACATTCACTGTGAAGAGCAAACTTCTCTTGATTCATTCATGTATATTTACTCTGAAATCACTTCAATTTTTCAGCTACCTTTTATGAAATGCTGGATGCCAGCATAAGAACGTTTTTTCAACAATGGTATCTTCAAATGGAAGGGGTAAAATGATGAGTAATACAAAAGACAAAAAACAGACTGAAATCAGTTGTGGCTGCCTGAGGTTCTGTTATCCTTCCTTCCTTGGAAGCATTAGTCATCATCTGCTTTTGGAGGCAGAATATAAGATTGGACTAACCATGATAAATAACATTAAGAGCAAAGAGTGAAATCATGCTGCATAAATAAGGAAAACAGCGTGCTCTGGTTCTATCATTAGGACAGTCTTAATGCCATAAGTTCAGAAAATTCTAACCATGAAAGAATACACCACAGCAGAGGAACTGGAATCCACAAATCCCAAGATGAGACCACATTACCTAGAAATGTTAGACTAGGAATATCAACATAAAATAACACCAGTCAGTAATAAAAGCCTGACAAGTTTTTTGTTCATCTTTTTCATCTTTTTTTTAATGTGTGGGCATAAGTGCTTGTTTTTGGTTTTAATCACAGAATGTCATTCACCTTTGAGAAGCAAAGATAAAATAAAGAGGGTTCCAACCCAATTTAGCCTCACATCAGATAAGCAATGGAAGGGAAGAGTATTAATTTGTCTACTCTTGAAATTGTTAGTACATTCATCTCTGAGACAGGATGGCTTTTTTGTGATTAAACTGTACCCAAATAAATCTTCATTTTATTTTCATATTTATAACATAGACCAAATACTCCTTGGATGTTGATCACTTTGCCAAAACAGAAGAATTTGTCCCTAAGTTAATTAAGCTAATGCTTCATAGTGGGTAGAAACAGTGTTGAACAAAAATTGAGCAACAACAGTCTGTGCTTCCACACAGCCTGCTCTGTCTTCCACCCAACTCCTTCCTAAATCCATGGGCAAGAGATTGACCAGACAGAGGGAATCAGGACCTTGTTGGCTGACAGTAAGTGCAGCTGGAAGCTCTATTGTGGCTCCTCTCCGATACGATTCAGGAACATGATCAAGGCATCCCCTTCCCGGGATAACATAAGTTTGTCTTTAAGAGCTTAGAAGAGCCATGTGTAGAAAGACAGACTTCACTCTCCCCACTCCCCAGGCTCTTCTGTCCATGGAAAAGAACTCAAAGAGAAAACTTTCGACTTTACTTCCTCTTCCAGCTGAGTTTTAAAGATCATCTCTAGCACTGAACCAAGGGGACACCGTGATAGAAAATCATTCCACACATTGCCCCTTTCAGTTAGAAGTGCAACCTACAAGACTGGATTTTTCTCCTCTAAGTTTGTCTTCATGTTTTTTGCCTGAAACTCCCCAAAGTACTCAAGTGCCCTGCTAAAATACATCACTTTGTGCTCACCACCTCCATTCTAATAATTAGCCAAAAGCAGTAATTGAGTCTGACCAGAGAGATTTCCTCTTTGCAAACACCCAAAGCTACTTGTGTTTCTTGGGACTGTTCCTCTTTGAATATTAGATTAATTTATTTCTCATTTATGTCTGATAATATCTAGTCACAAAGCTTTCCTACTTCTTGTGGCCTCCAAGAGAAAACATAATGTCAAAATTCTGGTCTCATTAGAGGTCTTTAGCCAAACACAGGAGGTGCCATAAGCATTTGTGAACTCAACCCAAGCTCTTCTGGGATGTCTTTCCCACATGGTACTACCTGTCCTTATCAGTTTTTACGTCATATAGGAAATTATGTGATTTGGGAAACTGGAATTTCTTTTGAACTCCCTTAGTAACCATTGATCTGCACATATCAGCTTTAAGTCTGTAATATTAACCAGTCCAAAGAAGTTCCTCCCTCAGATTGTCCCAGCAGCAAATTGACCCTGGCCCTTCAGGCTCCTCAAACATCACTTCAGCAATGAGGAGAAACACAAAGTTTCAGGAACACCTCTGAGCACTGGGGACCCTGTGCATGGGGCTGACACGACCTTCATCCTCAGAGAGCAGTGGAGAGCTGACAGCAGTCAACTGAGCCACCAGGCAATCCCAGGATGTGATGAAAAGCTGAACATGCTGTCTCCCTCCAGTGACTGCCTTCTTGACTATATGCAAACCTGATGCACGTGGACTTCCAACTCATTGTGGCATATCTCTCAGTGAGATCAGGTTTCTTTGCTTGTACCCATTTTACAGTATTTATAGACATTTCTTGATGCTTTGCTTTGGTCTTTCACAGCAGGTATCAGCTGGAGTAAGTTTAACTCTTCCTCTCCCTCCCCCACCTACAGTTTCCCTGGTTAAGGCAGGCTTTCATATCTTCAGTATAATCCACTCAAAATAAATAAATAAATGAAAACAAAATCACCTCCTCAATTGAACAGCACAGAAAAGATTCAACGCTAACATAATCACAAAAATTAAAGGAGAAAGAAACCTAGTTCAAACACTGCTTGTGCTGAATTATTCCTTGAAGCATATAATGTAGTATCATCTCACTCTGTCTCTAACAGCTTCAATCAAATTTCCATGAGATCCTCCAGAAGACCTCATTTAAATTCAAAGTTCACCCTGCTGTGAGCAAGGGGTTGGACCAGATGACCTCCAGAGATCCCTTCCAAAATCAATTATTCTATGACTCTAAAAAATCAGACTTCCAGCTGTGATTTTATCTGCACTCGAAGAGTTTGCAGCAATATAGCTGTATCCCACTTAAGATATGCCACCAGTATCACCTGCTTCCAATGCAACACTGCATTTCTTGTTCTGTAGTTGAAATGGTTTGTAAATGAACACAGCATATGTCCATTCTTTACCTAAATAACCAATACCTGGATTTTTTTTTTTTTTTTTTTTTTTTAGCACGGGTGCATCAAAAACTGCATTTTTTTTTTTGTGTCCATCAGATTAGCTTCCATCAAATTAGGCTTTAAAATCCCAATAAACTGAACTTGACTGGCCCATGTGCATTAGAACAAAGGGATAGTATTGGCTCCCTAGAGATAGATGTATCTATCTGATCTATTACAACTCTAATGACCACATTACAATTTCACCAGAGAGCAGGCTGATTCTTGACTTCTGTGGTATGAGACAATCCTCAGACACTCCAAACATTATCATATTGGACAAAACATTAGCACATGGCCTCAGCTACTTGTGGTCACAACAAACCCCAAAGCAATTGCAATGGAGAAGGTAGCCCCGGTGGCTGGCCCAAAATGCTCACTCAAATATAGCAAACTTTGTGGTTGAACCTTAAGAGCTGAGTCAGGAGGTAGCTCTCAGCCAGACAAATTTCTTCCGATTCTAAAAGCTCCTCTTCCTGATAACTTCATGTAAAAGTTTGTGAGGGTGTTGCTGCACCACAAATTTTGAGGTGGGTTTGATAATTTTGTGCATAAAATGAGAGAGGAAATATATTAATAGGGACAGCAAGAGAACAGGTGAAATTATGCAAAAAGGCTATTTTGGGAGCCTCAGACCATGAACTCCCTTAAACAAATACTGTTTTCCAGCAAACAATTTATTCTCAAGATCCCTCTGCAGAAAAAAAAAATAAAAAAAAATGCCTTTGTTCCTTCTGTGCCCATATTCAATGTCTCTTCTACAGCACAGCTCAATACTTGGCCTCCTACTTCAGCCAGGTGCTGCCAAGCAACATATAGTTTATCCACTAAATAAAATAATTAAGGCACTGGATTTTGCAACCAATGGAGACACCAGAAATCAAACCTATCAAGAGACTCACATAAGAGAAAAGAAATCAGGACAACAAGAGGTGGCCAGGTTAACAGCTGTTAGGCTGTTTTGATGCTGATGCTTGCCTGTAAACAAGAAGGAACCATGCAGAACTAACATTCAGCTCAGCAGTAAGATATCAACAAGACCCCAGTGGGACCAAATGGAACCACGGCAGCATATTGACACACAGATAATTGTATTAGCTTTGCAGAGTGCTGTGTATGTCTCAGCCTGGGGAGAAACAGCAGAGATCTGAGCTCAGCAGAGGGTAGGAAACTGATAGAGAGTGCACAGGGAAACAGTGCCAAGCTTGAGGTCCTACCTAGCAAGGTTAGTGTGGGTGAAGGTGTTTTTTTATTTACTCTAGGTTCCCTGCACTCCACTTGTCTTTGAAAATAGCTGTGGTTGAAAAAAAAAAAAAAAAAAAAAAAGTATCTGCTACTGGCATTCTGCACCCCAAACTGCCAAGAGGATTTCTGTGAATGGAAAGGGAGGTGCAGCCCAAAAGATGGGTACAGTATGGGACTCACTCAAGAAGGATGTGACCACACGGCCAAAGCCACTATAATCTTGTGACACCTCAAGAGGCTGGCAGTATAAACCAGACTTCAAAACTGTAATGCCTAAAAAAGCAAGCAATGAATTCAGTTAATGGACAGGAACTGTGCCCAGGATCAAGATCTTTAATCCCCGATTCTTTTCCTCTCACCTGATCCACTTTTACTCTTCCAGATCCCAAGTGGTCCCAGAAGTCACAGCTTTGAGTATGAGAAAGCCTTGAATGACTTCTTCCTTAGCACTGCACCAACCTGTGTCTTGTTCTTGGCAGCTCTGCCCATGGCACCTTGCACATAATCAGGAGAAAGAGCCTACTTCCAATGGAAAATCCTATATCCTAACATACAGAAGAGTGATTGCAGCCAGATGGCTGGGAACTGGTGCTGCAGAGAGATTGCTAATGGAAGCAAGATTTTTTTTGAGTACGTGAAAACTGTAGGAAAGGCAGTACACAGGTCCCTTCATATGAACAGTCAGAAAAAAGACTATGCTTCTCCAGGTTCCACTACAACAGGTGATTTGACATCATCAAGACCAATGTATTCTTGTCTCCCTTTTGCAATACAAAGCAAAAATAAATATTTAAGTGCTTCATCTTTTAAGAAGCTGAAAGCCTGCAGTACTGTCAGGAGAGAAAGAGGATCTCTGCAGGTTATAGAGTGTTGCTTTTAGCAGAAGACTGGACTATAACCAACCAATAAGGTTTGCTGTGGCTTTGCCCTTGAAAACCTCCAAATTGGAGAATCCCCTGCTACCTGGTGACTTGTTCAAGTGTTGTACTACTTTCCCAATAAAAATGTTTTTCCACCTCTCTAGCTGAATCTACCAACCCACTATGCATGTCCATGACATTTTGTTTCGCCATCTGGACAGAAGCATTTGGTTCTATCATCTCTTTAACACCCCTGGCAGTAGTCACAGGATTACTCCTTTGCCTTCTCTCTATCAGAGGCAAAGCTCCCTCAGCCTCTTCTTGTAGGCCGTGTGCTCTAAGTCCTTGACTGCCCTTCCTCTGGACCTTTTCCAGCTCTTCAACAGGTCACTTCAACTGAAGGGCTCAAGACTGAGTAGCAGCCTCACCAGCAGGGAGTAAATGTGAACAATAACTCATTCTACTGTCCAGGCTTCTCCTGTGAAAAAAAAAAAACAAACCAAAAAACCCCAAACATATCCAGTTTTCTTTATTGTCAATAATAACACACGATGGATGGATATTTGACCTGCTGTCCACTGCCTACTCCAGGTCCTTTCATCAAGGAATAAAGAAGAATAAAAGGCATATTTGGAGATGGTTCCAAAGCTGGAGAAACTCAAGAATGTTCATGGCCACAGGGACAGAAGATTAAATCATAAGGTGATGTAGAGCTCATTGAGAAGACAAGATGTTCCAAATGAGGTGTTCCCCAAGCACAGGAAAATGGCTGAAGAGGCAGATAAAGAGCACAGGCAAGTATGCCATGAGACTGGAGCACATCAAGATAAAGCTGTTTTTGTAACCGTAGGGCATTAGTTCTATTCTGAAAAGAAGCTTATGACTCGAAGACAAGTGCTTGAGATTTGTTTTTCAGTTCTTCTTTGAAACTTATAAAACCACTGAGCTTAGGAAACTGTTGCTCTTCCCTTTTATCTCAGTGTCCATTTGTTCAAGAGCAGTGATACTGAAAGCTCTGGGAGATAATTCCTCAGTTGATGCAGACCAGTGGCAGCAATTAAGGTAACCTGGCCAGGCATTCCCACTGGCCTTGCAATTTTGCTAAACAAGCTCGTCATATTAAAAAGCCAACTCCAGTTACTCCACCACTATCACATTGATGTCTTCTGTTTTAATAAGCCAAATTAATCATTTGTTCCCCTTCCCAGAAATCAGTTTGAAGTTTTGTTGTGACAAAAGAGTTACCATACTGGACTGGCCACATGGGTTCCCTAAATGTGGAACTGCTCAAACCTGACAGTGTCCAGTAAGTGTTTATCTATCTTCACCACACCTTCAGAGAAGAAAGCATGGAGGGGAGGTGAAAGAGAGGAAATGAATCAAGAGCAGAGGGAATTTTTGGAGGGAAGGAAGAACTAAACTTATAGCATACCTAGAGATAGATACACTGCTGCATTTTAGCCACTGCTGGCAACCACTTGTGTTCTGCTTTTGAACTATGCCAGTGCAGCTGGTTCATGAACACACAGCATAGTTAATCAAATGCCCTCCAAAAAGCTGCTACTGCTGTCTTGTATGTCTAAGGCAGAGCATGTTCCCACACACAACTAAGCATCTGCGAGGCATTTCAGCATGCCTTTGCTGTGTAATGCACATATTTCTCTTTCAAAGTAACACAGCTGCCAACACCTTAATCATTCCATGGGGACCTTCAACCCCGACAGCCCCTTAAGTGCTTCATTACCTCCAGCACACTCCTGCAGAGCTTACATCCCAGGTGAGCTGCAAGAGCACAGCTCTGTCAGCTAAGGAAAGCAGATGAACTGCAGGAGATCAGAATCTGTGCAAATAAGGTCTAACAGCCCATCTACCATCACTCTTCACTCCCACAAGTCTGCCCTCCCTTACTGCAAAATATCTAGGACAAAAGGCAAGACAGCAACAAGAAACCATCTTTGAGACTGAAATTATTGCATGATTCTTTTCATGAGATCCTAGGGGACAGAAGAAGGGGCTGTGGAGACCAGCCAAATAACATAGCTTAAGCACCTGAGCTGCATGTATATCCCCAAAGCTCTGGTGTTTTTAAGTTAGAAACTGCTGCCTCAAGTCTTAAAAATACTAGGTTTTGAAATTGTATTGATATGTTCCTGGCACAGAAAAAAAAAACCAAAAAACAAAACAACAGCAATTGCAACCAATACAGAAATTTGAGCTGCCCTTTGTTTCTGGAAGACTTAAAATACTAAGGGGAAAACCTAAGTAACCAATTAAACTGATCCATGAAAAGATGCAATCCATTTAAACTGGTACATGGATACCTATTTTGAAACTAGCTTGAGAAGATGAAGGCATAACCTACCCTTTGAAGCTTGTAAGTTGCTCCCATCAGGTTCCTTGAGATGACACTGCTGGAGATGTCATCCTTAGAAATCACTTCCAAGGCAAGACCCTGTTTAAAGCAGGCTACCTCAAGGCCATATTTTGTGAAGCAACACCACCAGGTAACAGCTTCACCTGCTCTCGTCATGCCAGCTCTGCTCTGCCCTCCCTACTCCACAGCCCCTTCTACACTACATTACCCTTCCAAATGAAGTTATGATCTAATGGCTCAAGATTATAAAAGAAGGTTATATAATCATGCAAGTAATACAAACATATGTATATGCACATATGAATGCACAGACACATGCACATCTTTGTCTTTTTTGATTCTACATAATTTGCTCAGGAAATTGTAAGAGGGAAAGAATAAGGAGAGAAACCAACAGCTGCTCACATGGATCAACACTTCCAGGCTCTCTCTTTTGCAGCTCATCTCACTCATACTTGTGGTTTCAACATGTGATTCACATTAGGCCCCTCTGCTCGCCATTTGATGGTTCTGCTAAACAGATGTGAATTTATTTAGTCACAGAGCCTGCTCTTTACGCTGCCTTTTTGTAGAACAGATGGGTGCTTTTTTCCCTGTTCAACAATATTCAGACAACAACCATACCCAGTGCATAGGTTTGCTTGACAACTTTGTATGAAAAGGAGCAACACATGAACACAGACATGATCTCACAGGAGCCCTGCCCAGCAGCTAGGAAGCACTGCAAGAGGCAGTAGTGCCAGTGGAGAAAGACAAACTGCAACACCAGTGATGTCTAGAGAAGCGCAAGATCAAAAAGTACTCTGAGGCCAGTTCCATAACTTCAGGTAAATTAGTGATGGGTGCTGCACCTAGCAGGGTCCAGGAGACAAAACTCCACCAACCATCAATCACAAAGCATGTTCCCCATGTGAAAGCTCTGGTGCAAGAGCGAGCTGAAGGGTAAGCTCCTGCAACATCCATGGGGACATGAAACCATGTGTATCTCCTGGGACTCCTGAGCATGGTGAAATAGCCTGGAAAAGCTATTCACTCCCTGTGTGGGCATTCTTCTCTCTGCACTGAGCGCGCCTTTGGCAGTGGATGAAGCAGAACTGCACAAAGGCCCTCTCAGAGCAGAAACAGACTGCCCACAAGAGAAGTACACTCGGAACAGCTATTGCACTTCAAATTCACACCCTGGCTTTCTGTCACAATACTCTCCCTGTGCAGAAAGGCCCCAGGCTTCAGATTCAATTTCTGCCCATATCATCAATAGCAGAGAGCTGCTTCCATCTGAGGGCAGGATACAGCCTACACAAGAGGCCAGAGTACAATCCGGCAGGAGATGGAAGAGCTTCACACATACCTTGCACTCTCCTGTGTATGGATGCACCTCCAGATTGCTTTAATAACTCAGCACTGATAACTTCACCCTAGCAAATGGCCTTGTTATATGGGCAAAGCTGCTTTACCACAGAAATCAAGCACAGGTGTATACACAGCACACCAGAATGCCATGCCCCCACCTGTGCAAGGATCTAACCCCTTTCCAAAAGCTCCAGCCCTATCCCTCAGTCACAGCTTTGCCCACCTGCTACAAAGATGACCTCAGTTTCTAGGAGAATCTGCTTAGGACTTTCATTAACTCACCAGAAAAAAACAACCAAACAAAAAAACCCAAAAACCAAAACCAAGCAAACAAAAACCCACAAAAACCTCCACACCAAACACAACTATATATCTAATTATATACAGACACATTAAATGTGATTACATTAAAATGTGTTATCTGGAGAATGAGACTCCAAGTTTCAGAAGGGTAGCAAAAGTGGAATTGTCTGCTTGAAAGGCTTCTGGGACATTGGCATTAACCCTTCCCTTGGGGCCTTAAAGCTGATTATTTATAAGAGCAGAAAACTATGTGTGACTCTCTTTTTTTTCTTTTTTTTTCTTTTTTTTTTTTTTTTTTTTTGCGTGTGTATGTACAATTAAGCAGTATTAAAAAGCCAGTAGGTATTAGACAGTAAAATATTTTCAATAAGAGAAGACTAGAACTGAAAAGGACACCTGAGTCCTTGCAGAGAGACAGGCACTTCAGCTACAAAGCACCTTGTATCTTCTGAGAGTTTCTTTTTTTCTTTTTTCAGTTGGCGTTCTGAGGCGCCAAGGTATAATTTTCATTCCTATCAATGACCGTGATATTAAAATATTCCACGTATGGACTGCATTTCACTCTTTTGTGTATCTTAAGAAGATGCAACAAAGCAATACATTGTTAAAGAAAGACTTTCATAAGCAAAAGGCAAATTTATGTGCCCAATTCCCAGAGGCTGATTGCCTAACCTTCAGTATGAGACTTCAATAACTTTTTCTGAGAATCAGTGTGCTTTCCATCCTCCACATAAGTAAAAATAAATTCCCTCCTACTTTCCCCCACCTTCTTCAAAGACATGGTAGAGCTGATGCCTCTGCTGGATCAGGACCAATGAAAAGACAGACCATGGCATCAGGGAACAGGGCTCTCCTGCCATCCCCTTGGGACACGTAGGAAATCTGTCCAGGCATCCCTGTCCATCTGTCTCATCCCTTCCTAGTCACCTCCATCCAGACACTGGGGACAACATTTAGCCCCTCCTTTATAACACTTTGAGCCCAGAGACAGACAAAAAGTGCTCTTTAAGGGTTACCCCACTGCACAGCACACAGAGCTGTGAGGCCTCCAAAATGCAAAGTCTGGACATACAGATTTGAGCGGAGGGTTAAAACTGAAGGGCGAGCAGAGCTATCTCAGCTGGTGAAGGCTCGTGATGGATGGCAATGAGCTGTTCAGAAGAAAATTAAGAAAACATTTTGAATGCCCTCCTAAAAAGGAACAAATAGGCCCAATGCTCCAGCAGAAGGGGATTTTTTGCATCTCTGAATGATAGCACTTCGCTTTTATGGCCTGCGGCTGCTTGGGAAATTCAAAGCTATTTCTCTGAAGAATTCACTTGGACAAGCTTTATGGCTTTGATCAGTTAACTATTTTTTAATGCTAATCCACCCCAGTGATATTTGTCCTCCTTTTCCCCATGTGCACAGAAGCACAGACACAGACAAATACTACACAAAAGCAAACATTAGCCAGATGAACAGACAGGAACAATGACATCCAGAGCCCATAACCAAACACCAACTTCATTCTGTTTTATTCTTTTCTCTTCTAGCGGCTCAAGATCCTTTGGCCCATTATGACCTGCTAATGGAAATTTAGGAATCAAATTTTGGTGCCCAGCAGGTATAATGCTCACATAGTGATCTGGTCACAACAATTCTCCCTCAAATAAAAAAGAAATGAGTAATTTCCCCTAGAAGTTGCAATAAAACATGTGGCTGAAAAGCTGTACTTGACACTTCACACAGACCCCTGCAACTTGCCTAAATGCTGCCCCATCCTCCAGATGAACAAATAAAACTGCAGAAATAGTGGTTTTCTTACACTGATGGAGCAAAGACAAAAAAAGAACCAAGAACAGGACTGAAGTTAGTGGACACCTATCATCTAACTGAACTGCTCCAAGCTCCCCCACATTCTCAGGCTTATAACCTGAGCAAAACTCCATTTACACAGCATACAAGCTTGTCCCCTTGTTTAGGGCACCAAGTTCCAGAGATCACTCCAACTGGTATCTAAGCCAATACTCAATTCCCTGTCATATTAGCTGCATCACTGTGACATCCTATGACATATATAGCAGCCACTACACCAAAACCAAACCAAATCAAACCACCACCAACAAAAAGTTAGGGACTTGCTTTGCAGTACCTTTGGAATTCAGGCTGCTATCTAGGCTTTCCTTGTTGTCTTTGGGTAACAAATTCAGGCATTATTTCCTGTGGCAAAGAATTACACAGGCTGATTACCCTCTGTGGAAAAGTGAAGAAATCCTGGAAACAATTTTCTGTCTCAATTGTTCCCAGAGCTTTTAGCCCTCTTCCTATTTTCTGCTCAATGCCATCCAGGCTCAGCAGGCAGAATCCATCACAATGATGCCTAAGGCCTGGGTCCTGCAAACATTCATCCAGGTATAACTTCCCACATAAGTAGCCCTATGGACTTCAACTTGCTTATGCCTTGGACTTGGACACAAGGCTTTTAGGGGACAAAAAAGAATGGGATGAGATAGGTAAGAAGTACCTGGGAAATATTCAGTCCTAGGTAGGACTGGTCTCATTTCAACAGTGTAACACAGATAAAGTGTTTCTGATACACATTTCTGATCCTAGATCTTTCAAAATTCATTACTAGATTTTTAAAGGAAATCAGCAAAGAGCAGCTATACCTCAGAACTGTGCATCACAGGTAGTGCTCATATGACAACAGGGCTCATTTTCTCCAACTAAAAATTTCATTACCATAAGGAAAAAAAAAAAGTCAGATATTTTTATAGGTAAAAACCTAACACTTTCAAAAGAAAAATCTAAATGCTGATGTCTTTGTACCAGAGCTTGAAAGCATTCCCATGCCAAACTACCACCCCAGTGCTGACAGCATTTGTAGGTGTGGAAGGCTGGATGCCAGCTGCTACAGTGCCCATATAGACAACACATCCCAGAAGGCACCACTGTCCTGGGGAGTTGGGGACTCCCAGGCTCCAAAGGCTGAGGACACAGGGGTGGGCTACAAGACTGACCCATGCAGGGGTGAAAAGGACTGAGTTCTGCACGTCAGTCCACACTCCTCTGGCTATGCTGCAGCAATGACTTCCAGTATGTACTTTTCAACATTTTGACAACAAATACTTTTCACCCAGTCCCACACCCACATTCAGAATTATTCAATCATAACCTTATTTTCCACCCAAAAGAGTTTTAATAGAAAATGTTCAATTTTCCCTAATCAATGGTGCTTAAGCATCAATCAAAGTATTTTCCTGAATTGACACCATTGGTGCCAGAGTGGGAGAACAAGCTCTAAATAATCTGCCTCCAAAGGCAGGTACTGACCTTTCAGTTGTGCTATTACTTTTTTTAATAAAGGTAACATTTAAAATACTGTTATTTTTCAGCTGATACTGCTGGGAGAGAGGGAGAGAAGGGGCTGCACGCCTGCTGCAGAATCGTATGGCAAATCTTAGTATCACTTAATTTTCAAATGAGGAATTTGGTAGTAAACAACCTTTTCCTTGTACACAAAAATTTTTTAATTTCATGCCTTGCTAATCATACATCTGTTAGAGCTCCTCTTCTATCCATTGCACTTATGACAATAAAAAGAAAAATCATCACCCTAACAATGTGGTTTGTCTAAAATTAAAATTGAACAATAATCAATTCTCCTTCATGGGATGAGGGAACATGGCAATCAGCAACACTCATTCGATAAAGGTGGCAAAGACACAGCTTGAAAAGTGATGCCTTCACACTGGCCCTGCTGGTAGCCCCTTTCCCCAGGGTGTGTTTCTTCAGGAGCCTTTTCAAGACTGGTTTCACTGGACAGATTCTCTCTGGCTTCCTGCTGGTCCACACCAGGCACCACCATCAGCAGAGCCTCTCCTGCCAACATTGCTGCATCCACCAGCCACCTCCTTCCCCCTCAGTTTTTTTTTTTTTTCCTTGCCTTCTCTATCAGCAGGATATTACTGAGTGAGTTGCCTACAGCAACACCTCCACCTTCCCAAATCTCCTTCCACCTCTGAGAACGGGTGGGCTTCAGTGTATCAAACTTCAGAAATGTTCAGCACTCTTCCCTCTGGCTCCCACTTACAAGATCTGGCTAATTTGCTGTGCCAAAGTGCACCTAAATTTGTGATTACACCCCTGAAAACAAGTTCTTATAATCTCAGTAATATTAGTGAAATCGTCGAGGTTGTTACTTCAAAGACGTGTCCAGGTGAAATGCCAAGTTAATCAGGCCCCAAGAAACACTCTTGATTTGACTCAAGGAAGAAACTTTTTATGGTAAGGCACTGGAACAGATCACACAGAGAAGCTGCAGGTGCCCCATCATTGGAAATAATCAAGTTCAGTCTTGATGGAGCCTGAGCATCCTGCTCAAGTGAAAGATTTCCCCACCCACAGCAGTGGGGTTGCACTAGATTATCTTTAAAGTTCCCTTTTAACCCAAACCTTTTTATGATTTTAAGATTTACTGTCTTGCATTGCCCACACTCCTCTTTTTTCTGGACTGCTGACACGCAGCTTTTGCCTTTTTAGACTCCTCCTATTCCCACAGCTGTGCTGAGCCAACTCCAAATCACAAATATTGCACTTGTATGACCTATGCAATGGTAACTCTGCAAGCTTTAAGAAGCAATGGGAATCCATCTGAAGCCCCAGGCAATGTGGCACAAAGATGTTATGAGCAGAGGTACATGGCTCTGCTACACCTGAGACTCCTCTCTAGCCTCCAGCCTTCATATTAGCATGCCAAACCCTCTCCTTCCAGAGGCTGTTTTCTAAAGCACACTTATCTACATAAGCTCTCCCTTGTCTCCATCATGAAGTGTAGTCGTTTGAACGATCAGCTTTGAGACTTGTGAGTTAATATCAATTAATTACTCCCATTTTGCAGATAAGCAAATAAACAAAAAAAAGGGAAGCATCCTGATCTGAATTCACAGGGGGGAGTTCAGGGCACAAATACACTCCTTGACCTGGGTCTAGGTAGCCAAAGCAACTGAGGAGAGGACCTTGCCATCTCCAGGCCCCTACCTCATCCTCCAGGAGCAGCACCCTCCAGCTCACAATGGTTACACGGGCAGCCTTGAGTTTTTTATTTTGCCCTTCAAGCCAAAGCTATTTGGATTAGAAATGTTACCCTACAAGCTTTTTTTACTCACTAGGCAGGTTTATCCCACTTGCCCTAAATGCAGTTATGCCTGGAGGCATAAGAGCTGCTTGAACAGAGTGTCATTTCCATCAGTGCTGCTGTCTGAGCCCCAGAACACTTGGACTCTGGCTTTAGGGGCAGCTGCCCACTGCAGAACACTCCAAGTCCCACCAGACCTGCTCTCATGCACCCAAAGCAGGGAGGCTGTGCAGAGTGACTGTGCCAGAAAGCAATCCCTAGGTTGGTGTTATGAAAGCCATTATTAATCTCAAAGCAAGACTTACTCTCCTGACCCAGAGCATCCCTCCATTTCCTTTGGTAAGAGAGAGCTGCTTGCATTACAACACTCAGTAGTCCCTGAAAATGCTGCCAGGCTGGATTCTCCATCACCACAGCCCACGTGCATGTTGTGGCCATGTACATCAAAATCAGAGCCTCCCACCTCCCAGTCACAGCAGGCGTGGGGCAGGCATTGGGGGCACAAGGTAAGGGTGACCCAAACCCAGCTGTACCTAAGGCCAGGTGACCACAATCATCATGAACACAGATATTGATACACCCCATCTGTCAACAGGCAAAAGCATTCAGCTCTGGATTCCTCCGACCTCAAATCAAAGTTCATTTAGTCAAACAACTCTACCAAAATTAACAGGGAAAAGGGAGGGGGAAGGAATAAAAAAAGACTTTGTTGAGCAGAAGTACTTTGAGACACATTTGATGTAATAGTCATATGATTAACAAACTGTCATATCAAAGTTTTCTGCAGAGTAGGAACACTCTTGACAGTTCATATTTTAAAAACTGACATTTTGATTCATTACTGTAAATAGCACTCTGTATTAAATATTGTGACAAGGCATACAGTGTTTTTTGAGCTCTATAACATTTAGGAAGTACTGAATTTTTAAATTTTTTTAAAGCATGTGTAATATCAAAAGCAGTTAAAACAGAACTCCAAGAAAGCTTCTAGAGGAGAGAATCATTATTTCTGAAATAACCTACTTCTATGCCATCATCTCAAGCACTGCTGGGAACTTTGGCCCACAGGATCTTAATGTACTGTTTGCATAATAAAATAGGGAATTGTCTCACAGAACAAAAGAGCTATAAGCAAAGCAGCTACATTAAATAATGTAAAATTACTCAGTAGCAAATCATCCTGAGGTTGGCATAAGGGGAAGAACACTAAAAGGTGCTGAATTACCACTCAGAATATCTGAGAGTGCAGGTTCATAACCAAGATAAACAACATGACATTCAAATAACTGCCCAAACGTGCATCTTGTTTATCCCCTCAGTCTCTGGCCATGTTTTATCCATTCCTCTGTCTCACAACTTGTGCCTGTAAAGGATAAAAGTGACAACGAGCAGAAATGAGTGCTGGGGACACACAGAGAGCAGGCCCCCCTCTTACAGCAAGGATACAAACTCAGACTAGTTGAACATGAAATTACCTCCTGAGTTCAGTTGTTGCCCACCTGCCCGACACTCAGGGACCATCACATCCTTGTCAGTAGCTCTGCTTTGTCTATTTAGCCCCTGAGCTCCCAGGGCACGTTTGTGCAAGGACATCTCTATCCCAGCCAGTCTCCTAGGACTTGCTGCAACTCAAATGTGGGCAGAGAGCTGCTTCCACCCCTGCAACCCAGCATGGCTGTGCCCAGGGCAGGCAGAGGCAGGGCAGGCAGCACTCCCTCACTGCCAGGGTGAGTGGGAAGGGATTCCCAGATAGATGGAGCTACCAAGGACTTCTCCCACCATGGAGCTCCACAGCAGGGTAATTGTAGGGATGCTGTGAACCACCAGAAATGACACCAACCGAGAGCACATAATCCTCTTACCACTTCCAACTAAGTTTCTCCTTGCAGTTTGGCAATCCCTTTCCCTGGATCACCAGTATCAAGGCAAACAGAAATGGGCCTAGAAGCAAGAATGCAAATGTTCGTTTCTTCAAAAGCAGCCTGTGTGATAGAGAAATTAAAAACAACAGTTACAGCTAACACAGAAGGACCTTGATAGAGTAGCAGAGGAAAACCAGAGGCTGTCTAGCCTGTTTGAAAGATGCTCAGGTGTTATTAAGACTGCAGTCCAAGGGCTTTAGAAAGAAAAAAGTTTACCATATCATTACTTGCAGCCAGCTGTAAGTGGAGCTCTGGGCTCAGCCTACTGAGAGGATGGATATGCTGCCACAAACACAAGTCTGGAGCCTGGTCAGAGACATAGAGAGGCAGTCACATACACCGAAGATGGATCACAATGCTGATTAAATGGGGGCTGATCCAGCACAGCCCAAGTTTCCCCAGGAACAGGAACACACAACTCACATGCTGGAAACCTTGTGGATGCGAACAAGTGTGGTAGTAGTGGTGGTCTAGCCAGACATCCAAAACATATTGGCACCACTATAATTTGTCCATTCACCAATATGTTTTCCTAAAATTGCCCATATGCTTTTCTTGCAGTTCCCATATGCTTTTGCAAAGAGAAACAAAAACATTTTTTTTAGTTGCGAGAGATTGATCGTCGCATGCTTCACAGAAGTCAAATTGAAAAACAACAACAAAAAAAGCAGTCAGCTGCTTTACCCTCCCTTTTCCTCTCTGTTCATGGAGGGAACTGTGAAGAGCAGGAAAAAATTCAGCCCGCAGCAAAATACACACAGAGCTCATTTTTTGCACTGCAAGATATTCTAGGAATTACAGGAGGAATCTTCATTAAAAACAAGCTATCAAAGATCTGGCAGCCAGTGGCATACCAGAGAGTATTCAGGGTTGGGTGTTGGGCTCAGTGTTCAGCCCTAGACGGGGTCGTCACTGCGGGCAGCACAGCCCACAGGAATCTGGGCTCTCAGAGAAGGATGTTAAATGAGCCTGGGGGTGGAGGGACAACATGATAAAGAGGTTACAGCCTTTCTGATTCACAGGATGGCTCATCCGGTGCCAAATCTCTATATACCTGCAGGTATAAAGCTCGCTCTCGTGTGCCAGGATTCCCAGGAAGGTGCTCCCTTGGTAATGCAAATCCCAAAGGAGTCAGGGGAGCAGGAGGCTGCCGGGTTCAACTGGGAGCAGGCACGTGGGTGTACAAGCATGCGTGTGTCAAGGCTGGAGCATGTGGGAACAGTAGCTGTTTAGTTACAGACTTATTAAGAAATGTGGCAGACCTGGGGCCAACGTTCAAAAAGGAGTAGTGCAAAACATTTCTCTTGGGAAAGATTAGCTCGTGTTCTTCTTTACACAAATAAAATTAAAGAGAGAATCATAATATGGACAAATCAATTAACTTCAGAAAAGCCAAGGGCACTGCATGCAAGAGGTAGTGTCTTGCTTTGGGCCAGGATAGAATGAATTTTGTCTTGTAATTTAGTTTCCAACACGTAAGTCTCTCTCCTTTCTTTAGCAGGGAGGGGAGGGGGATTAATAAAGAGCATTTGTCATTCAGTTATTTGCCAGCCCAGCGTTAAACTGTGACAGTAGTTGAGAGGGGAAGAGCTTTATTACTGGGACACTGAAGTCCTTCTTCACTGGAAAAGAAGTTGAGCTTCTGCTGCATGAAGTTCTGTCGTTAGCCCTGTCTTCATCACCCTCACTGTTACAGCAAAACAGCTGCTTCCTTCCAGAATGGCCATACACACACCTGCATACTGCCATAACCCTCTGCATGAAGACCTCGGGATCATCTTTGTGATGACTACAAAAAACACAGAAGGACAGATGCCAAAGGACTACTGCAGTGCTTGGCTTGGCAGTTTCAGCCTTAAGGTAGGAGTTTGTGGCTGACCTTCTATATAGGACACCCAGGACAGCATGCACCCTTCTACCAGTATCAAGATTTTGTGATCCAGTCCCATATTCTACATTTCTCCTGCAAATTTAACCACGAATACTCGTTTGAAAGTTAGTACTTTCTCACAATGATCTGATTTCTCACAAAGCCTAATGAGAGGCCAGACCCAATAGGTCAAGAGTCCAATTTTCCACAGAAAAAAAGCTGAAAAGCCAGTCAAGAAAAGAAAAATCCATCTGTTGCACAGGAAACAGAGTTAAAAAAATATTTGTTGGACATAGTTTGCTTGGCAAGATACATTTTGTTATTTTTTTTTACCTGAGTTTTAAGCACCTGAACATTTGACGTCACCATTCACAAATATGTTGATGCTATTGCTTAAGACTAATAGTGTCTCATTTAGTTAGCAATCTATAAGGATGAGCTTCTTCCTAGATTTCATATTTACAGCAACCCAGTGGGACAGTTTATTAGACTTAGCCAGGAAAACTGCCACAGAAAGAGCAAGACTAACAGAAGAGCTGTCATTCATCTTCCACAACCCAGCAACTGGGAAGACCAGGCCTTGAACCAAATTCTATTCTCTTGCTATTAATCTCCTGTCCTCTACTTATTAATCCCTTCTCTGTCTTTGTCTTTCAACATTTATTAACGTCCCTGACTGTCTGCAGTAAACAGAATGCTGGAAATCATATCCCCAGCTAGCCATAATTTACATGGGCTTGGGGGAGGGAATTAAAACAAACATAACAAAAAAACAAAACAAAAAACAACAAACAAAAAACAACAAACCAAAACAGAGGAGGAGGGTAAAGGAAGAAAGGAGGGATATGCATTGTTGATTGAAAGCAATTCATGTTCTATACATAATTCAGCAAGGGACTCCTACAAGAGTCTGGAATAGTTTATCAGGGTGATCCTTAAGTCACAGCTAAGTATCTCCAGTGAATTTGACTGAACCAGCAATTCTGAAGAAATTAATTAATTTGCTCCTCACTTATTGCTTTTCATGTTGTTCTTAATAGGCTTATATACTTTTCTGCTGTTGTCCACTGAAGCACAGCTATATTAAAGCTCGAAATACAGTCACTCTCCATCCTCAGTTTGAAGTGTATCCAGGCTGCACAGAGCCACAACATGGATCATGAACAAGTCGAGGTCCACAAGTAGCAAAGTCTCTTTGAATAATAACTCTAATCAATATGGCCCCCGGGACTATGCAACCATTCCTATGCAACACTCCCATTCCCAAGAGGACCTGCACATTTGTTGCTTCCAGACACAGAATTCATAAAACCACCTCAAGCCTCCTGGGTTAGCCTGGTGTCCCATCACCCTGGACTTCAGAATAATGCCCATCATTTTCTGAATAACCAAACACGGTCCCAGGGTCTCCCTGCTCTCTCTGAAGTCAGCAAAAGCCCTGGGACCTGATGCACTCCACACCTGGAAGCAGGGCAGTCTTTGTCAGGCACTCAGACAGATGTACAGACAACAGGCTCTTCCAAAGGACCTCTGACGGTGCAAACAGAAAGGTCAGAATCAACGTTTTGCTTGCCAAAAAAGCAAAAAGTAAATTGAGCTGGTTGTGACACCTCACCAAGAAAACAACCCCAAAAGGTCTGGCAGCACCAGCTGCCCTCCTCTATAAAGCAGACCACAGCTGCTTTTCCCCTCCGATAAAACTCAGTCTGTCCCTTTTTTGACCCATATAAGACTTTTCACATGTTGGCCGAAGAGATTATATCTGAGCAAGTATTGGAGTAACTGAGGTTTATTTGGGAGAGAAATTACTGGTTTTAAATCACTGCAGAGCTGGTGAAAGGCACTGACGTAAAGATTGCAGGTAACAAAGTCTCTTTCAAAGCCTAACCAGCCATCCTTCTGCCTCTCATGCTTAATGGGCCTCTTCCCAGGCTGCTTCCAGTGCTCAGGCTAATGGTGAGTCACCCCCACAGTGTTGGCTTTGCTGTGGGAGCACCAAGAAACAGAGAAGCTGAGATGGGATGCATTGAACGCCCAGCAATCGTGGAAAAACTGTGGCACAGCCCAAACCCTAACTCCACCTCCAGGCCTGGTTTCCTTTGGGTGCCTCCAAAGACGCCCGGTTAAAAAGAAAACACAAGTTTTCTAAGTTACCACAAGGTGTTTTCAACCAGTGGCCTGTCATGCCTCCAGCTTATTGGTATCTGAGCCTACTCTGATGTTCTTTACTTCCTTTCATCTTGGTCTTGGAGAAGAAATAAGTCAGTTTAAAAAATACTAGTGATGATTAGTGAAAGGTCCAGTTCTCTTTCACCTGTCCCAGGTCACCCCCAGCTCCCCCTGTTTCCTTACCCCTGTTTTCCTAAATCCTCATTATCTCTAAATATCAGCCAGGAAGTTAAAAATCATTAAAGAGAGGGAGAAGCGACACATCTAGCCAGTCAAATATTTTTTTCAGAGAGCCAGGCTGAAACCCATTAGCCCCACCACCAGCTGTCTTTGCTCAGGAGACCCAGGCCTGGCAGGGCAGCAGCTTCAGCCTCCTGACCCACAGAGGAGGAAGGGGAGCACAGGGGAGGAGAACCACAGCAGTTGCTTCAGATCCACACCAAAGCACAAAAAGCACAGAGAAATTTGCTTGAGGACCTGCCCACACAGACAATGGATATTCCTTTCATATTTGCCATGACAAAAATTCATGTTAACATTTTTGCAAGCACCGTAAGCCTGTATCAAGTAACAGCAGAGGCAGACAGGTGTCCTGACCACAGAGGAGCAGCATATGCAAACAGTTTGGAACTTACTGTTATTGTTATTTCTTAAAGGGGGAAACAAATCCCAGAGATTTTTCTGTGCATGATACATTTTCTGCTCTCCGTTTGATGTCGCTTTCAGACTGAAGACTTCAAATAGCTAAGGCTAACCTATGCCTCAAGCCTGCTTTAAACTAATGCCCCTTATGTGACCAGAAATGAATGCATGGTGAATCACTTATACCCCACACAGTGGGGGTGATGAGCTGTGATCCACATCTCCTGACTGCCACACAGACACAAATCCGATGGGGGAAAGGATATCCCAGTCCCCTCTGCATCCCAGCCAGGTAACCCTGCCACAGCACATTTGCAGTTTTGGAACTGGAAAGTACAAGCTCCAGGTTAACAGCCCAACCACGAGCAGTCAGAAAGAACAACATAACTACTGGCATTTTCTGCAAAGTATGTAGAGATATATATATAATCTGCATAGGCTGCACTTCCACTCTCTGCCTGCCTTTGGGAGATACTTAAGAGAAGCTGCATTTTAATTACTAGTGCAAATCAAGGGAATCTGATCTTGACAGCAAGGGAAAGAGAGCAACCAAAAGTTACAGACTTCGGGGTATGTGGATCCCAGCTCTTCAGTTCTTTGCTGACATTACTGCTTCCAGGAATTCAATCAAAACCCCACTTATCTTCAGAGTTTGCAATTTGCATCTAAAGTGCTGGCTATGCCTCAGTAGTAATAAACAGATACAGCTCCACTGAAATTGAAGGAGTTATTCTGGTTTTGTCTGGTTAGGGATCTACAGATCCATAAACATTAAAGCTCATCCAACCTCCAGCTAAATATCTCCTAATGGAATACCTTTATCCTTGTCAGATTCACTGGGATAACTGGTTTAAAGCACTCCTGAATACTCATTAGCACCATTGGGTTCTGGTGGCTGTATTTTAAGACTAAACCCCAGCTGCTATTAAACACTTGAAAAGGGCACATTAACAGTGAACAAACAAAGCTGGAGTGGAGATATAATTATGTTTTTGGATTTTCATTGAGAAATTGGCAAAAAGGAGAAAAGAGAAAAATGAAACTGAACAAGGCACACCATGAAAAATCACCCATGTTATTTGATAGATAATGAATTAAAAAGAAACACAGGGATGAGGGAAGCAACGTTATGCTAGAAAAACCCAATCCTCTCCTTTTGAGCATTGCCAAATTATATTTCAAGGCATAGTGAACACACAAGATGATGTACACGCCAGAAATTACAGATGCACTTCATTGGCTGTCAAATGCCATAACAGCTGATCTCAAGTTGGGCTCCTGTCCCTCAAGCCTTCTTCACCATGCTGTAATAAGGCATCCCAGTGACAAGCTTCTGCTGACCATGCTCCCCAACAGAAGAGCAATGCTACCAACTCGTTTTACAGTTCTCTGCCCAAGGGTGGATGCTACTGTTCATCAGTACATCCATACCAAGGATCCACAGTTCTTGTCTTTACACCACCTCACTAAATGAAATGCTTCCCTTGGTCAAAAGGCCATCCTGTCCACTGCAACTAGATGGGACAACTTCTCTTCAGATTGTTGCACTGCCTCAGCTTTGTTGATGAAGGAGAGTCTTGGTTTGCCTTTCCCACTTGTCCTTCCAAGCTATAATGCCAGGCATTAATTATAAGCCAAGCCTCAGACAGGGAGAAATGGAAAGAGTCTTGCTTGACATTTTGTAGAAAATTCACAAGCATCCCAAGCCCTGCATAAGGATTCAGGTGCTTATTAGGAAGGGCCACTAACATCTCATCACAAAGATGCCCTTTTTAGCAGGACCTGTGAGCCTTAAGGGGCATCCCTGCCTAGCATCATAACCCAGGCCAGTCAGAGGGAGGAGTGGGGGGGGAACATAGAGCTACTTCTGTGCTTGATTTTCATTTCACTCATTTACCACTCAAGCCGGGGAAAGACTGTGAGATTCTCATGTTTGGGTGTCTCTCACTTCAGAAACAGCTTTGCAATCCAGTGGTGTTAAACAAGGTGGAGGTACTCTCAGGTCCTGCTGAGAACGTAATGAGGGCACTGTGGTGCCAGCCCACATCTCACAGCCATCAGGCTGCAGGATGGCAGCAGATGGGAGCCACATGTCCCAGCTGCTCTTCTGGGCTGGCATGTCACCACTCTTACAGGTACAGCTAGGACATACATACAGGTTCCTGCATCAGTCACAGCTCTCAGCTGGCTCAAAAGGGAGAGAGAGCAGCACAGCCACACAACACACACCTGACATCAGCGTGCGTATAGGGATAGTGGGGGACAGGGGCATTTACTGTCCCCAAGCTGCACTCTGTAGTAATTTCCTTCTGCTCTTCCAGCCCTGGATGCAACCTTTAAAATCCACAGCTCCAGATACCCAGCCCATATGTTGTTAATCCATCTCAATAGGGAAAGGATGGGCTCAATTTTGCCTGTCCAATGGGAAAGGACCAAAAAAAATTATAATAGTAGTATTTTGTTAAAATCAAACACACCCCCACCAAATCAAAGACAAAGGGATACAGTGAACCCATCTCTGCTGTTGCTTCAGTGGCAGAGAGCAGCTCCTATGTGAACCAAACCTCAGGTCGCTCAGGTACAAGAGGAAATCCACCACAGTCTGCCAGAGTCACACTGCATGATACCATCTTCCTGTAACAAAGTGCTACTGAATCCTGAGAGCAGCTCATCTGTGAGGGGAGAAGATGCTGGGACACACTGCTTCCTGCTCCCCATCACCCTTTGCTGAGCTGGATCTGCAGAAGCAGCAGTCCCAGGACAAAGATCACACACATTCCTCTCGCACTGCAAATCAACAACCAAACCACAAGTACCCAGGTGTACAGGGCACCACAAGCATCCAGGTCTCCAACTCAGACAGTACCAAGTAGGCAGAGGCTGCCAGCCCCTCACCCAAGGCCCTGCCATGCACAGGTATCTCCAATGAGCAGTGGGCAGGTTTGCTCCCTGCCTGACAAGCACCGTCTTCCAACCAGCCAAGTCTCCCCATGGCTATGTAGCAGCTTCCCAGAGAGACCAGAGAGAACGTCAGGCACAGCTCAAATAAGCACCTGGATCTACAAACAACAGATTAAATTCTCAAGCTACAAAACTATGTTTTAGCAAAAGTGCAATCGAACTCCATGTACTTGTTATATTTCTAAATATACTCTGGTTGTCAAGACAACAAAGAGACTGATGGATCTCTAAAGTGTACTGTATCTATTTAATTGTCAGCATTTCAAACTGACTCAAGGAGGGGAAAAAATGCTGCGTGATAAGTCTAATTGTCATGGTTACCACTGACTAACCCCATAATAAATATCTATATTCTAGCTAAAAGTGCCAAGCCATGTGAAGAGCAGATGGGAGACATTCTCATTACTGTGACAGCCTCCACTGGAAAACTAAACTTGAGGAAGGATGCGAGAGACTTAACAGAGATCTCAGACACAACAGACATCGTGGGCTGCATCTTCCCAGTCGTTTGGCAGCAGTTGCTCAGGCTTTCCCACTGCACTTGTTTGCCCCGTGCACACTGGGACAACCCATAGGGCTGAGGCTACCTAACTTGGGAGCATTCCTGTTTGGGAACCTACCCCTCACTCAAAAAAGCCTGGGATGTGAGTTGTTACTCCTTAAAAGCCTCTGACAAAGTCTCACATGCAACTACCTTGGATTTTTACTTCCACCCTCACCTGCTTGCTCTCCTCCCTCTGAGCAATCTTATCTGAGCCTGTGGGCATTTCTCTGGCAGGAGCCTGCCACAGCCCTGGACCTTCTGCTCTCATATTGTTAACAGCTGAAGAAAGGGCTACACCCAGCCTCGGAGAAGAAAAACATCACTCACTCCCAGCCACCCGCTGCCTTCTGTTTGACAAGCATGAAGAACATCAATATTCAGGTGAGGTCCCTCTTGAAAGACATACTTCCAAAAAAAACATCAAACATTGACTTTTTAAGTGGAACACCTCCGCAGCACCATCCAAGATATAAAATGGCTGCATCTTTCCTTCACTGACCAAAACTCATCCACCTAAACTCAGTTCTCAGGTTTTTTTCATTAAAATGAAGTTGAAGTTGCAGGAGAAATGCACAAGTTTCATCTGTGTATGGGAAACAACTCCTGCTCACCTGGTGAGCACTGATGTTGATGAATGGTCAGGTTTCCAATTAGTCTGAAACTTCCACAACATTTTTTACAGGAAACACAAACTCCTTAAAAATCTCTCCCAGTTTCACTCTTTCGTAGAGATAAAAGTTCTGTATAACTGCTGTCAGATGCTTTCACAGAAACGTAAGGCACTGCCTAAAACCATCTCCAGGAGAGCCATAGAAGAAAATTCTGTGTGGTTGGAAACCACTACTTAAGAGCAACAGGACCTTCCAGGCACCTCAAGCAACAAATTTGCATTCCTGATATTTCCCTGGAGCCTACCCCCACTCATCACCAAGACAAACTATTTCTGAATTCCAAATATGAGATTCTTGACATAAAAATGAGCTTTCATGCTTACTAATAATACAATCATGGCATGATACAACCTTGAATACTGCTTCACAGAGGGCTCTGTGCATGAAGATGGGCAGTGAACATCAGAAGTAGCACAGGAGTGTTATTTCCAGGGTTTGTGTGAGAATTATTTCAAATACTAATGAGGTTAGCAGCTAACAAGGAGTCTAAGGCACAAAGAAGCCTATGTCTCAATTAAAGCCAAAGAGACTTAAAGGTAACTGTTTTTTTAACAAGTATTCGGGTACACACAAAGTGAGGCAACATCAGCATTTTGTCCCTAGGTGCCTAAATAATTTTGAAACTAAGCATTACCCATAAGAAACTTCAAAGAGACTATAGCTCTTCTGAAAGCTGTATCCAGAGCTTAACTGAGCTGAAATCCCAAACAACCAAGAGCTTAAAAATCATGCTTCAAAGGACATATTTCAACATCATATGGGTGCAGGAACCTAACTTTAGTTTCCCTGTTACCAAAATTGCTCACTAAGGGCACCAGCCGCTTATGGTTATGGCTTTGGGACTATTACATTCTGTTCTAATAAAGTATGTGCTCTCTGGAGCAAAATCCCCAGGATGACTTCTTTCCTTTGGCACAAATGGACTCATTTGGTTGAGATAAAAGGATGTTCCCAAGCATTATTTTAATATTTTAATTTTTTTTTCTTTTCTTTTCTTTTCTTTTTTTTTTTTTTTTTTTTGTCAAACAGGTATTTGATTATCTTGATTCTCTTCTTTCTCATCCCAGCATTTGAATTCCCAGCAATATCCCAGAGCCATTACAGCTATAGTGACTCACGAAATTAGAGAGATATTCCTGCAGACATTCATCCCCTCACAGTCCACCCCTGCCAGCTGTGCAAATGCTCCCTCTGCAACTCCAGCAGGCAGCAAATCTCTCCAAAGGAAACCCTAAATTTATGGGATTAGTCCCTGAAAGTCAGAATTCCCACACTCCAGCCAAGAATAGCTTCGTCCTGCTCACTGGCAAGCCAGGCTGCTGCCCAGGGTTTTGCCTCAGCCTAAAACCAGAAGCCTCAATTCAAGTCCTTCCCATTGCCTCAGTGTTCTCAGGTGGATGAAGAAGGCTGCCCATTCCTGTCATCTGCCTCTATGGGGAGTTGTGACATTGGTGGAGTTAATATTCATGGAGTGCATTGGGGATTAAGAGCATTACAGACTTTACTGAGGTAGAGAGTTTTTTTTCTTTTTTAATGTTTGTGTTGAATAGACAGACTAAGTAGAAACAGCATTTGTAGCCTGCAGCCATTACCCTAGTAAATGTCTTATTACAGCATGCAGCCTACCAGCTCACATCCATCCTGTCTCACTTAAATGCATGTAGGTGGAAGTGCTGCTCATTCCAGAGAACTTTCTTTTTCACTGTCTCTTGATAGCAGGGCTCACAAGACAGAGCTTGGGATATAAATACTTCTGTACAAGCTTGTTGTTTGGTACCTATTTATGACAATCACAGAACAATTAATTACTTCCCATCAAAGACTAATTCCCATCTCTTCCAGAAAGGATGACAGGGGCTGAGTTTTGTCTCAAGACTTTCCATTTCCTGATGAGTCACAGCAGAGCCACTACAACAAGCTCAACACTTCAATCAGACTGTTTCTTATCAAGGTATATGTAATACGTAATGATGATGTGGAGTGTGCTATTTTAAGGGCTAATTTCAGGCTTTGTATGCATAATGCTTTCTCATCTGAACATACACTTTTTCTCCTGGACAAGACAAACTTACCTCCTGCACCACCACCCCCCCCCAAACCATATAGATAAATAAACACCACCAGAGCAGAAAATGAAGAACTGTACATTTGGTGCACTGATTTTCACAACACACAGCCCTGCAATAGTCTTCTCTCCCACTTAATTAGTTCATTGCCTGCCCTTTGGCAATAAAATTACTTATGTGACAGCAGCATCTGACAAGAAGAAAACATTCACAGACTGCACGGGTTGCAACAAGTCCACAGCGTCTTGCTTTCTTCATTCTAGGGCCAAGAATCATACATTTATTTTTCTGCCCCAGGGAGCAACTCTGCATCCCTGTACAAATCCTCAATTGTCCCCAGTTCCCACGCCACCCACTCACAAGCTCCCAGGCTCCATCAACCAGGAAGAATCCAATCTTCCCCAACCTCTGAGCAGCAGCACGGGTTATGGGGACCAACAGGTATCCTCTGGTCCTCATTTAACAAACTTTATTTCCTTTACTTAACAAACTTTTAGAGATAATCTATTGTATCAATTGGCCAGTTGATCCCAGATGAGTCACTTGAATCTACAACAGGTTGCAATCTGTTGTACCAGCCTGACCACAGACAACTCTGGTGGAACCTGCCTTATCCAACTAAAGATGACTACAAAGAGTAGAACAGTCAAATCTTCCTGGACCACTCAAGGGCCCAGGTTCTCAAAAGTAATGCAGCTAAAAGCTCCCCAAACCCAACATCTACTTAAAAATGTGTATTTATGATGACAAATAGGCTAAAGACAATTATTTATGGGTGACAGACCTGATACAGGAGACAGATGGCTATGCTTTTAGAGTTGCTGCTGTGCCATCAAGGACATGAGCTTCTGTAAGGACAGTCATTGCACAGACACCACCTCAAGACTCTGCTTGTGCTCCTTGCTAATGGCAGTTTCCCCCATGGCACAACTGGACTATGCAAACAGTTTCTGTGGAGACAGTGGCAGTGCCAGTTTCTGCCAAGCCCATACTAATTGCAAGAGATTTCAGCTCAAATGCTCTCAAGTCAGAAAGTATTTAGGTGACGTGTAACCAAGGTCTCACATTTGTCTCACCAGCGGTGAACAAACCTACATTCAGCTATGAAAACCTGTCATTGTCTCTTCTTTTCTTCCTCCTTGAAAATACCTTCATGTGAATTCTAATTTTATGTGAACAAAAGAGCTGAACATTTTTGATCCTCGCAATGTCCTCCACCTGTTGCATAATTGAACTTCCAAAGCAACACAAAGGACACGGCCATGGATATTCCATTAAAGTCAAGAGATCCTCCAAGGCTCAGTGGCTCCTCTGGTGCAAATTTGAAAGTGTCAATGTCTCTTGATAGATCACATTTATCTAAAAACCTCAAGGCACGTTAGGAATACTTAACCAGGTTCCCAAAGTCTGTGGCAACGAAAAGGGCAAATGGTGAAGGATCATTTCACACTGAGAGGTCCAACTTGGAAGAGCCAATGAAGAGAACAGATTGAGCTGGTAAATCTTCTCTTAAGTAGGCTTGGTTAGTTCAGGTCACTTTAATTAAGGTAAGGATGCTTTGTACTGCAGAAAGTGCCTGCACAGTCACTGCTTCAAGGCAAGTGCAAACAACTTTCTTAACTAATGTTATGAATACAAAGAAAATGCAGGACCACATTAACAAAGATGAGAAAAACAAAACAAATTTTGGACCATGTTCCTGGTAGCATATGGTTCTGCAGCCTAAACAGAGAAGTGATGAGCCCCAGGCTCATCTTGTGTTCTTAAACATGCAAGACCAGGATTCTCCCATACCAGGCAGTTAAATCCTCATGCCTTCCTAAAAAGCCATTCGGAAAGTTTCTAAAAGCAGTAGGAGAAAAATAATCCTGCTTGGTCCACATCTGCATCTCCCTCTCCTCCCATTAGCACACAGGGAGAAGGCTGGCTTAGAGCAACACAACATTTCAATTTGAATATGAATCACTCCTCTGGTGAGAAAACAAACCAGAAGCCCATTCCACATGAGCCTTATCTGAAGATATAATGAAAACCAACACATTTAACAGGAGAAATGGAAGTAAAGCTCAGTGAAAATACTGGCTCAGACAAACAAACAACTTTTTCCCTCCTAGAGGATCCCAAAGTGCTTTTCAAGCTCTTAGAAGCACAAACCATTCCATCTGTCACTGAAATGTGGTCACCTCTGTGTGGGTACTCAGCTAAGCACCACGCCATGGAAGCAGCACCATGGATAGAAGAACACCACCAAGAAGAAACTGTGAGAGAATTTAGGAAGGCACAGTCCTTTTGGTGGAAACTGGGCCACTCCCCTGGAAAGTGGAAGTTGGTTTAATTTTGATTCAAACAATTCAGAACGGCATTATTTGGGCTGAGCACTTTGAACATCAGACACATACAATGCTGTATTCAAAAGTGACAAGTTGTAAATAAGGATGGACATCAAACTCACATATGCTGAATTTGTCCAGCTTCTGGTTCAAAATGTCACCAAAAAAGCCAGAAAGGAAGGGTACTAAAATATCTGAACCTGCCTGGGGATAACAAATTTCTTATTATCCAGAGGACTGAGTATTCCTGCCCCTCGTTCAGCTGTTCTCTCCACATGGAGTTCAGGGCAAACTGCTTCTCCTCTCCCCAGCTCCCATTCAGCAGGCACAGTGATATTCAACCACTACTGGGAACAGTCGGGGAAAAAGCAAAGCATTACTATTCAAGTGCTTCAGAAAGAGTGTCTTGCCTATCACCACCTTTGCTGAAACACTGACAGAAACACAGTTTGCATCCTCTCTCCTTTGCCCTTTCATTCTGTGCCTGAAGCCCATGCTGTCACCTCACTGGAGATAGCCATGGCCTCTTGTACAGCCTTGGTCACCAGAGATGAGATCCAAACTCAGGCTTTCACATGCTACTGAAATACCAACAAAGAAATAGCACAGAAATCCTTCAAGGAAGAGGCCCCGAGCAAGTGATCTGCACATTTCCAGAGAAAAATGTTTACTTCTTCTGGCAGCATCTGGAGGCTTGCAGAATATTTACCTGTATCTTGGAAACAGCAATTTCATCCTACAAACACATCAACAATTCACCTTGACTCGAATGATTTTCTGAGCTCTGAGGAAATAATGAACAAAAGCATCATCTTTTTCTCCTTTTTGGCAAATGCCTGATACAGCTTTTCTAAAAGGAGCTTACTTAGTCTTTTCCCACATTGTGTTCTATATACAACTGCCATTCCAGAAACAAAACAAAACTTGGTACAAACAAAGCAGCATTTGGCCTCATCTGCCTAAACCAAAAGCCAAGTTCCTCTCCTACTAGCTCAGCAACAGAGACCCAAGCCAGTCAGTTCCCAGCATTTCTGAGAGGCTGACTGTTGGATGAGTTTGTGCAAGTTTGTCTTCAGTGCCTTGGGACTGAATAATTCAAAGGAAAATACCCTTAAAAGGAACATACAAGGTAATGCATCAATTTGGACAACTACCACCAAGCCATGTCCCTGGAAAAGTAACCTCTCTGACTGCAGTCATGTTCTTGCCAGTTTAAGACTCATCCTCATCTTGGTTGAAACAGAACTAATTAATTTGGCTTTCCTGGGGGAGGGACAATAATCAACAAATCAATAAACAAGAAAGGAAAGTTACAATGAACTGAACACAAATTACAGGTGAAGTGAGTTGCCAGGAGACTCAGGCAAAATTAATCACTGATTCAAACAAGTCATTGAGATGTCTTAAGAATACACTATCAAGAGAAGTTGCTCTTTCTCTCCACCTCTTATTATTAGTTACTGCTGGAAGTGACCTTTTCTGCAAGTCTCTAAACCATTCTGAAGTGCCGGAGACTTTCAGAAGGGAAAATTAGTTCTTAAAAGGAACTAAAGTGCTTCAAAAACATTATATTAAAAGGTTGTATCTTGCTTCTCTCCCACCCTTAGGTATTTAGGATTAACTACCCACCACAAGATAGCAGCCACTGCTCAGCTCTTGCTGAGAGTCCCAAATCCAGTGATGCAGGTGCTTACTGAGTTGTAGAAACCAAGGGAGAGAAAAACTGCACAATGCCACTGGAGCAACAATCCAGGGGCAAAACCCTAGGAGAACCAAGGGTTCTGCCCCTCATCTCTGCCTGCAGGCTCATGAACAGCTCAGGCAGGGAGCTGGCACTGCCGACAGCCAGCAAGGAGAGCTTGGCTGACTCCAGAGTCTGCTCAGCCCAGCAGAAGAGTAGGAGGTGCAATTCCTGGCAGGAGCAGGCGGAGAAGCAAAGCTGCTGGAGATGATAAAAGGAAGAGTGTTGTAAAACATGGAGGTGAGCACAGACTGACACTCACCTTCACAGTTCCCCACAGAAAAGCCTCGCTAGACTCTCAGATCTTTGAAATGTGTCCAGGCTTCGCTGCATCGATCCAGGAACCTCATTTGTATGCATGTTTATTCTCACGTGCAAACACAGCAAGGTTTTAACAGCACACATTTTGCACAAGTCCTGTAGGCCCAACCTAACAAGTTAGTTGGGAAACTTGGGTCTAAAATAACATTGCAAACCAAAGGATAGAGGTTACAGCTAAAGGCAAAGACCACAAAGAACCACCGAGTAACCTGGGCTGGAAAGGATCTTTGAAGCCTAACACAGAGGTTGCCCAAAACACCCAGTCTTCAGATCTTTTTCTTAAAATAGGACTTATAAAGACTGCACCAACTGATCTTCCAAAACTGATTAGTCACATGGAAATATGGGCTAGGCTCTCTCCTTTTAACATCACTCCCGAGTGGAAAGTTCTTATCAAACCTATAATATATTCAGTTCCAGAAGAACAAATAGGTGGCATTAGATAGGTAGCTGTAACTCTCAGAATTAAAATACCTCGCTATTTATCAGTATGTGCTGTGTCTTTAAAAGTTTCCATAAATGATGGTCTTTTTTGTGCTTGCTGGAATATTCAAGAGCATTTCATATCTATTCTCATATCAAGGAAAGAGCAATTAGATCAATAATGAAACAGGAGCGCTCCCTTTTACTTTCTGTGGTTTGCAAAGAGGTTCATGTTTCTGTGTGAGCACAGCTCTTGTTTTAGTGATGTGAAAGCATGTGGTTTGTACGATACCCAGTTTCTTCTAATATTCTAGTTTCTGTTGTTATCTACCTACAATTTACAGTAAAGCATCTTTTTTCTCACACCTCTCAATCTCAAAATTAGATCAATTTTCCCAACAAAAAGATTTTATTACCCAGTGTAGACCTTTTACAAGTACTGGAAATCTTGCTGAAGGCACACTCCTCACTAACAGAGCATGAAAATACAGAAATCAGCATTAGTGTTACCAAGTCAACCTATTCATGCACCCATGTACACAGACACGTAAAGAAGCAAACACAAGCTTCTTCTTGGGGAAATGGATAAATGTCTGTGTTTGGAAAACCAACCAGAATTTAGTTGCAATTCATGCCAGGGGTGTCAAGGAATCAATAAAGATCACTGAGCAACATATGAACCTCTGCTTACACATCACTATTGCGCTGCTCACCATGATTACATTATTACCATTTTCAAAAGTATTTTAAATATTTAGGATTGGGTTTGTAGGTTGTTGTGTTTTTTTCCCCTTGCTGCAGAGCATAAATCAAATTCTAGCAAAAATTTATTAACAACCCTCCAAATAAAAAGGACACTGCAAATACTGGAGATGGGCATTTATCTGGCTCCAGCCCCAAAGAAAACCATGCTACTTAGAGCATTTTGCCCCTCTCCACAACAGACAAAAGCATTGATATTTGAGCCATAAACGTTAGTTTTCCAGATAGCTTTTTCTAACCACATGGAGTACTCCAGAATCCTTGACTGTGCTGTCCTTGGCTCTCAGAGAAATGCATCTTTGTCAAATGTACTGAAGGTCCCAAAGAGAGAATTCACCTTCTGCTAAAACACAAACATCCATCTAACAACAAAAATGTTAAAATAACTGGAATACTAAATATTTTTGAAGAAAAAAAGTAAATCACCAGCAGCAAGGTTTTCAATCCTGTGGCAAGTCATCTGCTCAGCTCTGGAGTCAGAACCTACTAAGCTTGCATGCTAAGAACTATTTCTTAGTGCTTTCCCTGTTCTGCACCTCTCTGGACCAGTCTTGTAGTTATCAAACAAATATTCTTAAGGGTTATAAAATTGTCATGACCTCTCTGTCATTAATTTAACACTGGTGGCATAGCAGTGCATTACCTACTCATCCATCTGCTTTGACCAAGATTAATTCAGGCAAGCCAGGACACAAATGTTCAAACTCCTTGATGCATGTTGCACCCAATCCAGGGAGGTCCTGGCTTTCAGCCAGTCTGCATAAACCCTGGTGGGATTAGCCAATGTTCAAGAGGTTCCTTTATGGGATAAGTAAGGTGGCCAAGCATTGAGATTTTAAAAAGGCCATTACAGGTGTAAATAACCCCCCCACAAGATGCATCCCTCCACTGATTATAGCCAGTAACAGGAATGACAAAGGGCACATAGCAAAAAACATTAAAATCAAGGCCATGGAAATGGAAGTGGCAAGTGTACCATTTACTCTGTCATCTTAACACAAAGTGAATTTCTCTGACTTTGTCGTGAAATACACCAAAATGGACAGGATTGAAAGAGATGCACAGGTAACCATGAGCACATGGCCTATTTGGATCTAGGTGGAGCAGAAACTGAAAGCTTCCAGCTTTGTTCCTTTGAATTCCCTGCAGATAGCCTGCATGCTACTGAGAAATGGCAGTAGATAAACCTGGACTAACGCAAGGCGCTTTAAAACATCCTTCACAACAGTCAATAAAACTAAAATACAGCACACTGCTACAAAAGTGCCCACTTTTGTGTTGCCACTGTGGGAAGCTGCAGGTCAGAAAGTGCTGTTTGACCAAATGTTTAAATTAAGGGTGGGTGCTAAACCAAAAGTATTCTTCTAAATCAATGTCACGATAGATCCTGGTGGCCATGGAGCTCAAGTGTGCCAAATTTCAACAGCACTTGGATTGCCCACTGCTATCTCCATGCTGGAGACCTGACTGCCATCCCTATCCAAGACCCCCCACACCCAGGTATTTCTCAAAGTTCAACAACTTTGTGGCATCTTTCTTTGGAATAAAGGTAAAGAAAGACTTGATACAGCAAACAGACAGCTTTTTTTATTTCAACATGAACTCCTTACACACCTTAGGAGAGCTCTCATCTGCCCTGTCCCTCACCAAAACACCAGAAGGAGCCCATGCTGCTGCTGCAGTGTAACTCAGTGCTGGGAATGGCTCCAAACATCTCTCTGGAAATTAGCATGATAATAAAACTTCTGCTGAATCATATGGCTCTCAGAAAGCTCAACATGGGCTATCAGAAAGTGGGACCCATCTCAAACCAATCATAACCTCCTTGCCAATAGAGGTTCCCATCAGCAGCACAGCACCATTGCCTTCTTCTGGGTGCTTGGCCACTAGAAAATGTTGGAAAAGAAGTTCCCTAACAACCACCACTGGATGCCAACTGACTTCAACTTCCCTCACCAATAACTCAAGCAGGATTTTGGACCACTGCAGGTGAGGTGAAAAGTTTTCAACCCATCCTCCTCCAGTCCCTCCAGACCAGCCTGTGCACCCTCTCTGCCATCCCAGTATTAACAGAGTTTGTCATCAGCTCTCAGTGACCTTGGTGCAACTAATAATTCTTGCCTCTGTAAGCAAGAACTTGGAAAGCCAGCTTTTACTGGACAGATCTGTCTGGTTGAGATTTGTGATCAGATGCAATGCATGGTACAGTGTGTGACCTGGAGAAATATTACCATCAGCTAACAACAGCACAAATTTCTTTTTCCCTGTCCTTCATTAGCCTCAGAAGCTGGCCTTGCCAGCAGCAGTAATGCAAGCTGAGACAACAAAGCACATTAATGATGGGCCCCGTCATGTTCCATATTAATTACTGTAGCTAGCAGTAAACTGGTGGTTATAAATCGTATTTTGATAAACTGCCCTTTCTTTGACAAGACAGCTCCAATGTTTAATGTTGCACTTAATCCTCAGATAATACCCCAGCAGACCTTACTGTGCCCAGCAACAAATCAAAACAACCTTCACAAGACTGGCACAGGTCCCCCTTTTTCTACACACCCTGACCTGAAACTATCTCATTGCACCAACTGTGCTACAGGTCAGCTCCAAAAGCTCAGCTGTCAAAACCAGCAGCACCCTCAGCTACCAAAGATGCCCCAGCATTTCACCAAGGATGGGAGAAAAGCCAACATGAAGCATATTAATATAAGTATGTTTAGATTCACATATAACAGTTTTCCAGAACTGCTGCAGTATTAGAATGTTCTGCAAGGCAAAATAGCAGGACAGCAATCCCCAGAATATCTCAACATTGAAAAGAGGGGACCACGTCTTCTACCTGGGACTGGAATAGTCAACTAAAATCTTTATCTGAAAAACATCATATTCTTATTTCCATTTCTTTTTAATTCAGTGACATTTAGCTAGCAGAACAGCTGTTAGCAAGGGTCTAGGAGAGGTGGAATCCCATTTCCTATAAAAAGAAAAATGTTTTGGAGGGAAGTGCAATTTTACAAAAATATCTGTTTAGCAAAGTACATTTTAAAAAGTGGAACAGTATGTTTTGTTTTTTCTAAAGTAGCAAAAGATACACCACAGCTCATGAAAAGGATCCCAAGTACTCAGAAGAAATGTGTAAAATTATTTTGCAACACAACTCCAGGTAAATGAGGAGAATGGATGTCTTTGAGCAGCAACATGGGGAGATGTTGTCCTCCACCTCAACCAGATGTGCCCACCACCTTCCAACAAGATCCAAACATGAAAAAAACAAGTCAGAGTCTGCACCAAGAACAGGTCCAGCTCCTGTTGGTTACAAAGAGGAGCACGCAGCTGGCTTCAGACAGAGCTGAGTCAAGTCTGGCACTGTCAACATTCTCCTTTATTTTACTCTTAAGACACAACTCACCACACTGAGCAATGACAAGATGTTGCACATGAGATTCACAGTGCTGAAAACCCAAAAACTCAGGCAGAGGATCAGTAATATCAACCAAGAATCCCATTATCTCCTCCACAGAATGATGCAAAGCCTTGAGGCCTTGCTGCAAGGTAAAAATTATAACTGCTTACAACAGTCCAGGGCTTGGTCTTGCTCTTCCACCAGTGGTGGCAGATGGTGTGTGTTATTATGAAATCCTGATTTGCAGCTTAAAATAGTAATTGTATGAAAAATTCTGCCCTTGGACAACGACTCACTATCTTTATTCTGGGAAAAAGCAGATGAACCCTTGTAGTTAAATAACCTTACTATTTTAAAAATTAAAAAAAAAAAATCATAACATACTCCTAATTGGAAACACACTGAAAATAGAATATGGCTGTATTAGTTAAAGGTCAATGCACATTTACTCACCTCTTTTGAAACTGACAGTATTCTCATGACAGCCATAAAAGCTGCTTTGAATTTTAGTTCCCTAGAAAGTAAATATAAGGAATCCCAAAACCATAACCACAAGTGCCACAACTCTTAACACTGATGTCATATGCAGCTTAATGTGTGCTGCAGAAGTCAGGATGGTAAAGCTTAAAAATCATCTCATCTATGGTATACAGAGAAGAAAACAGTAATTATGCCCCAGCCCATCACCCCAGGCATGTACCACAATGCCTTTATTTGATGCAGCATTAACAGCAGGACGTGTTTTATTCCCAAGTATTTAGCACGGGGCACTGCAGGGCTGGTGGGACCATTTACAGGGTCTGTTACAGACAAGTATCTCACAGTACCATATATTTTAATTTGGTTTGCAATTGCTCCTTCCAATTCCAACTACCAAACAGCTGTTGCCTTTTCTCAGGAACCAGTTTACATCCACTTGAGCCAATTTGGGTTTTTGTATCAATTAGCCAGGGCAAAGGGGCTTTCTTTTCAGACCCTTTTCTGGTACATTAGATGTATAGGGACAGTGTAATTAATAGAGGTCAGGCACAGTCCTCCCTGATGCATTGATTTCTTCCTACTTAGGAAACACTTGGAAAGATCATGATCACCACTGGCTGTCAGAGGTCCTCATTAAAATCCATAGGCCTGGATTTACAGAAACTGCTAATCATTGTGGATGCTGTGAAGGGGAAAGGCAGAGTCTGATTTTGTAAAGCAAAGAAAATCTCTCATTAACTGTAATGCCTCATCATACTTCAAAGGGAGCTTACAGGAACATAGAGCTGGACAGCCAAAAGAATTCCAGAGCAAGAAGAAACTAGGAAAAACCTTTTGGTCCAACCTGCGTCGATGGAGATGTCAAACATCCTCTGTAAGTTCAGAGAGGTCCCCAGGCCAGGGACTGCTACAGCCAGAGCATTTTGCTCCCCAAGCATCTCCACTGTCACACCATATCAATCTACACCTTTCTACTGAAGACAATGTATATTTCACCAAACCATCCATACGGAAATTTGAACATCTAGGAAAAACAACATTTTATGACTATACACCTTGGTTGTTTCCTCTTAAGGCTTACTTGTTCCATCTCTTACATAAAGTCCTCAAAAAAAAGTTCAAGATATTTGATTATTTTTATCAGCCCTTCGTTCTGCCCAGGAGTGTGCAGCTAACAAACCACACAAGACCAATACTTGCACAAAGCAAGTGAAAATACCCTTGTTCTGCAAATACTAAACCTCCTAACACACATCACACAAATAAAAAGCAAAGAAAGAAGACAGTCCACAAGAATGTCAGGCAGTTTTGTTGATTATGCTTAATGTTACGCAAGCGATAAAGCATTTTTCACTGCACACAAAGGCTCCAACCCAATGTGGCTACCCCAGAACTGCTCACTCCTACCCACCCCACTCAGAGGAGGCACAGGAGACGAATCCCACTTTTAAAGAAAAATCCCCTTTTGGGGGGTTTGTTGAGTGGTGGTGAGTCTCTCTGGAAGCACAGTGGCACTTTGGCTGGACAGTGTTTTAGTATGAGATGACAGGGAAGAAAGGCTCTCCAAGAAAGTCAGTGCCATGCAGCCAGCATGCTGTAAAACTTGTATTTCAAACAAAGAAAAATAGCAAATTGTTCCATCTCTCTCCTTATAATTAAGAATTTAGAAAACAGCCCTCTTCAGTGTGTACTTTAAAAATACTGTCCCATGTAGGCATCAGTGATCTATGGTACAGAGAGACGTATGGTAGAGAAGGAAGTAAAGGCTGGTCCAAAACCATATCATAAGCACCTGGTCCTGCACCACCACCTGCCAAAGTACACCCCTACTAGCAGGTCAGCCTTTGCAGCCTGCAACTGTGAAATGTCTTTTCCACTGGAAACCTTTCTGTGATTATCATCTGCTACAGAAGGAAAAATCACTAGAGGAGGACACCCAATAGCTTCCAGCCAGAACACAACATGCCTTCAGCAAGCCCTTTGATTTTCACAGGCACAGACTGAAGTTGCTTTTCACAACAAAGAACAGCCCGTCTGTTGCATAACTAACCTTAGGTTGCGTTAGAGAAGTTGTGCCTTCTCACAGATCAACTGACCTTAAATAATGTCCTCAGTGTATTCAGAGCCAATAGGTTTCTCTTTTAGAGCTCAACTGACAGGTCTTCTCCTTCCAGCTATTTCTTCAGAAAGGCACACAAAGAAGGTTTCAAGAGAAATCTCATGCTTAATGTTCCAAGAGCAGCTTTCCAGGCCAAAAATGAAGCACAAGATCTCGTCCCCAGAATCACCCTTTGAAGGCTTCTTCAGCACTTCACTGCAGAAAAGCAATTGAGAGCCTTTGCAGGACCAGATGGAGACTGAGGTTCACAGTAACTGGAAAACCCAGGATATCTCGTGCAGCTTTACTGTAGTTCTGCCACTGAGTCAAGCCAGAAGGAAAACAGGCAGCCATGCTGATGAAGTACTGCTTTGTATTCTGCATAAGGCAAAACAAAGGTCTGGTGATGAGGAGCTCTAGCATGTCGTGCAAGGGTCAGCAGCAAAGGCAAATTGCACCGTGGCATTTCCGTTCAGTCACCCAACCCATTACTAAGAGTGGATATAGCAGGATCTTTCATTTCTTATCAAAAAATGCCATTTATCATAGTTGTGGAGCTTCACCCCACTGCTACGTTCCATTACATCCCAGTGCAGAGCTGAAGCCACAGGGCACTGTGCAATGAGCAGATGAGCTCTTCTTACACCATTTCTCCAACCTCAAGTCCTGCCTGTGAGATGATGCAGGAATTCTGCAGCAGCCCCAGAAGTGGAAACATTCAGGAAGAGACTGAGACCCTGTGAAAATAAGCAAGCCTGTGCTCTACTCCTGGCAGGTTGTTTCGTTGCCCATGAGGATGTTGGTGCATGCCCCACTGGTGGGAGCAATATTTTCCAAGTGGAACACTTGGCAGAGCAGGGCCAAATCCCTTCAGAGACACAAGCATCAAAACCACTGCCCAGTAAAAAGGCAGCAAAGGCAGAGGCACTAAAAGCGTGGCTATTTCCTGACACCGTCAGTTTCCCAGCTTGAAAATCAGGGCTTCCCTTCTTGCTACACATTGCTCCACTCATCTAACTGCTCCTTGATGAGAGTTTTGATACAAGAGCAGATACAACACAAATCCAGAGACTCCCTGACCTCTTCTGAAGGAGCATGCTAGGGCAGGAGCCCTGCCTCACCTCCAGTGATCACCCAAACTGAGCTTCATTGATAAGGCTCTGCCCTATAGAAGAGCAACATTATTTCAGGTACAAGTCATCATCACCTCTTGCTGTAACTCCAAGAAACCAGACTGGCAAGGGTTGTTCCTGCCAGAGAAGGTCCACAGTCATTGAGGAGCTTTCTAGCAAAGTGAGCCCTGAACGCGAAGCGAAGCACTTGCAGAGCTGAGTTACTGGAATCTATTCCTCCCACATTAGTCAGCACATATGCATATATCCTCTTGCTTCATTAAATTTTAATTGGAGTACATGCGAGTAGGTTTTGCTGGTTACTTAATCAAAAGGAGTCCAAGTTCAGGATGTTCACATGAAAAGCTAGAAAGCAACACCCTTTCTAACTTCTTGTTTGGATTTTTTTAAGCATCCATTGTCGATTTCTTCAGGTCAGTTGACATTTTGGGGCTGCTGCAAAGCACCATGAAAAGCAGCCACAAAGAACAAATAAAGCACTTTGGAGGGAAAGTGGACACAGATCATTAACCCTGTGTTCCTCGTTATTATCCAGACAAAAATTAAATGCAAAATCCCAGAGCAGCTGTTGCATTATCTGGCTGATTGGTAGTGCTAAACACAACGATTGCTTTGCTGCTGTGTGCCACGCATGTTTGGGCTGGGCTGTCTGGAATTTCATTATTTTGAGCGTCCTTAGGTACTCTGAAACCACAGCAGATTTCAACCTATAAAAAAATCCTGCTTGTAAACTTTGAGATTTCCTCAGTAATCGCCTTCCCTTGTACTTGAACACAGATGCTTATTTGTTCACACACTGTTTCCTTGAGCTTAGAGAACTCTGCATGTACTTTCTTGTCTGCCCAGAGCTGGACAACCATCTTCAGAACTGAAGAAACCACAAGCTGTATGACTGGATTCTCAACTTCCATAATTCCACATAGTTAGTACAGCTTGGGTTGACTTACAGAAGTTTACACTGACTGAAAATCTACCAATATGTAAAGCAACTCCAGTCTGCATGAGGCACAGCTGGGGATGGGAGCTTGGTGCCTGGCTGTGTGAAAAACAAAGAGCAGCTATGTTGTTCTGCACAGCACTCCTTGCTATAAGAACCTACAAGAAAAACAAAAAACAAAAAAACCCCCAAACAAATAAACAAAAAAAGAAACAAACAAAAGCCACACAAGAAATCACACCAATTTAAAACCACAACATAGAACTTACTGGGCTGCTCTTGCACACGTGCTCAGAAATGTATTTATTCTGTACAGTGATAGGTTTTGGCACCCTGGGACTGACACACTTTCTGTGGCAACATCCTAATATTAGAAAAATTTGGTCACAAGCTAAATATGTTCCAGAAATAGCATAGGATCATAAGTTACCAGCTGAGTCAGAACTTTATCTACTATTGACTTTTATACTATTTTCTTCTTTTTTTTAAAGAAAAAAAAAAAAAGAAAGCACATCATACAGTGAGTTTTTTCTTTTTCAAAACTGCTTGCTTCTGCCATCACTTGCAAAGAAGAATGAGCCTTTGTGGGGGGAGTGGGGGAAAAGCTCTGGTGTTCTAGCCAGAAAAGTCACTCAAAATGGCAAAAATTCATCTGCAAGGAAGCAAAAGGACACAGATCCCCTCATATACCACAGCCGTGCGTGCAACAAGTCTTTCACTAACAACATAGCCCCTCTGATGTAAGGTGGGCAGGAGACTACCTCTTGCTCATCCATGTATAAGGAAGTCCATCAGAAATCCAGGGCTGATGATGGGCTGGTAGAACAGTGGCATAAATCCTAGGAATCTTAGATGTGCAATGCCATCTCCAGCATAAAAGCCTTTTATTTGCACATCGTACTTGTAAATAGTTGGTAAATAATTAACAGGCATCATAAGCATGTAACAGAACAGAGTCACAGGTGTTAGAAAAGGAAAACTGCTATAAATGGATATGTCACAGCAATAATCTGCTTATTCACCCATTGGGTGCTGTAGAAATTAATTACACAATTTAGTTTTCATAAGTTAACCCCTGACACAGAGAAGCTTACAAGAAAAAACAACTTTATTCCTTCTCATTTATTTCTGACCATAGCTTTTCCTCCTTTCACAGACTGGATAAATCTTTAAATGAAACCATTAATTGTGCCAGGCTCCTGCTTGCTGGGGAGAGCCCTGGGGCCACACACGGGCCTGTTCACCCATCCAGCTGAGGGACTGGGAGATGGGAGTGATGAGCATTGCCCAGCACCTCACTGGCTCACTGCAGTAGCAAAGGATTTGCCAAGTATAAACACATAAACGTGACAGAGAAAAGGAGACGTCTCTGTTCCACATCACTTCAATACCTCCTTCCACCCTGCTGTTCCTTGTGTCCTACAGGCTGTTTTACAGAAACACATCCCTGAAGATGTTGGGGATTTTTTCCTCCCTACACACTGAAGTAAGGTTGAACAGCCAAAATCTTCCTGCCAGGAATGCAGCCTGGCAGTCAGAGCTCTCCATGCTCCTTCAAACACTGGAGACATTTGACATCAGAACTCTTCAGCAACAAACTCAGTTCCTTGAAGAACATGGGGCAGAAAGCTGCTAACACAATGCACAAAGGGGAAAGGAAGAGTCCTCAGAGAAAAGCAGATGAGTAAAAAGTCATTCAACCCAAAGGAGCACCAAGTAAAGTCAGCGTCTTGCAATTGTTTGCCATGTGTCCCTCAGAAAACACACTGACCCCAGCTCCTCTGCTCCTCTGGCTAGAAACAAAACCCCAAAAGGCCCTTTTCTGACAACAACTTCAAATTGTTTAAGGTCATTTCACCATGTTTGTTTTGATTTTTGAACACAGTAATATACAAGCAATGAATTCTTGATTTTTTTAATTTTTTTTTTTCAATGTACAGCTCCCATAAGCTTAAAAGTAAATGGGAGTGCTGTGCTTCCTGGGGTATGTAGCTGGAACATTTTTCTAGCACCTAATAAAACATTGTTTGGTTGATACTAACCATTAAAATATGTGTTTCAAGTCATGTAATGTTCCCTGTGAAATTTGCTTTTTTGCTCCATGAAAAAAAGGGCACTGAAAGGAATCCTGCAGCCTTAAGGATCTCACTTATTTCATGGAAGTATCATTTTAAAAGCCTCACAACATGATCAAAGCACTGTCGAGAACAGATGTTCCCGGCTTTACAAATTCCAGCATAAGTATTTTCATGACATTTATCACTGCTAAATTCTTTCAGCCATTTTTTTTTTCCCCTTGCAAGAAGCACGCAGGCACTTTCCTCCTCAAGGAAAACACGTTACACGTGGCCTTGTCTCCCGTGGCTGACCCTCTCCTCCCATAATCCCGTCCTGTCCATCAGTTTCTCCTGTGGCTACAGTGCCAGCCAGCCTCCAGCAGCACAGCTCCCATGGTGTTCCCTGCTTCAGATGGGAAGTTCAGTGTAGGATCTGTGCCACTGTAGTGTCCCGACCCTGGCTTTTGGCTGACCATTCACACAGACCCTCTCCCAGAAACCTCACTGCTCCCATTACCTTACAGTCTCCTAAGTCCTCCATAAGGTTTCTTCTTGGCCAAGGCACACACCATTACCATCCCACCAGATCACCACTGCTACAAGTCCTGAGCAACCTCTCACAGCCTCGGAGCTAATCCTGCTTTGAGCCAGGGGCTGCTCAAGAGATCTGCTAGGTCCTTTCTACCCAAACTGTAGGAAGAAAGAATCACAGAGTTATTCTGGTTGGAAAAGACCCTTTTGAAGTCCAACCATTACCCTAACTGTACTGAATCCCATACGAAACCATGTCCTTAAGTATCTACATGTTTTTTAAACACTTTCAGGGATAGCAATTCAACCATCTTTCTTGGCATTTGATAACCCTTTCAGGAAATTTCTTTCTTCTAATATTCAACCTAAGCCCCCCCTGGTGAAACTTGAGGCCATTTCCTCTCGTCCTAAAGGACTACAGTTTTCACACAGGAGCCACATGGAAATGCCCTCAATCACATCAGCACCCCAAGAAAGCACCTTCTTTGGTCCCCTAGCTCATTCTATGGATTTGGAAACTCTCTGCCTCTGCACAGCACCTACAAGGGTGCTTCCCTGGCCACAGCAGAAGACATACTCCACTACCAGCTACAAGGCAAAATGCCAGCAGGAGATGCTCGGGTAGCTAATGTGCTGGACACTACTAAAGGCAGAGAAGCAGAGCCAGGAGGAGCAGTAGCAGTAGGGGACCTGTGACACTGTGCAGGAACTTGCTTATTGCTGGGAGGGCAGCAGTGAGTCCCCATTCGTGGAGAGGGCCACAGAGGCAGAGAGCACATATTTCAGCTGCAATTTAAATCACAGCCAAATTTCCACTGAAAGCAAAGTTCCCAGGAAGTTTAGCTCTCCACAGTTAGTTTCTGTGTAATCTTCCCAAGAGCATCACCACGCTCTCTGGCTGACAGAAAGTCTAAACACCATGCAGTACTAGACAGTTTCGTGAGAGTGAGCTGCGTATAAACACAATACTCATGACTGTCCAAGAACCTGAAACACACAGTTTCTCTCTGAAGAATTACGTGAGATTTTGTACTCCAAAAAAACTCAAAAATGGGATCTGAAACAACTAGCTTCTTTGCAGTTTCACATATTCGCAGAAGAGGCTGTTTATGAAGAGGACCTCACAAGAACATCACTTCTCTAATATGTGCCCAGTTTAGTTTCACCTGTTTCCATGTGTTCCCTTCCCAATTCCTACAACTTGCTTGCAGATCCTGTTTCACTGTGAATGTGAGGACAGTGCTGCCTTCACTTCTCTTCATGGGGTGAGCTTAGATAACAGTCAAAACAGGAGCAAAAACCCCCAAACATTTACACATCCAGGCTGTGAGACTGATAAGGGCATTGCCTGGCAACTCTTCATCATGGACATTGGGCACCATCAAAATGGCAAACAGTGACAGGTCCATCACTAGTCATTCACAAAAAAAATGGTAGAGCAACCTCTGAAAAAGGCAGAAAAGGTCTCTCAGAAGAAGAGAGGATGAGGAAAACACACAAGAGGGCAGAGATCTCAAGTTCTGGTGATGGGGAGGATAATAGGGATGCCCAAATTTGCAAAACAAGGACAATTGAGAGAGAGAATCTGAAGAAGAAAAAGCTGAAGGGTGTGGAGAAGCCAACTCAAGCAGAGAGGGATCTGAAAACAGCTTCCACCACAGCAAGGGAATCACAAGCAACCACAGCAACAGTCTTCCTCCTGCCAAATGCTTGGGCTTTTCTTGATGGACCTCTTTGTCTGAGCACTTCTGTTGTTTTAAAACTCATAAATGAGGTACAACTTTGTATTTTAAATGCACACTGAAAAACTGTCCTCAAAATTCCTTTTGCTGTAAATTAAAATATACAGAGGCAATCTTGCCATGCTGGCAACAAGGACTGTGTGTCTATGCCCATGCAGGTGCACAGAATATGCTAGCAACACGCAGATTCACATCTCTGCTGCAGCTTTTCCAGAAAAGAACTGCTCCCCTGGGCGTCCACAGAGCAGAAACAGGGGAGTGTGCAGTGCTGTCACACAGCCATGCTGTGCTCCTCTGCTCCAACCTCAGAGACAACCAGCACAGACAACAAAGTCCTACCTGGTCCCTCCCTGCTCTGCAGACACAGCATCCCTACCACACAGTTGCAATCACCTCCCTGGATGCAGCCACCATCGTGGCGTGAGGCTGGGCCACCCCTGTCCTTGCACTGCTCCAATGCCAGTGGCTACAGAGGGGGATGATGGTGGGTTGGGAGCCTGGGATGCAATGAGGGGATTTGCTCTAGACAGCATCAGGACTGTCTAGACTTTTACTGACTGTGAAATTGTTCTGTTGAGTTACTAACAAAACAAAATAGACTCAGGTCTGGAGAAGGGTAGTTATTCTCAGCTTCCAACCCCAAGCAAATCTGACGAGTAATTTTAAGACCAATTTTCAGGCCAGATTTAGCCATTAAGAAAAAAAACATCCTTCCATGTTTCCCTCCTGTTTTTCTAAATAAAAATAATGTATAGCCCTAACTTGATAATAAATATGCTCAAAAGCTGTCCTTAAGTAAGGACATTTGATAACAAATTGCCTGTGCTAACTGCTATTTTACTGTTGAATTTTTTATTGTTGCTTAAGCACTGCAATTATGCTAATAAGCCTGAGAGGATGGTACACCAAAGCATTGAATGTGACAAATACAATACTCAATAAAATGTTAATCTTACCTGAAAATTGGAATCAAACAGCCTTATTAGTATTTATGGATACAGTGTCTCCAACATGTTTCTTAAGAAGAATACACATAGGCAATAGATAGTTCCAAATATACTCTGCTATTTCTTGTGCCTCCATAAGATTTAATTCAAGGTGGCTCTTACCCCTACTGCTAATTGCCAGTCCCTTTTGGAATATGAAAAAGTGTCAGTATCTGGGTTTTTCCCCTTAACACCTTGAGGATGGCACCTTTCCATGGGGATGGAGACACTACTTCCCAGATCACAACAGAGACACTGGGCTTGGGAGGACACTGCTTTATCCCCCTCAGCCATCCATATTTCAAAGTATCTCTAGTTTTATGTGCAAGGCAGGTAAATCCAGCAAAGGGTTAAGTTATTTACAGATGCTGGAGAAATGGCTTCTGGATTTCAAGATGGGACTAAACACTAATGTATTTATTTTATTTTTAAACTTCTCAGCTGATGCTAACAAGGAATCAGATTCATCTGTTTTTCTGCAAGCCTATGGGTCTTGGACCCAACCTCAGGGCTCCACCACTGTGCCCTTTCCTGTGGGTAAAGCAAGTGGTCTCCAATACCTTCATTTTCACATCTGTGAAAGAAGGAAAAAATAACCAGAAGCCACACCCTTCTGACAAACTATATTTACAGCCATGACTAGGCTGTATAGAGAGTTCATTCCTACACAACAGACTGGTGTGGTTTTCAAACACTGCAGGTTAATACTTAAACAGCAGCTGTTGGCTTCCAGCTTCACTCCTCACACTGCTCTCAACCCACAGAAGTCAATTCTACTGACAAGACCACAGAAACATCAATAATCACCATTACACTTTCCAACAGACAAGCAAGATTTTCACCACTGGATGCTGCAAGTCTCCTCGGTGGCAAGTCAAGTGGAAACATTAGGTGGAAGATGTCCAGGAACTGTTTTGAGTGGGGAAAACCCAACCCGCTACCCACCAAGATCTGGAATTCCCAAAGCACTCAAAGATCACACTAAGCCATCCATAGGGTGCTACTCAAAACAAATCAGGACACGCTGGGACTTTGGTCAGCAACGCCTGCAATGCATAGCAGCTTGCACTCTGAGTACAAGGAGGGAAACGGGGTTGTTCTACAGGATACTGAGCTTAAAGCAGCTCCATACATCTCTATTTGCAGCTGTAAGCAAGGAACTCAGCATTAGAAAAGGCATTTTCAGTTGCAAAATCAAATAAAACTACTAATCAACTGACATTACACCTCAGAGAGCCAGAAGATGCACCTCAGGTCTTCTCTGCCCTAGGTTAACCCTGGCACAAGATGCCAGATGCCAGCTTTTCAGGCAAAGCCAGCAAGTTAACCAGGCACACTGCTGTGATGTGCTGCAAGACCGTAAGGCAACTCCTCCCATGGAGGTGACTGGACTGGTCTCTGCCATGTCAAGTGAGGTTTGTCATTATTTTCAACTCCGCGGGGAAATCTAAATTGAACTTTGGCATATTGTTTCCTTTTGCTAAGCAGCAATGTTTGAATGTTAACTCTGGTCCTGACAAGCATATTTATGGAGTATTCTTTGCAAATAATCTTACCCCGATCAGTCCGAAAGGTCAGAATAATAAAAAAATAATAACAACAACAATAAAAAAGTACAAGGCTGAAGAACCATCATTGCCATTGGCACAACCCCTCAACTTATTAACTGTCCTTGCAACAAGGTGAACTGCAAGGTCTTAGATTTATTTGATTGATTGAGATCAAAAGATCAGGGGGCACACAGTAAATTGTATCTTTCCATGAACACATTTTGCTTTCAAGATCTGAGCAGATAGTTGCAGGAACTGAAAAGCTCAAGTGAAGTAAAAAAAATGTACAAAGGTTGACTTCCGAAAGGCATCTCTTTATTTCTCTGTTGACACCATCTGCATTTCTTAGAGCTATGTGGAAGTTTCTTCTATGTTCCTATACCCTTGAGACACAACAGCTTATCTCTGCTGAACAGAAGATGATAATGAACAATAAGACACAAGTATAACTCCAGGGGAGACACCAGTGTTTGCTGACATTAGGGATGCAAGATACACTAGAGAAACCAAACGAATCCCAAACAAAGTCCAACAGGACACTGAAGAGTTTCCCCTTGAAACACCAGTTTCCTATCACACCAGACAGGTATCTCACTGTCCTTCTTAACCACACAAGGAAGATGAAGCACCTGAACCCTGCTCCTGTCACCGTGATGGCTCAGAGACTGCCTAAGCCCAGAGCAGGTTTGTCAATAGCTCTCAGCAGAGCAAGTGGGAAGCAAAGGAACTAAATGGCACCTTCAGGACATAATTTCAAGACCCAGCTAACATTTTTAAACACAGAAAGCCTGCTGCTATCATCCTCAAGATAGGACAAAGAAACACATTGGAAAACAGAAACAGAAGAACAAAAAAAAAAAAAAAAAAAAAAAAGAAAAATTAAACTCTCTACCATTTTATCAGCCCTGGAAACAAAGAGGAAAAGCATTCATTTGGTTCCTGTCTGTGTTCCATACGATTTCGTATTTTGCTCAGCATACCTGTATCTACAGCCCTGTGTTCTCATGTCACAGTAAGATAGATGGAGATCATCCACTGAGACACCCTTACATGTATCACAGAAGATACACAAACACCCAGGAACTTGCCACAAAGGAACTGAACTGATAAAATCTCCTCTTTTTATCTCAAATGCACATTACAGGCCAAGAACTGATGACTGAACTTCCCTCCAGAAGAACATCACCATTGAGGTAACAGAGACGCTGAGCACCAGAGGTAATTGCTGTTGCATCAAAGCTCATCATCAGGCTAGGCAGCTGCTTCTTCAGATACGCTGACCTTTGCCTTTTAGCTTACTGGTTTTGAATAAGGTTGTCAAGATAAGAGTTTCACATTCTCCAATTTCTAAACACCAACAGGTTAGGAGGACTCTTCAGAAACCATATAGTCTGCTTCACCACCACATGGAAGGATCAGTTCTTCTCAAACCACATCTGATGGAACTTTAACTTGCTCCTAAACCTTTACAAAAACTGAAAATTCCTAAGCTCCTGAAACAATCCACTCCAGTGCTCAGCTGTTCTTAGTGCAGATGATCTGCCTCATCTACATTGCTCTTGCTGCAGCTTAAGCTTGTAATTTGTCTTATTTACAGTGGGCAGATTTACAGCTTGTTCCACCTCTCCACAAGTTCATTCTTTCCAAAATTTACAAGCTGAGGCACCAGTGTGGCTTGTGCTCTCCCTGCCATTTTACTTCTGATCAAAGCACATTCTTAATCTTGCATCTCTGTGTCTGTATTTCTTTTCTTACCCCAAGAGAACAGGCAGCTAGGATATCACAAGACTGCTTCAAGAGACGTGCTCACGTCCAAAGGCTGATGCATTCAGGCACACCCAGTTACAAAGTATTCTGAAAAAAAGAAAAAGAAAGGATTTGCCTTTGAGACGGCAAGCAGAGGGTCCAGCTATAAGGAAAAATTAACAACTCTGAAGCACAATTTCTTTCACCCCATTATTTAATGAACAGATTTTCAAAAGCAACATCAATGACAGCAAATACAACTGTGTAGGATTATGGGCGAGACCAAGAGAACAGTCAGTTATGATCAAAGAATTATTAACTTTTGTGTTCACATCATAGTCCTTACCTCCCAAACTTCCAGATGACCTACCTAGCAAAAAATGAATTTGTCTCCTAAACCCATAAGTTTGGTAATAATGAGGAAAGAATAAAGAAAGGATTTAACATGGACAATGTTGGGAAGTGCAGGGGGAGAGCTCTGAGTAACAAAAATATCCCAAATTTCATGAAAGCAAACAAGTAACAAGGGACAGCAGTGATAATACATCTGCCTTCCTGCTTTTGAAGGCTCTCAGAAAAACAGCCAGACAGTAACAGACCATTTGCCACAACAGGACCTCTTATCAGTGGATCTCCTTTTTCACCCCATCATACCTAGATGTCTGTCTCCTCCTTAGCAAAGGCTGCTGCTAACCCCAAAGGATCAAGTGGCTTTATAACAAATACATCTTTCCCAAGGGCTGCAGCCAAGAGACACTCAGTTTGCCATCTGCTATGAAAACAAGATGCCTCTTGCACATATAAGAATGTGCCAATGCAACAACTCAGTGTCTTCCCTCTTGCCTGCTCCCTCCATCTGACTCTCTCTTTTACTTCTGCACTTTGTACATCTCCAAGTTTCCACCTGGAATGTTTTCTTTTTCCTTTTCAATCCTTCTGAATTGCCCTGGGCTTTTGCTTTCCTTGATCATTCCACTCAGTGCCAACCATTTACAGCCAGCCCAAATGCTGTCAGCACAGGAAGGTGACATGCTCCTATTTAGCACAGATTTGATAACAGAAGTGCTATTTCCAAGGCTAAAGAGGAATATCTGCACCACACTGTACCTACAGCACACAACAGCTGAGGACACTGAGCAACATACGCCAAGGTGAAGAATTCAAAGTAACCTCAAAATGCACAATGGCCAACTAATAACAGTTCAAATACATGCCCATCTTTAAGGGTGAAAGTAGCTCCGAGAACTTTAGCGATACCATCTAGAACCAGACGTATTACCTTCCAAAATACCAGTGAGATAAGGATGTTCAGCAAGGGACAGAGATATGAGGAGTGCTTCCACCAAGAAAATACAGCCATTTCTACAGCTGAATTATGACAGCTGTTGAAAACCATGGAGTAGCATTGAATGGCAGCCCAGGACAGGGAGCCAAGACGACTACCACATGCAATTGAAACTGCCAAGGGATTAAGTTAGGTCAAATGTAATTACACAAACTGGAACCTGGCCAGTGTACTGGAGGGTTTAAGAAAATTAAAAGAGGTGTTCAAAAGTTGCAGAGATTGAGTCCTCCTCCTGGTAATTATTCAGTGAGTCAGTCACTGAAGCTTCAGTACTCTGGGAGGCTGTCTGAAAAGGGGGAAAAAATGAGGCATAAACTTGAAAGGCATTAGAAGCGATTAGCAGAAGCCTTTGTTCTCCATGGTGATCCTTGCTGCACTAGAGCGTGAAAGCCTTTCATGTTCATGCTGAAAACTGGCCTTAGTTCCTTTGATACTTCTGGGAGGAAACATTTAAATTTACAAATATCCCACTGTCAAAAGTTACAGACAACAGTTAAGCAACTTCTGAGTATCCCAGCCAGGTCCTACCTAGCTCTAAATCCAGCTCTCAGGCAGGCAGTGCCCCTGATGAAGAGGGATTCCTGACAGACACATGGGAAGCTCATGAAGACCCAGAGAAACATCTACCCTATTTGTTAGTGATGTATAAAGCCAGATTATATGAATAAGGAAGTTTCAACCATGTGGAACAGTGGCCTCCTCAGCTTCATTCTGTTTTCAGAAGATGGCGAGCATGCAAGGCAGGCAATAGTAAGGAGACCAGAAAGGATGCTTCATGATCTGGCAGCTAAGCATCACACTCTGAAAGATTAGAATTTATGCCTCTGCCATAAACTTCCTCAATGATAAGAAGAAAGTAATGATATATTAACTTTTCCACAGATATTTATGGCTGTTCCTTTTCTGGCTAACTAAACAAAGAGAGACCACGTGCAGAATAGACAAGAATGAGCAGTTGTAGACTGAGAGCCTCTGTTCAATCTCTTATTGAGGCTTGCACTATAACTGTACAACACTAGAAAACATAAAATGTTCTGAAAAAAAGCAGGCCTTGCACGTCTCATTTTTGGCACCTGAAAGTAGTAGATGCCTCTGCTACCTCTGCATCAGAAAATTGTTATTAGAGATACACTCATTACTGTCTTTGAAGCAGTTGGATGTGACAGTAAAAGCAGTATGGAATTGGAGATTAACCTTTTTGAGTAGCTACTCACTGAAATGTTCAGATGATGCACAAACCAATTATTTGACTGATGTGAAAAAAACAGAAAGATTAAATATCTATCTTCTCAACAAGTGCTGTACACCAGGCGAGTTGCGTGACAGTTTCCTCTTGAAGCGACAGCAGGTGAACACACAACTGAAGGCTCTGCCATATTGATTTTGTGCACTTTTTTTTTTTTTTCCCTTTTCCTGAAAGCAAGCCAGGAAAAGGCAGACATTTCACAGCACAGATCGGTGCAGTTCGTACTAATGGCCTCAGCATAGATGTAAGCTGCAGCTTGCTTCTCTTTGCTTAGAACAGTCAATGGGGCCAAGTTCCAGTGGGACAACTGATGCTATGGCACACCTTGTCCCAGCCCACCAACACCTTTTCTAAAACGGGTCCAAAAGAAGCAGGGAGCTTCGAAACTAGGAGCACAGGAGAAAAGCCATGCTGCCTTACAAACCATGTGCAAACACCAGGGACAAGAAACTGTGGAAAAAGGTTGCCGTCTTTGCTGAACATATGCAGGCTGTTGCTGTTCCAAAATGTAAAAAAGTCAGTATTCCAGAGAACAATAGCTCCAAATCCCTCATTCCTGGGACTCCTCTGATGAGGCAAGTCACTTCTTTGGAGTCCTCAGGGACCACAGAGGCAGCAAGGACACAGATTTCCTTCACCAACAGAAGCAAAACAGTAGTGCTGTTCATCCCATTCTTCCCAAACACCAGCTCCTCTAAAGCACCTCCACTGCTTTAGCTGGCAATAGCCTCAAAAGGAGCTTTCAAAGCACAGATCTAACACGGAAAACCAGAACCCAACTGGTGAAAGTCAGAGAAGACTGTGAGCAGCAGTATTATAATGCTTTTTGAGTTTAAAATATTCAGCAAGGTCAACAGAAAGCATGTTGCTATCTCCAAGGCTATATATGCCCCAGGCTATAGGCACTGGCAGCATTATGCCACAGGCAGCCACCTCTCTGGTGCTGGGTCTCTGCTGCACAGCCACCAGCAGCTCCAGGCACAACGTATCCTGATAAGCAAAAGGTGAAGAGGACACTTAATGACTATGTTGATGCCCTGAATGGCAGCATGCCTCATCCCTGCTCCAGTCAGGATGGGAAGCTATGAGGAGCATCACCACTGCAAGGAGCACTCACCCTCTGCATGCCACTGCCAGAGCCACCTGCAGAGACCACTGCACAGAAGGGGAAAGCACAGAACTGATGCTACATAACCACACACATCAGGATATCCCACACAGCAGGGGCTGGGGAGAGCAAGGCAGCCCAAAGACCTTTGTGCCAAAAAGTGGCTGATGAGGTGACAAGGTGGTCGAGGTGGATAGAACATGCAGGAGGAGGACTATGGTGATTAATCAATACTGATAATAGCCTCTAGAGTGCCTGAAACAAAGCATAAGGAAACGGCTTGGAAAGGACTAAAGCCAAGCAGTAATAATGAAGGGAGTCAGGGCTGTTGCTCAGATCAGAATTTTTTTTTTGCCTAGGTTACTTGAAAAAAAAAAAAGTTTCTGCATGCAGGGACATCCTGTTCACTGTATTAAATTGAAGGGATGATTCAAGAGGGAACAACTTTCGGTAGGTGGGGGGAGGATCAATTTCAGGTTGCTATGGACAACTGGGCTGTCTCCCATAAAACTAAATCTGATTCAGCTCTAGGAACCTGAACACTGACATTGCCTAAAATACAACACACACACACTTTCTAATTAAAGAAATATAATAAAATATAGACTTGTGTCCTTTTTTTTCTTTCCTTTTTCTTTTTTTTTTTTTTTTTTCCTGAACTAAGGACCTTCTAAAAACTGCTAATTAATGCAAAACACAGGAATAGAGGTTTGGCTCAGCAGTGGCTTTCTGACTGCCAGTTCAATACTGACCACTGCCTTAGAGGGGGGAAAGATATTTAATTGCAGGGTAGCATTTGGCAAAACAAACCAAAGCAGAGCAAAGATCCACTTTGCTCTGGGCTTTTCATGTGCTCTGGGCTTGCAGTGATGTCTAAAACAATGTTCTGCTGATCCAGGCTCCTGCAGAGCTCAGCTATCAAGGGCCAGAGAAAGTTCAGCCTGAGGCTTTCAAGCATGTCCTAGCTGACAGTGGATGGATGCAGTTTAACCTGCCCATGGTCCTTGAATACACTGAAATGAAATGCATCCTCCACCTGAGCAGCAGCTGGGTAGGAACCCTTCAGGGAGGGACTGCTGGGGACAACATGGTGGCAATGGCCCAGTGACTATCTTCTTCCCTTACCTTACACTGGAATAATTTCAAACAGGTTTTAATCACCATCCTTACTCCTTGCACAAAGTCACGGGCAGAAGGCTGCATCACCTGTACATCCCTGGAATGTTCTCCAGCACTTCCTACATCAGCAGCCCAGTGTAATGCATTCAGGCATCCTCTGCAAACTGTGGAAACTCCCTTTCCTCACACCCACACCCCCCCTGAGCAAAAAAGAGAGGGAAAAATAGCAGCCCCACCACCTCATCACCCTTCTGTGCTGGGCACGTCAATCCCCACAGTCTTGAGCAGAACTGGGAGCTCAAGAGAGATGCTTAAGAAAGCAGAGGCAAAATGTATCAAAGATGAGATGCAGCAGCCAGGAACTGCATCAGGGGGAGCTTATGCCCCATGAAATTAGGGAATCAAGTGTACTCCACACATGCAAGCACCCACAGCAGCATGGCTGCACAGCCAGCTATGATCCCATAGTCCCATTGAGACCAGTGCCAGCTGTGCAGTATCTTTCTGTGTCAGGGATGGACCCACTGAGAAAACAGAGGGTAATAGCTGGAAGCTGGACTCCCAATCCCTGGTCAGAGTGTCTGGAGCAGAGGAGATAAGGCATCTGATTTTGTAGGCTTCTCCAATAACTGTTAAGCAACCGAATTAATCCATCTGGATCAATCTCTCCATGAAGACAATAGGAAACACTCCTATTTCATGATATTGTGAGTCTTAATTTTATGGACCAGATTATGTTTTTCCAATAAAACGTACCATTAAAATGCAAGGTTTTATTAGCAAAATCAATGATGTGTACAGAGACAGTCCCTCGTGGCTGAAAAAAAAATTATTTATGAATTATAAAACTGATAGCAACAGAGAACATTGTGCAATGATACAGTTGTTTTACAGGATTCTCTAATAACAATGGTGCTTATTTCTGGTAAGATACCTTAAGGAAGTACCACAAAAAATATATTAAAAAAAAGCAACAGAAGCTCAGAACTCCCCTGCACTTAAGAGAGTACAAATGTGATACCTGCTTTGTGTTTGTTGAATTACCTTTTTTGTCCCCAGTAACATAACACTGTGGAAACAAAATCACCACAACACTTACAGAAATATTTACTAGTCATCTGTCTCTTTCTCCTTCCCCAGCCGTTTCAGTGTTTTGCTTCATTTGAAAAGCAACTGGGAGAGATTTACTCCCATTTAAACCTAGTGGAAATGGTAGCAAGACAGAGATGCTGTAACATTTCAGCACTCACAAAATGCATTGTGATCCTTAACCATGCACATAAGTCAGGCACCTACAGCATCTGAAAGCCTGCAAGCAATACACCCACGGGGGACACAAGAGTGGAGTTCTGACACCCATTTTTCCCCCCATCAGGCTCTCTGGCTTCCCACAACATGCAGCCACAATACCTGACCCACAGCTGAGGCTTTGTCTGAGCCCAGTCTTCTTCCAACATTTCATCCAGCACCAGCTGTAGAGTTGTCACAGACAGGGCAGATGGATCTCAAGAGGAAGCTGGGTTCACACTGGAATCCAACTGCACATCCAGCAAGCACCACAAGCAATCACTACCCTCACCTCCCACAGGACACTATGAGCACACCCAACCCTGTCAGCTTGCCAGTTTGCTTTTCTCTACCTGGTAGCCATCATAAACATCAATACCATCATAGAGAGCTCAAGAAACTCAGGCACTCCAAATCCACCACTCACTAAGCCCATCATCCAACTTCTTAGTGAGCTCTGGCTAACACACAAAGAGTACCATTAAGTCCCAGGTATCACAAGGTGCTCAATAATGTGCTTATATGAAGTTGTGCTAAAAATAATACCTGCTAGTTCCACCCCAAATGTTTTTGTCTTGTACCCATAGCCTCATTTGCAAGAGCTTAAGGTCCACTCAGAGAAAACAAAGTCTCTTTACTCCACTTGGCTTTAACAACCTCCGGATACATGTGGGGGTGGATGAGGAAAAAGTAACAAGAATACTCAACAGATGTTTTCATTAGCATAAACTTACCATTCATTCCTCTTTCTTCTACCATCAAACTCCTCTATTATCCCTGCCAGATAATTTACAGCGCTTGTAGCACAGTACAATCTCTAAGAACAGAGACAACATACACTTGATAATGTAGAAGTTCAAAGAGCTGAGCCATGCATGACCTGCAAGCAGATTGTTGCTATTTGCTTGCATGTATAAAAAGGCTTTGCCTTCATGCAGTGCTGGAACTTGTCACTATGAAACATCCTTCTATTACAACATGGCCTAGAGGAGCTACTATTTTGGGTCCTAATAATGTGCTTGGTTTTACAGGAAAGCAGGAAAGTAAGTAACATTGAACAACCCAGCTGTCAAGTAGAGAAACAGATGGGATCCTCACAAAGCTACACAGATTGCCTTAGTCAAGTGCTGTCACAGCCCATCTTTGAGATGGCAAAGCACACAGTGCAGGAGCTAGATGAAAGGAGCTTGTGAAATTAAGTAGCATCATCACCTCCACAAAGCCTTCGAAGAGACAATAGAGAATTGCTTTCCAGGCACTCTGATCTCAAGGCAATAAAACATGACTCAGAGTTGTTAGGCTGTTTTTTCCCCTACTAGAAATGCCTTTTGGCTGAGTGACAATTGCCCAATTCTCTCACCTGCCTGGACTCCACAAAACACAGAGAACATCCATGAAAAGACGCACCCGGATGAATAGGTCATGTCCATGGAGTTGGAACAGCTCTCCCTTTGGAAGGAAGCACAAGCAAAGGTGGCTGGAGGTGTCCCTGCTCACAGGGCCCCAGGTGCTGGCAGGCAGACCGGCCACTTGTGCACAAGAAGCACAGTGATTCGCTCTGCTGGAGCTTCCAGTCCACAATTGGGCTTCCTAACAATCTAGGAAACCACAACACCTGCCACGGAGGTTCAGATCCCATGTCGTCAAAGGAGCTGCCTTTACACAGAATGAGTCAGTGGCAAACCAGGAGAAGTGATGGGCTGGTCTGACCTTCCTCATTCAAAGTCATGGGAGGATGCTAAACCCAAGCTTAAAACCCAGTGCTTAAAAAAAACAGGCATGCCTGGAGATATCAGGGCCCATATTATCTAAAAAATGCAAGGCCTTCAAACATACAGTCTGATCACGGACTAGAACAGGCCCCACACTCAGCTGCCACTCATGCCCACAGTTATGCAGGCAACAAAGGCTGCATGTGGAGGTAAGGCTGAAGACTGATTGCAGTACCAGGATTGATTCCCTTATCTACCTCTTCCTTCTCACTAACTGAAAGATGCTATTCAGGGAAAACATAATTTAAAGGTGAAGGCTAATGACAAATTAGATTGATTTTTAGGACAAGAAAATTGCAGTCAACCTGCTTGCAGCTTGCCAGGAGTCGTAGCAAGTTTCAGGAAAAGGAGGTCTCCTCTCCCCTTCATCTCAGCCCCTTTCCCTCCTCTGCCTCCCAAAGAAAGAAAAAGCCTTCATAGAAGAGAAAACCCCTCACATGAAACAATTAGTTGTTGCCAGGAGCCAGTTGAATGCTGGCTTCCCTCTCTCTGATAGGCAATGCGGTGCCTGAATCGATGCAAAGGGTCTACTTCCTGGGGAAAAGCAAATTCCGAGCATGCAGCTGGGAGGAATGCATCGTATGTCTGGTATTCACGCTTCAACCTCTTTTCCTCTTCCTTTTTTTGGCCGAATAAGGAGCTGAGCACAGCAGGCTGGGCCAGGGAGCACAGCGCTGCCTGCTCACTGCCGCCAGACTTCTGACTTTGTTTGTCTTTACTGGAAATCAAATCAATTCATCTAGGAAAAAGGCGAGTGCACACACCATGGAGCACCAGGCTCAGACATCACACTGTGATGTAAGGATAAAAAGAGGAGCAAGCTGAGCCAGACGAGCCCAGCAAGGGTTCCCACAAAGATGCACACGTACATACGCGCAGGCAATGATTTTCTTAATTACACTGGAGGGAGGAGAGATGCTAACTTAAAAACTTGAGGCTATTATGGCTACAGTCCTAAAGTGCATGCACCAGGGTACAGGAGGATCATGTGCCTGAAAATACATCCTCTATGACATACACAGAATTGTGGGACCTCACTTCAGAAATGGAAATCCATGATAATTCTTCCTTAAGTCCTGATAATCTCCAAATTAAAGTCTATTGCAGCAATTTCAGTGGCATACTGGGATTTTTGTATCTAGGATGCAATTGCAATATTATATTCTAAAAAATATTTTTCCCCATTGTTTCTACTATAAAAACCAGACCATTCCTGTGAGCACCCAGGACTTTGCAGCAGCAAAAAACAGAAGAGAAAGACAAGGTCTTCTGCCAAAGGCAGGAAATCCTGGATCACAATTACCCTGGAAGAATTTATACATGCTCCCCCCTTTGTCAGCCCTGTTCAGCATTGGAAGAGCAGCTCTTATTTCATCCTACAAATTGGTGACAACCACTGGGATGGGGAGACGAATGTAGGATCAACCACCACTGGAGCTAACAGCTCAGGGAAAGAAGGAAGTTCACACGCTGCCAATGTCCAAATTGTCTCCAGTTCAGTCCCAACTTTTCCTCCCATACAGACGACCTGAAAAGATCTGCACAACCGTCTATGGTTTTCACTACCCTCACTACCCTCAGCTACTTCAGAGAAACATGCTTCTGTCTGCTTTACTGAGCCAGGCATCAGGGTCCCAAATGAGGCCACATTACACCTGTCCAGGAAGATGGGGAACATTAAAGAAATCAGCAACTTGGCTCTCCCCCCCAAAGGTGTTTCCTTCAACCTAGGCTGGTTCTCAGTGCCGTGAAGGACAATGCAGATCCTCCATAGCAGGCATGTCCTGAGCTTTCTTGCTTACCATCTCATCCCAGTATCCAAAATGGAAAGATTGGATGAACTCTGAGGTAGGAGGTTTAACCTTGCTCCCAGTTTCATTTTTTTTTCTTTTCCCAAGTAGTACTGAAATAATTCTTCACACACACACAACTATCTTGAATGCCTTAAGATCTTAGGTCACTGGCCTCAAGAATCTGCTCTTGCTGTGCTTCAGAAACATGTTCCAAATTACAAGTTAGGTGACAGAGATGTTTCTTTTTCTGTTTTGTTTTTGGTTTTTTTTAAACAGCTTCAAGACTACCATCTTTCAGCTTTGTCTGAGCATCATTTGTGTCTGGGTATCAGGACAAAAACAGACACACAAAAGCTGCATCCCAGCTCACAGGCATCTTGCTGTGCTTCGGAAAGGACGATTCCAATGCTTTGGAATTCCAATGCTTGCATTTTGGGCAAGCGTTGCCGAGCACATCAAGACCTATCCCCTCCCCAACACCTTTAGGCTGTAGTTCCCATTGCCACCCTCTCCTTGAAGGTAGTTCCACCTCCTGCAGCTCCCTGCTTCCAGCCCTCCTGTCCAGAGTTGTCTGCACCAGGAAACTGGAAGGATAGTGGCCAGAAGCCTCTTCCTGACACTCAAATACAGTCTTCAGCCTTCTGCCTGTTTTATGCAGATGAAGATAGGAATGCTCTAAAGCACCCAGTGGAGTGACTCAGATGAAGACACACATCTGAAACTCAACTGGGGAAAGGGAAAACTTCTAGCCTCATTAATAACTGAAATTAAAACCAGAGCTTGTAGTACAGCTGCAGTTCCAGCTGCCCCACTGCTTGTTTTAACAGTGTGGCTTCATTATGGTCAGGGATTCAAAACAGCTCCAGCAACTAAAGCAGAGGAAAAAAAAATAAAAAAGAAGAAACTGAAGAGCCACCACAGACTATCAGTAAAATAAAAAATAAATTCCTGTGGGTTGGAATAATTAGACAAAAAAAGAAAACCCATAAATAGAGAGTTGCATGCCATGAGGACCATGAGTGAATTCTTCCTTCCCTGATGCCACCAGGCTCACACATGCCCCCAGCCAAGTACATTTGTCCCTTTCCCATGAAAGCCAACCAGTGCCCTGTGGCTCAGCACCAGCTATTGCTGGTCCCTCACAGGGTGTCACCTCCTGCCCCAGAGTAGGTGCTCTGCAACCACCCTAAGTAGACAGCCTAGAAACCTTTCTCACTTCTGATGTCTAAATGTTACAGTACTGTGAAAACAAAAAATGAGAAAAGAAAAAGAAAAAATATCTTCCAACAAATTACTAATACACCTGGAACTTCTCAAGAGGCACTGGTCCTCACCAAGCATCCAGAGGAGGTAGAAGGGGCAAGTTGTGGGGAGGATCAGCAGACCCATGTGGTGGCTTGATGCAGCCAAGCAGATGAGCATGCACATTTCTTCAAGTTGAGCTGCTCTTCAAAGGTTCCTCAAAACGCAACTACCTGGTGTGTCCCAATGCCTGCCCACAGTATCCCTGCCACCATCCAGGATGAGAATGGGACAAGATTCCAGTGGGAAGCCTCAGTTTGTTGTGTCTTGATAGCTAGCCTTTGAGGGCTTGGTCAGTGCTGCTGAGGCTTTAACCTATTTTCTTTTCTTTATATGAATTAAAAGTGGTAAATTCGTGCAAAAGAGGATAATTATCTCCATTCTCCCTTTTCCCTGCTTCTCAGAGAACATCCTTCCTCTCTTTTCAAGTACTGAAAACACACCAAGGTCAAATTTCTGCAGTCGAGTCACTGCCTGGGTGCAGATCTGGCAATTGGCTGGGCATCCCCCACCCAAGTTCATGGGACCAGGAGCCCAGCCCTTCCAAAGAGAGCCCCTGGACCTGCATGAGAATAGCCACAAGGACAGAGGTTATGTGGGGTCCTCAAAAGCCTTGGGAAGTAGAAGGACAACTATTAAAAAACAGAATAAAAATAATCACCTCCATGCACACTCATGAGCCAACAAACAGAATGGGAGAAGCTAAAATAGACATTCAAAGCCATTTCTCCAAGTCTCTAATGTTGAACAGACTGGAGAGGGGGAGTGTGAGAAGCAGCCCTCCCTGATACCCATGCAGGACCTCATCCCATCTCAGCACATACAGTGGGATCCACTGCTCCTCTTGGTTATGGAACAGGGTGCCCAGAGGAGCTGTGGGTGCCCCATCCCTAGAAGTGCTCAAAGCCAGGTTGGATGGAGCTTTGACCAACCTGGTTTAGTGGAAGGTGCCCCTGCCTGTGACAGATGTTTAGAACTAGGTGATCTTTACAGTCTCTTCCAACTCTAAACATTCTGTGATTCTGTGGTGATGCCTGACCCAAAAGAACATCCATCATTATATTACAATGCCTGTGTCTAGACACCTACTCTCAAAAGCCTGCCAAGAACATTTTACACTGTTAAGCTCAAACTCCAAGCCAGGCTGTGCAAACCCTTCATAAATTCCCTTCACTGTAGGGCTATGAAGGGCTTCAGTAGATTTGTACTTGAAGCCATGTCTGCAAATGATCACAGCTGAGGTAGCAAGATCCCAGCAACCACACAGCTCTCTGCACCATGTCAAGAGCTGGTTTGAGAGCATAAGAAAACCAAAAACTCCTTTCTTTTTCCCAGCACAAGTCTCCAGCTTTTAAAAAATATTTAAATTGAAACCAATAAAATGCACAATACACTTTCTTTCTCAGAAACCAGAGCACTTTCTAAATTCTAAGGTGACTGCAACCAAAAGTCACCATTGCTTAACAAATTTGAGTGAAATAACTTCTCATTGGTTGCAACTGTTGCCTGGTGTTTGCAGCAGGCTGGAAGCACATATGGTCACCACAGCTCAGCCAAGGTTCAGCTGTGATAACACCACCTCCCTGCAGCATCATGAAGGGAAGCATTATTCCCACTTTGAAGACAGGAGAAAGTAAGCTTGAGAACAACAAGCAAAAAAACCAAAACAAAACCCCACAACAACAACAAAACAACCAAAAAAACCCCACCCCAACAAACAAACCCATAACATGAAAAAGAAAAAGCCAAAAAAACAAGACAGAAAGCAAGGAAGACCCCCTTCCAGAGCTTATTTCTCAGTGAAATAATCAGCAGCAGCACTCAGGAATTAAAAGAGCTCTAGGATTTGCTCTGGAGAGTTATTGGATATTACTGGGTTAAACATGCCAATATACCAAATCCACCAAGGACTTTAAACTTTGTACCTATACGATGCAAGAACGTGTTAATTACCAATGTCATAACACACCTAAACTGTTACTGTATTTCCACAGAGGGAAATTTAGGCACCCTGAGCAGCAGTGGGCTGCCAGAGAGAAAAACTACTACAGTTAAGTCAAGAACTCAGGTTTGCCCCATTTTCCAGCCTGTCACAGACTCATGCTCCCAAGAACCCCAATCTTTCCTCATTAAACGAGGAACCAACCACGCTTCAGGGGTGACACCTCAAGCTTTGATTTTTGTCTGTTTCAGGATGTGAAAGCCATGAGGAGCTGGCTAAGGGGACCTTTGAGGTTCTTCTTCTCAGAAAGACTGGACACTCCTGAACAGCACCTCTCAGGAATTCAAAGCCTATCCCTTCCAGTTTCTGCTAACTTCCCTGGATCCCAAAAGGTAGTCTCTGGTTTTCCTTCTAAATTGACAAGTCCACTCCTTCACTAGTGCTCCTCTACAAATGAATGGACATCAGATGCAAAGAAACATGCATCAGTACAGCTAGGAGCTGTCACCATTGCACAAAAAGTCCTACAGCACCACATTATACCTGGAGATGAGCCATAAAATCCTGTCCTCCTCTTGCTAAAATATTATTTGTATTAATGGGACTCAAAAAGACTTTTAAATATTAGCTGATAACTTTCCTCAGTAAATGGGCTCAGCCAGGCACCTTCAGAGGACAAACCTCCTCCTTCAGTTGACATGAAGTTGGAAGGTTTTGCTCAGGCCAACACCAGAGAGAGGACTCGATCAGAAAAGCACCTAACATCCTTGCCGGTCTTGTCGAAGTTGGATTTACTACAGAGAGGACTAGAAAGAGGATCTGCCTAGTTTGGAGGCCAGAGGTCCAAAAGGCAAGCCAAAAGCTAACTCGTTCCCTTTCCTAAAAATTGTGTTTTCAGCTGGAAGTTTCTTGGCAGCCTTCCTACCAGAGGATGCAGCAGGTCAACACAAGAGTTCATTCCCAGCAAGACCGAGCTGGGACACAAAACACAAGAACAGACAGAGCTTTGCAAACATGGACTGAGACTCCAGGAGGACTGCATCTGCTGAGCTGACCTCAGACAGCAAGTGATGCTGCTGGCCAGGGCTGCTGAAGTCCAGGAAGTACCAACCTGCAGTCAGCCAAGGAAGGGGTAAGAATGTTGCCTGTTGGTTGGATGGTAAGCTGGCCAGGACAGGACCAACGTCTTTTATATTTTATCAAGGTGTAGCAGAATGGAGGACCCCGTCCTGCTGTAGCAGGGGCCATAGTGGCAGCAGAAGTGATGGTCCCTGTGATTACAGATGACAACTGAAATAAATGGTGCTCTGCAAACCATAGAAAACAAACACAGGAAAACAGCCAAGGCAAGTCTCCAGGCACCCAGCTGCACTGCACCTGACTCGTGAGCACCTTTGGTTTTCTTCTTTCTGTGAAAATCAAACACAGTGGCATTCTGCAAGAAAAATGTCACTTAAACTCCTTATTAAGGGTAATTTCCTCTCCCACTCCTTTTCATCAGCAATGCTCAAGCATTCATCAAATGATTCTGTTATTTCCAGGCAAAGTTAGTTTTCTTATGAAGAGCCTACATATCAGCACTTCTTACACATATATGTAAGAAGTTCTACTGAAAAATCAGTTCAGAAGCAGTGTCCTACCCACCAGAAGAAGAATTTATCTTAAATTAAGCTCATGCACAGGGAAACCCATAAGTGTTGGGGAACAATGTTCAAATGGGGAAAAGATGCAGGAGTAACCATATTATTTTTCTTTTCTGGGCAGTAGCTTTTCACTTAAATATTATGCAATGCACCTGCCTATTATTCTTATTACACAATATCCCATTCAAATCCATGCTGCAAGCATTCCATTCATTGCAAAAAGACTTCAGGAAGCAAAAAGTAAAATAAAATAAAACAACACTGAAGAAAAGGAACCTATAGTAGCACATTACAAAGCACCAGTTTCAAGAAGGCTGTCATTCTGAACACACCAGACAGCACTTTGACTTCAACAGTATTCCTCAGTGAAACTCCCTTGTTACAGCATTATCCTTGCTATGCAGAACCCTTCTGAAATGAATGGTACAAACTCTCTGAGGCATTTCAAAAGGATTGTGCTGCTCAGAGTGCCTTAATTTTTCACATCATCTTTTCCATTAACTTCCAAAGCAGTAAGGCCAAACCAGGTGGTCTTCAAGGGAAGAATTTAAAAAAAAAATCCACCAGCATCTGCCTTGGGAAGGAGCTACAGAACAGGGCTGTGAATCCCAGCTGTATGTGCCATTCCAGATCCAGGACAATGCAGAAAATCACTTAAGTACATGATTAACTTTAATATGTGCTTAAGGTGCTTTGACTTCCATAGGACTTCAGTGTACATTTACATGCTTTCCTGTACAGAAATACTCTCTTAAACCAGATCCTGTTTGTAGGGATGCTGCATACACACATGCACACATCCAGCTCATGCTCCCAGCATAGCTCTGGCTCCTCAGCCTAGCTGCAAACCAAACTGCCCTAATTTTGTGCACACCTATGAACCAAAATGTTTCACCCAGACCTTTAAATAGCCATAGTGAGATTTGGAAATGCTTTATCTGGGACAGGGACTTTATGCAGTGTAAGCTCTAGTTTTCAGACTTGGTAAGTGACACAAGGCTTATGAGACACACTACAAAACACTGGAGCTGCACATCTGAGGAGATCTCCCTGGGCTCAGTTGGATCTGCTATGGACCACACTGAGGACCAGCCTTGAGCTGTGGACACACAGCAGGTATCAGGAGGATCTTTCATTGGTCCCTTCTAAGCCAACACTTTGCCTAAAGAGCTTTGGACTGTGGCTCAAAAGGCCACAGGGTTTTGTCCACATGTACAAAGGAAAGAGACCCATGCAAAACCAAGAAGTTTCTCAACTTGAAATAAGTCAAAATGGTTTAGTCCCTCTCCATGAGGAAGACTGATTTCCTCCCAGTCTTCCACCACACTTCTGTGCTGAGCATCTGCAACTGCTGTAATGTCTGGTCTCTCAGATGCCTGGGGTCTTCCGAAGCTCAGGACAAGAAGATAAATGCAAAAAGTGACAGAGAGCACCCTTTAGTGCAGCCCAGCAACGTGAACTAAAGGACTACAACAATGACCAAAAGGCCTCTGAACTAGCCCTATCATCAAGGAACTCTTGTGTTTCAAAACAACCTTATCCAAAAAAAACCTCTTTGCCTAATGCCTCCCCTCATCAGCTATTGCCTCGCTACTACCGTTGATGGCAACCACATCATTCTACAGCTTGTCTGATAGAAAAGAACTACTATGCAAGGGCTTGGTTTTCCCATTTTGCCCATTCTTAAGGCAACATAATACATCATTATTATATATGTCAGCTTAGCAAACAACTACAGCATCCATGCTGAGTGCCTGTGCAGGGGCATGCTGTTTCTCTTTTCTGATCTGAAAATAGCCAAGATATTAGAATCCCACAGAGAACTCAATCTCTAACAGAAGAATTGATGGGCCAGATGTTGACTCTGATGATTATTTTACTAGCCCAAGGAAGAGCCTAAAGTCCTCTAAGGTTAGTGGGCCTCACCCTTTTCCTTTCCTCAATGACCCACATTACAGCACAGCTGCTCACACATCCACCCACCCCTTGTGCTACTTGCCCAGAAGAGTGATGTACAGTATCTTTTCAAAGCTCTGGCCCTTCTCCTGTGTAAATGATCACACCCAAAGCACCCGGATACGGGAACAACAAACTCTGCAGTGCTGAAGTCGGCATGGGAGAAGAAACACTTCATAGTGAGACATCAAATGCTGCATCCAGGTTTTGGAATCTACCAGCTGAATGGTTCCGTACAACTCTAAATCTGGGGGAGCCTCACATGAACAAAAGCAAACTCTGCCTCAAAACTGTTCAGAAATGCAATATTACCTCATTTTGTCTCCTGAAATGCCTCTCTTTCTTTTGGATGCCATCAAGTGAAAATATTACAATAAGAGATCGCTGATGATTCAAGATCTCAAGATCAAGCCCTTTACCAGGTAGCCAGAAAGGACCAGGGCAGCAAACCACACTCTCACAGTGCACATAAAACTTCTCTGTGCCTGGGATTGGCTTCTGATTCAAATCCACACAGGCCTTTTTAAACAACTTCTCCCCAACATGACTATACAGGCTCCAAGAACAAAATTGCTGCATGACTTGTCAGTTTTGTGCCCCAAGCCAAGACCAAAGGTTGTGCTCACCAGGGCTGCTGTGAAGCGGGACACCGTTCTCCACTACAACTTCAGGGCTTTTCCCCCAGGACCTCCTGCACCCTGTGCAATGCAATCCTCTCTCTCCAGCAGCACAGGGGCTTGGAGAGCTGGGGAGAAGTCTCAACCTGCACTGGCACACCAAGGGGTGAGGGGGCTTGAACTGGAAAGTCTCTGTGCAAGTCTTGTAAGATGTACAGTGATGCCAAGCCTTGCTCCAACTGAAAGCTAAATGTCTGCCTCCCCCTCTCAAAACAGATGTCAAATTATCTGCCAATCAGACAAACTGCAAGAACAATTAGATATCACATAATGACTGCAGGGACAAGGAGAGCAATCGATGCAAACCTGCCCCAAGGGAAGTGCAGCATCCCAGCCAGCCTCCCACAAGAATAGAACCATCCCAGAGTGAAAAGAAAACAGAAAAGTTTACTGCCTATGCCATTTAAGTATGGATTTTTATTAGGGAAAGAGACCAGAAGCCTGCCTGCCCTTTCACAGAAACACATCTTCCTTCAAAGGCGACAACAGAGAAAATAAGAACAGGAGTGACAGAGGCAAGAGAAGGAGCAACTTCCCATTTCAAAGCAAGGGCAACAAACTCTATGATCAAGTTCAATTAAGTATCAGTAAAGGGTAAGACTAGAAAAAATACAGGTAGTTTCAGGACCAATACTTGTGCTAAGTCCCTTGCCCACTTCTTCAGTATATTAAAAATATATATTTTAAAAAACAGTGGTTTTCAGTAGTTTCTTTCTCTCCTGGTTTACTGCAGGGAAGTCTTTCAGAAACCATGGTAGAAACTAACTACTTTGAAACACAAACCTGATTGGACACATCTATTTAATATGAAGCAAAACTGATAAGCGCAATTTTTCTCAAATTATAGTATGAAATTTGGACAGAAGGGAATATGTGTTCTTTGAAGCCAGCGCCATCCTTTCAAGCCACCCTTCAGACACCTGAATCATGTGTCCAAGACCACCAATGTGAGGCAATTTCAATCTCCAAAGCTTTAGTCTTGTAGGATTTACCCATTTAAGCTGCAAGAAAGGGAAAGCAGCACATTACATACTGATGACAACATGCATTTGCGTGTGTGAACACAGATGAGGATGAGGTGAGATTAGGACAAGCTTGTCAGGAATTAGCCCAGTGGGTTATTTATTCCATTACAGCACAGATTAACCGGGCTGACTGTCCCTTTGGCTTCACAAGCACTCACATGACTTACCAAGTGTGTTTTATGTTGGAGGAAAGGGGAGAAAATATTATCATCCGAGTAAGTATCTCAATAAATAAACAGTTAATGCATTCAGTGAATAGCACTTTGTGTGTGATTAACCTGCCAGGATCCTAAAATGCCTTACAAAGAAATGCTTTTTTTAAGCCTCCTTGGGTTAGGTGGGCTGGATCAGTCCCAGCCAACAGGCAGATAAGTTGAGTTGGAGGCACAGACTCCTCAACCAGCAATCTCAGGGGTTGGACGAGTGTCCCTGACCATTGCAGGGGGTTTGGAACTAGATGATCTTTAATGCCCCTTCCAACCCAAACCATTCCATGATTCTACGACCAGCTTTGCCCAGTATGCTCCAGTTCAGCAGCATCACCCATAATTGCAGTCTCACAGTCCCACCCTGGCACAGGCAAGTGCTTTGTTCATGCCCTGTCCTACTGGACCAGGCTTTGCCGAGGCTCTCGAGGGATTTAGTAGTAGAAAGCAGACAGCCTCATTCCTACTGACCCGCTCTCACCGTAACATATTTCTCATTTCCGACCAACTGGCTGTTCTCTCTCAGTTCTGGTTAATATTATTTGTGTTTTAATGCTTTCTAGGAACCATTCCAGCTTTACATGACAACAAATACTACTGGGTAGGGGAAACACGTAATCTGCCTGGCCATGCTTTAGGTACTTTGTTTTAGGAACTGCTCCAGGCAGTCAGAAAAACAGCAGTGTCTCTCCCATGACCAGAGAGCTCTCCACTCACACTCAGCCCCACTGGGAATGGGGCCCATAGGTCTGAAGCTGGATTTCACCAAGGTTGAATTCTGGAGCTCTTCCAGAAATACTCCAGGGAGCAGGAGCAAGCAAAATAAAGGGAAACCCACAAAAAACTGAGATCAAAGGACTCTCTGTGTTCTTTTTCTTTGCAAACACATTGAGTATTTCCCATTTTCTTCCTTTTGGTCTCACCTGAAGTAGATCTTTCCGCAGCCATCATTGCCATACTACACATCTGTCTGAGACCGAGCTACTGTTGTACAACACCCAGAAGGAGGTTTCCACAGCACCACTTACTACTACAAAGGGAAGCTGAGACAGAGAAGCATCAGAAGTGCTTTTCCAAACTTCAAGAATCAATTAACTTGAAACTACCCATTCTGATACTAACCTTGAGCTTTGACTTTTTAACTTAAAAATTTCCACATGAACCTCACCAAAACACAAAACCAGTCACATTGACCTCCTGGGAAGCACCGAAAGGGCCCCAAATTATGCAAGGAATCTGTGACGGAGCTGAAAACAGCAACACTGGACTTTGCAGGTTCACAAGCCAACATACTCTACAAAATATCTCCATCTCTCAAAGCCTGCACAGGATTCCAAGGATTTTACACACTGAGTGGCATCCCAGACAAACAAAACAAAATCGGTCCTTGGCTGAAGCCAGGTGGAATCTCAGAAAGACCAACAGTTTGGTTGCCCAGAAGGGACAGCACAGAGCACAAAGTTTGGTCCTGTTAAATTATACAAAATGTCATCTCTTCTCCTCTCCTTCCACCTGCCTTGAAAGAGGGCAGGAAAGATAGCAAGTAAGAGGCCCACCTTTGTAGAAAGACAGCAGACCTCTGGTTAGGATTGCCCCTGGGCAGGACAGGCCAAGCCGTGTTTGGCCATGCTCCATGTCCAGCTCCCACCCTGGCACCACACAGGATGCCAGCAGTGTCACAGCAGCACCACGTCTCCTCACTTTCCTTAGAGCCCTACACAGACTTTGACCTCTGCATATCACTGCACAGCCTGAAAGCACATCCAAAACCAGAACACCAGCAGAGCCATTGCTCCAGCCCATAATTCAGCTTTGGTTTCAAGTCAGTTCAGAGGCAATTTAGTGTGACAACAACCCACCTAGCAGTGTCCCAGGTCCCTAAGGAGCAGAGGGGACTGACACAGTTGCACACAGCAGGGATTTGGTGTGCAGATGAAATGCCCAAAAGATTGGTTGTGGAAAGGTTTTTGGCCCGATGTCTTTCTTTTTGCAGCACACAACCTGCTCAGGTCAGGAGGAAGGAGAGGTGACCATGTGTCAGGCACACCCACCACAGAGGTCTGCATGCTGCTGCTCCCCAGTGCAAGTTTGCTCTGGAAGCTCAAACCAGACCCCAGCCAAATGCAGGTGTTTGCATAGAGTAACTTTATCCTTGCCCCAGTCTGAGCCTTCTTGACAAGGAAGCTCTTGAGGAGCTGTTTTCTCCACCCACCACGAGTGTAACCAAATCAAGAAAGAGTTACAGGTCAGCTCCTCATCTGCAATTCTACCTCCTGTTTGCAGTTTGTGCATTATTTACTTTCACAAGGAAAAGGGAGGGGAAAAAAAAAAAAAAACAAGAAAAGGCAAAAGGGAGCTCAGTGTTATGAGATGTTAATTATTTACCTGTAGATTTTCTCAGGAACTTCTAACTTACACACAGCACCTCAGGAGCACGTCTGCAGAGTGCAAGCAATGAGGAAATAAGGGAGGGAGAATAGAAGAGAATCCCTTAAATCAGCAGTAAATCTTTAAGAGTTTGAGGCCAGGGATTATCAACCAGACAGAATTACCTAGTGATGCAGCTGGGAGGAGGAAGGTAAAAACCCCAAGGAAGGCTGAGCACTGTTGGGTTACAAAAATACACAAAGCAGAGACAACTAGCACAACCAGCTAAGGGCATTATGCTAAAATGCAGACTACAGCAGCATCTACCAGCACTAAAAAAAAAATATTCAAGAAACTTAATCTACCTCCTCCCAGGAAACCCAGTCAGTGTCATGGAGCAGCAGTGAGCATCTGGGCAGCACACCATCAGTTTATTCACAGTACAACTGTGCTTATTTCTCACTTCAAAGGAACAATGCTGTGCATTATGAACAGTCAGTATTTTGGTGTTTTGGAGGGGACAGACCTTTGTGTTGTATTGTTTTTCTTAAACCAAAGAGGAACTAGAAAGCTTGAAAGTTCAGATTCTGGAGAGGTCTGTGGCTTTTACCAGGGGCAGGGGGGGGAAGGTGATCAGGAGTTAATTTTTGTCAAAAACAGGAGGTGCTTTTCCTGTTTCTTTCTAAATTTTTCCCCTCGTGCAAAAGCACTTCCCATTTTCCACCCAAGTACTAGTTTTGACCCCTGCACTGCAGCACCCTCTGCTCCAACAGTGACTGAGGGGAGCACTGACAGCCTTGCACTGCCCCAGCATTTGCAACACCTTTCTTCCAAACTCCAAATTAATTCCCTGCTCACAGTAACATTCTTGTGGTTTGTGTTTTTGTTTATTGGGGTTTTGGTTTGGTTTTTTTAATCTTTTTTTTTTTTTTTTCCCCCACCAAATTAACCATTGCTCCTCTCATATTTTACCAACCCATGAACTGAATCAACACCTCTTGGTTTTGGCAGGAGGAACAACTTACACCACCTTGTTTTCACTCCAGAACCACTGCCTGTGCCATATCCAGCCCCAGCATGTTGCTGCCCTCTTCTCCTTCCTGTGTCAGTCTAGCTCACAAGAATTTTTTTCGTGTACATCCTACAATGCCACTCACCACACAATGTAGTAAACGTTTGCTTAGACTTTTAGGTTGGTTAGTCACTTTTTTTTCTCTTTAACCAAGTGACGTTCTTCAAATCAGATGACTTTTTCCACCTTAAATGTTAACAAGAGCATGTAGGGGTGAAACGGTGAGGAAACTAATCAGTTTATCTTTCTCCTTTAGCTTGATGCAACACTGCCCTTATTGTTTAATGCAGTAGCAGCACTTGTCAATTATATTTCTTTCACCAGAATGTTCAAATACTGCAGAGAAATATCTACTAAGTTGATTGGCCAATACATTCTATTACTTTTCAATCAGTACTGCTAAATGAATCAGAAGTAGCTGTTACCAGAGAAGTAATGACAGTTGGGTAACACCACACTAAACAGGAGGCAGGAGGGCTTATACAGCTCTGTGGGAAAGAAAAATTCAATCGCAGCATCCCCTCACTACCCCAGCATTCTGGAGGGACAGGCCATTTCAGAAGCCCAGGTTCTGCTGCAGAGCATCAGCCCCTCCTTCAGCACTGCCTGCTCCCCTGGGCCACGAGCTCTGCGAGGGTTTCTCACTGGCCAAGAAGCCCTTGACCGCTCACAATGTCACACTGCCCACCCAGAAAGGCAACACTGAAATCTACTCCTCTTTTCCATGAGCTAAGCAAAACAGCTTAAATAGTACCCAGAGCTGCCAGCCCTTGTGATGGGTAAATGCTTTCAGGATCAGAGAGACATCTTTATTTAAATGGCATCTGTATGGCAGGTGGAACATCAGCGTTATCACCCAATTCATTTGTGTCTATCCCTTACACACCCGGGTGCAAGTATGTCCTGTCACTCACCCAGCCTGCTCATATAAAAGGACACAATATGCCAAGCTGGGGCAGGGAAGGCAAGCGCGCTGACCCCTTAATTAAAATCAGCATCACACAGCTTTTATAGAAAACGGGTGATCTCCTAAGGACTACCTGTTACCATAAAATGAATTGCAAGAATTTCAGGGCCAGCCAAGTGGCTTGGGATCTGCATGCCCAGGTAGGCAGCAACTTCAAAACATAAAGAGCTCATAGAAAATTTGCTCAATGCAGATCACCTCACTTCAGGAAAAGCAGAGCTTTTTTTTTTACTCTGTGTTTTAGCTTACTCTACCTTCCAAAATAGTCTGAACTAAGTCAAAGAAGGCATGTTCATTTTGGAATGAAGCAGCACACATACGAAGCGCTCGCAGAAGAGCTGTGGCAGAACAATTTGTTCCTCACTAGCTATTCTGAACCACAGCTCGGTTACAGATCCACAGTACATCTCTGTAAATGAGACGATGTGTTGATCTGACAACCCAGTTAAAGTGCTGGTTAGAAGCTGAAAACCTTCAGGAAAGCATAAGCTCTTTCTGACATTTCTCTTGAAATAAGGGCACACCAACCCAAGAAAAATCAGACAGCATTCACTTCTTTTCTAGATGCCTACTTTTCAACCCCAAATGTCAAAAAAACATCAGTCCAGCCTCCAGGTTGGGAAGATTAGCTTAAACACTAACACAATAAAAATTAATGTGTTTAATGTTTTCCCCCTACCAGCACTCTATACAATAGAGTCCTTTTTCCAGACCTTTTCTACACAACCAAGTGACCTAGAACATTAAGTTTATTTTAAATGGAAGATTAGGTATTAAGGGAAAACAGAGATTTAAGGAAGTAGGAACTAGAAGAGACCTGATATAAGGCAGAGCTTAAAACAAGATTATGAACAGAAATCACTGAACATCTTAAAACATTAAAGCTAAGACCTTGACATCTCAAATGAAAACTCCATCTTGCTTGTTACTATTATTTGTGATTGCAAGGTCCCAGACAAAAAGGAATTCAGAAAAATTTATCCATGATGCTTTCACACAGGCTGAACACTGCTTTTTTAAAGGGAGACAATTTCTTGAAGTAAGTGTTAGTATTTTTCTTATTTTTTTGCCCTTGAAAAGTTCACTCAGCATTACAAGTGCTAGCTAATGCAATCCTTTTCTGTATGCTCCATTTCACTGTCAGATTCTTGGTATCCAGGCCTCTATCATAGTGAGAAAAGCCTTAGAAGTGACATTTAAACAAAATAAACTGAAAACATTTTTCCCCCAAAAGGTTCCAGAGGCTTACAGATTTCTACAATAGCTTGTTTTTACAAAATGGAAGTTAAGGATCAGATTTAAATCAGTGTCTTGTTACAGCCACCCAGCCTAAAACATGCACTTACTTCCTTTTCAGCAATGTGAATGTGTTCACCATGGCCAACTCATACTACATTGATATATTAAATAAATATGCATATATATATGTATATATTTGGGGACGTGCTGTCTCATCTGGAGCTAGCTATGACCAACACAAGGCTCATTCAGTCAGGAGGAAGGTTACTAAAGTGTTATCTGCACTTGAAGTGGTTTAGTGTTACTAAGCTGAAAGGAAACAGAGAGACATCCTGTTTATAGGCTGAAGAGCCCCGATGGATAAACAAGTGCACCTCAAAAAGTACAGTGGGGGGCAGGGGGAGGGAAGGAGGGAGACCTAGTGGGTATCATGAGAATGAAATACCAGTGAAGCTGCATGCCTGGCAGCACAGCCCAAGGCTGCTGGGTGGCCCCACGTGCTGTGGGGCTGCAGAATGTACAGAATGTGCAGCCAGGCCGGGGTTACCGGCTCCTCCGACCCCGCCAGACCTTGCTCGTCTTTCACCCCGATGCCGGGCCGCTTCCTGGCATGTGGGGAGGCGACACCGGAGCTATTTTTCCACCCCTCCTCCTCTCTGTTCTCCCAGTGCAGGGCCACACTGCCAAAGCTTTCTACATATTTTGTTTTCATCCACCAGCAGAGCCGCACTGGGGATGCTCAGGGGTTTTTTTCAAGGTCAGAGCAGGAAGTGTGTGGTGCAAGGTCTGGGCTTGCTGCAGTCATGCCTCCTGGCTAGCAAGGCAGGGAAGCCAATAGCTCCTCCTTCAGCATCTGCTGCCCATGGGCAGAGGTGGACCCAGGGATAGATGGATGTGGTCTGAAACAACCTGATGTTACTGCTATAAACCCAATCCCCAGATACAGCAGGTAGGAGACAGCACCAAGATGTGTCCCTCCCAACAATTCTGTCAGGAAAACACAGAAGGTCCATCTCCAGATTAGAAGGAGGTACCAAGTTTAATCTAATTTGAAACACTGCTTGTGTAGATTGGCCTCACGAGAGCGCGTGAGTGTAGGCCAGTACTGTAGGCAAGAAACAGGAGAACTGCAGAGAAACCCAACTGCAGGAACAAACATCCCTCTGCTTCCAATATTAATGATGGACTGCACAAAGTGATAGAAAAAGCTGAGGTTCTACCTTGGTCCAGACCCAACCGTTGGTCTCTTGTGCCTCCAGTGAGTATAAAGCCACTTCTGCTCTTGGCTTGCCCCTGAGTGGAAAGCAGAAATCAGCATCTCCCCAAGCACCAATGTCACGGCAATAGTGACCCGTGAGGCCAGTTCTGTGGAGCTCCAGGCTACATCAAGCAAACTGGTCAGAGAAGATGGCACACCTGCAGGTCTCAGGCAAGTAAAAAGCCTGACACGCCTCTTCCTGGTCCATCTTCATAAGAGCTCACTGCTCCTAATCTCAATTTCCAAACCTTTGCTGCTCCACTAAGGTTTTGGTGGTGTTTTCCCCTCACCAGTGAGCACAGGAGATAGACCCATATCCAAAAATCCCCATCCTCACTAATACAGCAGGGAAAATTTTGGCTCCCCTGCTTTTGACTACAGGACAAACATCCCACCCCAGCAGGCAAGTGAGGATTTGAGCAGGACCCAATACCTCACAGGGCAACTGCAGACAAGAAACCCAGGTATAGAGCTTTCTGACAATGCCAGCTTTTTTATGACCACTTCCATCATAACATGGCCAGCACAGCCAATGCTTCACAACCACAAGAACCCCCCAGCTCTGCAAGGATACAAAATTGGGACTTGCTCACACTCTGCCAGGCCCTGAGGATGAAGCAGGGGCACCCAAGAGCTACTCCCAAAAGACAGTAATAAGCAAGTAATTTCTCATTTGTTTTCTATCCTACTCTTTGTCTCGTGCAGCCGAGACAGGTCTGACTCATAACAGGATTCTGCAGGGCCTGACACAACAGGTTGACAGACTCGCCTTGGAAAAAAAACAACAGCAAGCACAAAGTGGCTGTGTCTTGGCCAAGAAGGATCCAAATTCTAGACAGCCCTCAGAGGCAGAAGTCCAAGGTAAATAATTGTTAATGAACTCCATGCTCATCAGCTCGATGTAGTCCCAAAACCTTTATTTTGCCTTCCTTCCAGCTGGAAAGACAGTTCATTGAGAATGAAAGCTAGTGACTTGCAGGGAGGAGTGACAGATGCTGCCTGCCTGCATGTGTGAAAAAAACTGACAAGTAGAAATAATGCACCTCACATGTCTTATGGTGGCAGTGAAGCAATAAATAATCTAATAGACTACAAAAGCTCATAGTAATAATGTTGTGCTCCCTTTTCAGAAGCTACTTCCCATGCCGGATGACATCTGCCATGGTATAGATGTTCCTGGAACAGAGATATTTTTAAATCTCCCAATGTGGCACAAAACTGTGAGTGTATCAGCCAAAATACCAGCCACCATAGCATTTATATATAGCCCTGCACATACCTTCTATAGATGGGAACATAGACAGATACGTGGTATCTAGCGGCATTACAAACAGACATTCTTCGGCTGGTCTCAAAGCACTTGAGAAGAAACTTCCCAGCCAGCCTGCCAGTGTCACCCTGCTCCATGCATCACTCCATCTACTCATGCTACTCAAGTGTGTTAAGTACTGCATCACAATTCTGAAGGATCATCAGTCTGTCCCTCCATCTCCCCATGTGTCCTCTCTGTTACAGGCACCGCAGTCCCAGTGAGGGGGTTTCCTCATACCCCTCAGAACCTTTCTGTATACACACCTTCCAAACCAGACTCCAAACTTTCTCCCTTCTTGCTGAGATTGGTCCTGGGAACTGGTAAGAAGATCTTCAGGACCATTCAGTTCACTCAGGGATGAGTGAACCTGTGATGATCTGACCTGTGCAAACTCTAGGTATAGTTCCTACTAGAGGCAGGAACAACAAACTGCTCACACGAACAGAAAAGGATTTGAAAATTCAAAACCAGCAATAACTCCTCAGGGAGCACCTGTAATTACTTCCCAGGAACCCTCCTGGTACCGGAGTTATTGCAGGGTGGGTAATAGGGGTGGGGGCAAAAGTGGCTCGAGATAGTACAATACATTTTTTCATGAGCATCAAACAGGAATCAGCCTCTCAAGCAAAAGAACTGCAGCAGAACCAGGTTGATGTTTAAGCTCTTGATACAGTTATCTACCTAATAATAACCCCCAAAAGCACTCCTTGACTGGCTGCCTGCCAGACCACATGCAGCCTCTCTGGCCTTTTTTTTTTTTTTTTTTAAATTTTTTAAAACAGTCACACATGGAAATGTTGACTAAGAAATTCATCTTCTTCCATGAAACAGGCTGAGACTTCCTTTTTTTGTTGTTGAGGAAACCACGATTTGGGGACTGAGGAGGGGAGACAGGGGAAAACTTGTGTATTTTGCCTTCACATGTTCTTTATTTTCTCCTGTGTCAGAAAATGGTGAGAAAGGATCTGACCCAGTTGCTGTCAGCAGCTTCAAAGTGATTGTATCAGCTCCACCTGCTTAATGTGCATATTATTCAAGAGTGCAAGGACAATGACTTGGAGGCAAATCAGCAATGAATGCTGCTTTCTCCAGGAAAAAACACACCACACTTGTGCATGACAAGAGCAATCCACAATAGCGGGACAGTCTCAAGGTTGGGAGGAGGAAGGAAAGCAGAGAGAGAGGGCTGAATATATCTGTGTGCTTGTCTGGGGAAAAAAAGATGTATTACAAGGAGACTGCAGTATGTTCAAACTTTTCAGAGTTTGCTCCACATTAATTCCAGTGCTTGGGAGCAACAAAAGAGATCCAGCCACTTGGGGAGGAACATCACGTCCATGTCAACCTTTCAAAGTCTTATAAACTGTAAGGAATTTAGCATGGTTCCTTTATACTCTGAGAGGAACAGCCTTTACAGAGCAGGCTGTGAGGTACCACACTTTGCCATTCCCACCTGTGACAGGGGTTCAAGGAGCTGGATACATCAGGCTCAGGTACAGTGTAGCCCCACTGAAGCAGGTTCTGCAGACTATTCCTTATGGCTGCTCTCCTTGTGAAGGAGGCAGCAAAATAACAAAGGAGCCTCTAAACAAGCATGCACCTGAAACACTGCAAAGGCACTTAGATTATATTTTTCAAAGGAAAAAACAAGAGGGAAAGGGGGAAAAGTATATTTTTGCATGTTTCAGTACAAGCAGAAAGCCTCAGGTCACTGCTTTAGCTAACCAGGAAGGCGATGGTGGTTCTCACTGCACTCTTAAGCTCAGCAAGGCTTAAAAGAGTGACTGCCCCACAGTCACTGCTCAGCACAGCACTCTTGAAAAATCCCTATGCCTTTTTTCCATTTTTTCCCCCCAAATCTAACTATCCAAACCCAGCACCCTTTCCAGAAGGCTGCTGGTATAACATTCATACTGCTAGTAAGACCCTGTGAAGTTTTAATGGGCATATCATGCCCAAAAAGGTTTTGCCTGTTCTGCCTCCATTTACCCCATTCCTCAGCAATTTTATTCTGACAACTTTACAGGCTTTCACTACAACAGCCATGCAGGGAGAGAAGCCTGCTCACAGACAGCTCAACCTGCTTATATAGAAGAAAAGCCCTTCTGCAATTTATTCCTGTGTAATTAAGAGTAAACCATACCATCTTGGTATGTTGTCTGAAGCTCTGAGAAATGCCAGCGTGCTGTGCCTTCACCTCTCAGCTGCTGTAGAAAATTAAGCATGTATCTACATACATACACAATATCATCAAATGACACCACCAAAACAAATTACATCAGGCATCTGATTCTCATGATCCAAACGGGTGAGTTTTTGTATGAACATACCACTTCTGCCCTTACACAATCAGAGAGGTGGAAGTAAGCCGGGAATGAGGGACGGCATCGCCCTTTGCAAACACCTAATAAGCCCAACAGAAAACACCCTTCAGAGACATCCCCCAGCACACCCCGCTGGGGCAGGTGGTTAGAGATGAAAAAGACCCACCAGGAAAGCTCTTCCATAGGAGCTGATATTTCAGCTATTGAAGAAGTTTCTGTTTAAACAGACATTAATTGCATACACTCAGGAATTTCTCAGTTTGACCACTTAAAAAAACACCCAAAACCACTTAGAGGTTTTTCCTTTTTTCTCTCCCACCTTTATTTGCTCTGTAAACACAATGGAGTACACCCTGGATCCTGTAACATTCCGTTTCTATGATAGTGGCTTTGAAGCAGAACAGCAGCTACCTAGAAAGCTCACCAGGGTCTGCCAAGCATTGTGGATCCCACCCCTGCCACCACAATGCAGAATCCCAAATCACCTGACTCCTTACAAGTGCCCCCAAATTCAGACACCTCCCTCACAGGCTTAATTTGTCCCAGCAAACCCCTACCTATTAGCAGTAGGGGTTGTTTATCAAGCACTGTTGCAAGTTTACTACCAAACGATGGCAGGTGGAAGATGTTTAATAACTACAAGTAGTTGCACTCTTCTTAAGAGGTCATTGATGTCAGTCCATGGATATTTCTAATCCCATTTGCAGACATGCAGCACTTGGCATGCCAGGTAAGAGCACTGGGTGGTTATGGCATTACCTGACAGAAAGAGGCCTGGAGGAGATCATCCTCCTGTGTACCCTCACAATAATGACAAGCTGCTACAGGAGGGCTGAGCATAAAGGTGACCCTGAAGAGCCCACGAAGAACAACAGGACAAACCGAATCAGGAAACTTGGATCAATTCTTGTCTTGCCACATATGGACGTACACATGCATACATATGAATGCTTATATGGGATGCTCTGAACAAGTCTCTTAGTCTCCCTCCCTTACTGGTCAGTAAACAGAGGGTAATATCACTGCCCTAAACATACTTTAAAACCTAATGACTCTCTAAACACCTGCGGGCAAAGAGAAACCACAGCATCTTCGCCTCCACCCCGACAAACAGAAACTTCAGCAAGGACACACCACTGAAATCTCTCACCAGCCCAAGGGAGCGATCAGTGGCACCAGCCCAAAGGGGCTGTTGGCAGACATCCCATGATACTTTCTATTATGTCCCTTCATATTGCCTTATGCCTTGCACATCCTTTGGCCTCCTTCCCAAAGAGAAAAGCTGGGAGTGACATCTCTCGAACAGGTCTGCTCCATGCTTCAAGCAGCATGAAATCCCCTGAGAGCAGCCAGGAATCTCTCTCCTCTCCAAACGAAGGTCATTTCCACCATGCTCAACCTCAGCCCACCCAGAAAGTGAGGACTGAATCAAAACTCAGACACCCTTTTGCTGGCCTGGCTCTGCCACCAACTTAAGTGCACCAAAAGACACGGACACTAGGTCTAGCAAAGCAGCTTATGCAGCATCTCACAAGAGGGGGGGGGGAAAAGGGAGTAATTTTTGGCAATGAAAATGTAATGGAACATTTTGTATCGATCTATTGTGGAATGAGTCATTTTTAGAGTGATTCGCCTTCTCTTCCCGTTGCTTTCCCACACCTAAATTATGGACTGCAAGAAATGAACCAAGATAATGGGCAATTTCAGATGTTCTAAACTCTGGTTTTTCTCCTGCTGAAACAGCGTGCTGCAACAGTAGACGGACCGAGCTCCAGAGATGCCCATTTCCCCACACCCCTGGCTACCAAGCAATTGTGTCTAACTAACGGGTAATCAGGAAGGGACTAGAAGAATGGGAGATTACAGGACCAGAAGGAAGATCTGGAAAGCAGCAGCAGTGAAAGGTGATCCAAAAAACAGATGAGGATCAGAAATAAGCCTCCCAAAAAAGATAAGCAAGCTGAAAGGGGATCAAATTGGGGAAGGCAAGTGTCTAGGTGAAGCTGCTGCTGCTGTTCCATGAGAACTGTGTGACTTTTCCAGTCCACAGGCAGTCGGTTATAAAGGGTATAAAGGCCAAAAATAAAAGATAACCACTTCCAAAAAGAAGGAAAAAAAAAAAAATCAGAGAAAGGGAAATAAGGCTGATGACAGTAAATTCTTCTTTGACTCCTGCAGTCCTTGAGGATGAAATAAAACAAGGAGAAGCTGTGGAAGTCCCAGGGTCTTTGTAGGGAACTAAAAGCTGCATACATAGGAACCAGACTACCAACAACTTTTCCCAGTTCAATTCCATGGCAATCAGCTCACAGGACCTTTGTGCAAAGATCACTGTTTTTTAACTGGGAAGTGGATACAGCACAACATAACCACTGATCACACCCACATCTCACCAGATGTCACTCAAGTGCATCCTGCTGCCCTGGAAAATCTACTCAGACCACACACAGCAGTATTAAATATACACACAAACACAAGTCAGTCTCTGATTTGTCATCTAAGACCCTAGAGGACTAATTTGATGGCACTAAGAAGAAAGGACTTAAGCACTTGCCTATAAAGGTTAGGCAGGAGTGCACACACAGGATTGCATAGCATGTAACCATCCAGCATCCCACCAGCATTTGAACCCAGCCAAGAGATATTCTAGCAGTGGGCTTCAGCCAAGACCAGTACTCTCCATTCAGAGAAGAAACTGGTACTTCTCATCCTGGCAGATGACTAATCCCAGTTACACCACAGCTTTTAACACACAATGAAGAGACATTAAGGTCATCTCAACTCTTATCTAGAGCATCCCACAGTCTCCCCTCCCACAGCTGATTTGATGTTCCTTTGTCCCCCTCCTACTTCTCTCAATTTCTACTCTCCTCTTCAACCTTCTTTCCTTTCAGGCTCTCTCACCTCCTTCTATACCAGTTTACACTCCTCTGTCTATCCACTCCTAATCTTTAACCACCTAAACTTTAACAACCCTTCTCATCATCCACAACTTCCACCTCAGAAGTCCTTTTCTTCTAGGAATCCCCTTTATCTGGATTTCAACCTCCAGCAACCTCCCATGCCCTACCTTACCTCACCTTCAGGTCCATATTTGTCTTCCTGGGATTGCAGAATCTTTAAGACAAGGACTGTCTTCTTCCCCTCTTTAAAGCACAGTTTACATTGACAGAGTTGGTTAATGATAAAGAGCAGTTTTAGCATTTCAAGGTAGTTCAGCATGGGCTCCCTCAGTGTTTGCCTTCCCTCCAGCACAAACTAATCTGCCCCTAAGACTTCCTTCTTTATCTCTCAGCTACAAGGCTCTCTCTTAAATTTATCAGCATTCTTCAAAAAATAGTTGTGGAGGTGGGGAAACAAGGGATCTCTACCAGCCCTGCTCACCCATAAGCTCAAACTCCAAGATGTAAAGTGGAAGTATCCTGAGGGGAGAACGCATCATGAAAGAACTTGCTGGGATTATTTCAAAACTCAGATACTTCCTTTCTATTGAGTTTTCAGTGGGTCTCTGGACAAGCAGACACATGAAGCTGTTTGCTGGGGGAGCATCTATCAATGCTGACACATTGTCTTCCAGCAGTTAAGTATATCTCTGCCTTTGGAAGGAGGTTGGAAAAGAATGAATTGGGCTGGAGTAAAGAAAAAAATTCATGAAGAAAAGACTACCCACAACACACCAAGAGGTGGCGAAGGCTTGAGCTGATGTATCAAGAGAGCTGCCTGTTGGGCAACAATGCCTGTGCATGATGGGGGATTTGCATAGTAGCACTTCTCAGGGATCAAGGTGGTAAAATGCTAAATCAAAAAATAAAAAAGAGGGTAAGAGTCCTTGCTAGACAACTCACAGAGTTGATGCTACCAACTGGTTCCTTATCTCATGAGAACTTGAGTTGTCTGGGGTTCCCTAACACTCAAGTTGCTGGTGTCTGGCCCTCTCCACTCATCCACTGTGTGGATTTTACACTTTGACTTCCCCTACACACCAGCCTCTCACCTACATGGGGGCCTCACCTCAGTCTCTTCAAAACACCAATCTCAAGTGCCCTCACAGCTCTAAGAAATTCTTCACTAGGAGCATGCTCAAAAGCCATGTCCTTCTCTGTCCCTACAGTCTTAACAGCCTCTAGAAGGTTACCTGATGTAGGCTTCTTACACTCATACATCTCTGTGAGAATTAGCTAAGAGCTAACAAAGCACTGTGGGTAACATGACCACCAGGAAATAAGTGATAACACCATTACACCATGAGAAACCTCATCCAGACCCTCAGGAAAAAATGCAATTTTTGTTATTGGTTCCATCTGAACTCACCAGCTCTCCTCAGACTCAGCAAACAGGAATGCCTTCAAGTAAATAATCTGGAAGACAGGCACACAAACCACCCTGTGATTAAAGATGGTCACTGAGTCAGCAACGAAACAGACATAACGAAAATTAAGAACAAAAGTCGAGGACAGGAGATCGAGTAAGAACAAATCAAACAAGCACCCTTTCCTTCACGCTGGATGCACTGCTCTGCTTAGCTGCATTTCATGAGACAGATTGATGACCTGGTGCTTAACGCTGCCCCTGGAGACTTGCCCAGAAGTTTTCACATTTCTCAGCACCCTGTGCATAAAAGGGCAGCAGTGGAGACGCTCCTGGTGAACTCCCACTGGCCTATCTGTGTGACAGGTATAGCTAAAAAAGCCATTTTTGGAAAATGTTGCCTTTTTATAGCTAATCTCAGTGCAGACAGCTGCCTCACGTCTCTAGAAATAGCATGATTTAACAGCCATACTCACAGGGACAGATTTTAAAGGTTCCATCTTCTAAGAAACAACCTACACATCCAGAAACAAGAGGCCAGATTTGTTTTGATACTGGAACCCCCTTCCATATGCTACATGTGCCCACGGATTTGCAAGAACTGTGTGGAAAACGGGATGTTCATTCAGCAACAGAAGACAAGTAACTTACAATTGCCTTCCTATAGAGTCTGTTCCCAGTGCAATCAGCAGCAATTAGGCTGATATTGCCTTTTGATGAAAGTTGCTGGCATTTTATGAGTAAAATAGTAGTAGAAGAGTGAATTAAACAGTGGAAAAAACAAGACTAGTAAGTTAAATAAAAACAGCCCGCAGCTACAGCTGATCAGCACCTCACTGATGTTCCTCACTGGCATAAGCCAGAACCAGATCCCAAACATTGTTATGATTCGTTTAAGGTGATAAAGACAGAGCTGCAGGCTGTGTTCCCGAGTCAGTCCCATGGCTGCAAACTTCAGCTCCACGAGGCTGGAGAAGCCTCTCCTGTCACCCAACCATTGCGTTTGTAGGTGCAACAGGCATGGTGGTTTTTCCTACCTTCTAGCAATAATAAGCTTTTTTCAGATGAAAAGGACCAAATTCCCATGAATTTAACACTAGAAGAGCTGTTGCTAATGATATAAATGGCTCAGAATGTAATTGGCCCTTGCAAAATTTCTGTGGTACCACCTTTTAGTAGCAACAGTTGGACCAGTTGTCTACAGCATCTTCCTCATTATGAGATTTATCTGTTTATTTTTTAAGTGAATTAAGGGGTACTAAAGACAACTACCTGCTGTGAAATGACCGAAATTCCCATGCAAACAACCCATTAGTGGTGTTCAAATGCAATTTAAATTACCAGTTGTTAAAGAGCTCCTCAATTTCATGGAAAGTTTCCAAGGAAAATTACATACTATGTACTATTTAATTGATTGTTTTCTACTTCTTAGCATCCATTTATTCCCTCCTACTGTCTCTTCCTTAATTTCAAGGGATGATAATGACTTTTCAGGGAGAAAAGGGGAACAGCTAACAGAGTTGGCGAGGAATTTACCTGAAGAACAAGGATGAAGGAGGAAGATGGCTGCCAAAAATGTGCAGCTTTACTGGAACTCATCCCTGTGATAATTTCACGGTAGGGGTGTGAGACACCACAGCACAACTTCTTTCCTCCCCACCACAGGCAGCCAGTCTTTCTATACCTGATGTTTCTTGAAAACATGGTCATCCTCACCATGTTAAGCAATGACCACAGTTAACTATTAGAAGACAACAGTAAAGCAATGAGAGCAACTTGTTTCCTTCTCCAGGGCATGGTCCTTGGTCACATACACTCACTGGAGACAAAAAACTTTCTCATTTGGAAGACCTCATCCCAAATGCAAATACCTAGTTCACAGGAGCACAAAGATGACTGAAGAACTAGGCTTCGAGTGAGACATCCTGCTGCTTCCAACAGCTGTTATCCAGGAATGTGTATTATAAAGTTAATAACAACAGACATTTCCTAAAAGCCTGCACTCTGCTAAAATCCTAGGACGGAGCAGCAGCACGATCAGGTGTAGTGCCATCTGGAAACATCTGAAGAAACAATACATGTTGGGATCATGTCACACACCAGCAACATGTATCAGCTTTATGAATGACTTGATATGACTTGGTTTACCTTTGAGCAAATGATACAGAAATATTTACTGCTCGGAAAAGTACAATTTTATTAGAGTAAGAAAGATGGGTTTCACAATACCAGTCAGCCCGAGGCTGCAAAGCACCTGCCTGTCTGCAAGAGCTGAGCATTAACATGGAAGCTGGAGATTTGCACCTTTTCCAAATCTGCCATACGGTGCCTCAGTTTCTACACCCACGTATCAGGACAATACAGCTCTCCTCAGCCTGGGGGCACGATATAATGCTTAATCTGAAACCTCTGCCTACAGAAATGCACAGTATTAGATCACCTCTCCTTCACCCCTTCCATGCCCTCATGTGCTAGCTACATGCTGCACCAGGCATACACTGGGCCTTTAGTGCACACTAAATCCCCTCACAGCACCCAAATCACAGTGATGGTGTCACCATTCCACCACCTTATGTGCAGTGCCAGCCCTGGATTGATGGGTGCAACAGCCGGGACAAAGGATGGCTGCAAACCAGTCTTCCTTACATAGGAGCTAAAGCAAATCCTCTGCATTTAATACATTATTAGAAGTGATTGAGAGAAGCTTAAGAAAGGCAGGCACAGAACTGATCACACTCGCATCCAGCACCCTGGAAGGCTTCTCAAAGCCAAGTGCTTACAGGATGCCGGGCTGCAGAAGGATAAATCTTTAGATAGCTGTATTAATTTACAGGTCAGCCCTTAATGGCTCTATTGCTGGAGCAGAAGAAAATCCTCTGTGGGTCCTGGTTAGCATCAGTGATCACTGGATCTGCCCGGGTCCTGGAGAAATACCAGATGGAGAGCCCTGGGCAGACACATGGGGAGCTCATCCTTTACAGTCCATCCAGCTCTCGTCACATCCTTGCAGCGATGAGATGTTGCACAGGGAAGGATCAGCATGTGAAGATTAACAGCCCCAACGTGCTTCCTGTAGTGTGCCAGAGCTGCACTGCTCGAAGCCCCAGGTTGTGGCACCCAGGCACTGCTCATCCTTGTCTTCCAACAATCAGCTTGTTCTGGGCAAGTGGAAAAGGGGGGGAACTGCGAGGGGAACAGAACATCACCATTTCCAGTCCTGCCATGCTGTCCCCAAAACACCAAGCTCAGCCACAAGTAGCTGGTAAAGCCTGGACACACCACGTTCAAGTGCCACCAGAAGCAGGGGCTGATCCAGGGCATGGCCAAGTGAGGGAAGCTCTGCAAAGGGAGGAGGCATCACAAATTGCATGGAGCCACATGTGCAAAGGCAACACATAGCACACGAGGAGCAACACAGACCGCCAGCTCACTGCCCTCCTGCCTTTGCACCACCACACACAAGAGAGGATGGGTGGCTCCTTTGGTGAGTCACTAGGTTGAGGCTTCACATGCTGTACCAGCTCCATACACCTCCCTGGCACCCTGTATTCCAACCCATCACCTACACTGTCCATTCAGGCTGTACAGTCTGTAGAAAGAGCAGTTCTTTCCTTTACATCAGTATCAAGCCCAGACAAGTGGGACCCTGATCCCAAGGAGTTGCAGTAATCCCAATAGGTTGTTGAAACAAGGATTAAAATGCAGCTAAAATCTGCAAACTCCCAACACATCCCATCTGTAGGAACAGGTTCCAGCAGTCCCTTCATACCCTCTTGGGGCTGAGTGCTTTCCAGCTCACCTCCCATCCTCCTGCAAACTAAGCTCAGTATCTTTCCCTGCCCAGAACAATCCAAGCCAGTTTCATATCACAAGAACCTGCAGCAAGCCCACAGCCCCGAAAAAGCAAACCTCACACAGAGTATTAATCGCTATTTAAAGGGACAAAAGACAACCAAGTAAGGTCTTAAATTTAAAACAGGAAAAGTATAACTGGCTTGAATCAGCCTAAAAATACCAGTTAGCTGAGAGGATAAAGGTATCACTAACCAGCAGCACAAAATATGAAGAGCTTTTCACCAACATCCCTTCCCAAGCAAAAGGACAAAGTACAGTGCTTTCTGTCTGAGGCACAGGACCAGCTGCTATACAACCCCTGGAGGAGCAGTAAAAGCACTCTATATGGGTTACATGCTCCAAATGACAAGAGGAATGTGGGATGGTGGATCTCTGCTCCAGATCCGCCAGCATGGCTTTAGCTGCCATGAATAAAACAGGAAGCAGAGCATCTTCCAGGTTCCCCCCTTGCCCCTGATTGTCTGGATGAACTATAGCTTCCTTTCAGGAAAGAGAAAGGAAGAGTGGGGGACCCAAAAAGATGGTGGGGGGGGAAAAAAAAAAAAAAAAAAAAAAAAAAGCAGCCAGCTGCAATACCAGACAGATTAAAAACTTCACACTTAGGAAATGTAAAGAATACCGGAAAAAAATAGACACTGAACCTTCATCCAGCTGCAGCCCTCTAAACTTCTTCAGGTCTCTACCAAAACAGAGTTAAACGTTTGAGAGAAATATACTCATATGTTATGAACCCTTTTTAATACGTACTCTTGCTTAGGAGACAGAAATCATACTTAGGATATATTTTACTCACTGACCACATGGATATATACTCATTTAACTCTACAGTGCTCTGCTGCCTTGCTGCATTAACCAGTGAAGCTAAAAGGAGTGTGAGTGAAAGGGAGCTGGCTTACATTATCTTTATACCTAGGCCTGAAGAAACATTTTGCCTTTGAGACCAATCCACTAAGCCAACTTTCCCTGATACAGAAGGTTTCATTGGGTCCCTTGCTGTTGACTGGAGATCCACATGCCTGCCTCCACAAGCAACACACACGCTTTGATGCAATCCATCCGACTAAACAAAACAAAAAATCCCAAGTTGCTTGCTAAAGCAGTAATGATGCACTTACCAGCATCCAGACAAGCTCCTTTGCTAACAGGCTTCCCTCTCGAGCAGATCAAATTTGGAACAAGGTCCAGGAGCAAGAGAGAACTGAAAACTGACCACAACAAGCTTCCAAAACAAGAAAGGGGGGGGAATAAAAAAAACCCTTACTACAGGAATTCAAGTCCTGTTTCCACCAGACCCTGAGTCACCTCCCCTCCCTTGCCATAGATCAGAGCAATGGGTAAACATTTCCAAATATGGAGATCAAAACTCCAAAGGATGTCAAAAGAAAAAAAAAAAAAAAAATCACCCTTCTCTCCCTGGCTTTGGCATGGGGATGACTTGCCCCTCTGGAGCCCTAGCTGAACACATTGCTGTCGCTGATGCACACACAGCCAGAGCACAGGGCCACACATTGCTCTCCTGAGTCAGGACTGTGCTTTGGAGGCTCCTGGATCATTGGTGACACTGCATCTCTGTCCCCTCCCAGGGATGCACAGGAAGATGCAATGAGGGACACTCCAGGAGCCATCTCCCCTCAACCTCTACAGCAAACCTCCCTCTTATCGCTCAACTCACCAGCAGAAAACCTCCCAGCACTAATTTTTGGAGGGCTCTTTGAAGGCAAACAGGTAAAGTCAAGCTATGTTTATACTGACACCAGACTAGTGCCAGAGAAAGCAAAGCTCAGCCATCAGTCCTATTAGAGAGGTCCAGCTGCAGGGTCCCTGCTCACCTGGGGCAGGAGAGATTCCCTGGACAGTTCATCTAGCTGGTGATTTGCAAAAAGCATGCATTTGATTTTGGTTTACAACAAAAAGCAAAACTAAAGCATAATCAAAAAACACTGTTCTGGGAAAAAAAAAAACAAAAATGCTGCTTGGACAAGGCAGGATCTCCCCAGGATGGCAGCACCCCTTGATCCCTGCTGGGTCACACACTGCAGAATCCCGTGGCACAGGCCTGTGGCAGGTGTTTACAGGGGAGCATACAGCCTCTCGCACTGAGAGGGCAATGCTTGAGCCTATACAGCAAATTTAAGAGGCAGAACAGGTATGGTTAGAGGGCACAACTGTCCCTGTAGAGTCTGCCTGCACATGGGAGCAATATACCTGTGCCACTGTTCCTCTATGCACTATGACCTGAAGGCAGAAGGGAGGTGAAAACATTTGCCAGTATAGGACAACAGACTCCTGGTAGCAGCAGCCACGGGCTCCAGGAGCAGGCAGCCTCTCAGGAATGTGCAAATCAGGACGTTTTCAAGTGGAACAGGCTGCCCAGGCAATCCAACCAGACCAGAGTGATTCCCCAGCACCACCCACAAAATGCTATTGAATTTATAGGAAAGGAATTCCAGAGCAGACTCTGCCCATGTATGGCCAAAACAAACTGTAATACAGTGACATTACATCTGCCTTTCACTGGTACTGAAGCACAGGCTTCAAGGACGAGCTGAAATCCTGCCATGAGAGAGCCTGTACGATTATCTCCAGTAACAAGGCAGAGGTCAGGGGCCCACAGCAGCACAAGCTCAGCACTCAACATCCCAGGTGACAGAAAACATGTAAACCTTTGCATTAGAAGGGAACAAAGCTTTCTGCCTTTTAGAATAAGAACTGGATTTAACTTAGTGATCTGTCACGACCACTGCAAAAAATAAACCTTGCCAGGCAGCACCAGCACATGGCCATTACACTGGTAGTCCTACAGGCAGCTTCATCCAGATTCAACCCAGTCATCCAAGTGTCACTGAGTGATACACCAGAACAATGTCAATGCAATGCAAGCTGGGACTAGGTCTCAGTGGGCAGCTAATCAATTATTTTTCTAAAAACCCACTAAAACCTCACCCAGAGTTATGCACCCCATCTGGCAGTGAAGTCACCATGGATTTTCTCTGGTGAGAAATGGGAGACATTCTGAGCATTGTAGTAACTGTGGGTAGAAGATGCTTCAAAACCAACATAAGAGTAAGGTAGGTGCAAGCTTTACAAACTCTGAATCAATTTGCCAGCCCTTGGAAGAAAACAATTCTCAAGTTACTGTTTTTGCAAGGACAGATAGCAGGATGAAGTAGGGAATCATGTAAGTCAAGGAAGAGAACTAGGGAATCATGTAAGTCAAGAGAACAAAAGTGCAGAGGGGGAACACCTGGAATAGCAGAAGCCACGTCCCAGATCTGAACCAGCCCTTACTGCTCTGGGGTCCCCCAGCATGAACAGATCAAGGTTCTCCTGAACAGTTAAATGCCACTGACTTGCCTGCCCTGCCAACAGGGGAAATATTAGCTGTGTCAGCTTGAGAGGCAAAGGGCTTACTGAGCTGGAGAGGAATGCAGGCTGCAGTGGCACAGCAGTTGGACAGGGAAATGAGACCCAGAGGAACACAGGCTGCTTGTGCTGCCTCTGCCTTTGTGCAGGGGTCAGGCAGAGAAAATTTTATGGCTCCTGGGGTTGAAACCTGCCACTAATGGCTTCATGACCTTAGAGGGACTCCTGTGCCAGAAACTAATAAGTAGTTCGAGGGGCTGGGAGCTCAGGGGCCTAAGCACATGAGGACAAGCTAGTTTCCAGCTCCTGGCAGACAGCCCAGGGCTGCTTTTCAATAAGCACAAGTTGTACCCATTGGACCGAGAACAAGCATGCATCTCCTTTGAGCCACATTTGCTGACGGGAGACCCACAATGCAGATATACCCCCCTCTTCATCTTCCCCAGGACAGTACTAGGATCTCCCACCAGTTTCCCAGCTGAAATGGCATTATACACTTTCCCTTTCTACTGTATTCATTTCAGACAGTGATACTTAAGCATGAGCTGGTGTTCAGTGCATCTGCTTTAGAGCTCCTTCCATCCCAATTAACACAGAGGAGAGAAATAAGAGGGATGGACACATCCATGTCCAACCACAGCCTAACCAGGAGCTCCCTGCTACATGGCATAAGTTCCTCTCCTTGCCAGTCCCCAGTGCTGTAAAGCAAAAGCAGAACAAAATCAAGTCCACTGGGTCAGGTATGCATAATTTCATTTAGAGTCATTTAGATAAGCAGGACCACTTAGAATATTTGATTGATTAAAAAACAAACAAACAAAAAAAAACACTGAAGGGGCAGAGAGCACAGCTGGCATGACAAAGGTAACAAAGGGACTGCTGCAGCATTATGGGCAGGCAAACCCAGAGAAATGCCAAAATGCAGACAGCAAGGACCAGGGATGCTCGTACACATGCATGCACAACTACAGACACAAACACCTCCTCCCCCAGCATGCACAAAAGCAGACTTGGGACTTGCAAGCTGAAGTCCTGTGCAACCAAAAGTTAGCACAAATGTTCGTGACAGCTTCACTTTGCAGGCGAAGGCAAAAAGAGGGTACAGAGGAATAAATATAGAAATAAGCCAGGCAGGCTAAGCAGGTGCTGGCTTGTAAAACCTTGGCCAGAAAGGCTCCCCAGGAGGTTGAATCTGGTAGTTTTGCAACAGCTCCACAGAGAGACAGAAGAGACAGAAAAAGAAAAAAAGAGAACATGAATGCATATGCATTCTTTTATTGCCATATATAGTGTATGCAGACATTTGGTATATACACACACCCCCAAGCTCTTATATGCCACCATATAGTATATACTATATATGCCTTGAGCATTTTTGTTTCCATGTGCCTAGATTTGTACAGCATATGTGTGTGTATATATATCTGTGCACACGTGCATTTCTTGTGCATGCATTTGTCATTTCCCCACACGTGACCTATCCCTGTGTGCTGTCACACAACACACTGCTCAACACAGCATGTCTAAAGCCTCAGTGATGTAGTTTAGGTTGAATTCCGAACTCTTCACAGCTTCTTGCTGCTGAACCCTTCCCCACCAAAGTTTCTGGATGCAAGAACCACCAGTGAACCACCACTTTGTCTCGTATTTTCCAGTGATCCCACTCCTCTGACACACACTCCATTAGGAGAGGACTGGGGTTTTTTCAGAGCCATGAACAAGGTGCCAATGTCAGTAGAGCCCAAAATCCTTCTGAGAAGTTGCCCCTCATGCCTGTGAAATGTGTTTACATACCAGTTCTCACGCTGCACAGCCTTGCTGGTGGGACAAACTCAGAATGGGGACACGCAAGGCTCTGTTAGAGTCACAGCTTTGGGTATCTTTCCCAGTCCTGTGAAGAGAGAGATACCCATGTGATACATGCTGGATGGGCCTTCCGACATCTCATTTCCAAAACTTGCAGCTTAACTCACACAGCTTCTGGAAAATGCAGTATTTTGCTTCCCAGCTTTCTTAGGCAGAAGTCTCCATACTCCTGGACTCTTTTCAGCACCCCCTAAAAGCAAGCATCACCATCCTGAACTGGGCCAATTACCAGTACTGGCTGTCAGCTGCCACAGCTTGGCCAACAACTTGCACCTCCTCAAGCCACAGCTCCTTTACTGCCCTCAACATCCCTAAGAAGGGGGAAGGAAAAGGAGATGTAAAATAAGGCATAAAATAAGAGAACAGGGTGAATCCGTAACTCATCCTTGTGACTTTTGGCATAACAAGGAGCTAGGAGGCACCATTTAATTCAGTTTGATGTTCACGGGGCTTTTGACTACCATGAGCAGAGCCACACCATCATCCAGTGCACCTTTACCTCAGCATACCCTTCTCTCCGAGAAGCTCTACCCAGTTCCCACCAGAGACTCTCTCACACTTCCCTATAGCTGCAGACTCAGCCCTTTCTTGAAGTGATCAACTTGGTGCCATTTTTCCCCTCTGCAGAAGAAGGGATAGCAGAGGGGACAGCCAGGCCACACAACTACCCTCTCACATGTGGCATCCCAGGACACATTTCTGGGTGCATCCCCCCGAGACAGGCAGCATCTGAATAGCACACTCCTTCCTGCCCACAGCTGGCATCCCATCACAGCCACATCCTGGTCACCCTGACAGCCCTATCTCTGCTCATGACAAGCATGGGCTTGCCTTGTCATCACTGCTCAGCAGAGAAAGTTACTGCTATTTGCTGCTCTAATGATAGAAATATTCATGTTTGTTGTGCATGTGCTGATCACAAGGCTGCATGTGAACCCACAAGTCTACAACCTAGATACAGCAAAGCGCAAAAGAGTGCTGGTGTCTCACAGGCCTGGTCCCTCCTCCTTGTCATCCAACAGGATGGCTTCCTGCTCCTGCCAGCACCCTGTGTCCCCTGTGTGATGCTTGATGCTAGAACAGCAAGGAGAGTGACAGGACTCTTGCCTCTCCCAAGTGGTGGTAGTTCTCCGTTACATCAACACAACAAGAGCGTGCTGAGGTGCACACCCTGACCCAGGAGGATATTCCCAGCTCAGTTCCAGTCCCTGCAGTGGCATCCATCCCTGATTCTCCACAGGGCTGGGCAGAGAAGGTATAGAAGTCCCCAGGACCCTTGGTGCTCCCCTGAGGTGTGATGAGGACAAATTCAAGCAGAGTTCACAGTGGCCTCCTTCTACTCACTGCAGGCTTGGGATGAAGATGAGTAACTGCAGGGTTTTATTGCTGGTGCACTCAGCCAAATAGCAATCTCTCTCCATCCATCAAGGAGGAGACAAGTACAAGCAAATATTATGGTTGTGCATGTTTACTCTTCGTTTTAAAATGATGTAGAGTTATATAAAATTTAGGTCCTTCCCACAGGCTCTTGGCAAAATGCCCTTTAGTCTTATCTGCAAGAAGACAAGAACATTCCCCTCTGGTTCCAATATCATTTAAATTCAACCCATAACAGAACCTCTGGGAGCTCCAGGTAAGACAGTATTTCTTGGGACCCCACCTGTGTTTAAAAGATCTTGGCTGAGGCTTGTCATTCACCAGGTTTAACTCAAGAAATGTTTACAAGATCGGTTATAAGACCCAGTAGACTTGGCTGGTTGAACAGCATCTGCCTGGCTTTACTGTTCACACTGGCTTTTCCTCTCACCTTGTGATGAGGGTTCCTGCAGCAAGGTGAGCAGGATCCCATGTGCTCTCCCCAAATCACCCAGCTGAAACCTGCTGTGAAGCCACTCTCCCCAGCAGCGAGTGGGGCACAGCACGGCCCCAGAGAGGCAGCAACCCACTGATGCCCAGGCACACGATCCCTCCTGGCCACACATCCACAGCTGGGCAGGACAGCAACATCCTGACCAGCCACAGTAATATCCACCTGAGAAAGTCTGTTAGACTTCTCCATTTGTGATCCAATTTCTTTAGCAGAAATCTGAAAAAGTAAGTCTGGGTTTTTGAGGACAGAAACAGACAGAACACAGATGCAGAGGACAGACCCAATGTACAAGAAGAGTTGCCTATCTGCTGCATCACAAGCCATCAGACCATGATGCTACCACCAAATCAGAACTCTTCAACACAGGACCTCAACAAGCATTTCTCATCAGGGAGCCCTTCTCGAGACCTGAGGCCCTCAAGCTCCAAGGTCAGCAGAGCTCCTCTCCCCATAGTCCCTCTTCCCAGTTGCCAGTACACATCTCTCAGCAAGAAGCACCCCCAAGAGCCTTGCACACAGAGGCTTAGCAAAGCAATGCCTTAACCATCTCAGCTCTGCTGGAGATGCAGTTAAGAGAGACACATCTTGAGAGACAACAAGTTCCAAGAAAGGGTTTGCCCCTTGCAGTCATGCTTGTTCCTACTTTGGCTCAGGTAGGGAAAAACGAATGATTGCACATTGATTCGAGCCCAAGTCTTTCCTCCACTGAAGTCCCCAGAGAAATACATGCAAAGATATCCCTAAGGAGCCATCTCGACATTTCAAACATCCCCCAACAACCTTCACAGGGACTATGCAGGTGCTTTTTACAACAGAAATAGTAACAAGCAGGCTTTTAGCTCTACAAAACTGAGGTCCTCCCAGTTCAGAGCCACCACAACAGATGCTCAGTGATCTGTGCACAGCTAATTCTGATTTTCATCTTGCAACAAGAAATCCCAGCTTTCTATCACAGGTAGAGATAACAGCAGGAAACACTCTTTGGTAAGACAGCTTTACACTGTCAAACTCCCATCTGGTGTAATTCAGTTCGACTCTTGTGCCTCCAGATCACCAGCTATAGCAGCCAAGACTTCAGAGACTGTATACACCTACTCTTGCACATCTGCATCTTTATTTTTATGCTTAGCACAATACAGACCACTTATTTTAATGTCCAGTTTCACCAGGGAATTTATCATTTCAAAACAATTTAAAGCAAACTCACAAATACCAGTAGTAAACTATAATAGTCAAAGCCTTAACTAGAGTCTGGGAACATACTACTAGAACACAAATTTATCAAAAGAACACATCTTTCACAGAAGAGTGTCTTTAGTTTTTTTCTAGCTAGTTAAAGGTACAGCTCATAAAAGGTCAAAAATGTGATTAGAAGTTTTAAGAAGCCATGTCAAGATAAAAGAAAAATAAAATTAAAACCTGAGATTTACAAGCTTTAAAATCCATGAAGACATGATGATCAGAAACAGTCTGATAATACTGATACTGTCTCCCTGACAGCAAGAATCAACATTTCTCAAGGAAAAGAAAAAAATTGAAATTTAACACCATTATAGAAAGCAAGGTTTCCTGTTTGCAGATTTAAATCTAAAAACAGTAGTTTAAAATGCCTGAATTTAAACATCACTCACTGTTATGGTTTGAGTTTTCTTATATTGTTCAGATTTTTCAGAAATGGACATCTTTAAAACCTCTGCAAGAATTCCAAGTTTCATAGAAAGAAACTATTCAGAAGAATAGGTGCCTGTACCATAATTTTTAGTGGTCACTTAGATACTGAAGCAACCAAACTCCCCAAACCACTTAGAAGAAAATTTTACCTGTGAAAATAATTTCAGCAAGCGCTAATTACACTTCTCACATAACAGCCTGGCTGAATGGCATCTGTTTTTCTGACTGTTCAGAAGTTGCATTCACTTCTAAATCTACTGCACACTGGAAAGTGTTACCAATATTCAGAACTTACTTATTTTGCTTTAATGTTTACTTTTTTACATTTGTATGGCTGTACTTGTAGAAACCCAAACATGAACAACAGTTAAACTGGGATAAAGCACCCTCGTGTTGGGATCCTTCGTTCCTGTGTGGAGCAGATGGCTCAGCTTGACTGCCACAAGGAAAATTGTCATTTTAACCATTCCAGTCATCAATTTTTAAGCACAGACTCCCAGCAAGTCAGCCATCAGCAAAGCCTGACATGGGTCCCCTTGGGTATAATTGGCAGCTGCACATACAGGTCCCCAGATGACAACCCTATTCCATCTGACCTTTTCATTTTAACTGGAAAACACCTAAAAGCCTGCCCTGCTCTGACATATGTATTTTTATGTATTTTCTGTAATGTGCCAAATTTGTTATTTGCTTGCCAAAGTCCCCAGACTTAGAAATCTTGCATTATCTCCTCTGCTGTGGGAGATCAGCTGGTTCTGGCCACTGTCAGTGCCAAGGGAGCCATCTGAGGTCTCCACATCCTAACACACTGGAAAAGCAGAGCCTTTATATGCAAACCTCAACTCCAAGTCCAACTCCAACTTAAAATTCAGCTTATGTGCATTGGTAGCTTTACATTTGAACACAACCACCCAGAGACATGGACTGATCTTGCTATCCCCAGACACTGATGCCTGCAGGATACAACCCTGACTAACAGCTTTCTGTTTGCATCTACACTTCCCAGCTTTCCTTTATCAAAATTAAACTGCTTGATTCAACAGTACACTGCTGAAGTTATCTAATAAAAAGATCATGCAAGACAACAAACGCTGGAGACACATTTCCTCTGCTCTGCTGCCAGCAGCAGCACCTGCTCAGTCTTCAATAGAAACAGCCACAGCTAACACACCCCACTGCTGCCTTTTGGGAGGCCAGATCCTGTCCTGGTGCAAAGCAGCAACTCTGCAGGTTTTGATCTGCAAGGAAGCACACACCCCTCCTTTATCACACCTCTACTCAGCACAGAGCTGCTTTTAAATCTGCCACAACCCCATGTGTCAAAATTGGTCGTAATGGGACTTATCACTTCCGAACTCCTGGTCCAGCCATCACACTCCAGGAAGGCTGATGCTGGCCACAGTAGGGACCATCAGCTCTGATGGTGAAAATTAGCTCCCATAAAAGAGCAAAATCCCTGACAGCCTCTGCATGGTGCAGAGCCTGATGTTAAAGCACTGTCTCACAGGAGCCCTGGGCTCCTGCAGCAATGGCAGACCTGGCTTCTGGGCTAGGGGACTTGTTTTTATTTTTGCTATTACACTAGATTCTCAAGTTTGTCCCAGGTTTCATAAAATGAGATGAAAACAAGAGGGGGGGGGAAAAAATGTGCAGGAGAATAGAGGGAAGAAGGAGAGACCACTCCAGTGGCATGGCAGTGCCAAAGGGATGGGATCCAGCTTGCACTGAGGTGATGGCATCCAGCTTTCCCAGATGAAGACTGCTGTTTCATAAAAAAAGACAAAAAACAAAAAACAAAAACAAAAAAATATACAAAATAACAAAGAAACAAAAAAAAAACTAACAAAAAACAACCAAAAAAACCCCCAAACAAACACAAAAACACCCACCACCACCATTTGAGCCAGAGAAGTTTTCAGCAGTGGCCAAGGAAACATCAAGACAGTCCCACCTACAGCACCCCAGCAGCCAGGAGCCATCCCACTGGCTCTCAAAGCTGGAGTCACAGGGCAACAGTTGGGGACCAATCCATGAACAGGACCAGCCACATCACACCCATTTCTTTAAATGAACAAGGATGGGTAGAAAAGAAGGGTGGCTAAGGAACAAATCTCATCAGCACATCTATGCCAGGCCCCATGCTGGAGCAACCTTTCAGCAGCTTCTCATCACTGCCAGCATCACTGAACATGTCTGTAATTGACATCAGGATTGGATCCTGCTTTTTCAAGCACAGCCTCATGCTATTCACACTGAGTCTACTGGAAGTGGAAGATTTTCAAAACAGCCTCATTGGGTTTTTTTGTTTGTTTGTGGTTTTTGTTTATTTTGTTTCTTCTTTCCCCCCCTGACATTTGATGTCTGTATTTCACCAAGCCTGGCTGAAGAGATCTCAAGGCAAGAGAGGGGCAGTTTCACTTTCTCACTTGAATGCACCCCATCTTCGTGATCAAAGAAGGTTAATGACTTCCCTTTCAAGTTCTCATGAAGTATCAGAGCCCCACAGAGCCCAGGTTTCAAATAGTGGATAATGTTTTGCAATTCTGAACCAAAAAAAAAAAAGTCATTTTCCCCCTACCCCCCGAGGAACAGCCATCCTCACCAGACAGCACTGGCAGAACACTGCCCTAAAATGCTTCCTGCATCTTAAAATGCTCGGTCAAGAAACAGACCAACAGTGACCAAGAGCACAAAGGAGCAGAGGAGAAGTGCTGTGCCCCAAGGCACAGGGGTCAGGAAGGCACCTGCCTCTCCCCGCTCCCAGCCCAGGGTCTTCAACAGCCCAGCTTTAGGTTGAAATTTCCTAGGACAGAGATGGCCTTTTTGTGCAAGTTTGTTCAAGACTAAGGGCTTAATAATAAAGTTCTATTATAAAGGACTATGGTCCTTTAATCATTTTGGTTTTAAATGACCAAAATTTAAAGGCAAAGATCACCTTCTGCAAGGTTTGCTGGGATGTCACCACAACAAATCTGTTGGCACTCTGGCAGGCTCTCATCACTTAACACCATTTGTGAATGAAACTTAAAATTTAAAAACTATGCAACTACACAGCTTTGTGTTCCATGCTTCTTTATCCAGTTTGGCCAGATCATTTGAAAATAGTAACAAATACCTGGCAACCAACTGGATTCCCCCCTCCTGTGCCTACTCAGTCAGGCTTAGTACTTTTGAAAGTGTTATAATCCATTATTATGTTTTTAAAAAGCCCAACCAGACAGTAAATCTCTCTGGCTTAGAAATGGTCTTGTCCCCTCCATCCCCTCATCTGCAAGGATGACCAAGCATTAGCTATATTCTTTCGTTTTTATACCTTAATGGCAAACTGCCCCAGTTCCAGCCTTGGGACAAATACCTTCAGTCGTGTGAGCAATGAAGAGCCTCAAACACCTGTAGTAAAAAAAAAAATACATAAATCAAAAAGGAAGAAAAAAAAAATTCTCTTAGTAGCTGCTTCTCCTTCAAAACAGCTGAACTGAGAGGCCAAGGAAGTACATTCCTTCAAAGCCAGGCAGACACCCAGGTTAACATAGAATTCAGCATAGACTGGAGCAGTCTCACCACCACTGGCCATTTTTCATTAAAGCATTTTTGTTTTAGGCAAATGTTGTTACCATCACAAATAGAAAAATAAAAAAACCCTAAACTTACTTTCCTTTACAAAACAAGAATGAGTTGCAAGCTGACACTTCCATCAGAAAACTCCATTTTGAGAAAGGAGACATTTATAATAAATGTAGATAAAATATTCTGGAGTGATTCTGATGAGCTCCAATAACTGCTCTTACTGCATTTCAAAAGTAGAAGGACGACAAATGCCTGTGGATATGTCCACTTGCTGAACAAGAAAGTGCCATTACTTTCATCATAGATGCTGACTGAGACATACCAAAAATACATTTAAAAGCTGATATAGTTCCTAAATTACCCCAGCTTCAGCTGGAAGCCAGCTTCTCACTGAAGTTGGCCCTTATCACAAAAGGAATTAAAAAAAAAAAAAAAAAAGCTGAGGCAGTGTTTCAGGCCATGCTTAATGCTTTTCTTCCCTGTGACAGGGAAACGGGTCTGCCACCTCAGAGCCCCTGCTCACAGGCTGGGATGGAGAGGGATGATGGTGAGGGTGCCCCATGCCACCCCTTGCTCTGCCACACACATGCTGTCACCTGCGCCCAGAGCCACCAGGCCTTCACCACACACTGAGCTGGTTGCCCCTCTTCTCCCCCAAAGGACACCGGGAGATCATTGCCAACACCCCGGGGGCGTGCAAGCCTCAACCTGGCAATCATAACTAGAAAAAAAGGGTCAGAGAAGGTCTCCACAGCACACTCAGCAGCACTGCAAGGGGAAGAAAAGGCAATCCTAATCCCCTGGCTGCACAGGACCCTGCACAGTCCATCCTGCTGTGTAGCTGTCAAATGTCCATCTATCTCAGCACAACAGCCTAAGAATATGCCTACAAGACTATACACAGCTCCAGACACTTCCCGTGCACGTCAGGGGACCATTTCCTCCCTGAGGTGAGGGTGACGGGGACAGGGGACACAAGAACACATGCTGTTTGCCAGGCACCGGACCCCATATGTGCTCCCATCCTCCCAGCTGGAGTTTGGGCTTCAGTAAGGGGAAAACAGCAGAGCTTAGGCATTTCTCCATCACCTTGTACAGAAGAAGGAGCTGGACAGACTTCCACAGGAATTCTGTGGATTATTTTCCCCTCAAATGAGCTTATTTAATTGCCTATAAAAGGGGGTTCTGTTTCATCACATAACTTCTTTCAGCACAATAAGTGCAAGTATTGTCACACCTTTCTTCTCCTTAAAAGTCTTCTGTCCTTAAAAATGAGCAAGTCTTTATCCCCTGTGTGCCATTTTATCTCATCCTGAAAAAGAACATATGCTGGACTTGCTCTGCATTTGCTTTAGTATTTGGGTAGCACCAACAGTTACTATAAAACAGCACCCCTGGACAAGTATGATAGAGTTCATTTTGCATACCTGTGTCTCAGGGGAAAGAAAGAGGCTTTTGATTTGCAAAAAAGCAAAGCTAATGATTAAACATCCTCAGTATCCTTGCTGGACCTCATCAGCATTTACAGGAAGTTCACACACTTCTTCCCATTTACCTAGTAGTTTCTCAGCACAAACTTTTCTTGGCTACTAATTCTCTGGGTTCTTGCAAAGAGTCTGCTTATGGCATCCTCCACCCTGCTGCACATGAGCATTGTGTTTTGGAAGAGCTCGTGCCTGTCTGAAACATTCGCTAGTGTGTGTGGGTACAACATCACACCGAAGGCACAAAACACTTGAGACCAAGAAGGTATCTTCAACCTTCTTCCACCTCGATGGTGTGATTCACAGGAGCAGCTAACAGCATAACACCACCATCACACCTGTCCTCACCTGCTCCTATCTTGCCATACTGAGTTTGTCAGAGGGAATTTTGTCACCAGCCGTGAAGCCAGCATTTATGTGATCAAGCCAAGAGTTTTTATTTTTTTACTTTGTGACAGGGGAAAAAGTGGGGAACTGCAGAAGCTTGAGACAAAGATCTCACCAGAATGTATTTTCAGACTGATTTGGCACAACATCAAGGAAGTCAATATCCAACATGCAAGCAATTAAGACCAGCTCCAGCCAGGCTCAAGAAGCTTTAGTGACTGCAGTCAGGAAGGAGAGAAGGAAAGAGAAAGACAGAATACCTGTCACAAGAGGTAAAACCACACACCTGGTCACTACCCAAGAAGGAAACACAGAGTAAAATGGGAACTTTATGGATGGATGTAGGGAACACCATACATCTCATTACAACCCTAGAAACATAGCAGACTAAATCACTAGGCCTTTATCAATATTCAGAGAGACCAGAGAAGGTCAAAAGAGCCATCATCCAGGAACAGAAGACAAGCACAGCAAGCCCAATGGGAACTTGATAGGACAAGAATGACTGCAGACACAGAGGACCAAGGGGAGCTTGCTTTCTTCTTCTGGGGCTCTCAAAGACAACAAAACCTCTGACCTTTGATTAAACCACACTACTCCTGCGAAAAGAGGTGGCTTAGGGGCTCAGGGACTCAATATGAAACTATTTATCTCAAGGTCATGGGTCCATACCCTCTTCTTTTTTCTTAGTCAATTAAAACAGTGGATTTGATCTCAATGAAAAAAAACCCTGCCACTAAGGGCACAGCCAGATATTGCCACATGAAACAGGCAGATTCAGAAAGCACAGGCCCTTTGCTGCTCCTCACAAACCCTGAAGGCAAGCACAGCAACATTGGGAATGTTCCCTGTGAAAAGTGAACACGAGCCACTTTTGTACCCAGGGTAGCAAAGCAAAGGAAGGGACTACAGGCAAGCAGGCATGGCTGCCATTGCCAGCCCTCAACAGCAGGTTAAGGACATTCCTGGAAGGAGTATTATGGATGGAGCTGACCCTGCCCCAGCCTCTGAGCCAGGCGGTCTTAGGAGAATGTTTGCCCATCCTTGTAGCACTGCTTTGAGAGGAGGAACGTTCAGCTGGTGACTGCTGCCCAGCAGCTATTCCTCCTACACCAGCTTGTGTTCAGAGGCCAAAACCCCACCATAAGGTCATGGTGGAGATAAGAAGCAAGACTGGAGATGTGTTTCTGCCTTTGCATGCACAGAGCAGGTGGCAGCCATGTGGCTCCAGCCCTTGCCACCCAAGAGCTCAACCACTTTGGATCTTTGAGGTCTCAACACGGTGGTGACATCAGACAGTCTCTCCAAAGGAGCACTTGCATGGACACACAAGACCAGATGAAGAGACTAGATCCCCTGCCCTCCTTCTGGGGCAGACCCAGCCCTGACAGAGACAGAAATGTGACAAACACAGAGGTGACAAACAGAGCAAATGGAGAAGAGAAGACACTTTCCACTACATCACCAGGCCCAGAAGAATGCATTAATCAAAGTTGATGTTTATCTGAAACTACTTACTGATAGAAACCAAACCATCTAGGAACTTCACCTACTGCATTCAGGGTTCCTGGTACTGAGCACAGACAGCGTAAAAACCTTTTTTTGGTTTTGTTGTTTTTAGCCCACAAAAAGGAAAGATAAAAGTGTGCCCCTGCACACAAGGCATACACACCTTTATCACCTTCAGTGGCTTCCCACAGAGAAAACACACTCCCCTCTCAATGCAGCTATTAGTTTTCATAAAATTCTTGGTGTCCTGGTGACTCCATGCTTGTTCTGTATTTTTCCTTTGGTCCAAAAGCAGACAAAGGACTCAAGCACAAATTCTCGATGCAGCAGAACTGAGCTGCTGGCCCTGCTGGGGCCATTCCATGCACTGTGGCCAGTGCAAGGGTAATACAGCAAATGGATGGGTTTGGAAACAACCAGGAAGCAAGAAGAGCTGTCTTCCATTCACTGAAGACAGTAATTATTTTAGAGAGGGCTACATATCCTTTTGGTTTTTAATTAGTGGCAAACCAAGTCAACCTCAGTTCATATGAGTGAGAAACTATTAGGGGCTATGGACCTGCAGCCAAGGAAAACAAATCTGTGCTGGTCCTTCACCCCCAGAATAACTTCTGATTGTCAAGCACAGTTACCAGGGAAATGAATAGCTTCTTCTGCAAGCTCTCCACTCAATTAAGCTAATGCAGACAAAAAGGCCAGGCAGTCGCAGCAGGCAGAATGGCACAAGTCAGATGCACACATTTGGCACATGTGAAGCAAACCTATCAAGTTCAGAGTTATGAAGGAGAGAAGAAACAGGTCACAGCCTCTGTCATCGCAGAAGACACCCAAGGCTTCTCCTTGGGGTGAAGAGTGGCAAAAACTGGCAGGGTCTGTGACCCAAGAAGACTTCAGGAAACTTCAACTCAAAAGACAGAAGTGCAGCAGGTATCCTGAGCTGTGACTGATATTTAACAGAGACTGATAAAGATCTGAGTGAGGAAACACCTAAGGAAAGCCCTCAATGCATTAATAATCCAGAACTATCCTCTCACTGGTCCTCCTCCACTCCTTACAATTACAACTCTGCCCCTAAAATCAGGACAGCATCAATCCAGAGCACAAAACAGAGGCTGGGAGAATAATACGTGGCCCTTCTTGCAAGAAAAGCTGAGAGCTTAAAGCATCCTAAGCACCTTTCAAGGAACCCAGAAAACAAACATTCAGATGCATCAGGAGCTCCTTTTTGTTCCCAGCTGCTCTTTGCAGACTGTTGGGACACTAATGATCCACGAGAAGGGGATAGATTCCGTGATTTTATCTCCACCCTTGTGCAGCTGAATTTCAATAAGCAGATGAACCCTGGAATCTACAGTGACATATAGAAGCTTTCCTGTGTGTACAGCATCCTTTTCTCTTTGGAAAGTTAGCCAAACAGCCTTTCTTTCCTAGGCAAAGCAAAATGTCAGGCAACTTCTGGCCCGTGCAACACCAAGCAAACATCTCCCAATTAAAAAATCTGCAGTACCCTCATTATCCAAGACCTCTGAATACTCCATAGAAGCAAATTATTGCAGTGGAGTTCCCTGGTCCTCAGTGTGTTAGCTCTGCCAGGCAGCTGGGGCTGCACTTCATTGTGGGATGGAGAAGTGTGAATTGCAAACCTCAGAGTCCAGAGACAACTCCAGGATAGACTGCTTCTTCAGCAACATGCAGCCACGTACCTTGTTTACCTCAAAGGAATCATGGATCTCGCAACTACATGTTCTTGTGTAGAGGGAGGCAAGCAAAGGATTTGGGGCAGGAAGGAGCATCATGCCTTCACACACCCCCACCACAGAGCTGGGCACATCAACATACAGGCAAAGGTAGGGCAAGCAAAACCCATGGGTTCCTCTCTTCACCTGGATTTTAATAAGGTGCAAGTGTGCACATACACAGCTCAATCCCATTCCCTTTCAAAAGCTTAAGTTATGACTTTGATTTCAGTGGAAACACAGCCTGGCCTTCACATAGCTGCAGGCAGCACAAGCTGCTGTGGTCAGACCTGCCCAACCCAGAGGCAGCAGGTGCTCTGCAGTGCTGCACCCACACAGCCACCAACACACCCCAGCTCACAGGGGCTCTTTTAGCAGGTGTTATTTGATTGCTGGGCACTTCTCTAGCAAAATGTAATGATATTTAACTTCCCTTGTGGGCTCAGAAGGCTGCCAAACATCTGTTAGGATTAGTTGGTTCATGTTTGTGAAGTGCACACAAATACTATCATAAGGAAGGGGCTGACCTACTTCTGGATGTGAACACTGGACTCAGACCCAAACCCACATACTACACATATGGCTGGATCTCCCCTGCCAGATTTTACTGTGTGAAGCCAGGATGGAGGCACAAGGCACCACCTACATCCTATAGCCCACTTTTTGGTCACTGCTAATTTGTCATACTGCTCCTCTCCTTCACTCTACCCCATCCAATTGCACAACTGAATTTTGTTAACAAGCTGGACCTTGTTAACAAGGTTAACCCTTGTTAACCCTTCCAGAAGCCCCTAAAATACCACATGGGTTGCCCTTTACAGGCAAAACCCACCGTCTCTCAAGCTTTCATCCCACTCCCTGGAGTCTCACCAGGGCTGCAGATCACAGTCTCAGCCCCCAGCTCTTCAGCTTCTTCCAGAGGCCAAGCTGCCACCCAAGCTCCTCATGGCAAGCAACTCTGCATCAAATGTCACCTTTCCCTTAGGTGTTCCTCCCTCCTACACAAGCCTCCTGTGAATAAGGGCTGAGAAATGAGAAGTGAGCCTGCACAGCTCAGAAACCAAGGTGACAAGCAGCCATGAGGAAGATGAGATACCCAGGAAGGATGGGGAAGAGCCCAAGTAGGTTTCAGATGGAACCAAGCACGTTTGTTAAAGGGATTTTAGGTGACAATGGCTTGTGATGGCAGGGTCATGGGAGCCATGTGTTCTTGTGACTCAGGACTGCTTTGCACCAAGGTGAGAGTCCAAGATGATACACAGCTTTGCTCTGCCAGACACTACTGCTCCCCTTTCCTCCACAGACATATTTCAACACTTATCAGAACTCCATCTTAGTCACATTCTGATAACACTCTTACAACCTTTTCATCTTCCCTCATAATCAGTCTCTATTGCTCTACTCTTCTCACCATCTTCTGCTTTATCTTCATCTCCAAGGGCAGGAGCTCCTCAGAATCAGACACTGCTCCACAGATACAGCCTGTGCTCTTTGCTGGGCTTCACAGGACTTTGACACACACAGTTTGTCAGACTCGCTACTCTCCTTTGGGCAGGAGTAACATCAGTGTAACAAGTGGCAGGCTCAGCCCAAGACACTACAGGTCAAATTTAGACACGTGAACAACACAAAAAATGTTGTCCATTGGATATAGAAGCAAAGGCAAAGCACAAATGAAAGTCCAAGAGCACACCAAGATCATACCCAGAATTACTCATATTTTGCATTAGATGAATAGACCTCATCTTGTTCTAGAGATCCAGAGCATCTGGAATCACTTCCATTACAGGTCTAGCAGAATGTGCACAACTAAAAAACACAGAAAATATTCCTGCCCTAGCAGGTGTATCCACCAAGACAGTCGGACTAAACAACATGATCCAGTATGGGACTTCATGATAATACACAGCTAGTTCTGTACCCATGAAATTGGGCACACCCTTAGTCAGGTATGAATCAACTCATTTCAGACATGAGAAACTTACTAAGTGCTGTTGCAGAAACCCAAGGGTTGCTTGTGCCTCCGTGCACTTCACCTTCGAGAAACGGGGAGCAGCCAACACAGACAGACAGCTGCCCTGAACACAAAGCTGGTGCAGATCACTTTATCTAAGACTTCTTGCACATAATGCCACCAGCCAGGAGCTAAAATACCACCTAACGAAATGCATATTGACCAGAGATTCGGGCTATGGCTTTGAGGGAACTCTAGCAGGTACAGAACCAGGGTGGTGTGAGCAGGGGTATGATACCCCAGAGTAAGCTGCCTGACTCTACACAAGGTAGGTAGGGCACTACCAGCACAGATGACCATTGTAACACACCAGAGGTGCATGACTCCTCTTTTTTTCACCCCCGGATACACCACAGCAATTCAACACACCAGGCAGTACCAAGGAGAGGCAATACCAACCCATCTGCCTCACACCCTCAGAGAGATCTTACAGTCAGCTGTAAAAACAGTGACCACCAAACACTGCACACAGGTCACAGAATAACTTAGAAACAAACCCACCCTACCAGAATCCTTACTTGCAGCAAGGCAATGAGCTCTGCTCTCCTAGCTCCTTCTCCTCCACACACCCCGAGTTCACAGCTCTCCCACGCAGCAGAGTGAAACACACTGTGCCAAGCCATGGAAGGAGGTTCACAGTCACTCTGTAGGCTGTGACCCTTTCACCTGGACTCTTTGAAGACTGGGGTGGGTGGAGTGCCTCAGAAAGACAGGCTCATTTATATAGTTTTAGTTCACCTGCTGCTCTGGCCCCATTCCCAAATCTCAAATGCAGAGACTCTCCAAGATGTATTATGTGCTAAGAACACCACACACATTCATTCTCCCAACAACACAGAGGTCCAAGTGATTATTCCTAATATTCAAAAACATGCTTTTGCCCCAAAATTTGTCACTTCATGTCATTGATGGAGTGGTTTGCAACTTGTCTGCTTTGCTTACAGTATGACCCCTTGCACCGTACAAGGCTGACCCTTGACTGCAGTGAGGCTATGGCTATTTGCCAGCATGTTCAGAAGAAAAGAAGCCAGCCATCTCACTAGATAACTTCAACCCTTTTGCCCAGCCCATTGTTTCTTCCTCATCTGTCTGCCCTGGAAGAAAATCAAGATTTGGGCACAGGATAGTGCTTAAAAATTTGCTTATCTTGAGGCACATAAGCAGCTGCAGAGAGTTCAGCTGGATTACTCATTCACTTGAATTTCAAACTTACAAAGCAGAAGGTTCACCAAGCCCTCCTTAAATGGCAAAGATGCAATGCTGTGTTTTTGAAGCTCAACTCTCTGCATCCCAAGGAACCTGAGAAAGAAATGGATTCTGTGAGAAAGCACCAAAGTGGAACTGTGCTAGGGAAAGCAAAATTCTCATTCTCCCCCAAAAATAGCCTACAGGATCAGAAGTGATAGAGAACCACCACAGCTTTAAAGGAAGTTTAAACTATCCTAAAAAAAGTGGCTGTCTTATTGTACACAGGAAAAGCAGCCACTGAGGAAGCATCCAGCAGATGATGTCCCCATTACCCTTATTCTGCTCCTTGAAATATGTTTGTGCATAGGAATACTACCTGGATCTTAACCATTTTTGTAGCTCATTTCTGGACCTCACCATCGCTGCAATTCAGACTCAAAAGTGTTAAGCTGCCCTGGTTTCTGAATGTTAGAGGCTACGACCAACTTGTGTACTAGCCTAGACATTTCAATGCCCTGGTAAGGTAAGTACAGGCCTTGCATCCCAGTCAAGTATGATTATGATAATGCATAAGAGGCAGATAAGAGTGGAAAAGATGGGGGAGATGGACTGTAACAATAGGCATAACTGCAATAAGCAGTTCAGAGTAATCTCCAGAATTAGTGGAAAGCATGCTAACTTCAGTCTGTAATTACAAATATTTCTTTTCAATTGTTTCTGTTTGATTATCAGGACTGCAAAGTTAAAAGCACAACCATGCTCTAAATGGCTTTTATTCTCCCACACAAACCTCACTCTCAAAGCCTCAGTGTCCCATCAGTAAAGTGGCAAGAATAATTCTCCCTCACCTCAGGAAGGCACTACAAAAATAGTCAGCCCAACTTGCAAAGCACTCCAACGAAAGAGTTAAGAGCACTCCAAAAAAGCATACAAGGAAATTAGAAATTCTGCATTCAGTCCTGAGTTTGAACAGTAAATAGTAAATAAGGCTTGGGGCCTCACAGGGCATGAAAAGAAAAGAAATTTAATAGCTGCTCATTAAGTATCACCTTCCACTCTGGGCACAAAGAGTAGGCGCTCTGGCAGTTAGGTGGCTGTATCACAATACCTGCTTGCAGTGGAGGCCAAATTAAGGTTTCATCAACAACCTTCATTCTGGCATTTCATAGCTCTGGAGAACTTGGACTCTACAATTTTAATATTCTTCTTTAAACCAAGTGCATTGCTTGTAATTAACTACAGGACTGCCACGTGGCTGCCACAAGAACTACCTGGTTCTCTTGGGAAATCCAGAGTGAAGGTTTGTCTTGACCACAGGAACAGCTTGGGGTGTCTCTCAAGATTTGCACAATCCCATGAAAAGCAAATCAAGTCCCTACCTCAAGCAATGAGGTGTGTTAAATTCAAGCCAGCTGATCTCTTTTAGGCCTGACCTGAAACAGGAACACAGCTGACACCCGGGTGAGGGAGGCAGGGGAGATGCACCAGTTGGAGTAACAACCATTTATCTGCTGCTAATCCAATCACTCTCCCAACACAGTCATTCCATGCCACACACTGTCTGGGAGACTCCTTGCTTTCATTCAAGCTTGCCTCATTAAGCAGAGTAATTCAAGTCTGTTAAAAGTGAGGTAATAAACTGCTGAAACAGCAAGAGCTCCTCGGGGTACATGAACACAGCACATTGAAGATGCACACACATGTTACTGCAATATAAACCACCACAGCTGGGGTACAAACACAGCAACTGCAGCAGGACCACCTGCAAGTCACCTGTGAAGCTCAAGTTACTCTTCCAAAAAACTAGCCACATCACCAACCTCAGTTTCACATAGCCAGCCACACTGCTGAAAAAGCCCTAGAGACCTTTCAAGTCTGTTCCCCTACACTCAACTAAGGCTCAGAACTGGACCACTATTGCCCTACAGTGCAGTGCATGCCTACCCAGCACAAGAGGCTCCACAGTCCCTTCCCCAAGGTTTGCAGCAATCTGTCACAGCCTTTTCCATCCCTCCCTCCTGCCTGCCTTCACCCAGCTGGTCAGGCTGCTCCCATAACAGAGCAGCTGGGTCCTCAGCATCACCTGCCTGAGGGTCTCCAGCTAGTGAAAAGAGTAGGAGCAGAGGGAGGACACAATTGCAGCTCCCCACAGTGATATTCACCAAACTAAAATAAAGGGGAGGAGGGGTGGGAAGTCACAAATTGATGCATAAACAAGACCTGACTCTGCAGTTCAGAGCTAACAAGGTAGTTTACTGAACGTTCATTAAATCCTCTGTGCCTGTTACCAGCTGTGGAGATCAACTTATTTTTTAAATTAAATCAGCACTAAATGCTTGGATGAACTTCTATTTAATTTCACCCAGTGAGTGAAGTACGTGGGGCTTTTAATAGACATTAAACAAGATAGTTATGGCAAGTTAGTTGATATTTTATTACCTAAAGATCATGGCCATATTAAGACTCACTATTCTACGGCGACAAAAACATCCAAGATTTGGCGAGGTTCGCCTGCCCTGAAGCATCACTGGGCACCAGGAGGAGGGAAGAGAGAAGCTACGTGTTGAATGGCACCTTCATGGAGGATGTTCAAGTGCATAAGGCCACTTAGACAAAAAACAGGATTCCTCCCAGCCAGATCTGGAAACTCTCCTAAGAGGCACTCTCACACAGACACAAAGCTGTCATAAATCAGAGACCATGAAAAATCCCAGCCCTAACAAAGCAATTTATGGGAGTACTGAGGAACTGCTGTAGAATGAGGTTCCCTTATGGCATCGAGGGCAACTGAAAACATCCTAAGAGCCTGCAACACTCTTGTCTTTCTCTAAGAAAAGGTTATCAGCAGCCCACAACTTCAGCAATGTTTGTTTTACTTTCCTGAGCATATTGGTACCATTTGGGAGTACTTCTGAGCAACTCATGTGTGTCACTGTCACCCACAGATCCCAACAATAGATACTGACAGTCTAAAACGACAGAGACTTGCTGACAACTACTTACTTAAAAGCTATCATTTTCATGCCAGCTCTTCTCTTTGCTCAGGGTGTGATCAAAACCAGCTCTTTGAGGTGAAAGGAGAATCACCACTGAGGTGTCTCTCCCAGTAACCTTAATCACAACAATTGTGGGTAGCAGGTTGTTGTTTTTTTCACATCTGGACTGGAAAAAATGCAAGACCTCCCTGCCCTGCCATGCCCAGAAGCAGGAGAAACAGAAAGAGCCAAGTCCTGCGCCCCTCTAACCCCCATTTCTTGGGCACAAGCTCTCAAAAAAATTTTAAACTTCGGGGGGTTTTTCTGGTCTGTGGTTTTCAGTTTGATTTGTTGTTTTCCTTCCTCTATTTGTTTCTACTTTATAAAGCTTCCTAAACTAAAAAGTGGAAAACAGGGCTCTTCAGAGTTCACTCATGCTGTCTTCTAGCATCCCAACACACACATGAAAGATGATTACAACTTCCCTCCAGTTCCTCCTCTGGCACCACAGTTCATAAAGTTATTTCAAGTCCTCTATTTTCCTACACATAACCCACACTCGTTAAAGGTATTGTTCCTTGTGAATCTGTCCCTCAGATAAGCTATAGTTTCTGTCTTCCCCATTCCTGCCTGATTTTTAAGCATGGCTGTAGTCCCTGTAAGCTCTCCAGCTTTTAGCAGAATTACCCTGGTACAAGAGCAAAGGCAATGGGAGATGATAAAGCTCCAGGGTAAGAAAGCAGCTACACAGGACTGAAAGCAGGCAAGAGCATTGCTGTCTCACTCACACATGCACAGAGCAAACACAGGTGCTGAATCCCAGACTTCTGGTGGGTGACACAGCCTTGGTATTCATATTGCTTCCCTAAAGACTTCTCTCCATCAAAATAATGACGTACCTAGAAACCACAGGTGGACCTAACAGGAATACATATTTCTTTGTCATCCCATTGCCATCTATAAAACCTCATCATGCATCAGCAGGGCCATTTCTCCACCTGAGAGCTTACCAGGGCTGCCACAGACCGCACAAGGAAGAGAGTGGGTGAGTAGGCAAAGGTGAAACCCAGCGTGGGCCGGGGCCAGCTGGAGCAGAAGGTGTGGGTGCTGCCCAGAGCCACATCAGGGCTGAAAAGTTTATTAGCAGAAAGGGAGAGCTGTCAGAGACAGGCTTCCAGAATCTTGAAGAGGAACAAAGTGTCACCAAGGATGTATTGCTCGCATAACCATGATGGTTAAAGGGCTAGAGAAACCCCTGTGGGCACCCTGAGGGTTTATGTTTCCACAGATGCACAGAAACTGTCTTCTTGCAAACCGTTTGTCATCCACCCAAGCTTTTCTCCAGCAAGAGCCAGTAGATGTTTCAGAGAAACCTGCACAGAACAGTCTCTTCTTTCCAATTAGATGTTTACAATGTAAGAGCCATCACCATGAGCTGATATAACTGTGAACATACCTGACATTCATAAAATTGTCCTCTCTCTTCACCAGACTTAGCTAAATTCTCCCCCTTAGCAATGTTCTGCATTATAAATGCCACCATTTAGTTACATGAAAAAGCACTTAATTTTATTAATTTCCACCATGGCTTGCATTGGTACACAGGAACAGAGATCCCTTTTTCAGTCAGAACAGGACTCACTGTTTCTGTGACACCTTTCTAACAGATGTACTTTAGGTAGCAGCAGTCCCAAACTACTGGTCAAACTCCCTCTGGTTTTCCAGCTCCCCACCATTTTTACTATCCCTCCCCAAAACCACATGCACCAGGCTTGTTTTATAAGTCACCTATTGCAGACAATCCTTTCCTGGACCACAGTGTTTTGAGGTCCAGTAGGTGTTCTTGCCAAGGGGTAAGAACAGTACTCCAAGACTTGCCTTAGATCCAGTCAGTCTATCTCAGTGCTAACACTCTAGACTCAACTAACCTCTTCTCTAGCAGCTCTAGAATGATCTCTCCCTGGGTTTGGAATCCCACCTTTTATTGGTCCCCCAGTTCTGCTCATGTGCAGTGGGAGCCAACCCTAACTGGGCACAGGTGGGCTGGACAGGAGCTCAGGCCTTCCTCCTCCTGACTGGCAACACCTGAGTGTCTTTACCTGATTGCCTCTGCAGTCACCAAAGGTTTCGAGTCAGTCATTCTAAAGGTGAATATAAGAAATGATTTTAACAAACAAGGCTTCAAAACAGGCTTCAAAATTGAGTGTGCCTCCACTCTGGTTATGACCTCCTACGCCGTAATTTGTACTCTGAGTTTTAATTAAAAATACATATTGATGATCATTTTCTGTATTTAAATTCACTCCAGCTCCACTGAGGCTAACGCTGTCAGGTACCTTGCAAAACTCAATAGTCCAGCTCTAAATTTTGACCCCCAAACATCCTTGGCAAGGGATACACACCTGAATCTGCACTTTCATTATTTGAAAACTTGAATTACACTGCACCTGGCCCTGATTCTGTTAGGACAGAGGCCATTACCTCTCATTAATGCAGGACAGCTGAAGATAATATTCAGAGGGACGCAACTTGGGACATCCCATGTGCTATGGAAGATGAAGCAGCTAAACTGCACAGGAACCTGGGCTTTTCTGTACCCAAACTATGACTGCCAGGATACAGGATCTGAAATCCATCCCTGGCCCACCACTCCAGAGGAGAGTTTTTACCATTTTGCCCTGGTTTTACTAGAGCACATCACAGACAAAATCACTAAACACGTTTATCCCCTCAAGCCAGGTGACTGCTCATCCAAACAGCAACACAAGGGGACATGACCCACAGAGCTGGAACCTGTACTGAGACAGGCACGGGCACCAGCATCCTGGACCACCTCTGCTCAGCCAGCTTATAGGGTGGCAGCTGGTATCAACCATACCGAGTGACTGGGAAAGAAGTGCCCAAGGACAAAATCTGCAGTCCTCCATGACCTGGGCACCACCCACCATGGAGAATACACAACAGCAATGCACTGCAGTTTGGGACTATATCTACAACAAGCTTCAATGAAAACCAGCTTTAGCTTCCATTTTCTGGATGCATTCTCTGTTTCAATGCCATTTACCCAGGTGGCATATGGGTGGCATAATATGTGCCATACATGGGCCACATATTCCTGGCTGGAACTTCTGGATGGCAAGACTGCTGGCAGCACAGGACACATGAATGAGCTGATAAACTTAGAAGTGATACTTTAAAAGGTCCTGAGGTGGGCAAGGGGAGACACAGTAGGCCAACAGGCAGAGAGAGGCTTTAAGCAGTATAGCTTCATCCTCAGATAGAAGTATTTCCCAAGGGAAATTCCATATTACAAAGTATTTTTCAGCCTTGCCTTGGCCAGTCCTACTGCAGCAAGGGTGGGGATAACCAGAAAGTCCCTCACATCCTCAAACTGTGCTGCTGCCCAGCAAGCTCAGCTACACACAGGACAGCAACTAACATTTTCCAGTATGAACATGGTTGGGAATATATCAATGATCCATGAATGTTCTTGCCTTCCTAATGTCCCATATCTGTAACTACTTGGTGAGGCAGCACTTGCTGTATCTCCCAGACATCCAGGGACTCCCCCACTTTCTCTCACATCCTACCCCAGAAATCATTCCTGGAAGGTATAAGTACAAGTTCTATAGGTAAATGAGTCCGAGGAAGCAAAGGAATTCTCAAATCTAGAGTGTTTCAAATAAATTTAAGACTTCCATGCAAGACCTGGCATTTCACATGGGCTAAAACCACTTTCCCCGCTGGGGCTAAGGTGCTGTAGATGGGGAGGAATAGGTATCATCAAGCTTGATCGTTTTCGGAAAACTCTTGAAACTTTGTATCAATTGCCTACTAAGATAGAAAGATACCAAACAGGAACTCGGCCCCGAAAAGCCAAACAACTGGGCCAAAAGGCAAACTCGTACAGGCATAAAACAACAACAAAAAATCAAAACAAAGCAGCTCGTTTGCTTCACCAACAGGGCTAAACGGCACCTCGAGGTACAGAGGCCAGAGCAATTACAGCATGAGTTTCTCCATCAACACCTCCTACTCCGGAGTACTGCCTTCTCCCCAGCACAGCCCCAGGGCTTGAAGAGTGTTCCTGAACAATGGCGGGAATAAGATTTGCATGTCCAAAAAGGGAGGGTACGAGAAGGGGGAGGAAATAAAATAATAAAAAAAAATCTTATTAAAAAAAAAAAAAAAAAAANCCCCGAGCCCGGCGGGACGCCCCTAAAACAAAAAGCGAAAGCGGCGGCCGCTGCCTCCCACCCAGCCGGGCTGCCGCGCTCTGCCGGGGGCTGACGTCAAGGGCCCAAATTCCTGCCTTTCCCTGCAGGCAGATTTGTCCATGTAAGGGCTGGGGCCCGGGCAGCGGAGAAGGAGGGGGCTGCACTGCGCTGGGGGGGATGAGGGGGGCAACTACCGGTACCTCGGGGATGGGGGCGATGGAGCTGAAGGCAGCCCCGACCCTGCAAGCATCACCCTCTTGCCCTGCAACCTCGGGTGTTAGGGCTCGAAATGCGCACCAGTATTAAACTTTTTAGGGAGGTGTTTTCTCCAGGGCTTCCTATGGTTTTTAGGTGCTTTTCCAACTAACTTTTCTCTGTTCTGGCCCAAAAGAGGCTCATAAATGTGTGCGTGTGGGGAGGGGGGAAGGCGGAGGAGGGGGAAGGGAGGAATGGAAGAGGTGAGAGATGCTTGGAGCTAGAAAGAAACTGCCTGCTTGGAGATTCTGAAAACCTGTCGAGCATACTAAGGAGAGGGAGAAGGGAAGCTGTGCTTTCTAGTCACTTTTTCCTTAATTGTTTTGTGACTATTTATAAGGACTGCAATTAAAATTATTTGGATTTTGAATGTGATTATTTTTATAATAGAATATTACCCTTTAAATAGCTGTTGGTTATCTGCATGTGCCCTGAAGAGAAGGGGAAGACAGAAGGGTTACAGTGCATTCAGGTCGTGGAGGAAAGAGTTGCCAAACCTTACTCATTTGGAAGAGATGCCTGGATGAGTTTTTAAGCAAGTAAAATGTATTTCATTCTGACAATAAAGGGATTTGCTGTGCACTTTCAGAAGATGTTTACAGTCTTATCCCATTACCAGCTTTAATGTCCACAGTCACTGCTTGACAGCCCCAGGAGGGAAAGTTTGCTCATAAGGACCCAAAAAAGGACATTAAGTGCCTAAAAGATTTCAGGAGCTGGAGCAAAGATTTGTGATCCAGTTTCCCTCCCCCCCTTCCCTGGCTGCCAGAGTGACTAAAACAAGCAAGCGTGCTCCCAGATTGACCTGAGCACTCTGACAGATCAGACACCCCCAGAAGATACCACCCAACTCTAACCAGCACCCCTTTCCTGGCAGGCCCCACAGCAGGGGAAGTATGACATATCCCAGATTCAATCCTTGATGCAAATCTGCTGACTGTGGTTGATTTGGTGTCCTGCACTGGCCTCCCATACCAGGGGTGCTAAATTCCTCCCAAGGGATGGAGAGGGCTGCTGGGGCCAGATGCTATCTTAGAAGCACTGCAGCTAAGTCTGCACGAGCCTTTCAGTCACAGCCACAGACGTTTTCTAAGCATTATGACTATGACTAGAAATGCCCTAGCCTTGTCCCAGCCACCTACCCTGTGTTTAAACCCTGCTGAGATCCAAAACCAAAGCAGAATAGCACATGAGTCACCCAGGCCCCATGCCATAAGTCTACCTAGAGTGCCAGTAGCACTCTGCAAACAAGGCCTGTTGCAAAAGACATGGGCATGGCTCCTTCCTGAAGCACCAATGGGTGAGACCACAGCACCAACGTAAGCTGAGCAGCCAAAGTCTTTGCCCAAGGCCCTGTAAATCTGGGTTCATTTCCCTCCCTGGAGAACCTAGAGTTCAAGTGTCTTCCTCCAGCTGAGCATTTTGACCATCAGGCTGCAAGGTCATGTGCCTTCTTCATCATGCTCTGACGAAAACTCATGACAGCATTTTCTGCTGCAGGGGTCAGGCAGGTTACATGAGGGGCTTCCTGGCACTGCTGTCTGTCAGCCTCACATTGATAGGGCTCTTGATAGAGTCCTGATTTGTAATGCTCTGGAGAAGCAGACTTAAAAGGCAAGGTTGCCCTTTTTATTTTAATTCTTTGTTTTATCTTTCTTGCAAATCTGCAACAACCCTTGCATTGTGTCAACTGGTGTCTAGGGGAAGCATCTGAAAACTGAAAGAAATTGTTTGGCCCAAGATAAGAGACAAGTGTTCTCTATTTAGTATTTCAGAGAAAACCAGTGGTCAAATATTTTCCTTGTCCAGTATCCAGCAATTATTGCTTCTTTATCCATCAAGCTTATGCAATTTTCCAGTCTTCTTAAGCTGAAGAGAAAGTACTTTGTACATCCATAGCAGCTTTCAAATGATCCTAAGAACTTTTAAGCTCAGAGCCTCCTGAATGTGAGATAGTAACTGCTACTACCTCCATTTCTCAGGTAGATGAACTGTGACTAATCCTCTATAGCACAGCAGCAGAAGTTTGGTTCGCAGCCCATTACCCTTGTAACGTGCAGCCCAGAATGGCCACTGCCTTGTCAAGCACAGCATGAATTTTCTATTTTTTTCAGTTTCCTATCACAACCAATATCATACACTTTGGGAATGAAAGTAGAAAATGCAAGGTGTTGAGCCTGGCTGTGAAAATCTGTTCTTTGCCTGGAAATAATAAAAAATGCTGGCAACGTGCAATCATTCCTTTAATAATATCTACCACACCCTGCACCATAGCAGCAAAATGAATTAAACAGCAAAAGACTAAAATGCCTGACATTGCATAGGCTGCTCAGGAGGCAGCAATACAACAGTCAGTCTGGGCCAATATTAATTCAAGGAAATGAAGTTTTTTAGTGGTTAAGGTGCATGACTAGAAGCCTGGAAATGTTGGCCTCTGTTCCTACTTTTCTCATGTTGTAAGACCTAAAACCGGTTGGTTCACCTTCCCATGTCTGCTTTTCAGAGTTTGGGTCTCTGCTTTTAGGTGAGATTTCAGATGTAAAATCATTAAAAAAATAAAAAGGGAAGAGCCCTGTGGAAGTCATGGGAACTGATTCCTTGAGCCATAAAGCCAGACTAGCATCACCTAAACCATACCTGACAGAGGTTCACCTACTCTGCTTATAAGAACGATATCTAGATGATACCTTCCAGATCTTCACAGTTAGAAAAAGTTTTCTTATCTCTAACCCAAGTCATGTTTGCTGCAATTCAGCTCTTAATCAGATGATGCTGTAGGGATCTGACGTATTCCCTCACTCGCAACAATTCCAGAACAGCAGGAAAGTCACCCACCTGGTGAACTAATCCTCTCGTAAGGAAAAACCAGAGAGGCTGGAAAACATACTAAACACGTGTTCTTGGGAGAGTTGCCACCTAATTTTCAGACAAAGATCAGATGCAATTAGCTTTAGATCAACTGGAGACTCTCCTGCCCCAAACCACAAGACCTTTCACCCACCTCTCCACGAGGACACATTCCCATCAAGACACACTGCAGTGGCATACTTGACCCTTCGGTCTCCAAAGGGTATTCTTGGAAACACATGCAAAATCTGAGCTCACAGCAATAGTATTTCTGTGGCTCTGGGAAAGGAATGAGGAAGCACCAGCATGGATGCTAGGCAGATAGCAGAGAAAAGACTTAACATGCAAGTCTGAGTTAATTTCCAACTTGGGTGCATGCTCCTGATTTAGAGATACTCATGTGCTTGAAGCCTGGTAGAAGGAATCTAGGAACAGCAGTGGGACAAGCTTTGTCATTCCCCATTTTGTAGGTATGTTTGCATCCAGACAGGAATGCAAGGCATGTACTGGGCAGGTATTAGTATAGCACAGATCACTGACAGTGATTGAGTCTGTGCCAGAACCCCAGTGAAATAATCTTCACTGATGAGACATAGAATTTCCAACAACCCCGCACAACTTTCTGTTAGTGTATCAGAGAGTGTCCTTCATCAACCCCCCCTGCATCTCTGTACACATCTTTGAGTATCACATGGTTCACCAGACATTTAGTTTTATCTGGTGATTTGTTCTATCTAATTCCATACAATTTTACTCTGGGCCACAGTAAGTTTTGACTAGCTCAGGAAAACACAAACCTCCTTGCACACGTTTCAGGCTCTGCTCCATCCAACGTCCAGGCCAGACCTGCCTGGGCCACACTTAGAAGAAACTGAAAAACTTTGTAAAACTGCTAAATCCCAAAAGTGCAGTTGAGCAACATGCCAGTGCATCATTCTTAATTTTAAGGACATACTTAAATCCAATTTGAGCCCAGAGAGAATTTAGCTTAGGTTTAGGTGTTCTGTTGAACAGGGGTGGATTTAAGGACTGAAGTGTTTTGCTAGAATGGATCTTTTGTAATGAGGAAGGAGAGTTGTTAGTGCCTAGAAGAAAGAACTGCCTGGAGCTCTGTGGCCACAGGCAGGCCATAACTAGCACTACTCCATTTTTCTAATCAAATTTGATGAAATTAGTACATAAAATCCGTAAAGAAGTTGACGATTTCATTAAGAATCACCACTGGCTGGATCTTAGCTTGGTAGGGGAAAAAAAAAGTAGGTTTATGGTATCTCATCAGAGAGTTGTAACATAATTAAAGCAGAAGTAACTAGACTTTGTATTTTATACTATTTGGTATCTTACACGATATCTTGCTAATGGTGAATGTCTCATGTCCAGATTTTAGCACTGAAATCATGAGTGCTTTGTTTTACAGGAAAGGAACTGGTCAAATTTTTAAGAAGTCCACAATGAATAAACAAAAAATACCCCAGACTTAAATGTTTGTGGTAACAAATATTTTGGAGGACATTTTTGCATAGGCTCTGACCTCCCTGTTGAGAATCAAAGCAAAAATACTGAATGCACTAAGCAGATGTCTTCTCCTAGTGACAGCAAGATGAGCAGAGACAGCTGGTTAGAACAACAACAACAACAAAAACACATCATCATTCCTGCTTTGGCTCCAAAAAATCTTGGACTTGCTGTCAAGGAAGAAAGCTATGTATGCAGGACGCCAAGAAAGAGACAAATATTATTGAATCTGGTAGCATTTTAGTGAATGTACTGGAAATAACTTAAGTAGGAAGAAAAACTGGACGTGCTCCATTGTTTATTAAAAGAATGCCTCTTCTTATTTCCACTGGGACCTATAGCCCATATAGTCATTAACACATTTACAAGATGTATATTTTAAATGTCACCTCACTCATCAATCTTGTGAGCTCTTCTTCTAAAGTAAATTGAGTTACAGCACATAAAAATGTGTGCAGCCACATAAATATAATCCCTGCAAGCTAGAAATGCCAACTGTGAATTTCACATGTAGCTCCTTCAATAAGGGAAGAGGGGTGTAGTACAGAGACAGCTAGAGGGACCAGAAATATTAGGAGGGGAGAAGAAATATTAGAAGGGGAGAAGAGAGAATTAGATTCCCCCTGGTGAAAAAAAAAAAACAGAGAAATAATTCACACACACACCCAAAGAAGGAAACAAAAATTAAAATACAAAGAGTACTCTGAATAAAAACAATCTGAGCTCTGTTGAACAACAGATCACAGAGGAGTTGTTTGACAAGACTGCAAAATAAGGCAGTGACCTTCTGGCCTGCTTGCACAAAGGTAGTACACTCTTTCTCCTGATGATTTTCACATGAACAAAACTTGAACTCTCACCTTGGCCCCTGGACAGCTCCATTTCCCTGAGCTTTGGGCAGACTTGAGGGAAGAACTGCAGGATTGATGAGAAGAGTTTAAGAAATCAAAAGCTGTGCAGTTTGGCTAACGCCGAAGATAAGTAACTTGAGGTGGATATTCCAGGATTAAGCAGACACAAATCCCATGCCTTAAAATACTGCACTGTGCATTAGCAAAGTGTCTTCTATGGAGTGCTGCAAAATCCCTAGCCAGCTTCTGCAGAGGTTCTAAGTAATTTGAAGCCTCAAAGCATCAAGTTTAAGATGTATAAGGGATGGAAATTGAGGAGTGTGGCCAATTTGACAGACCAGTTTGTAAACAGAGGACAATGCAGACAAGGCAAGACAACGTGGCTGCTGGGTCTCCAGCTCTTGGCTGCCAGCTTTGCCCATTGTCAGCTACGTGATCAGACAGTCTGTGTAACATCATTTTCTTTGTCAGAAACAAGCACTGAGACTCCTGCTCTGCAACAGAGCAGATGTAGGACCTTGGGAAAGTTGCAGATTGAGCTAAGCTGGAAACAGCTTCCACCATTTGCCAGTATCTTGGAGAGTCTGGAAGCTTTCCCATCTCCACTGTGACAAAAACAAGACTTCTCAACATATTTGGAGGTCTTTTTTCCCTTGAAATAAAGGACAAAAACACACAATGAAAAACAAACCAGTGCCAGAACTGACTGAGGATCCGGGCACCATTCTGCCTGCTTTAATTCCCCATCTTGCCAGCTCCAGCTCCAACACCTGACCTGCAGTCTCCCAGTCACCCAAGAATGACCATGCCACGATGGAGGACCATTTTGGTCAGACATTCCAAGCTGATTTCAAGAAAACTTTTCCTAGAGTTTCTTGCTGAAATGGATACACTCCCGCACACACAATGTGAAAGTAATAATGTCTGACAAATAAACATTTTCTGATGAGAAACATTTATCTAACATGTTCCTCACCAGTGATTCTCTAGCTTTGTGCCTCAGTGCACCATTTACAAAAAGAGACAACAGCCCTCACCAGCCTCTGGGAGAATAATAAAGCAATGGCCTCTTCCTCCCTGAGAGCTCCATATACTTTATAGCACGTAAGTATTTGTGCTATGATTTGAGAATTTTTATAGGCCTCTTATAACCCACAGGTTTGACCTTGACCATCAGCATCTCTGTCCATGGGCTGCTACATCTGTGGGACATGGAGGTGAGAAAGGGTGCCTGAGCAGCCCTGGGTTTAGCTATCCCCACATAAGTATTTCCTCATACTGTCAAGAATTTGTACTGCCAAGGAGCCAGCCCAACCCTGCTGCCAGTGAGGTGACAGATCCCTGGCACTGGAGCTGCTCATGAGCTGCTTGTGGCTCGAGAGGAATGTCAGAGGAGAGCTAAACCAGATTGCTCAAAGATCTCTCCCAAATTGTTTGCCTCTTATCTATTTGAGAGTATTGTCAATTTGATGATTTGAGAGTAGATGTACATGGGGAGCATCATCTTCCCCGTGCTGCTTCAGCATAATAACTTGAGAAAATCAAGTCTGAGCACAGGTATTATGAGATGGCTGCACTGGAGAAACCTTGGTATCTAGCTGGTGCCTTGGCAAGTTCATAATATATCAGAGCTACCTATGCATATCCCTTCTTCTCTTGCAGGACATGTCTGCTTCAATTACTTCTTTGATACTATGGACCCACCACAGCCACTGCAGCTGCAGGAGCCTGGTCCGAGGGAGGGCTGGCACTCTGGGTTGAGCTTGTGAATATGAAGTAATACACTGACAGATACCTGTTCTGCAAAGAGCTTTTAGAAAGGGTGACTTCAAAATTTAAGCAAAACTATTAGTTTGGCATCACCCATATTTTTCAGGTTGACACCTTCTGCAGGGATTAAGAAAAAGTTTTCAGTTGGTTTTTGCATTGTCCTGCCTACAACCCAGCCACACAGCTCCACCATTTGCTCACATGTTACCCTCCCCAAGTGTAGGCTGAAAAATGCTGCTTTTCTTCACTATTAAATCAAAAGCTGGCTACGCCCATGTGTCAGCTGTTTACCACCCTCTGTTTCCTCCCTCTGGGTAGCTGACATGGGATAATGACCTATATCCTTCAAGCAGTTGTTTTATTTAGCATTACAGAGAAGGAGGGTTTAAGACAATAAGCAACCTAACAATATAACCATTCCCACCCTATCTTATTACCATCACAGAGGTCAGCTTGTGCCTTCACTTGTGCAAGCACAGCAGAACCAGCCATCTCAACCCTGTGTATGTTCAAGACTTCATCTGGGGTCTCTCCTGCTTTGCCCTTGTCCTAAATAGACTGGTTTAAACACTTTCCAGTTGAGGCCTTTCACTCATGCTTTATGTTCAGCTAGGAACAACAAGCTACTTGGCCTTGCTTTAGCCACCTCGGTGCTGCTCTGGAGATGCCTCGATGAGGTACCACACGTGGTACCAAGGTGCTGATGGAGGAGCTGAGCATCACCAGAGTGTCTTTGAAAGCACTGGGACTTTATCATGGCCACCCAGATCACTGCACCTATTGACACTGTTGATGTTGAACACCAATGGCAAGCTGTGCACAAGGATCTGGGGCTCTAACAAAGCCTGCATCAAGCCTCACTCCATGATGAGTCAGGCAAGCAAACAAGAAAAATAGGGCCCTGGCCCCTTCCTGTGATTAGATCATTATAATGGATGTTTTCCTAGACAGAGCCTGTGGATAAAGGACTTGTGATGTCTGCAATGGAGTTTAAATAAGACTCAGAAGGGCTATTCCTACCTTATAGTTCTTTGTAATATACTTTCATCAAATTAATACCTTTTTTACCCAAAAGACCTTGGAAACTGAATGGGAACTTTTTCATAGATAAAGAGGAAGACGTGGATCTCACAGAATAAACTTCTCATTGAATAGCAAGAACAGAGTAAGAACTGCAGCTCAGTGTGAGTCTGCAGTCAAATTTTTCACAAGAAAATATACAGAATGGATTAAGTAAAAGGCACAAAGGGTTAATTACCAGCAGACATTACAAGTCTACACCATTCAATCTAAATATTTACTCAGTAGCAGAAAAAAGTGTCTGAGTGGTAGAGGCAGAGTCCCAGAGATCAGCTTAGTGAAGTCTCCTTAATAAGAGCTTGTTGCTGCTTAGAAAAATTACTGTGATTTTTTTTTTAAATAAATCAGTGTTCTCATGCTGTAGCAAATGGTGATTTATCATTCCCTGTTCCTTTTCTCTGCATTGTTCATGATTTTCTGACCTCTGCTCTATCCTCTCCCTTAGTCTTCCAGTCTCGTCTCAGACTTTCTCAGGGTTTGGGGGCTTTTGTATCAGAGGAACTAGTTTATAAATCTCCTTGGTAGCAGGTTGTCTTTGAGACAAAAGTCTGGCTTACATCACATTTAATATCCAAGAATATTCCCAGTATTTGACCTCTTCATGGTTGAAACAATATTTTTTGGATACAATAACCTTGGTGTTTCAGAGCTGCATTCAGCACCTGTAGAGTTTTCAAACAAACAGACTTGGCATTCCTTGATGCTCTTGATGACCACATTTGATTGCTTGGTAATTACATTTGTAAAATGTGCAACGGGGTTACACACAGGGGAAAGAATAGTTTTTAGAAAATCACGTTTCAGATAGGAGGGGATTTGTGGGAGCTGCAAGACAAAGAAAAACCCACCTTTCTTTCTTTCTTCATTGTTTTCTTTGGAAGGCAGCCACCAAAATTTCCTTGTCAGTAATACATGGCTTCATAAATAGAACAAAGAGCTTCCTTGCACCCAAGCACAGTGTACAAGCCCAGCGCAGCTACACTGCCCGTCTTCACTGGCTGTTCCCTTGAACTTTGCATCTTGCTGCTCCTGAGAATAGTCCTGCATGCCAGCTTGAACAGATGTGGTTTCCTTTAGGAAAACTTTTCTGTTAGGGTCATTCTGACTTCCATTTCAGAGGTTTCCAGCCTCATGTGCTCTTTGCTGAAGGGATTACTACAGCGGCCACTAACTCCATGTGCTACTGTTTAGCTTCTCCTCACCTGCTTGCTGAACTGAATGAATGCTGAAATCTCTGTTCCACAGAAAAATCTGACATTTCATGTTTTCCTGAATCAAACCGGAAAGTTGCAATTTCCTTTGAACGCAAATTCTGAGAAACATCATTTCAGAAAGAGAAAAATGGCCTCACTACAGCCTTTTGTTTGGGTGTTACCGACAGGTTTTTACATGAGCCTCAAGCTAGCTTAAAATGCATCATGTTCCAAGTGCTCCCAGTTCTCCCCTGGCAGATCCACTGTTCCTGAAGACACCCAGGGAGCTGCAGAAGGTGCTCTGCCAGACATGTAAGGAAACACGTCTGGAAATGTGACACAAAGCCAGATGTGGTTTTGCCTCATTCTGTGTACATGTTCTAGTACTGTCACTGCTTCAATTCCACGAGTGAACTTATTTGCTTTGAGTTTATAAGCATCTAAGGTCTTATTTTCCAGCCTCACTGAAAGTAAAGGATTTTATTCTATCTCATTTAGGATGTAACTCAAAGACTGTAGGTTGTACAAGCCTAGCATGGTATTTTCAACATACTGAATGCATATCAAGTGACACTAATTTAAAAGAACACAGCTTTAGGAAGTTTTAACTAAATGAGGGCAAAAGACTGTGCAGACTCTCTTATCTGAGTACCAACAGAGCTGTTTTTTTCAGCTCTGATTGGTTAGAAAAGTTTTTTAATGAACAAGAATAAGACATCTACAGTTGATAAAGAGCATCAAATGCAAAAGTTCACACTGGCTGAACTAGGCTGAGATAAGCTTGTGTGTAGGCAGCTCTGAAGCAGCAACAATATAGCAGGAAAAACAGCCCTACCCTGTGAACAAATGAGAAAAACAAAACAATGAAAACAATGAAGGAAAAGCTGCTCTACTTGGCCTTCATGTAAAAAAAAAAAGAAGAGAAGAGAAGAGAAGAGAAGAGAAGAGAAGAGAAGAGAAGAGAAGAGAAGAGAGAAGAGAAGAGAAGAGAAGAGAAGAGAAGAGAAGAGAAGAGAAGAGAAGAGAAGAGAAGAGAAGAGAAGAGAAGAGAAGGGGAGAAAAAGAGAAACAAAAGAAAGGGAGCAAAGAAATGTATTTCAAGACCAAAATATCATCAGACTCAAAATCAGTGTAACTCCCACATTGCAACAGTTTGCAGGTCTAATAGACATGAAACTGTTCCTTCACCCGAAAACCAAACACAAAAGTCACGGAAACCCATCGTGCCAATTCTGTGGCTGTTTTCCGGAGCAGAATCTCTTTAAATGTCAGTGTTCCCTTTGTTCTGTGCACCCTTTATAATGACTCTATCATCTGTTTGGTAAAAGATCCAATGAAATATGTAATAAGGTTATCTCACCATCTCTCTCTATTGTAAAGCCATATCTGTTCTTCCACTCATTAATTATTGTCTTCCATTTCCTGTGTCAGGTCTAAATTAGAAAATAGGGACTCAAGGCTTACAAGCTCAACAACTTACCATATATCAGCCGAGATGTGGTGACTCTCCATGTGCTTCCTTTTAGCCTGTAATAAACAAAACCAGTGTGACTTTGCTGTGCACAAGCTTGCAGTCTGTGCAATTTAGCTTAACCTCCTTTTATTGTTGTCTAAGCTGAGTGATAGTTACCATGGCTCAGCTGATGTTCAGTCAACATATTGCAAGACTTTGCCTTAAAATCTTGGGAGCAGAGCTCTACCATTGTAACTATCTGGAAAGCAACAATGATTTATGTGCTGTCAAAATACACTAAAATAAAAAGGAAAAGAAAGCAGCACACTTACATGATTATTGGTCAATGCCCCTTGGTCTGCAGTTTTTCAAGCATGAACTGCTCAAACTTTGGATCAAGAAGTGAAATAATCTGTTTCTGAAGTACAAACAGAGAAAAGGTAGATGAATATTGTAGCATTTTCAGGCAAATATATCACAGAAGCAGCATGCTTAGCCGTTTTACTGTGCATCTGTCTGAGGTTTCCAGTAAGATTTCCCTGATATATAGTAAGAGTCAAAACTCTAATCTGATTTAACTCTTTTTTTATTGTCTCTGCAGCACTAACTTTGAAAAATGGCCTTGTCCCCAAAGAACTGCACACAGTCCACGTAGAGAAGCTGTTAAAATAAATGTATTACATAAAATTATTGCAGAGAGATCCAGCACTGAGGGCTTGGGAGCTGCAACATACAGATATAAAACAGAGCAGCTAAAGTATGAGTGGAGGTCATACTCCAGGAGAGAAGAAGGGAAGTCCCATGTCTGGTAGTTGTTGCAGATGGTCTCCAAAATCAACAGTTCCTACTCTTCTTTTTCAGGGCTGCAGTGTTTTAATAAATTACTCTTCTCATGTTAATGTCCTTCTGCCTTCCTCCTCACTGACCTCAATACACACCAAGCTGATTCATAGAGCTGCTTCCTTGAGTACTTTCTGGAGACATTATTTGTGTTGTTCAGCCTGTGAGACATCTGATTTATAGAGAATAAGACTCAGGCACTGCTCTGGAAGCCCTACCTGAATGTTGTATTTCCTACATGCTGTGTTCCTGTCTCTGCCCGTGCTGTGGTCTGATCTTAGATACTCTCTGTATGTTGTTCAAAGAAGACAGCGTACTTTCTCCCACTCAGAAAAGCTTCCAAGATCCTCTGCTTTTCCACCTGTCTTCCTTTCAGAGCAGCAATATCTGTCTAGAAACCAATTGTGGAAATTCAGACAAAGAATAAAGTGCAAATGAGAACATGATCCAGTAGTGGGGGAAAACAGACAAGGTGCCTCAAATGGCTGAATCACATGTAAGATGGCAAAATGATCTAAGAATGCAGCTGATGGAGGAGCACGGTTTGGTGTTCATCTGCTTATTCCAGCAGGATATGCAGATTCCACCCTCCTGACATCACTGCATCATCCAGCCCCACCAGTGCCTCATGACACAACACCTCTGTACCGCCAAGTCAGCATCAGTGTGAGATCTCCTCTTGGCCATGCACGCTGGGAAGAAAGTCCATCCATATGGTAGAAAGCTGTGACCAACCTCTCAAGAGGTCCCAAAGTGATTGAAAACCTATGGTCATCCCATGAACACTCTTGTCAGAAAATAACCTGGTCTCAGAACATTTCTCTGTGAAGTGACATAACACGGCACTATGGAGGAGCTCCCATAGCAGATGGAAGAGTAAGTAATATCATAGGCTGAAGTGAAGGATCAAGGAATACCTACCCGTAAGTCCTGGAGCTCCTAAAGGAACTGCAAAGTACATTTTCCCTGTAGCCAACAGGGTTCTGCTTGCTGCACTACTCTAGAGGCCTGGAGGAGCTGCAAGAAGACTTCTTAAAGTACCTTCATTCTTAAAGCATCACTCTCAGTATGGAGTACTAACCCTCCGCTCCTCCCAGCACATAAAAGCTGTTTCCTATTTTGTCAAGAAAACAAATGGAAAAAATCTAAAACATTCATACAAGGATCAACTTACTAGAAGCTATGTAAAGAACAGCTTCATGTTAGATGAGACTCAGCCACATCAAGATTAAAATACTGGGCCACTACCCTTAAGTTTGATCTTGAACAGTCCCCGAGGCTTGAAACGCAACCCTAGAAATGTACCATGCTACACCTACACGTGCAGCTCTGTACAACAGGACCTGGAGGAAGAGCTCTTCCTGGAAGCATTGGGTCTGGAGATGAGGAGGCTCTTGCCATATTTGCACGTACTTGTTCCCTTTTGTTGGGGGCTTTAGGTCACAAGAGCATAGGAAAGGCGGCTTTGAATCACCTGGCCCTTGCACGTGTTACCTGCACATTGTGTAAAAGTTTCTGAACTCAGCCTCCTTTCAAGACACACCCTTTGTTTGTTACTTTCTCTTAGGGCTTTTTCGCAACCCCATCCACTGCCAATATAAACAAGGTTGCAACACCTTTCCAATCTGTTTGCTCTGCTGTGCTCTAAAAGACAACCAGCAACATAGTGCTGTTCACTTGCTTAATTGGGTGAAATACCTGCTACTGCAACCCTGTCTCTTGACACCTTTCCAGAGAAAGTTTCTTGGGAATGCTAGGTGACAGATCTTGCAAATTGGTCATAGTCTTGTTGATACCAGATTCCAAGAGCCTGTGGAGGTAAGAAATGTAGCTGGCTTTGCTGAGCAGCCATCAAGCATCTGTAAGGCATCGGGAAAGGTTAGGAAGAATGATTATGGAGGATCAGTGTTTAGTAGAAGTTGTCGCTGCAATTGAGCTGCTTTCTGCTTCTATGTGCACCCTCTGCAGTGAACGCCCTGCCCATCAAGTGCTGGGGAGAGAAAATACTGCTATTTAAATGACTTTTATCCACACATGTGAAACAAATTATGGAACCTGATTCCATTCCTAATAATGGGTGTTACTAGAGCAGATCCCTTCTCACTAAAAAGACACCACAACATTCTGTGAGCACTGTCTGTAAGCAGGTAAAAGACACAGTCACCATGAAGATCCTCCTAACTCAAAAGTCTTGTCCACCCTAGAAAGCAGAAGTATAACCCACTGAACAAATTATAAAAAGCAAGCCCAAGAAGATGGAGGGTTGCATGGTGCTTACACTCAGCACAGCAATTACAGCTGAGAGATTAGTAGGGCTGCAGGACTCCCCACGTACAGTGTGTAATAAATGTTTGTATCTGTCCGTGTTTTTGGCATGGCCTCCTGCTTGCTAAGATGGAGCTGTTCTGTGTGTGGGATTGGACAACATCCTGTTATGCTCTTCCCCAGTGGGTGCTGTCATTAGCCACCCCAGCCTCTGCCCAGCCTGGCATGCCAGGAGCCTGGCTGTGGGCGGTGCTGCTCACCGGCTGGAGGCAGTTGCTCTGATATCAGCAACCTTGATCATGGGGATTTTCTCTTATTTTGTTCTCTAGCTTCCTTCAGCCTTGGATTTACATAAAATCGTGAGTTAGGACTAATCTGATCCCAGAGTGAGAAGACTGCAAATCCTCGATTCCAAACCGGTTCTTGCCTGGGTGTGTTGGCATTAGAGACAGAACCACACAGGGACAAATGGTGGGTTGATTTTTCTTTAGTAATAGGAGGTGACTTGCGTTGTATCTCATTTCGGCTCCTCTGTGATGTGCTGGATTGTGGTGGCAACTCCCAGTCAGATCTCTATTTGTTTACAATCCATGTTGCCACAGTAGCCAGGTGCTTTCCATGTTCACTCCTGGTTGCTGAGATGAGAAACATGTCCAGCCTCCAGGGCTTGCCAAGAGCTGTTGACTAATAACAGCACATTGTCCTTGGTGACAGAAGGTAGCATCTTGCCTTATCTGTGCGTCCTCTGGCAAGTAGCAGCAGTGGAGAAATAGAGATTAATTCATACTCTTATCTATGCAGTGAGACAAGTCTCTCACTGGCCATGTGATGGATGCTCCTGGTCATAAATAAATATGCGGATATTCAGTTCAAGGAGTTCAAGATAACATGTGGCAACAGTAGCCATGACACCTTTTTAGGTGTTGTTCACTAGGGACATGTGTCTGATGGGCGTTTATAGGTTCCACTGGATAAAATCTATATACAAGATTGGGGAGGTGAGGGTGATCTTTCAAGGATGGTTCAGAACTCTCCTTAAAGTTTTCACTGGGTAAAATGACAGCAGAATCAAAACTTAGCAGTACCCAGGTATCTGATATAGCAACCACTATCTATCCTGTTCACCTTTCTATCACCACTGTATGGCCAAGAAGATGGCCCAAGCTCTTTCCTTGCTGAGTGCCAGATTCACTTGCTTCAAGAACAATTTTTCATCCTGACCTGGCGCTTTTTTAATAAAATACAGACACAGACATGTACTCTTGCAAATGCTACATGAACATGAGCTTGTGAATGACACTGGGGTACAGCCTGTCAAATGGTCTTGAGACATTGCTGGTCTATTGTAATATTTTGATCGTCTTCCTGCAATATAAAAAGATATACTTCCTGCTAAAAATGGCATGCTCCTCTTGTCAGCTAGATGTAATCAAGGTCTCCCTCTGTCACTGCAGTATCCAGTGCCCAGCGCCCAGCAAGCCAAATACTGACAGACTCTGAAACCAAAGACAGAAAAATGACTGGTGGAATAGTGTTGATTGGGTCAGAGGTGCTTGCATGGGCAAGGAAATCAACCATCCACTCCCACAAACTATCCTCCAGTTCACAGCTGGTCCAAGTGGGTATGTCCTTGGTAATTCAATCACCGCTGTCCCATCGGCTGGAAATGTCATTATTTCAGACACTAGAGTATATTCAGGCTCAGCCAAGATGTCATATCATGAAATTTAATGTGCAGTTGTAGTGATGGGCAAAACCTCCAGTACTTTTTTTTTTGTGTCAGCAGTGCTCAAAAGCCAAGAGTTTCTGCTTTTAGGACATCCAAGAAGTAAAATACCTTGTACTTTGCCCAGTTACAAGCAACACAGTGGCTTTGCCTTAAACCAGAATGTCCTTTTCCCAACAGCATAGTTACCTGAAGAAGAAAAAATCTGCAGGTTTGTTTTTTGTTTTTTTTAAGAAAAAAAAACCCAAACCACTTTACCTTTTACTCTTAAGAACAGAAATCTTGTGAATGCTACTGAGAGTAGCATTCTGTGTATGCTTCCATTAGGGATTTTACTGCATTGAGAAGTTTTTTGTTTTGTTTGGAGATGTTTTTGTCCTGATGACAATTTTGGGTCTTGCCAAATCTCCACGTGAACATGTCAGTTACACAGCTGCAGCCCCACCTTTCTCCAAAGAAACACAGAGAGCATTCCTCCCCCTCACAAAGAGAGTGAGCTCCTTGCCCAAAACAACAGAGAAGCCTGGATTTCCTGGTAGCAAACACCTATTCGTGTAATCATTGAAAGGAGAAGACACATTGTTGACAAGTCTTATTGAGTTTTTTTGTTCTTTCCCTGGGGAAGAACATTCTGAATTTCCAATGGAAATGCCTGCCAACATTTTCATTCTGTATTTTTTTTTCTTTATCCTTTTTTGTTTTATTCTTTACAGAGAGGGTGATCAGGCATTGGAATGGGCTGTCCAGGGAGGTGGTGGATTCTCCATCCCTGAAGGTTTTAGAAAGAGACTGGATGTGGCACTCAGTGCCATGATCTAGTAACCACAGTGGTAGTGGATCAAGGGTTGGACTTTATGATCTCAGAGGTCCTTTCCAACCTGTCTGATTCTGTGAAAAAGGCACCACCATGTAAAGTGTGTTAAACTGTTGTTGAACCCACATGATGGTGAGAGGATGGCGTGTTATTTTTCCTGCTTTTGCAAAAGTAGTTCACAGAATTGCATCCCAAGTTGTTGACAAGTGTCTCATGATGGCTTTGTGGTATTGTTTACACTGAGTTGGCTCAGTGTAGTGAGCCTGCCCCACGCTGCACAGTCTTGTACCACTGAGCAAATGGTCATGAAGTGACAGTATACGATGATAAATAAATAAATAGAATGAAGAATACTTATCTGTGACTATTAAAATGATGTGGAAATCATGGGATGAATTAAGGTTTTGTCTATATGGGAAACTGATGGGAATGCTTCCTATTATTAACAGCTCATGCTAGGTAAAGGAAGGGATTCTCCTATCCCAGAAGAAAAGTGTTCAAATCCAGAGCTAGTATGAATCTATTTGCTCTTTTACTTATCTGTGCCTTTCCTCTGAGAACCAGGCTAGCAGTAATTAAACATTTCTAAACCCCATTTATAAAGTCATCTACATTTAGGTAAACTGAGTCATAGAGATTTTCCTGTTGGCATAAATACAAGACAAAGGAGAGTCCCAACTCTCATTCCTTACTTCAGACTCCTAGATGCTCTTCTTCTCCATGAGGACACAAAGATACGTTGCCTCTAGAATATAATCAGTGTTTACATTTTATTGAACCACTAGACATTGCTGTTGGCCACAACATGACAACAGTGCAGCAGAGAGAGCCTTTCATTTGCCTGTGCTGGCAGAAAGTGTTGCTCTTTGGTTACTCAGCTGAAGTTGACAAGTTGCCCAGTGTTTTTATTATCAGGTTGTCAGATCAATCTCAGTAGTGCCCTCTTAATTTATTATTTTGCATTTCAAAATCACAGGTGTGACTCATTGCACAGCCAGAGGTTATAATGAAATATCCCACTCATCTTGTAGCTCACCCTTTGTTCAAGACAATGCAGATTGTGGAAGGTTTCTGAAGAAGTAAGAGGATTGCAAAAGAGCCGAAGACTCCTCTTTTATCTAACCAGTGTGTGGGCAGTGAAACTACCTGATATGAAACCAGTTGGGTGCAAAGGTGGGCAAGGAGGTTCATTTGTCATTATGGTAAGGGTTGAAACTCAGAAGATAGAACAGCTGTAATTTAAGATAGGCACCCAAGCTGAAATCACTTCAACCAGAGTCTGAGGCCAAAGAGGGAATCCTAGGATAACTTACTTCTCTCAGGAAGTCCTCTACTCTTTCATTTCCAACAGGTCAAAAGATGAGAACCAAGTAGACAGTTACTTTTCAACTAAAAAGTCTTATTTTCTGCATTTAAATTGGAAAGTGATTCTAAGTGCAAGATTTTGAGGTGTTTGTTCTGCCACCATTGTGCAAATAAGAATTTTGTTGGATTGGACTTTTAAAATATATATATATCTGCATAAAACAATTGTGATCATTGTCTATATTTCTTCTAGGATCATCTGAGACATGGTGCTGGGGAAAAGAAGGAGGGAACACTGTTCTACTGAAAATAGTGCCTTGCTTTTGACTATTCAAAGGATGCGGAAATCATGGGATGAATTAAAGCTCTGCTGTATGGGAAACTGATGTCAATGCTTTCTATTATTAACAGCTCATGATAGGTAGAGGAAGAGACTCCTATCCCAGAAGAAGAGTGCTCAAATCCAGAGTTAATATGAAACTGTTTACTCTTTTAATTGGCATCCACACACAGCTGGCTCCACAGCAGAGATGCTGGGTTAATGATACAAGAAAGCAAACTGCATAAACTTGAGAAGATATAAACACAATTTCTTCCTAACAGAGGGAGCTTCCAAAGTCACCCAATACCATGTCCTTGCAACTCTTCTCTCTCTTCCTAAGGGGAAAGATGTGTCTTATTGCCAGACAGAGTACCTTGAAGCAGTGACAGGCAGAGGCAGAGTTATCAGGACTCTTGGGGTTTTTAAAGCTGCAATATGGAGCTGTGGCCATGCTGGAAGTGTACCGGGTCCACTCTGTCTCACTGCAGTGGGGGAAACTGTGACTCAAAGGCTGTCCAATGGCAACAGATAGAACTACACCAAAACCACTTTTTCAGCTCTGCCATATTCAATTTCTGTCAAGTGTAGAATAATAGCTATCCAGCAAGCTAGGACATGCTTTACCAGCATCAATAGAATTGTGCTTCAGAGCATCCCTCGAGGTAGCAGAGACTTATCCCCATTTTATAAATGAAGTAACTCAGGCACAGGGATTAAAGCCAAAATGTTCCAACCTGGCAGCCTACTGCTAGGTACCTACACCCATATTTACGCAACCCGTGGCCTGATTTTCAGAAGGGCAGGGCAATGAAAATTTTGGCCTGAGGGATTTGTTCACACAGTTTACTGGTAACAACGCCCGTGATGGAAGCATATTCTCTGCTACCTGTCTTACTCCTTAACTATTAAAAACATCCTTTCCACCACTAGCCAACAGTTGGCAAATGTTCTTGCTGTCCCTGTTCAGCACTCAGGAGTTCAGAATGAACAATGCAGACTAGCTGCCTACCTGCTACCAGGAGTTAAACTGGTGTAGCTTTTTTGCTTTCCTCACAGCTCTTCAGGTAGATTCCAGGCAGCTTTGCTTGACTTGTGTGCTTTGTTAAACCTGCAAGTCTGGCGTGCAAACTTCTGCCTTGCACATGGCACCTTCCTCACCTCCTGCTGCTGCACCACATCCTGCTCAGGGCACCTCGACTGGCAGGGCACAGGTCTGTTGCAGAACCAGTAACAGACCAGTAGGAGAAGGGGGGAAAACAGCCACGTGGATATCTGAAATGTTCAAAAACACAAGCAGTAAGAGGAGTGAGTTAATCCCAGTGACCCTTCACCTTTCTCCTGCACTCTCTTTCTGGCCATTAACTGAGTTTCAAAATGTGCCGTGGTTTATGCGAAACTCTTAAGAAGAAAGAAAATTTAGAAAAAAACCCTCAACTCTTCCCATACCAACAACTAGCATAACCCAGGAGGCAGAGTGCTTGGTGGCTGGCTATAATCAAGCCTTGCAAGTGTCCCTGCTAAAATCATTCGTGCTAGGGGCTAACGTGGTACTTGTCTTAGCTTGTTAGGGAGCATTGCTGTCTTGAGACATGCACTTGAAAAATAACACTGGTGGCTGGTTACTACCTGAGGGAAGGAAGACAAAGGATCTTGACTGTCTCTGTGGAACTGTCACTGGTCAGGTCACCTCTGACCTGACCTGCAATACCAAATGCATGCTGCAAATCCACTGTCAACCCCCATGCCTTGTCTCATCTGCCATGGAGTCCCAGCCACCTCTGACCTCTTCTTTGCTTTCCCTGAGGCTGGGCCCTGCACATGGGGCTCCTACTCAGCTGCTCCATAGCATTCCCCCAGCCAGAATGAAGATGGGTGAGAGGTGACAACCTTCAGCAAAGGTTAAGGCTGGAAAAGAAGGACACGTCAGCTCAATCAGGTCAGCTCAGCCAGCCAACTGCTTCTGTAATCCTTCTGCCCCAGATCCCCACAGTGTTTTGCTTGCACTTTGGATGCTATTGTATAAGTATCCCCCTCTTCACCCTGTCCCCATGGTACTGCCAGCCTATTGCACCCAGGAAAGGAGAGGGGGAAAAGAGGTAGGGAGGAATCATCTGCTCATAGGAATATCCCAACACTGTTTTCAGACCAAAGTTCAGAAAATGGCTGAGAGCCAGATCTGAACCAATTCTTATACTTCAGCTCAGCTCCATACTCCCAGCGAACCCAGAAGTTTTGAGAAGTGGGTAGTGAAATAGCCCCAGTTCCTTCTGTCCAGATTTGAGGTGCTTGTTCTAAGGTAGAAGCAACTGAGTCTCACCAATCTGTCAGCAACCAGGAGGAAGCCAGGGAACACATGCCTCCTGTTCAATAAAAGTTGGTGCTGCATTATATACAGCAGCCAGGGCATTGTACCACAGTGAAAACAAACCCAGATAAACACACTTGATCCTATAAAGAACAGCATTTCTGACTGTTCAGCAGCAGCCAAATTCATGATGGGAAAAATAACAGGTGTTTTTCAGGCACTCTTTGTTTATTCACAGTGCTTAAAATAATTGCTAAAAAAATCCGACAGATTTAATTTTCTGTGCTCTTACATTTAAAAAACAAAACCAAGAAAAGCCCCCTAAGCTTGGCTCATGGTAGCTGAAGTCAATTCATTACGAAAGAGATGTTCTTTCTGTTGTGGTATCAAAGAAACCTGCTTATGAAAGCTCTAGAGGAGAAGAATAGCAGAGCAAATTCCTGCCTGGAACTGACACCTCCCCGTGTTTTTCATCGAGTTCTCCAGATGGGAGCTTTTGTTACAAAAATGTGTAATTTTATTGTCAAAATGGGATGATCAAGGATTAGACTCCTCCAGTCAGTGCCCATCACTCTGCCTTTTAGAAAGCAATGATAGCCTTGGGCTGGCGTATGCTCTTCCCTCATTCTGATGGTGAAGCAGGAGGTAAGTGCACTGCCCCAGGGAGGAAAGTAAGTATCAGAGATGCAAACTTTGCTTCAATCTCTGCTTGCTTCTCCGGGAAATAATTGGCAATGGATCCTGATCAATAGACCATTTTCCAGTGAAGCTGGCCGACACACAGCACTGGGAGGAGACTGTCTTCAGCCCCTCTGCGTGCTCTCCTTACAGGACAGATGAGGATATTGCTGAGCCCTCACGCGGGTAAGGGGACACTCAATGCCTGGCAAAGCTGCACAGCAACTCAATTAATGCCTGGAGCAGGAATTTGGTCCTAGAAGACTTCATGGTGGTGAAAGGACCACGTATAAAGTACCTGCACAAACCCCTAAAAAGAATCTAACATCATTCCTGAGAGTTACAATCTTCCTGAGATACGCTGTGGTGGTCCTCTGTTCACGAGGCCTTTCCCCTCCAATGGGGTATACTGTTCTTTGAGTCTGGGCCCTTGAAAGTTTTGGGATGAGTTCCAGACACTAGGTAGCTCCTCAGGAACCTGTAGGGACAGAAGCCCACCCAAGAGCATCCCAGTACTCTTCCTACCCCCTGCTGCTCCTGGTGGTTCCCAGGTTGCTGGCAAGGCCACAGGTGGATGTAGCCACAGCTTATCTCCACATCCCCAGCATAGGGCCAAGACCCCCAGTAGGGTCAGCCCATTTCTAAAATAAACAGCCACCTTTTAGTCATTACTGTCCCACAAAGGGGACAGTAAAGGAGAGGCCACAGAAACCAAGCCCTGGGAGGGCTATTTTCTCTCCAAACTGTGGACATGAGAGGTTGGACTGTGGTTTGTGCTGCTAAGGGGCAGAGCAGGGGCACAGCCTAGAGCAGGGACAGGGCTCACAGTGCTGCAGTTCCCACCTGAGACCAGGCTGTCACAGTGCTACCAGGCTTGTCACACACAGCTGCCTCCAGCCTAAGCTAAAATAGACAGATGAAATCCCAAAAGAGAACCAGAGTCCCAGGGCAGAGCAGTAGTTCCCCAGAGATCAGGCAGCCGAGTCCCTGTCAGCATGGTGTGGGGTTCAGCGAGGTGCCCACTGCCACGTGAGAGGCAGCAGCCACGTGCCCTGCTGCAAAGGGGCTCCTCAAAGAGAGGTGTGGATGAGGCTGACCGTGGGCTGTGAAAGGGCACATCCACAGGCAGAGAGGAGAAGATTAAAGAAGGCTGGCTGCAGCGTGCAGCTGGGCAAGATGAAAGGGGGGGTGGAGGCCGGAGGAGCAGAGAAAATGGACTGACTAAAAGCAAAGCTGGTGTGTAAGAAGCAGCTGCAGCCACTGTACACAGAGTGACTCCAGTATGAGACCAAGACACGGGTCCAAGAGGGCAGCTGGCATCATCAAACCGATCCTGCACCCAGCAAGACTGAAGATGTCTGAGCAACAAAAGACTTCACTCTTCTCAGGTTGTCTGACCCCTGCAGAGCAAGGCAAGGCTTCATGCACACAAATGATGCATAACCAAGCCCTGCATGGTGGATGCATTGACCTGAGCAAAAACTGGGAGGTGGACAGGATCTTGGAGGAGAAACTGAAAGGCAAAGTTTGTCCCTTTGCTTTGGTGCCACAGCAAGGCCTCATAAACCACAAAACATAATATAAGATGGCAAAACCCACACAAACAAATGGAATTACCAAGGAACCTGGTGCCTTTCAGCATCTGCCCAGGACCTATTTGTTAGCGTGCTCCTGACACAGACATAGATGCATGAATCTCCTTTGCAAGGTAGGCAGTGACCAGCCCTGTGCAGCATTTCATCTCCACTGGACCGATACTGGTGACTCAGTGATTCCTCTGCAAGGCACTGCCACAGCCTTGCTCCAGTGATGGGATGATAGCAGCAACCAGAGTGTAATAACAGTGCAGCTGAGCAGCAGCAATTTATGCGCAGGCAAAGAAAATGAGAATTATAGGTGTCCAGTCCCTGTGACAGAACCACCATATATTTCCTCTAACAAAGCATGACAGCAGCTCCATAAATTCACATAGGAACAGAAGCACCAGCTCGTCATCGCAGCTTTTTAAGGAGTTAAGTAGTATGAGAAGTTCACAGTTAGTTAAAAATTAACATTAAAAAAAAGTCACTTTTGGACCCTGTCTGAATAAGGCTTTTTTTTCTCAAGATGTCCAGCATTGCATCCCGCCTCTTCTCCTTTTACACCTGGACAAGCTCTCCTTTGCAGTATTTGGTGTTTGGCACTGCCAGATTCCTACTGAAGTTGCTTAACTTGGGATGTGCTATAATCAATCGTGAAACTTAGCAGCAAGCATGAAACACTTGATCCTTTTCAATTACTAGCATGTAAAGCACACTTTAAATTTTAAAATTCTTTAGCAACAAGCCCTTAAGTGTCTTAGGAGACATTTCTGAGCTTTCCTGAGATGTAATTGCTGAAGAAAATAACCGCACCATCCGCAACATGCTGAACTGTTTTTTTTTAATACTGTCTCATGATTAGATCATTTGCAGTACCTGTCAGCTAATGTGCTGTTTTCATTGCTAATTTAACACTTCTTCCTAAAGGGAGAAGGGAGAGGGGGAGAGGGGGTGAAAACAACTCTTCACACTGAACTGCAAATCAAAAAATAGCTGCATGTTTTGTTGTCACTTCTGCTACTCTCCTTTCTGACGTATAAAGAGTAGCTCACTTTATAAAGACAAGCTCACCTTTTAAACATGAGAAATATCAAGTCTGTCTGAATCCTATAGCTTTTTTCTTTCTTCTTGAAGCTCTGAGAAAACTTTAGAGGAGACATCTCAGAAAGAAAAGTCAGAACTTTATTATGTTAAGGCTCAATTTCAGCAGTGATTGGAATGTTATGTTCCTGTAAAGGGAAAAAAAAAAAAAAAAAAAAAAAAAAAAAAAAAAAAAAAAAAGGAACTCAGTGAAAAAAACGAAAGAAAGGAAATAGAACTTAAGACTTGCTGCCTGTGGAGTTGGAGCACCAGGGTGCTTGGCCCCATTCTCCCCCAGAGCCTTGCTCAGCTTTGGTTTCCCATGTGACACACTTACTCCTGCCTGTTATCCCCCCTGTTTTGGAAGCCCTTCCTGGGGTCAGGACAGCAGGTGGGAAACCTGCTCCTTGGAGGCTGATGAGGACTTTAAGTCTTTGAACTAAAGTTTTGCTGAGACACATCCTATGACATTTTCCCAGGGTCAAAATTATTCAGATTAGCAAAGAGAGAGGATATTCTTGTTTGGTTGGTTTAGTAAGAACTTGACGTTTTGTACAGAAATGATGTAACTTAGAAGGAAAAAAATAAGGTTACTCAAGAGACAGGTGAAAAGAAAAGCATTTAATGGAAAATTTTCAGCCAGCCCCACCAAGATCCTTTCTTTATTTCTAGGTTTGGAGGAGCTGCCTCTTTGCTTTCTGAGGTGACTGGTGTCACATTGCACAGCTCTGCCAAAGGCAGCAGATTACTTATGTTTTTTTTTTTTTTTTTAAACACACATTGTTCACTGTTAACAAACTCAGGAAGGAAATTTACAGTACTGAATGGAGAGCGAGGTCTGCAAGGTGTCCCCAGTAGGACTGTGGTCCTGAACTTTGAGGTGACTCAGGCACACAGGAAACATTTGTTCTGAGCAGCCCCATCTCCTGTCTGTCCCCTCTGCTTCAAGCAGAGTTTAAAAATCGGTCGCAGGAATTTCTTTTGATTTTGTTTCACTTCTTTCTGCATGCAAAGTTATTTACAAGCTATAAATGGCATTAAATGAACAACGTGCTTCAGCAGAAAATCTTGGGAAGGCGTTCAGTTTTTGTGGTGGAGAATCTACAGTTCTTGGTTGGATGCTGCCATCCTGGTTCTGCTAAATTAAATGTCCTTGTTCTCTACCTCCCTTCCCACCTGGGAGACTAAATATTGCATGCACAATTGGAGGGACACATATAAGGGAGCAGGGCTCAGACAAGAGGGCAGGACAGAAATAAAAGGAAACAGAAATAAAGGCTGGGCAGTTTTTACTGCGCAGGATGGAAACAGAAAGATCAGCACCAGGACCCGAGGTTTCATGCAGAGACCTCCAGAGACATCATTGTATTTCTATCTGCCAGCAGCACTTTCTCTTTGGTAAATTCATCCCACCCCACCATTCCTTCTATTGACATGTAATGAAACCAATTAAATACTTGTTAAAGTAAGTAAACAAATAAAGGCACCATAGAAGATGTGACTTTTCAAAGCCTAGCAGCTTGTGCATTTTTTGTCTCATCATTAATCTGTTTATGAAAGGGTTTTGATTAGTTCCACATATTCAGCTTCTAAAGTTAATACCTTAGTGGTCTATGGTGTTTATACCAAAGCTAACACTGAACTATCTCTCAGCTGCAATAAACGTGTAAATCTGAACTGACTCATATATGCAAAGCAAATTTTCAAATTGAGTTCAAAAGCATTTTTCAAATAATGTTTCAAATGCTATAAGTAGCTTCACAAGACACCTGTTAGTTTATTTTGGACAGGGAGACTTCACACATCCCTGTATTTCTATATGTATGTTTGTGTCTGGTGCAGTGAGTCACATATTTTTAATTTATCACTAAATAAAGAATTTCATTATTTAATTATTTTTAATTATTTAATTATTTTAAATATTAAAATATTTATTAAATATTTACATTTTAATTATTTTAAAATTATTTTTAATTATTTTTTTTGTTCTGTAAGATAATAAAAGAAATACAGCAGCTCCAAAGTTCTTTTCAGCTCTTAACTGATTTGATCCTCACCTGCACACACATGATCCCAATCTGATTACTGTTACATGCTCCTCTCTACTTGTTGAAGCACAGCTCAACTTTGTCCTAAAGGAGACTCCCACCCCTATCAACACTTAAACACATGCTGAGCTTCAATCCCATATCTGGGGTGGATTGGTTTGCATGCAGATGGTTAAGTGCATGTATAAATATTTACAGAATTTGAGACACAGTCTTCCTAATTGGGTTTCCATAGCAATTAGCCCAGTATCTTGATTAGGACCTGAGGCTGCTTCTATTATGATGTAAAAATAATATAATCCTCATTATATTGAGATGATGAAACCAGAGCACTCTTACAAGAAGAGAGTAAATGTTGGCTCAGCAGCAAGCAATGGTTTTAGCTGGGGCACTATAGTAAAACAAACAAAAGCAATATTCTGCATCATGTGCAAATACTCCACATCCAAAGATTTAAGAGATACAGAGGAATTAAGCATCTTTGTTGAGAGTAACCAGAGCCCTGCATTTTGTGGGCTTTAAGTCCACTTTTTTTTTACACCTGGCATTCTTAGCAAAAAGGGGTCTGCTCACGTGATAAACATAGAGCTGTAGGTGCTTCTCTATCTCATAAACATTGGTGATTTTTTACCAAATGTTGAATTAAATATTTTAGGCAACTTTCACTGAGAGTGCAAAATACAGGATCAGAGGAGCATTAACTTCTTCACTGAGAGAACATTTCATGTCTCAACAGTTACCAGTGTTGAAAATATTAATTACCATGAGCAGCAATCCATAAGGAAATCACATCCACCCAGCAGCTGTGCTTTTCTCTAGGTCTGCTGCAGCCACTACTGGAGAGGTCAGTGCTCCCGGCTGGGCGGGATCTACAGATTATGTGCACTCTGAATGGACAGATACATGGCAACTTGTAAAGCTGCCCAGCCTTGTCTCTCCATCCTACATCTGCACCAGAGTTCATAGGCGGGGCTGGCACTAACCCTACAAATCACCAGTGACAAAATTCCTACTTTGCAGACACATGCTGCTTCCCACCAAACCCAGCCTTACTGCAGCATCACACCAATCCTCAATAAGCTTTGTCTTGTTTAGCAGTTTAGACATAATTATTTTTCTTTCTGCATCATGAGTTTCCTTTTTTTTTTTTCCACATACAAAGTTTCAATACAGATTAAAACAGAGCTATATCCTTGGAGTCTGGATTTGTTTTAAAAGGAAGATGCTGCAGAGCATCCCTAAATCCACAGCAAATCTAGATTAAGCAAAATGGCAGCTCATTAGCCTTCATGGACAGGCATTTAAAGTACTTAAGAGGGGACATAGAGCGCTGCCCTTTACATTTAGTTTGGCACTAATATCAGATTAAAAAGGGAAAGGTTATTAAGTAAAGGTAATTGTCTGTTTTGCAGAGGGAATCTTTCTGAGGCACAGCCTGAAGCACTTAACTTTAAGAAGGTTAATTGTCTCATGGTGGAAGTCAAGCTATTACTGTTATTATGGACAGTTAGGAAAAATTCAGCCTGACATCCAAAATCCAATAATGAGTCTCAAAAACGGAGCTGATTGGCCGATAGCCACAAATCTATAATTAGAAAAATTGGCATTAGTGAAATAAACCCGAGCCAGTGGTAAGCCCTTTTTTGCAGATGTGGCACTGCAGCTGGAGAGCAGCACAGGGCTGCTCTGACACCTAGCCAGGAGCTGAGTTTAAGGAAAGCCCTTGAGCTGGGTGAGTAGGGGGTGGTCATGGGAGAGGCTTCAACAGAGACATGGCATCGTCCCCAGGCGAGGCCAGGGCTGTTAGAACTGACTTTGTAATGACACTAAATCAGACACTGGCCCTAAGAGCTTTAGAGGTTTAACTGGGACTTTGAAGATGCAGATGGTTGGGGGCAAAACCCTCTAATTTTCACCTTATTAAAGAAGTTGAGATTTTGTCCAAAATGCTGAGAAAACGGTTACTTTTTTTAATCCTCCTTGCTCCACTCACACCCATCCTTCACTCCTTGTTCAGGCCTCCCCAGAGTGCCTCTCTATTCATCATGGAGTAGTTTCAGTTGGAAGGGAACTTTAAAGGTCACCTAGTCCAACAGTCCTGCAATGAGCAGGGACATCTTCAACTAGATAAGGATGGTCAGAGCCCCACCCAACTTGCCCTCAAACGTTCCCTTGTCCCAGTTAGTTTAAGATAAACAGCAGGATCAAGAAGCTCAACCAAGCTTGGATTTAACTATGGAAACATGCTGAAAGACAAGTTAAGGATTCCTCTGCACCTCTCTTGGGCACAGGTGAGGAAGACCGAATATTTAGATGTACAAAAATACCAAAAATTTGTACCAAAAAATTTGTACACATAAGTCTGGCTGAGACTTACAAGCTGCTGGCAAAAAGCTCAGCAAGGAGCCCACTGCAAACATCCCCAGGAATAGAGTTTCCCTCCATTTGCAAATATTTGATTTTGGTGGGGAGGCTTGAATAACAAAGCTCCATCCCCCAGCAAAATGCTGGCTCAGCAGCTTTTTGTCCCCATTCCCTAGAAAGCCCCAGAGGAGAGGTCCGATTTACAGCTCTCAGCATTTCCATCTCGTTTTTACCTCCAGGCTGTGGATTCTTTCTCAGGCACAGGAAAGCCTTTTCCTCTAAGAGGAAAGCAAGTGAGGAGAATCTGTATCTTGTTACTTGACTTTCTGATTTCTGGGCTTAGGCAAGGAAGAGATAAAGGTTTTTCACCATCACAGTCACCGTGTGCTGGTACCAGGGAGGAACAGCTGTGATCTATACAGTGCTGGCAAAGAGCTCTGGGATGTTTTACAATGTAAAACCCTCACCTGTTCCAGAAGAAGGCATCTATTTCTTCTGTGTTTGCATCAATATTTAAACACCTCAGCACATCCTGCTGACAGCTTAATGGTAAAAGTCAGCTTGGACATTTTCCTACCCCAATAAGATTTTCATTCTCCAAAGCCCTCAGGTTCACCTTCACCAAAACCCCCCATTGGTGCCTTTGCTGATGCTGCTGGAAGGAAAAACTGTCACTAACAACACAGGTCAGAGCAACAAGGGGACATAAATGTGAAAGACTCATCTCTGAAATCTGTGGTGTATCCCAGAAATAGGATGTAGAGCTACACTGCAACTTGATGGTCCCAGGACAGCCTTCCCTGTTGAAGGGGGCTGCAGCCCTGAGACCAGGGTGTGCAGGATCACATGTAAAAGAGACAGACTAAAGGAAAAAAAAAAAAAAAATCAGTCATGGGGGTTAGCCAGGACGAACAGCAAGACAGGGACTGATATAAGATAGAGCCTCCTGCTCCTCACTCAAACACCACAGTGTGCTGCCAGGAGTCTGCCCCTCAAGATCCCAGCGTTTGGGCTGCCTGCAGACAAGTGGCTAAGCACAAGGAGTTGGACAGATGTGCTTCAGCTTGATTCATTCAGAGAGCCATGTTTCAAGTAACATCACTAGACAGGGCAGTCCAGGCAGTCTGGTTGTGTTTGATGACAAAATCCTGGAGTCCAGGTAACAGCAAAAGTCTGGGACCCCAAACCATGCATTTCCTAGGAAAGCAAGAAGAGGGGGATAAGAGAAGAATAGGTTGATATGAGGCTTTAACCTAGGCAAAATTCTGTGGGGAAAGGGCTGCCCAAAATCCTGTGCTCCTCCAAAGCCTCACCTGACTTTGGCCTCTGAGCTACAACTCACTCCAGCTGTGAGATGAGTAACTGCAACAAGGAGAGGTGCTGCACCTGGCAGGACACTCACAAAGGCACCACTTGGCAACACTAACAGGAAAACAAACTGGAGAGGACCTTGGGAAAGGCTCTCTTCTGGAGCAGATTGAATTCTTCGGAGGTCATTCCTGGTTTACTTGTTCCTTACTTAAGGCTTTTGTTTGTTGAGTTTGGCCCTGTGCTGGTGAGAAATCTCTCACACCTTCCTCAGTGTAGTGCTGCTGAGAATATCAGAACCAAACCACTGCAATTACACATTCTTGTTTTGCAACTGATAAGACACGGGTAAATCAGAACAGCTTCAGGGTATCTATTGATTGCAGCATTTATTGAGTGAAACACACAGCCTCACACAGTATTAGACAGTTTATAAGTGGAATCAGAACCTTATTACACCTTTGGCCTTAGTGCCTGTACTACAACAGGGTCCCCAGAGGTGAATGGGGCAGGGCAAGTGCTGTGCTGATCTGCAGCCTTAGCTCAGCTCAAACTTGAGAAGACACCTCGTTACTGATGGAGCAGAGTTTTGTCTCATATTTTCCTCTGTTTTTTTGTAAAGGCAACTAAGCCACCTGGAAAGAAGAGCACAAGGTCTAAGCAAGATCTTCCTGCACATGGGGTCCAATAGTAAATACTTTGCACCGTACAGACTGTGCTGATTCATACCAGTGGAAGGTCTATCTCAGCAATTCTACCTGGAAAAGTCAGCACAATTAATCCTTCCCAATTCAGTCCCTGAAAAATACCTTTCCTTTGTAGGACACCAATGTAGCAGAATATTATTTTACTGGAAAAACTGAGGCATGAGTTGATTAAGTGATTTGTGTGGGGCCCCACATTTTCCTCATGGTGCCACCAAAGAATGAGGGCCAGTGAATGTGGTGAGGTGATCACTGTAGCTTCTTTTGCTGATGAATAATCTAGGGTGATGAAAGCCCAGGTCTCTAGACTTCCAGCCTAACACCATATCCAATAGACAATGCTACCCTTCCCATTGCTTCTTCTCAGCTGGTCAGTTCTTTCCATATCCCTTCAAACGCTCTTCCAGGTGTGCTTCTCCTGGTGACTACAGATGAGCAACCAAGACCCTCCATCTCAGCTCAGGAGAATAAAGGTAAGATGAAGCCACAAGTGACAGGGAGCAGTTTCCTTGCAGCATATTTCTGCTGTCAAGGACAGAGAAAAGATGGACCTATGAGCCAATGAAATTGGCAGAGTCCCTGCAAGACCATTCTCTGCTGGCCATCCTTGACGATGTGATGTAGAACAAGAGCTGGCCAGGACCCACAGGGCAAACCTGCTGCCAATTGTCAGCTTCAGAAAGGTTAAAATGCTTTCCCCTCTTCACTTAGAGATCTCTGCAGCCCCTTCCTCCAGCAAGAGCACCACTTAATAATTAAATGGAGAAATAACCCCCTTACCAAACAGCAACCAGAACATTCAGATCCTTCTGAGAAAAGCTACAATTGTGTTTCTATCATGACTGCCAGCAGGAGACATGAGGCATTTACAGAAGGGTAGAGTGCTGTTGACCTATTCTTGCCATCCACTTCAGGGCTTGGTGTAGGAAATTTTTTACCCCTTCAGCATCTCCTCATTGCTTAGCTGTGCTGGGTACAAAGTGAAGATTATACTGTGGTTGTGTGCAGGAATCAGGAAGCAGAGCTTTCCGAGAGAGTCGGAACAGAGAAAGACCAAGGGAGGAAACGGGAAGCCTCAGCAGAAGCAGACCCTAGGTCATATCTCCATTGCACAATTCTGTTTCTTGTCCCAGCAGAGAGGATAGGATCAGAACACTAAAGTTGGTGAGATCTCAGGGAAAATCAAGAAATATACCTGACAAAGCATTCCCTTCCCACAAAGCCATCCAAGGGGGCTCACTCCTCTCCATTAGTACTTCCATTTGCCAGTTGTGCATGCAGCCTCTGTGGTTCTGGTCAGTTCCTGTGCTGCTTTGGAGCTGACAAACACGTTTATTATAACAGCCAGGCACGTACGTGAGGAGGCAGCATGGTCCAGTGAGTAGGACAGCACACTAGGTATTTAGGAAAATGAAGTTTCTACACCTCCATGACATATGTAATGGCTTATTCAAGTCTCACTTTACTCTCCCAGATATTAATTTTCACTGCCAGCATAATGTGAACAAGAAGAATTCCTTACAGGAGGATCCAAGATCCTCCGATCAAGAGCATTAAGTGTTATTGTCATATAGTCAACTGAAGTGGAAGCAATAGCTGTATGATTAGTTATATTTATGGCACAACCCTTATCATCACTCACTTCATGTGTGCTCTTCCCACCAATCCATATTTAATGCTTGGAACATTTTGGGCTTTTATACAGCCTCATAAATCCTACCCAGTTTTGATTCAAGATGGGCAACGTTACATCCTAAGCTAGCTAAGCTAAGCTCTAGCAAAGCTAACTACAAAAACTTACATCTGATGGAACACATAAAATTCACGGGCTACTGAATATCCATCAGCACTGAAAATATTGATATTTGGTAAACAAAGTATATATCCCTAACCTTTTTTCCTTTTGCAAGTCTTGGGTTTGGTATAACTAGGGATCCTGAATTCACAGACAATAGGATAAATGTATAACTAAATGTTGCAGCAAAAGCTTCCAGAAACAATATTATTTTCTGGCAGTTATGTGGTATTAAAAATACATTAAGGCATAGGGAAAGAGGCTATTGATACTCATTGGAGGTGATCTCATGGTTATAATGGAGGTCACGCCAAGTCATGACAAGAAATTGCACAACAGTATCCAGCCTAATTTCTCCAGTACACACTGTTCTGAACTCTCACTGTTTGCCATTTGTCCTCCTGAAATATCTTGTTTTGCCATGTCATTTGCCTCCAAGCAGACCTAAGATCTCATAACAGAGGGACTTTCTTTACCCAAAGGCTCAGCAGCTTTCACAGCTCTGTGGTGGGAAGTCATGAGAGCAAAATCACCAGAAAAACAGTTGAGCTCTGAGTCTCAAATCCCCTCCAACTCTTCATGAGAGTCAGACATGCTGCTCAGAAGTCCCTTCACATTGTTCTCCAGCAGTGCCTCTCTGTTTATTCTGGAATGGAATTAGACTCTTAAAAAGACCCATAGTCCCACTTTCAAGCATTTCGGTCCTCTCTGCCTACACATGTGGCATATTCATGAGCCACAGAAACAGAACTCCAGGTAGATCCCAGTCTTCTGAATGTGTATGCAGGCACCTTGGCCCTGCAGCCTGAGCTTTCTGCTGGAGTGAAGAAGCCTTGGCTGCCCCTGGTTATTACACAATGAAAAGGCTCTTTCCCCCAAGACTGACCAAAGAAGTCTCTTGCTGTAGTAAACAAAGGATCAGTTGATCCTTTCAGAAAAGTCCTCTCATCCAGGAAGCTTTGCCAGTGAGCATCTCCTCATTTAAATACACAGAAAGTACTTTCACCACTGTTTGTGCTGTTACTGGGTAGGGACAGCTTGATATCAGCCCTCCTGTAGATGATCAGCCAACTCAGACTTGTGTAGTCTATTCTGAAAACCATCATGTGCTCTATTTCAAAACAGAGGGAGAAGGGACAGTATTTTCCATTAGGAAAAAAAAAAATCAAACCAAAAAAACCCAAAACCAAAAAATAAACACCCCCCAAAAAAAACTTTGCATTGATTGCTCTCTTATTAAAGAATTTAAAATTCTATTTTTGGGGCGCTGAAGGTCTGTCTTCTGCTAAGTAGCAACTTGGATGTTCCTGAATACATTTCAGTGCTGGATACATTTGGTTACTTCCTTTCTTGCATGTATTTTCTTCTTCCCTGCCAACAGAAGCTTTCCATCTGGGGCATTTTATCCAATTCATCCTTTTGTGTCTTCCATCAACAAAAACTATTAAAAAAATTAGTATAAGGACATCATGACTGGGCTGCTGTCCCAGGCTGTCATTTCAGGAAGTCATTTCTAGGGGAGATCCTCAATCTGTCCTCACCACATGCACGTTTCCTCCAGTGCTCTACAGATGCCACTGGTGTCTTTGCAAAAGATCAAGTAGTAAGACTTGGGATGAGGGGCCCCAGTTCCACAAGCTATACCAAAGTCCTTGCAGCTCATCTCATCCAAGGAGACTGGAGGAACAGCAGCTCTGGTAGCCTCTAGAAGCTGCCTTTAGGACCAACAACATTGCAACAGCAGCAGCAAAGACCTTAGTGCAGAGAGAAATCCTGCCTAGGAATCCAAGCAAGCATTAGGGTAGATGGAACTGAATCTTACTGCCAGGACTATATGATACTGGTACTCAGTGTGGCCCCTTTGGCACCAAGCTAGAATTTCTGGTTTTCTGCAGAAATAACCACTTGGAGTGGATTGTAGTCTGCTTGTGCATCAGCTAAATTCAGATCACAGTGTGCAGATAGGCAAGGCAGAGAAGAAGAAAAGAAGTGGCCTAGTTTTACAAGGGAACAGAGACAGGGAAAATAGGCAATTACAGTACAATGCTATGGGAATGCTGAGATAGAACTGGAAAGCAAGTTCTCCAAAGTCAGGGCTCCATTTGTGGTGTCAGCCCTACACACATGTACACACAGAAACACAGACAACCTCTCTGGCATCTACCCTGCGGGAAGCAAGGAATTTAATATTTATCTCTTACAGACTCTTTCTTGGCAAATAAAATCATTAATATCTGTATAGCACTTTAAGAGCCTTGAACAGAAGGCTCCATCAACACACTGTATTAAGTTTGTTTGTTTTGGGAAAAGGGAACAGATGGACAAAATCTTGGAAAAAGGAAGCAAAACAAGATGTGATTCTATGTTGTAAAATTCCTTTCGCTCTTCCAGAAGTGACTAACAACCTCCACTTGGTGCTATTGTACAGAGATAAAAGGTAATGGATTTACGAGATTTGGTTGTTTTTTTGTTTTTGGGGGGGTTTTTTTGCATGTGTAGAAATCTTTTCATCAAGCAAAGCTGCAGACTTCTGGCCCCACTCTTCACTGTTTTAATGAAAACCTGATGTAGATGTGCCAATTGTTAAAGCCATTTCTGGCTTTCACTTACTCCCTTATCTGCCTTGGTTTTGGGGAAGTGATGAGGCATTGTCAGGCACAGAGTGCCTGGGTGATGGATTGCAGGGAGCACCTCACAGCAGTTCTCCACAAAATGCTCTGTAAAGATGTATTTCCACTGACAGATCTTCCTGTATCACTCAAAATAGACTCAAGCTGACACACCTTTTCCTATACTTCCCATTACCTTCCTTAATTCACAGCAGATTCATTGTACTCCTCCCTGTGGATGCTTCCAGAAAGCAAAGCCAGTTTGTCCTGGATTCATCACAAATTCACTTCTAGAACTGCAGAGGAGTTGTAGCACCAAACTTAGGACATGTCTCCACCTGCAAATTATCTTAAGGAACAACAGGGCAAGTGATAGTCGCTTGAAAGCACGCAACAAGAGCAAGAACAAAGTTTCTGCTTTCAAGTTTTTCTGCTTCCGTGTGCCTGTGCTTGCAGTAAGGCAGTTTCCACTTTTGTTAAGAAATAGAAAAGTGCTTTCAGTTCAGTGATCTAGAGCAGAGCAAGCAAACATCTTCACAGCTATTGAGGAAGCTTCCATTAACACCCACATATCTCCTAGCTCCTAACAGTTTCCAAAGCAATTTTTAATATCAGAAACCTTCTTCATTCCATCCAGCCCTTTGACAGGCAGATGAGCTGCATGCTAGGTACATGAAGGGCAACCAGTTCCATGGGTGAAAGTTAAATGTTACAGCATGGCATGGTTTCCAATGAAAAAGGAACCATATTGAGATGAAAAAATTCTAGTCAGCTTTATTTTTAGTTATCAAACATAATTAATATATATATATGTGTGTATTTACATGTATTTATAGATAAGACCATTGCAATCAAAGTTGAAAAGTTCCATTGAAATCATAGCTAGACGTTGCGAGAACCTTTTCCTTTATAACAGGAAAACTGAGGTCTCCATGAATAACAATGACTGTTATAGTTTTTCTGTTCTTGCCAACAAAAGGCTCAGGTAGAAATGCAAAAAGCCAGTACAACTCCCCCAAATGGGAGGCAGCAGGAGACAAATGCAAATGCTCTATCTCAGAGTGCCACAGAGCTCCTGATGGCCAGTAATATCTGGGACTCCTCTTAGGCCACCAGTTTGACACCCTCGTGTACTGCCAGGAATGGAGCAGAGTGATGACTGGATTATAGACAACCATAACTCCTACCTTTCTACGAGACATTTTAATTTCTAAGAATAAGCAAGTTCTTGCTGCTGACTTGAGAAATTTGATGACATGTGGCTTGAAGATGGTGCAGCTGAGTCAGAATGTCTTTTCTATTGCATCATTTGGGTTGGAAGGGACCACCTGAAATACCTTTTAGTTCCAAGCCCCCTGCATGGCCAGGGACACCTTCCACTAGAGCAGTTTGTTCAAAGCCCCATCAACGTGGTCTTGAGCAGCCCCAGGGAGGGGATATCCACACCTTCTATGGATATACCAACTGGACAACAGAACTAGATTTCCAGCTGGTATAAGTCACGAGCCTTCATTGAAGCACATTTATTACATTTGCACAAGGTTTAAGCACAACATCATCATGGGAAGAATTTGCCCGGCAGTACCAGCTACTCTAGAGATTAAAAAGAGCAGGGTGAGATTCAGGCATCACTCAGGAACACCTGAACCACAGAGGGGCTGGGGTTATTGACAATCGGATTGTCTTCATGTGCCCCAATGTGAAGATTGGTGGTACTGAGAGCAGGTGCACTTTGTATGTGCCATCCTTTCCAACCCTCCTTTTCATCCCCACACACTGGCCAACATCTCATGTAAGGAGCATCCCTGAACTCTGCAGACTCTTACAGGCACTGTATGCAGAGCTTGGACTTGCTATTGGACTTGCTTGGGAGAGGCAACAGTAAGAACCCAACACCACTGCTGAGCAACTCAAGAAGAACACTGAACATCCTGACCTCAGCATGACTCTGGTCTTTGAGACCTGAGTTTGCTTAAAAGCAGGAGCTCCCTAGCTCCTCCCTGCCCCTCTGCAGTGACAGACATGGATGTCAGTGGTAATGCTCCCTTTGAGCACAAGGGCTTATTCCCTTCCATCTGGGCAAGGAGCTATCCCAGGAGCTGAGAAGCAGGGCCAGGATTCAGCATCAGCGGGAAGGGGAAAGCAGGGCCTGGGAGCAGCAGATCTGGGATCAGAGACCAGTCCCAGAGCCATCACCTCTCAGAAGTGCAAACAGGGGAAACTCCACCTGCTGAGCCCTGTCTAACTGCTGGAAACAAACAGCCCAGGAGCTTATCACATTCATCTACTTCAGGTTGTTGGGTTTTGGTTTGACTTTGTAGTTCCAGCAGTTCTGCTGGGAGCTGCTCTGCAGCCTTTTTCCTGGAGTGCTGCTGAGGTCAGGACAGAGCAGGAGTTCTGCTTTGATCCCCACACGGTGCATTAATGCACAGAAACAATGTTTATACAGAATACAATTTGCATGTATGAAGGGAGGCAAAGTGCAAGTGAACTGCAGATCTTCTGCCAAGGCAATGGAGCAAGAAACCATCTGAGTGGGTTTCATGCACAGCAAGGATGGGATGAGTGTTTCTTGTACAGCTAGTAAGAGGTGAATTTCTGTCCACACCAAGATCAAATCACAAAAGAGAGCTCTATAACACAGAGATGCAATGCCTCCTCCAGACTGCTGGTGTTCCATGTACAGGTCTCCAGACATTCTCTGCTGTGAGGCCAATTGTGCTGTGCAGGCTGGAATAAGTCACCCATCATCTGTGTCAGCAAAGTGAGGATTGCTATATGCTGAGATCCTTGGATGAAGATCATCACTCAATACCAAATTCTTTGCAGTCCCATTTCACCATCTGATTTCTACAGCAGCCAGTGCTCTATATAGAAATGTCATTTGCTTCATCTCACAAATCCACTGATGAGCTGTTACAGGCCCAGATGTCAAGTTTTATAGCAAGAAAAAAAGAATTAAGGTAATTGTGGTAGTTTTGTATTTTGTTCAATATAAAATATGCATTTCAGCTAGGAATGCAAAAAGAGTACCAACCTAGTAGATGGATCTTCTCTAAATTGATTAAAAGGACTATCCATACCAGCAGAAATGTTTTAGTTCTTCTAATAAATGATAGGAAGAAGGGATAGAGGGAGCTCAGGTGTTGGCACATCTGGAGGAAAGGATGAACACAGGCACCTGCAGTGTCAGAGATGCAGCACTGTTAGTCCTAGCCTCACAAAAAACCCAATGGGTTAAGACAAAACTTTCAGATAAAGAAAAACACAAATATATTGCCCTATCAGGGATGTTAATCTTATTTGCATGCTTTTCCTCAATCACCATAAGCATTAGAAAAGAAGCTTTAATAATATTATGACCCCTACATTCCAGGGACAGCATCCCTACAAGAGACAGAAGAGGAATGATAAAATGGCAGGAGCTGTGCATGCTGGGAGATAAACTTACTTCACTTGCTCCAGCAACTGCCAAGGGACAAGAGAAGCAGCAATTAATTATGATCATATTTTTCAATAACTTTTTCACTCTGAGACTTCACTGTTAGCGAAGGAGACAAGAATTTTATTTTTAGAGCATGGCTTTTGTTTTGACATTGCACAGGCCTGAACAACTGAAATCACCTTTAAAATAGGAGATGTAGCAGGGTGGGCTCTGGAACAGACCCAGCTTGCTCTCCCGAGGTGTGATGCCACATCTGAGCACATTTATTTTCCATGCATAGTCCAAGCATATGGAAACGACCTCCCACTTCTTCTACAACTGAGTGCAGAGATATAATAATCTCATTCTCCCTCCTTTTATGATGCTCGTAAAGCTCCAAATGTTGCTCTTAAATGGAGTCCCCCTCATGCATATAATTGAGTGAGTGATTTCTCAGCCACCTGCATTATGATATTACTAGGACAAATGTTGCCAGTTTCCTATGTTAAAGCACTTACTGTTTGCTGAGTTTTTAGCTGCTGATATGCATGAATTTTCCAGACCCAGAGCAAGCACAGATAGCAAGCAGTGTAGCACAATTATGAGTTCCAGCTAACCTCATTAACTTCCATTGTGCACCAAGTAGACAACAATGTAAAATTTGGATTGACATCACTTGCTGCTTTCCTAACAACCCTGAAAATCCCATGCACTTTCCTTTTCTAAAAGCCTACACACAGAAATAAAACACCCAACAGATCCAGAGTTAATTCATTAACACTACACTTGAGTGAATGCTGTAGCTCCGTGACAGTGATGCGTAGGAAGGCTGGCTTCCTCTTCCTCCTGCCAGGCTGAATGTTCTGATGTCTAATAATGCAGCTGAGCTCAATTTGCAACCTTTGCTGTAGTAGGCTTTCCCTTTCCTTCAGAAGGAAAGTTGCAGAAAACAAGGGTCCTTCACTTTATTCTCGCCTTATTTTACTTCATGTATACGTATTTTCATTGGTTGCTTATTAAAATGTTACAGTAGCATCACTGTCAAACTGTCAAAGATATTTGAAAGACTGAAGAAAACCACCACAAGTTCTATTGTTTCACCATTTGTACAAAGGCAAAAAATTACCATGAGACATTTCAACACTCACACAAGTCACCAGAAGCAGTTTAAGTTTTCCCAGTTAGGTGTTCCAATGTGCCTGTAGCTGCATTATCTGATACTTGGAAAAAATGGATTAAACTATGAGTTTGAGATCTATGGTGAAATTTTTGTCTTTTAACATGTTTTGAGAAACACTAAGATGCAAACATGAAAAGCTGGAGTTCTTCCTAGATCATTAAAACTAAAAGTTGTATAAAAATCTGCTCTTTGCATATTTCTTGCAAGGACTTAGATTTAGCTTCAAACTTTAACTTGTTAGTTACAAAATTGTTTTGTGGGCAAAATAGCCAAATGTAAAGAACAATCTAAGCAAGAAAGTCTCTCCTCTTTCCTACACATCTGGGCTACCTCCAAGACTGACACCTCAGGGCAAAGCTGCCTTCATACAGCAGCTCACGTATCACTGCCTCCCCATACTGATCACTCACTTCTCTGTCCCTGAAGAAGCCTCGGCTTGCACAGACCTTGAAGAATGGAGGTCTTTTTCTCTGGTCTCCAACTGGGCTGTATTTTCCACCATACAATGCAGTCAGCCCAGGGCTGCAGTGCAGAACCATTCCTCTCTGGAAAAGAGGCCAGAGAGTCATAAGAAAGACTGAGATTTACCCATGAGCTACCTTGGATCCCCACAAGCCTCTACTGCTTTTTCACAATGATTCATTTAATCTGAATCATTACTGTTTAATTTATACCAACAATCAGCTTTTGGAACAGATTAAAGTTTTCTTTTGATTTTTCAATCTGCTCTGTCTAGCTGCATTTTTATGTTTCAGACTTCGCAAAGCTACTCTCAGTTCATCAGCCATGCATTAGATAATGATCTGTACTCATATTTTGCTGTCTTCCTGGCTAGTTTAAATGGATGCTTTGATTCCTGGCAAATTCACAAATTAGGTGGCAAGGGCTAAATATGCAGTAATTAACATGCAAAGCAAAATCAAGGACATGTTGATCTTAGTTTGGGTTTGCATTGTTCAGTGTAAACAAAGTCCTGCAACTTCCATAGAGGAAAGCTGAAAATGAAAGAGTATGACTTTTGTTGCCCAGTGGAAATTTTGCTTCTCCCTGTGCTAGTGTTTAACCCCTTCCTGGTGCTGTGCAGGAAGTATCTTCAAGGTTCAGTAAAGTTTATGGTAAGACCTATCATTCCATCCAAAATTACCTACTCTTGCCCTCTTTGAAGAAATAGAACACAGGTTACAAGAAGTGAAAAAGACACAGTAATTCTGCCTTATGCTCTGCCTGGTGATGCCCAAATTGCATCCTACAATCTGTCTTCCAGGGCAAAGCTTGTTATTTGGAGATTCATGCACAGCAAGAAGATGCTGACCAGATGCTACAGGTTTTGTGACCCAGCCTGTGGACTGCCCTGGATCTCATGGGTTAATTGGCTGCTACAGATAATATATTTTTTCCTGTCCTGAAAATTGCTATCCAAATCCTGCACGGTCAGTAGCTGCTGTTTCTTAAGATGGTTCAAATTGTCTGTGAAGGCTGATTAAGCTCTCAAAAGCAAACAGCACCTGTAGCAAATGCTTGTCTAGGGTAGCCGATTTCAGCCCTGAATTTTGTGCTTTATCCATGAGATATGCCAGAGATCACAGCAAGGTGCAGGTAGAGCCAGGCATGGCCCCTGTTCATGCCATGTTCACTAGATTGATTCCTTTTTTTTTATGCCACCACTAGACCTGCAGTAAGGAGACCTTTCCCCTGCTCAGTAAGCCCCAAGACTGTGACCTGTTCCTTCCCCAACCCTGCCCACAAACCATCACCTCCTGCCTCTCAGCCTCTTGTGCTCTTTTACAGGGACAGGACAATTCACTGGCCAACATGGGATTTGGGGCAGTCTTCTGCCCCAAGAGCCCAAGCCAGAGGAATTTATTCTCTAGCAGCCCCCTGACAGTCACAGCTCAACTCTCAGTGAAGAGCAGTCCCCACCCGCTAGGCAGCCCACTCCCCTCCTCCTGTTTTGGCAATGTTATTAGAAAAGCACCAAAGGTAAATAAGCACAGGCATCAAGATACAAGTGTAAAGATACATGGGGTACATAATACATCCCTTGTGGGAGAAGGCAGCTTGCTTCCCAAACACACGCATCTATTTCCCAGTAGGAGAATCTGGGAGACATACAGTTTTTGTTCTTTTTCTGCCTCCTTTTTCTTTACCTTAGTGAAGGGCCCAGCTGATTTCTGCCATTTGCCCTTTGCTCTGCCCATAGCAGAGGGCAGGGAAAAGCACAGTTACTACCTTACCTTCCCCTCTCCCCATCTTATCCTCTGCTTTCCCCTTTGGACACACTACAGTATTGTGTCCTGTCCTGGCAAGGATGGATGCCTGCAGATGCCACTGCCATCCAGATAATGAGCAATTATTACTATGATGGGCTCTGAACACGACTACCCAGTGGAACATTTTTTGGTATTTATTAGGCAATGGCAGTTTGAGATCACAAATTGGGGTTAGGCCCCCACATCCCCATCATCCAGACAGGAGAAGAAATTCAGTGCCCTCCACCTTTCAGTGAGCCCTGTTGCCAGCAGAGAGGAGCTGTGTCTGATTTTTTTTAACAGCTCAGTAGATCATGTCAGCAGACAATAATGTGCTCACTCCACAAGACACAGAATTTGACAGGCAAAACAACCTGCCAGTTACTTATCATTAGTGCAAATGACTGATTTTTCGGTTCACTGGTAGTTCAGAATAATCTGAAGGTTCTGAGTCAAACTGAAGATTTTTTTTTTCAGAACTTTCAGCTCACCTTGACATTTCCCATTTGTGTTTCAATCTCTTTAGAAAGAAACTTATTCTCTTCTAAAAACTGCAAGAAAGGGAATGGTTCATTTGATCCAAAACTACTTCTATTATTTTAAATTCCAGCTAAAGAAGAAGAGATTCAATAGCAGATACTTCTCTCAGTAAAGAGGAAATTCTGGCCAGTTGAAACCTCAGATTTTCCTTGAACAAAGCCCTTTTATGAAAATTTTGGTATTGCCTTAGCCTGCCTTGCCTTCCCCCCTCAACTTCCTTTCATGGTGCAAAGGCCATGTCCTACATCTATTATTTAATATACTCAGAGATCACATGCCAAAGGGGAAAGGGCTGCTCATTCCCCATCCCTCTTCTCCCTCATTTCCAACACGAGGTCCCCAAGACCTTTTGCTCATCAGCTGAAGCACATTCTGTCTCATCCCTGACTATTCAGACATCCAGAGCCAGTCTTATGCCATCCGCTGACTTGGAAATAAAAACACATTGAAGAATCAACCAAGGGGAAAAAAAAAAATGCAGCAGTATTTGTGCAGGCCAACCCTGCAGGTGCTTCTGCAATTGAGTCTTGGCTCAGGGCAGTAAGTGTTAGTGACTTTTAATTTCCTCTGTCCCCAGGCATCCTGGATAATATCTCTCAGATAGAACTGATTCAACTCCTGACCTGGCAGACAGTGCAGGGTGTCCCACTACGCTCCATTGAGTACTGTAAGCTTCACATAAGCCCACTAAGCCACTAGGCTAGTTTGGTGAGTCATTTAATAACACTGAACGTGTTTTTCCCTAAAACTTTGCAAGGAGGGGACGAATCTACTGCCAGGGAATTAGAGACTCCCAAACAAATTTTAAACTCAAATTGAATTTTTAAATTGGACTTCAGATCTTGACCTCAAATCAGATCAGAAAGGAGAAGTAGGAAGTCGTTGGCTCTAGAGGTTTTTAGAGGGTCACAGGTGCCTTTAGTAACTGATTCTGCGAGTTAATAGCTTGGTTAGGGATGGGAATAGACCAAAGATGTTACCAAAGAGTGGAAGTTTTAGTCCACTTTGCCTTGAAATGAAAGTTAATATCACAGGAAGAACACAACTGGAACAGGACTCATGGATTACTACATTATACTTGCTGCTGCAAACCTTCTTGTAATAGTGACAGATCTTGAAGGTTGTCAAGCCACATCCTTAGGCAATACCTTGCATTCATTGCTCCTTCTGGGAAGCAATTTCAAAATCTGAGGGTTAGAAACTCTGTTAGCAGCCCAAGACTCTGTGGTTAGTGAATAACATTCTCCTTTAGTAGCTGTTCTCTTCATCTCTTTAGAAGCAACAGATCAAGAGGGTCCAGACCTGAACAGCAACAAGGAGCAAATTGTATTTGTTCCAGCCTTGAAACAACAGCTATGAACCAACTTCTGGATCATGACCATACTCGATTAGTTGGTGCCCATCAGCCTGGTGCTGGGTACCCTGAAAAAAGTGCTGAACCACTACCTGATCTTCAGCTGCCCAGAGCATCACTTTCTGGATGATCTGAGAACCATATGTATGGTAGATTCCACTTTTTCCAGGGAACCCACTACTGTTCAGATCAAGAACAGGATCTAGTGCTGAGGCAGAGTGGACTTCACAGGTCTCATTGGATACCTGCTCAAGCAACCACATGCTGAATTATCCACGCTGCAACCCTGCACTGCCTCTCATCTCATCCTTGTTCTGTCTTGGCTGCCCAGGGGTGCACATTTCCCAAGGTGTCAAACGGAGCTGGACAGAGTCAAGAGTTTGCACATAGCTTCCTGGAACTGCTGTTTGAATTGCAGACTCCAGACAGAATTTCTGCAGTTCAACACCTGCCAAAGGATCAACAGGAACATCTTTGTGAGTATCTGAGAGCCGCTAGGTTGCAAAGTGCTTAAGCATATGGCTGCTACTGAGATTCTTACTCTAATGTTCATTCAAGTCATGACCTGAGCACTCAAAGCTCCAAGTTTCAGAAAACAGGGACCAGGAGAAGTTGGCATTTTTGAGGATCTTCGATCTATTAACTGACATTTTCTGAAGATGAAAAGCCTTTGAGTTAACTGCCCAGAAGAGGAAGCCCCCCGCACCCCAGACATCTCCTGCATGGGCCTTGGCAGTGGGCCCAGACAATGTCAACAAGCTTTGAGCATGACTTACAGCACTATCTGAGACAGTGAAGAAAGCAGAAACTCCCATGAACACATTCAGGTCTTGTTGATGAAACTACTAGACATTAATGTCAAAAAAAGAAGAGATTTTTTTTTAACCATGTGGGCTTCAAAATTCTCATCAACAGGCAGAGTAGCATCTTTCACATAGCTCCTTAAAACACCTCTGTGCCACAAGCCTACCCCTCACACCCATCTGGCAGCAGGCTGGCCCATGGCAAAGCAGAGCTGCCTCCCCATTTCATCCTCCTCCAACACTCCTATTTGCGTTTTGTCCACTTGTTGCATCCTGTCTGATTCCTGTTCGGGCGTTTATCAGGGAGAGGAAGGTTGTTTTTGCTGCTTGCCTGTGCTGCACCCAAAGTAATGAGGCCAGAACCTATGTGATCTCTTAACTGATACTCTCATTTAAGCTGGGACTATAAGGAAGATTTTCCTTTCTTCCCTTCTTGACAGCCAACTGGAAAACACACAATTTTAGCAAAACAAATATAATTGGGAAATGTCTCTGGGTCTAACACATTTAATTTGATGAGCAAAACCGTGGGACTGGAGTTATTTACCTTCCTCCTTTCCATGCTTGCAGAAGTTCTGAAAATAAAAAAATATTCTTTTGAAACAGAAGTCAAAATGCTGTCTGCAAGCTATGGGAAAGTGTTTGATGTCAACATCACTATTCTTCACTTGAGCAAAACCCAAACCATATTTGACACTACCAGAGCAGATATACCGAAGCAATTTGGGGCAAATTTACTGCTCATTCACAAACTCTGATCAGTTCTTCATGCAAATCAACACAACCACAACTTCAGGTCATTTGTGACTTTTGAAACAAATGAGAGCCTAATGCTTACAAATTCCAAGTCCTAATCCCAAACATCCAAAACCTCACTTTGTTTGCTCAGTATTAAAGTTTTTTTTCCTCCTCTCCACCTTTTCGAACAAATCCTTCCTGCCTTTGGACAAGCTGACATTGTGTGTCCTTTAGTGTGTTCAAAAGCAAGACAGTGTTCCTTTCACATTACATGGCTCACCTTAGCAGCCCAGCAAAGGTTTGGGGTTCAGGTGTGGTTCCGTGTTAGGTGCAACAGCCCCCTCACCCTCTGCTCAGCACAGTAGCAGGAGTACCAAGCACCTATAGGTTTATAGTCTTGGTTTCATCACAGCAGGAAGCCATGCTCTGACCTGCTGATCCTCAGAGGCAAGCACACAGCCTCTAGCCCCTGAAGATAAATCGAGAGCTGCTGCACACTAGTAACAGGCTGACTCCTGTTCTTACCTCTGCTGTCAGAGTGGTTCCAAAGAATGTTTACCAATATGGTGATAGATGCTTTTATAAATATATTACATATATATATATATATTTATTTATAACCGGCAACTCAGCTTCCACCTGTTAATGTGGAAACTGCATACTGTATTCACATATAAATGTAAAATACTCTACATGCAAACTGTTTTCATTTGTCTCATAATGAAAATGAACCTCATATGCTATCTTGGATGTTCAACAACAGCCCCCAAACTTCCTACCATTCTTTGTGTCACTTTCATTCACTCATGTGGTTACTCAGAGGTTGCTACTAGGATTATTCAGAACCTTCATCTCCAACATTTGTAACGAGCAGTTCACATTTCTTTTCCAGCAGTCGACCTCTAATGGCCATGCCCTGGTGTTCAATTGCCCACACAGGGCCCCTACATCTGGCTAAAGCAGCCAAACCAGCCTTTGCCCATACAGAAATGAAGAGTGGTGTCATTGGCCTAGCAGATCAACTCTTGCGGAAAGAAGAGAGGGAGGAGGTGGTAGGAATGAGTAGTTTCTCCAGAGATGTCATTCAGGAAAGGAGACTGCAAGCTCTGAAAGAGCAGTGCAGCTGTCAGTAACTTATCCAAGTTCCTGGTAACCCTTGAGCTCATTTGAGTTGGGTGTCTCTGTACCCTGGAGAAGCTGCAAACATTTGGTAATCCCCAGGCAGGTATTTTTGGCTAGTTAATTATGCCCTGCAGCTCGTCATCACTCAGACTGAATTCATAGCCCTGAATTCACAAACTGAATTAATTTCCTTGATTCATAGCCCGGACAGAGCTCTTGCAACAGAGGCACCTCAGGCTCCTGGTGTTACTGGTGCAAGTTTCCAGGTGATGTGCGAGTTCAGCAAGACCTTCAGGACTTGCCAATGTTTTCACTGGAGGTCCCAAGCACTCAGATGGTTACCCTAAGTCCCTTCCCACACCAGGTTCAGCACTCCTAAAACCTTTCCTCAAGTCAAACCATTTCCTAAACATTCAGCAGATGAAAAAGCTCAAGACACTTTTTATACAGCAGGCACTGATGTGACCTTCATGATCACAGGAGCTCAGCAGCTTGCAGTCTCTGAGGTGTTTACTATCACAGTAATCCCACAAGTTAGGGCAGTGATGCTATTTCCATTGTACTGCTGGGACACTGAGTCATAGAAATGATGTAATGTGCCTGAGGCAAAAGATGAAGTCCAGGGCAAGACAGGGAACTCATTCCTGGTAGGTACTCCAAGCCCAGGCCATCCTAATGGCCATTCACATTTGAGAAAAGATCTGGCAGGGCTTTAGGTGTTTAAATTTTTACTTGCTTGAGCATGCATGGAATTGCCAGCCATACTTGTTTGGGTGAATCTGCTGCAGTAGGATGGGACCACAGCAGCATCACAGCCATATAACATTCTGCAAAGTCCCCCAGAAGAGGGCCTGGTGCCAGGCATGGGTCACCATGTGAACTGCAGGTAGCCAAGGAACCTCCAGCACAAGCAACATCATCAAACACCTGATCCAAAGCCCCACAGCAGCCAGTGTCTCCAGCATGCTTTGAACACATTTGTTCATGGGATCACTCAAGAGCAGATGTATTGGTGACAGATCTGCTTTTGTGTGTGGTAGTGTCCAGCTGGGAAGAGATAACTATTTGGCTTTTGCAGTGCCCTGCATGCACTCCAAATCAAGGAAGCCCAGAGTTTAAAGGGCTTAAATCACAGCACAGTGTTTCCTCTTCCAGGATGAAGCTTAGCTCTTTTAAAATCCAACTTCAACATAATGCTCAATTAAAAGTGCAGAAACCACTTAACCACTGAACTTACTTAGCAATGCTCCTTGAGACTTAGAGATGCCTCCATCTGTTCAGACAGCAGTAAAGAGGTAATAATGCTCCATTTTGGGGCTGTTTTCTCTGGATGATGGTGAATATGGGATAAAAATTCTGTTGAAACCCATGGAAGTCATTCAGCATGCTCAGGTCTCCAGCGGCAGGGCAGTAGCCACCAGGCACCAGAGTGAGCTATGAGAGCTTTTATTTTTCATTTTACAAAAATAAAAATGCTAACTGGAGTTTGTACAGCTGGAAAAAAATGAAGCCACTGCACAAAAACCACCCGCCACTGGCAGCAGCAGAGAGATAAAAATTGCTAGAATTTGATTGCACCCATTATTAAAACTTATCTTTAACCATCTCTGTCTATTGATTTCTAGCCAACTATTAACCAGCAATGACCTTAGTGGCTTGATAATAACTGGGGAAGTCAAGTAGACAAAGGGGAACCCAGCTGCATACGAAGAACCAAGATATTTACAGAGACCCTCTTTGCTTCTGCTGAGGGCAATAAACTTGTGCTGAGTATTTTTCCATTTAAACATCTGAGTCAATGATCCAAGAAGCTGAGGGTGTGGACAAGCAACTGAGTATACAGAGGGGCAGAAGGAAATCAAAGGAGCTAAACGTAATTTTGTCTAGAGCCTTGAATTAAAATAATCTCAGACAAAATCAGAAGATGAAGTTTTAGGAGCCTAGTTCCACCAGCTGTGGGCCTTCATATATGTTAAGCAGCAGCACTAATTATACACAGATCAATGTGATATTTTCAGAACATACCATTAGATTGTACCTAGTGCCAAAGAAAGGCACTGTGTTGTTTATGAATCTGATGAAAATAGAAAATAAAAGTTCTTCTAGAATGAGAAACCTAAGTATTTCACCATATACTTATATTTTATCACCCAAGCTATTCCGGGTCCAAACATTCCTCTCTAAATGATTGAAAAAGAAGATCACCCTATGTCCTTTCACTCCACCAGCACATCTAACTTACTGTTCCCCCCCATCCCATTTGTACAGGGCTCCGAGACCCCCTCTACAGTCACCATAACCTGCCCCTTTCCCAGCACTGTACCAACAGCATCTTTAGAATTCTGCCCCTTCCTGATCCACATTAATCCTTCCCATGGCCTGTAACTACCAATTTGGAAAGAAGCAACATTTACCATGGCATTTTTCAGACCATTTGTGTTCCACCTGGACAGTCATCCATATGGCCAAACAGCATCTTAACTTTTGAAAATTCCCAGAGTCTTGTATACAGGGATTTCTATTGCCTTACCACTGCTTTTCAAAAAGCTTTTAGTAACAAGATTATTTGGGGTTTTGCTTACCTATTTAGATTGGCTGAAGATGGTCAATAGGTTCTAAAACTCCTGAAGAAATAAAGATACTGGTATTTCTATTTTGGCATTAACATTCTTACACACCATTATCTGCACTCAAGTCAAAATTCAAAAGTCAAATGTGAGTCTGTTTGTCCCAGAGGAGAAGAGAGTTGGGAGAGAGAACATATCCAGTTCACACCATCAGCTGTAGGGGAGAAGGAAAAGCCAACATCTCTTCAGCCACAGTCCCACACTACAGAAGCCCTTGCAAAATTCTGGTGCTTCCAGTTTGTTGGAAAAGCCTTTAGAAGTTGTATGTTTTCACATTCTCACCATAGGCAAACCAGGACTGCATGGACAGCATAAGTTATTTGAGGCCAGAAAGTGAAAGTATCCAAATTCTTCCCAATCTGAAATCTAAGTAGAACTCTAAATGTTCAGGCAGTTCAGCCAACCATGCAAATGATTATTTTTTAACTGGTACTCAGATAACACTCCATCCATCCTTCTCAAAAAACTTTTGAACGCTTTGACTCAATTTGGTCACATTTGAAAAAATGGTAGAAATTTTGGCAACAAGGAGCACCCAGAGGGCTTGGGAAAACCCATGGAGGAGTGGAGATAGCAACCCAGACAAGTTCTCTGCTGTGGAAAGGCACGTGGTCCCCAGCCCTTAGAAACCAACTGCTCTTGTGTAGCTCTGTCCCTGCTGCAGCTTTATGCTGTCTTCTGTGTTGTAGAGTCACAGGAAGAGTAGTGTGAAAGGAGCTGGGGTTATTATGGTAGAAACAGAAATGGGATGAAAAGGCCAAAGGACAAAAATCCACAGGAGACTTCAGTAACTCTGGTGTTCAGGAAACAACAAGGCTCTTTCCCATCCCTTCATCTTCTTCCTGTGAAGGGTGAGATTACCCACCCTAAAGGCAGGAAGACACATACACCTCCCTCACCAGAAGAGGCATGGTGTTATAATAGCAGGGCTATTTTTTTCCCCAGGAAAAAGAATGAAATCAGCTATTTACACTGGACAAATTACAAGCTCTGGAAAGCACACGAGGCACACAAAGAGAGCAGTTGTATCACAAATAAATATATGGTGGGGGGGAATGTATTGATTAGCTTTGTAAACACGGTTGCCCAATCAATAGCAATTTCTGGAAATGCCTGGTACTTATTTGGTGCAGCTTGTACAAGGAGGATAAATAATAGGAGTACTTAAGGACTGTGTCTCCTGACACCATTGCTGAGCCCAGTATAACAAAAAAAGACCATAGTACAAAAATTGCACAAGTAGGACTAATCCACTATATCTCAATAAAATAAAATCACAATATGCACAAATCCAAAGGCAGGTACACTGTCAAAATTAGTACCCAGGTACCAAAGGTATCTACATAAGTTCCTGCTGTTCTTTCTGTAGATGGCTGGCACTGGGGCAGTGTGAAACTCACCCACTTGCTACAGTCAGCTGGGCAAGCCATGGCCCCCTCAAGGATCTCTTCTGGATAGAAGTACACAAGAGCCCCTCCTGTTCTCTGAATGACAAGAATGCTATAGGTGTGCCCATGAGCACAGTGAGAGTCCCACATCATGCAAGAGAAAAAAATAAGAGACAAGGAAACTTGATCACTTTGCCTGACACCAGCACCTAAGCTGCTTCTGGACCTCCAGTCTTGTGAATCCAGGGCTGGGACACACTGCCCTCTTCCCATGCCTTGCCCTCCAAGGGCATACAACCACACTGGGGCAGCAGGACCTGAGAGAGCCCATGGCACATGCTGTTAGCAGAAGGGAAATACAGCAAGGAGCATGGAGGGCGAGCACCTTAGCAGTAGGGCTGCAGGGTTAACCCTGATCCAGGCTCCTAGATATACCACAGCTCTACCCTAAAAGTACTACCTGATGAGAAAGAGGGAAAATCCACCTCAGCTCCCCAGGGGCTTCTCTGCTTCCCTTCTTCACAGATAGGAAGTTTGCTCACATTGTAACATGAGATCATAGCACAGGAAAGACTGAGGAACCAGACGCTCATTTAAGCTGCAGCTTTTTTACTGCAGCTGCCAAGGATAATGATGTTTGCATGAAATGTGTTTACAGATATCCCTCACAGTCCTCCAGTGAAGGGGCCTGCACAAAAGCCACCGGCCAACTCATCATAACAAAGACTTTCACCACCCAACTTACTTTATCTGACTGCATGACTCCAAACATGATGGGGCAGGCAGTTTTCCCAGGTACCCACAGCAACCACACAACTGAGAGATGGAGGAACAGGAGAGGGAAAGGTGACTACAACATAATCCCTTATATAGTTTTTGGCTGCTTATATATTTGCATGGAGATTGATGCCAGCTGGGTGGGAGAGGACAAGATGGCTGTTCTTCACACTGGGCATAACCCCCAGGTGGTTTACATTCTCATTTAGGGCCCTGATGAACTTTCCCATCATCACAACCCCCCTGCGGAGGTCCCAGGACACAGGTGTTTTGGGCCAGTCCTGAAACTTTGTATTCCCTCCAGGAGAAGTGTCATTTACCCCATCCCTTAGTAAGGGACTCTACAGGACTGTGCTGGTTTGTAAATCATGACAGGATAAAAGGAGTTTATGTGGAATAGGAATGACTCATTTTTCTGCTCCTAAAATGTTGGTATTACTCACCAGAAAACTCCCCATATATTCTGAGGGATCGCTGTGTTTTTTCTTTCATTAACAGCTCATCTTGTTTGCTTCCTCATCACAGCATCCTCCTCACAAGAACTTCCTGCATCCTTTGTCACTACCTCAAAACGTCATTGTGGCAGCAAAACGACCCATGAAGGCTGGAAAAGACATTAGGCAGTTAGTGATCACTTTGTCACTTATAGAAGGCCATGTTGGCTTCCGTGACTTCAGCCAGCCCTCACCAGCACTGTTAGACATGGAGGTTGTGGGTTGCATGGATTTTTCTTCTGACTCAAAGCAATTTTCATTTCCAGTCTAGAGCTGAGCACATGTCACCAAAGAGTGAGTATATTACAAGCTTATTGCACAAATGGGATTTGTTCCCCTATTTGAATACCTGCATCTCCTGGGAGGGAGTGCACACATGCTGCTTTTAGGTAGGACCATGATACAGCCAGTACAGGGAATTAAGCACATAGCCAAATTATTGCAGCTATCTGTGCCTAGTTTCTCTGACTAGAAAATACGTTTCCTTTGCATTGACCTTGAAACTGAACATGAATTTGTATTTGCCTGGAGTGTCTACACACTGAAGACTGTATCAAAATAAAGAAAAATTCTGATGTGCCTGGAAAGCAGAGAAAGGGAATACATTTTACTTAGGAATGTAGTGGGCAATGTCTCCCCTTTGGTTTCCCTCATCCTAAAAGATTGCTTTGAAGTGCTGACTCATAAGCCTGGGGTTGCAGGAATGGAAACTTTATTTCTTGGTTAAAAAAATTAATTTCACAGCATAGGCAACTTCCTTCTGGGCTGACTGGCAAGTCCTTGGCCACGTAGCACAACCTGCAGACACCAAACACCTGCCAGTGGCAGGTCTTCCCAGATGGTGTTGCTCATTCTGCAGCAGAGGAACCCAAACACTGCCCCACCAAAAGCTGGTGATCCTGTCTGAATGAAGTGGATCACAGCAGAGCTCCCTTTCCCTGGAGCTAATGCAGAGGTAGGATTACATGATTGTGTCAGGTCGTGTTCCGCTGTGCATCATCCAGATCCACGTGTGCTTTTAGCTGCTGCTCTGCTCAAGCAAGAGGAGTTTGTGCTTGAGCTGCAATGTCCACAAACTGTCCCCTGCTTATAAACAGCAGACCAGGTTTTGACCTTCCCAAGTGTTGCTGTTCCAGAATAACAGTGAAAAATCTTCCTAGAGCTCAAGACTTGAGGCTGGAGCCTTGAGTACAAACCACTTCATTCTTCAAAGACCTTACCACATAAAGGAAATACTATCTGTATGTCACAGGAGAGAAGACTCTCAGATCCTGAAATTTTTTTTCAGCACCTGACCTGTACTGCTTTCCACAGCCATCAGGCACTTGCTCTCCTGCGATGAGCCACACATCAGTGACTCACCCAGTGTCAGACAGAGTCTGCAGCATGGCAGCAAAGGCAACTTCACTCATCTGGCACTCACAGAGGCACCTCTAGCACTCAGGGTGCAGTGACACTTCCCCTCACTCCCTTCAAGTAGCATTATTTCATTGTGTCAGCCAGACACAATTTGCTGCTGGAATTCAGTACTTTTATCTCTGCTCTTTGATGGACACCCCTGCTGCACATTTGACTCATCTTGCTTCCAATATTGTCGTGATAGAATTCAACACCCCCTCCATTCTCCTCAGACTTGCAGAAAAGAAGTGAATTTAGAAACTTCATTCTGAGAGCAACCAATGGTAGCATAACCATTGTGCCTGAGAAAATCTGCCACAGTCTGTGCCCTCAAAAACCATAGGAATGCTGTTGCTATAGCTGTGCCTTGTGTTGATTGTGGGGGTGCAAGGTCCACAATAGGGAACCAGCTTCTGTTCCACAGGGCCTGCAGTCCTAACAACAATCCATACACTGAATGTTTACTATATAAATATTTAGCTAAATAATGCATCCAAGTCAAGCTCAGTGAAAAAGGTCAATGGAAAAACAAGTTTTTCAAGAGACTGCATTTATCCCTAGCATGGCGATTTACAGAGCTTCCTTGTCATATTTAGAGTAAAGCAAAAGCCCATAAGCAAAGAAAAACCCTTGAGATTTAAACCTTCCCATGCAAATCCTCCCTGTGCAAACTTTTCCTAAGTCAAGTCTCCTCCGCTTGAAAAAGGAGAGAAGTAGAAAAGCTCCAGAAGTTCAGCTGCATCTGCCTGCACGGAGCTGATGGATCTGAGAAGTGTTCAGTTCCTGCGGTATGAACAGATAGGTGGGAAGTGGGGTAGAAAAGAGTTTCACGGCCTGGATCTCCTGGATCAGGACATATTAGTTCATTGAGGATACCTAATGGGTCTGTACCTGCTGTGTGCATGTGAGAGAATAAGAGATGGCACGTTGCAGGCAGCATTAGATGAAACCCAAAGTCTTTTTTACTGGTAGAAAGATTTCCATGAGCTTTTCAAGTTAGTGGGAGTGAGCAAAAGTGTTTCTCTTTAGTCTTGAGGAATGCTTTCCTATTTAAATAATAAGCAGCCCTAGAGTGAAGTGGGATGCTCGTACACAGAGCCTGCACAATAGCAAGCTGCCTTTTTGGTTTTGTTTTGTTTTTACAAGCAAAGTTCAAATCTCTAGAAAGTGCTAATGGCTCTTCCCCTTAGCACTCACGCTGCACACTGCAAACCACTGAAGGACAGACAAACAAGAACTCTTACAAACATGGGAACAGGGCAGGTTCACAAGCCTACATCTACTTTAAGGGCTCTTAAGGACCACTGAGGAACCAGCCTGTGAGACCATGCTGTGGTTGTGCTTGAATTCCTGATGCTTCCTCCATGTCATCTATGCATGGTCCTCTTTGGCTGTTTCAGAGGGTGGTGGGAGGCAACCACAGGCTCCAGTAAACACATCTTCTCTGTGCTGGCAGGACAAGAAAGACAGACGCATGGTTGAATAAAAGAAAAAAACAAAGAAACAATCAAAAAAGCAAACAGAGGAAGTTCATTTCCTCATTGTCAAGATATCTTTGTTAGACTTTGTTGCTTGGAGTAACTTTGGGTACAATCTGTGGGCTTGGTAGTGGCATGGGGGGCTGTCTGAGCAAGGGTGCAGGTCTTCAGGGAACAGCCAAAACCACAAAAAAATGTTGTGCTTTTCAGCCATATCAAGGACAGGCTATGACTTCCTTTCAACCTCTGAGGACCAGTGAGAGCCAGCCAGACTGTCTTGGTAGATGTTCTTCATGCCTGTGATAGCTGGATCCCATTTGGAGACCTCTGCTCCCTCAGCTGAAGTACAAGGATTGGTCTCTCTAAAATGTGCACCCCTGCATAAGTATCTATTCATGTGTGTGTAAACATACACGTGCATACACATCCATATATATGTGTGTGTGTCCAAAATCAAGCAACTTCAGAGTTATTTAACTCCTGGTAATGTTTACAGTCAGAGAGAAACCTTCGTATGACTGAGTGCCACATATATCTTTACTAAATTTACCTTCTGGAAATAAAGTAGTGATCCAACATGGATGCACTGCTGTGGCAGGTGGTTTCAGTAAGGCACAAGTTACTTCTCCCCTGCCCAGTCTTGGCATGGCCAGGCAGAGCTGGGTGTGATGGAAGATGGGAATCAGATGACAGACATAACTTGCTTGAGTGGAGGAGAGCTGCTGCCAACCACGCGTGTGAGCAGCCCGGCCTCTTGAATTTGGAAAGAGAATATTTCAAACAAGAACATGTTTGAAACACTTTGGAGTTTGCTGATGCTTGTTTTTTTGTTTTGGTTTGGTTTTTAAAATTTATTTATTCTTGCTGGGGAAAGCTTGTGGTTAGTGGGCTTTCACTCTGCATTTCCTGTCTCGTGGTCTGTGTTGTTTCTGCTGTAAGACATTGAACAAGAGATAATTCAAAACAAATTGTTTATTGCCATATTCTCAATGGCTGTTATGACACTCCAGCTTCCTTTTCTGTTTGTCCTCCCCTCCTGTGAAGCCTGGGGACATGAGACTTGTCTTAAAGAGATCCCACTCCTTCAGTTCTTCACTTCACTTGGCATTACCTTGATTTGTTACACGCTGCAGTTGTGTTTTCATCTGTGTCGTGCAGGACTTTTTTGAATAGACTCTTTTGGTAACCATATGACATAGCATCTCTTGGTAGGTTACAAATTGTTCTGTACAATGAAGGGGGAAAACTGATAGTTTAAAAAAGGCAAAGTTTGGGATCCAGAATCCTTGGCATCTGTTCCCAGGCTGAGTTGCTCTCAGTGTTGGTGCCTTGCACAGAGGTGACACTGGTCAGTGGGATAACCTATTGTCTGAATCCTCCTTGGCTCTCATTTTTCTGAAGAGAGGACTTGATGGAGGTGAGTGAGGTGCCATTCAGGAGGTTTTAGGGTGCTCCTCTGCAGCATGTGTGGCTGCCTTCCCAGCACCACATGGGAAAGGTCTCCTACCTCAGGAAGCATCCTGACCAGCAGTGCCTATGGTTTGTGCAAACATTCCACATATGGGAAACATGCTGAGCTACTGCATGTGTCTCCAGTTATTATAATGGAATTATAATGATGGGTAGGACACTGACTGCAGGTTCAGAGCAATGCTGGAAATCTCACTTGGAGACTGCAAAACATGCAAAGGTCTCCCTTTGCTAAGTCAGTACCACTTGAATATCACTGAGGCCCCATCCAACTCAGACAAACCAAACCACATCCATTTCCTCCACCTCAGCAGAGCTGCCCAGTCTAGCACATGCTCCAAAATGTCTGGAGTGGATCTGCAGCTTGTAAATGCAAGCATAGTCAGGGACCTCTGTTAAGGAAAGCAATAATCCTCTTGAAGACACCAAGGAGAGAAGACTGCATATCACAGCCAAGTAACAAAGGGGTGGTGAAATGGCTGTTGCGTTAGAGCTGAGCAACTCGTGATTGTTCTGTACTGCAAATGTTTTTAATGTTTAAACATTTTCCCTTGAATACAAACATAGGTGATGATGAGCATTTTTACAAAGTGTGAAAAAAAGCTCAACAGGGGCAATCAACGCTGCTTCATTTTGATAACTTTGAAGTGTTTTGTGTTCATCAATGTAAAAAAAAATAAAAAATCTCATTACCCTAAATTGTGAAACCAAAATTGATTTTGAATGAAATGAATTTTTCATTTCAGAAATGACAAAGGGACAATTTCCTATAAAATGCAATTCAAATTGAAAAATCTTTCCCTTTCAGGAAAAAAATGCTTCATTTCTCATATATTAGCTTTTTGGGGTGACAATAGGGTTCATCAAAAACCTCTGCACCTCAATAATTCACATCTAGGCTTCCCTTGATTGCATGGTGACTCTGCGTTGCCTAATTGCATGTGACTAATACAATTTCATGTGCATTTCCGTGCACTGGGGATTCATTGTTGCCACATACTGCCATTGGGAAATCACTAAGCGTGTGTCTATGAAACGATGACAGGGAGACAAGAGTACCTCCTCCAGAGAAAAGACTTAGTAGGAGGTGGATGACTGGGAGCAAGAAATTATCTACGCAGAACAGACAGAAAACAGAGTAGCTGTGTCCTGCTTTGTGGAGCACCAAATCTCCTCTGTTGAGCAAGACTTACTGGGACATTATTTAAGAGGTCCTTCTTTGATGATGAGGGCAATGGAACCTAAGTAATGCTTGGGAAAGGGGGAAATGGAAGAGAAGACTCCTTCTCAGGGAGAAATATCCTGAGTCCAAAGAGCCACAAGTCCTCAGCAGCATGAAGAAGGAAGCTTGAGAGGTACCCCTTTCTCCAGGGGTGGAAAGCCAGAGAAAGGGTACAAGCAAACTCCAAGCAAGCTTCTGTCCTCAGCAAGACCTTGCAGCAAAGTTATAGTAAAGCTTCATTCAAAGCTCACTTTGAACACCTGTTATGGAGAGTGAATCTCCTCTCTGTGTCTGGTGCTCAGCTTTCCAGGTTGGGGCCTTCCTGACCACTCTGTGCCCAGCAGCACACCAGCTGCTGGAAAGGGGGGCTGGTTTGGGAATAGGCACTTGTGATACAAGGCTACTGGTCCTACATCTCCACCTTCTACTGTAAAACCCCCAGTGCTGGGGGAGGTTTTCTGGGGACCGGTTGTAGGAAATGAAGGGGGGACCTCAGAAAGAGTAGGACTGGGGCTCTCTAGGAAATATGTGGGAGTCTCAGAAATGGCATCCAAACAGATGGCATCCAAAGAATAAACCATCAGTGGTTGAGCCAGAAGGAGAAAGCAGGGGTGACCGTGTTTTTTTCTGTCAATGGAAGTAAATGCTTCTCCATCCTTCTAGAAGGATGCATAGAAGAAATATACCACATTTGATACTGGAAGGTGTTGCACGTGAGTTCCTTAACCATGAAGCTGAAGTGAGTCACCATTTCACCAGAAGAGCCAGGGACTCAAGCCCAGACAACCTTATAGCTTGGCAGTGGGGATCTGTTCCTGTGTGTGGGCACATCCTATAAGTGGGTTGGATGAGTGAGAGGGAACATGCAAACAAACCTTGTCCCTATAAGTGGAGTGGCTTGTTTGGTGTGAGTCTTACATGTGCTCAGAAAACACCTTCTAGAAAGTGTCCCACTGGGAACTAAGGCCTTTTTCTGCTTAATTGCTGGATGCTGGAGGTGTAGGCTGTGCAATCCGACAATACCGTGAGCAAGTTACTGTGTTTGCTGCAGGTTCAGAAGCAGAAAACTGTGAGCCTCCTGAGTTAGACACTGTGAAAAAACTTTGGGGTGAGGTGCAGCTAAATGGCATCTGGGTAGGTTTCTTTCAGATAAAAGTTTTGGATTTGGTTGCTTTATTGTCAGCTCCGTGTGCCTACTGCCTGCATGGGAAGGGTAAATATGAAGAGAAACCCAGTTAAAATCACAAAGCATTCAGATGTTGCAGAGTGAGGAGCCCTGCAAACATCTGTGAGCAAAGGGATACAAACAGCCATCTCCCAGAGGAAGTGTCTGCTTTTTTTTGCAATCTTTATATAAATAAAAATAAATGAAATCAGTAAAAGTCCTGAAGAGTCCACCAGGCACTACTGCTGGAGGGAAGGGACAGGAAAGCCCTTTGATGAACACTGTTGAGTGAGCAACAGGCTGCAGGGGCTGCAGGATGCTGCCCTGCCCTGCTGGTCCCCTCTGCTTGTCACAGCCCCTGTGAAGGGCCTGCACCCTGGCCCCTGCCTATAGCTTGTAGGCTTTATTGCAATGCAAATAATGCATATGGCAATGGAGAAGCCATTATTGTAATAATTACTGCTAATGCCACATGAATTAAAAAAAAAAGAGAGATAAATAATAAAACCTGTTCTGAAGGCAGGATGACAGGAAAAAGCCATTTTAATCAAACAGGAGGGACGCATCCCTTTTCCTCTTCTTGTATCCTCTTCTTTGTTTCCTGCAAAATTTTTATTGTCTCCATTCAGTGTTTCTTCTTTCTTCTCCTTCCCCCTAGGCTTGGTGTTTTTACTCCCTCCTCCCAAGCCCCCACAGCTATGCCAATTGCATATCATCCTTTTGATCCCCAAAGATTCTTGCTAGCTCTTCACTGGCTTCTTGCTTTTTAAATGGCAGAGTTCCCCAAGCCAAGGTTTCCCCTTTCTGAAGTGTCTACGGTGGTCCCAGCACACAACACCCCTAACCTTAACATCAATCTTATTTTCTTCAGCATCACACAAAGGGGTTTTAGTGTCTGCCACAATGGGCTGCCTGATGAACTTGTTGCTACAGCTGGGCTGGTCTCCTGGGACTTCTGTATGTAGAGGGAGTTCTCTTCAAGGGAGAGAGGATACACAATTTTGGATTGAATACAGTGCTCCAAAAAGGAAGGTGACTCATTGAGCCTAATCATTAGGGTGTGTGATGATATTATCTAATGAGGAAATGCTTGATGATGCTTTTAGAGACTGCAGAGAGCAGCGAACTGGCTGTAGAGGAAATCAGAATGTGAGCTGAGCGCTTTCGACATAAACAGTGTTCAAGAAATGGGATCTGCAATGTCTTTGGGGAGAAGAGCAGAGCAATTTCGACACCCTCATGCTTGCATCAGGGTGTGTTGCTGCTTCTGTTTAATCTTATTTGTACACATAAATCTCTCCTTAAATAACCAGCTCTCTAGAATTTGGGACAAAGGAGCCTTGTCTTAAGAACAGATGTAATCTCATTTGTTTTCTGAAGTTTGGTTTTGTTGTCATTGTGTGCTTTTTCTAAGTTGAACTGCGGATGAGGTTTTAATTAAAGGAAACTGTCAGGTTGGTGTAGGTCCCAAATCTAGATTTAGTTAAGCAATGAGGTTTTACAGAATCTCTAAGATAAGAGAAACATTTCTGCTGTTGCTGTTTCTTTTGCTGTTTTGTTTTTTTTTTTTCTTCTTTGTTGTTTTTAACAAATCTGCTTGAAATTGCTTGCTTGGCTTCCTCTGAAGAATCTGCAGATTTTTGCTACCTCATGAAAACCAGAGAGTAAAACCATGCAGAAACACTGAGTGGTAGTCCCCATTCTTTTTTCTAAGTTGAGAAAGATGAATGAGATAGATGCCTGACTTGCATTTCTCACTCCCATCACTACTTGTCTACAGCATCTGTGATGTAGCTGGGCAGATCTCAGTAAGGAACCACATTGGTGAGTACCATCATGCCCCAGGAATGTCAGTAGAAGGAGAAAACTCTGAACACCTCAGGAATACTTACTAAAGAAAAGCCTGTTTTGTTGTTTTCATCATGTGGGAATTTGGCCCTGGTTATCTTATTTAAGTCCCCAGCATCTGATAAACTAATGTACTCATCTAGAAAGAAATATTGCAGTGGGGAATAAAACCACTCACAAATTAAAATTTATTTCATCCTTTAAGACAGCAAGAAAGGTCTGCCCTTTCAAAAACTACAACATCATCACATTAGGTTTTCTTTGTGCACACATTTTTAGTCTTATTTAAAATCTAAAACAGCTAGAATGCTGTAAGGATGTTATTCATGTTTTAAAATTAAACTGAACTGCAAGAGCACATACACCCTTCTGCAGACCTTGGACTAAGTAATCTTAAAGCAGTGTTAGTAGCCTTGGATACTTTTTAAAATCATGGACTTCAGCCTTTGCAACTCTGGGTGCACATAAGACTTTAGCTCTGCTTTAAGTAAGAGAAAATGAAATGAGAATAGAATCACAATCAACTGAAGGTTAAGCTCTTGTGTGAGCACCATGACAGCTGTATTTCTGATGCAAATTCTGCAGAAATATCAGGAAACCCTGTTGCAGGTGTTTGGGAATCCAGACATAGTTGCAGCAATAATTTTTTTTTTTACTTTTTTTTTTTTCTTTCTTTCTCTTGTGCTAGCTATCCAAATACATCCCTGGGTTTGGAGGCACTCTGTGGGCTGAGGCCAGGCTGGTCTTATGGCTGCAGCTGTGTGTATGTGCATGTATGTGTGTGCATTCCTTCTCACTCTCGTAAATGTGCAGCAAAAGTGTGAAAGAGAGCAGCTGGTACATCTGAGGAAGAAAATTGCAGTAGAAATACGGCGTATGTTTTAGAGCTTGGTTACTGTGACGTAAATCATGAGAGCTCATATCGTCCTAGGAAAGACTCGAAGGTCAAGTAAAACAGAAGCTGGCCTCCCAGTGCCCTGTGACCCCAAGGCCAGCAACATACTGGGAAGGTCTGAATGAGTTGGGATGTTTCTCTTCCAGTTGATTAATTCTGTCCATTCCTCAAATAGGTTTTAATGCTAATAATCATGCAGAGACAGAGGAAGTGATGAGAGGTGGCTATCAAACACCTTGCATGTGGGCCTCCTTTCCACGGTGTCTTTACAAGACTTTGCAAAGGTCTTTGCAAAATCATTTGACATGACCATCAGGAAGGAAGGATGTACTTCAGAGATGACAGCTGAAAACACAGCAGAAGAGCCAGTTTGAACTCTTTTTATAAAACATTCTTCTCTTGAGTGCAGCTGCACTTCTAACATGGATTGGCTGAGTCAGGAGAGCACATAAAGAAAAGCAGGAGCTCAGCTCTTCAGCTGCTAACACCATCACATCCCACACAGAAGTGGACCAGCTCCATGCAGGTGCAGCACAATTTTCAAGTGCCTGACAAAAGACAAACTTTTGCAACACCCACCAAGAGAAATTTGTCAAGCAGATCAGCTTAGAGTGGTATTGAAAATCTGTGGCACTCTTGCTCCATCGGTGAGACTACGGACCCAAAAGTTTCACCTTGCTTTGTAACCAGATAAAGCTGGGCTGACTCAAGGGACATGAGCACAGCCATCATCAGGTGGTTCTACAGGAAAGACAGCATAGACAGCATTCAGCAGCTGAGAACATCCCTTCTTCTTTGCTTCTACAGACCTTTATCACAATGGAGTCATGGTATCCCTTTAGTCACGTGCTGGCAGACTGGAAAAAGAGCCCTTTCCCATCCCTCTGTCTTGGAGCCAGTGTTTCAGCAAGCATAGTTTGGTGGTACATGGCCAAGCCCAAGACAGGACCTGCAGGGATGCACTCATGCAACAGCAGCCACAATCTGTCCCATATTCCATAACAAACAGTGGCTTTGGACCACAGTCTCCAATACACGCCCAAATGCTGCCTGCAACAGTCACCGACCACTGCCATCCCCCCCATTTCAAGTAAGCCAAAGGACTTGGTCCTGCTAGGTTGCCCTGCTGGAAGGTGGTACATTTAAGAGATTAACAACATAGGATCAATCTTCCCAATTTGGTGAGGATAGGAGATGACTATGTATAAGATAATAATAAGAGTAATAATAATAGTATATATTTAATAACCTAATAACATTCCTGTCTTCTGAAAATGTGATTCAGTGTTGTTGTAGAGAAAATGACACTTAACAAACCTGATTTAGTTCTTTGAGAAGACTACAAAGTTGCCTGACAAAGGTAACTACGCAGATACGCTATACTTAGATTTTCTACGAGGTGATTGAGCTAAAACCATTTCATTCTGCTTAAAAAATAGAACAGAATAGTACGAACCAGGGGATATGTGAGACAGATTGAGAGCTGGATAACTGACAGATCTCAAAATGTTGTTGTCAATGAGGACTCATCACCAAACAACAAATTCCAAGCAGGTTTGGGACTCAGCCCTGCTTTATCCTATACTTTTTGTCAGCAATCTGGAAGGTAATTTAAAATGGCCACTAATAAAAGCCATTGATGATGTGGCTTTGGTGGCAAGGTAGTTGATAATGCAAGGGGATGGTGACTGCTGGGGATGTGTTCCTGCAGCCAATGCTCCCAGGCACCTGGACAGAGGAGGAGGACTGTGGGTCATCCTTTACAAGCAGAACTGGCTGCATGTAGCAGGGCTGGAGCTGGGGCTGGAGGTCATAGTGGGTGAGTGGTTCAGTGCAAACACCTCTCCTGGCATGCTGACAAACCGGGACAAGGGCTGCCTGGGAATGAGCACACAGAGAAGGTACTAAGCACTGAGATTAAAGTGGATATGATAGCACGTCCAGGCCTGGGGTTCACATTTTAATATTCAAAAGGTGGTTGAAGTGAGGGCAGGGAAGAGCCACAGAAATTAATTAAGGAGTAAAGAAAATACCTTACAGTGAGATACTGAAATTGTTCGAGCTATTTCATGCACCTGAAGGGGAAAAGGGAAGAAAATTGAAGGGCAAGTTAACTTCAGCATATAAGTAATTTCATCAGTGAAAAATAGTGAGCAGGACAGGGCTTTTTAATGTAGTAGAGAGTAGTATAAACGTGAACTGCCACTAGCTAGAAGCTGAAACCAGACAAATTCAAATTAGCTTCAAGGTGCACGTGTTTAACAAAGAGGTGATTAACCACTGGAACAAACGACTAAAGGGAGGAGCATCTTCTTCTCTTGATATCTTCAGATCATGACTAGACACCTTTCTGGAACAGATTCTTTAGATGAGTGCAAGTCGCCAAGTGCTGGTAAGGGATAGACAGGTAAAAGCAATTGATTTGCCCCCACCTAAATCCTCCCTGTCTTGGGTACCAATCCACTCTGCATATAGAAATGCCTTTTTCACTCACACCCTGTGTCATCCTAACTAGCACTCCTGTTGTTTTGTGAACCTATATAGGAAGCCCATGCCAGCGCTTGGTGTAGGATAACTTCTGATTCCCACTTGGATGTCTTGATATCAGACACTATCTTCCCTTCAAGAACCACAAGATTGTATCTAGTTCATGCAAACTTTTCCCCAGAAACAGCCTCTGGGTATAACAACAGTGTGGCAGATACAGCATCAGATCATGCATTAGGATATGTGCTTGTAAAAGTTTTGCCTGCAAGGCATCAGCTTGGGCTGGGAAAGGAAGGTTCACTCCTCTCCCAACAAGGACAGCAGTAGATTGATAGGTTGACCTTAAGGTTTGTCATCTGTCCCTCACCCTGTATCATTTAGGTAGTTTGTCCTGTACAACATTGCACAAGGTGGTCAAGAACACAAAGAAAACAAGAAAATGCTGAATTTTCATGTCCATAGCATAGTTGGGGTGGGGTTGGTATAGCTGGGCAGAAGGGGCTTTACGTTGAAGTTCCCCTTGAGTTAATCACACGTGCATGCAGTCTGCATAACTGCTGAATCATTTTTTTAAAAATCCCAGCATGCTATAAATGTGAAAATATAGCATAGCCATGGTCTATAATGGGTCAAGACCTTACCAACACATGCAAAGAAGGGGGAAGTTGTTCATGTAGCCATGAAGAATGTTTTACCTTCTGTATCCTGTTCAGTTAAATGGAACCAAAAGTGGGTACCAAAATTAAAAATATCTACATCATGTATATAACAACATCTATGTATTTCTATATATAAACTCAACCTGTCTCTTTCCTTCAAATATCTTGGGCTGATGCCAAGCTCTGACAGTTTCTGCCCTCCATCTTGGCTACCTCAAAGAGAAAACCCTCCAAAACCAGTCATCAGGGGTCCTCCAGTTTTGAGTCCTGTCTGCCCCAACCCAGATGTGTTGGTTGGGCTAGTGACCAAAGGTCTTTCTCAAACCCCTCAGTGGCTGTTGAGCAATGTGTGGACCAGCACACTCCCATGTCTGTGCATTGCTTCTGTCCCTGAGGAGTCTTCAGTTTAGGGCTTGGTTGTCAGTGTCTGCATTCATAATGAGTAATCTCTAAATCCCCAGCCAGCTCTGCTGAGTCTCTGGGCACTGTGCTGATCATGGGACCCACTTCAGAAGAGTGGATGGGATATTAAAACACCTCTGTGTCCTAAATGAGAGGTATTCTGGTGCTAGACACGCACTAACCCCAAATGTACAAAATGTATACAAGATAACTGCTGCAGTCATAGTCTACTCAATCTTGTTTAGCCAGAAGACAATGAGACTGACATTCCCCAGCCACTCAGCCTCTTCCAGAGATCCCAATTGATATGATTGCTCCTCACAAACTGCCTGTGCAAACCCTACTTCCTTGCTAGTGACTTTGCTTGAGGGGTTATCAGCATACAATGTCAGTGCTTATGGAGCTGTGGGATGGATCCCATTCAGTGCAATTACTGTGGAGCACTTTGGGGTCTGACACAAATCAGAAGCCTCCAAGTTCTGTCTGGTGGCGGATGGGGAAGACATTCAGAGGGTGAAACGGGATGGAGATGGAGAAACAGAATTACTGCTGGTGCGTACAGGGTCTGGGTTTTCCTAGGACCTTCTGCCCACTGGTCACACACTCCATGCCCAAAACCAGGGCACCCAGTGAAGCAGGATGTTCTGCTCTGCAGGAGAATTTTCATCCGATGCAGTCAAGCAGTATCTGAACCCTTCGTCCCACCTGTGCTTGTGCCAAGGGCCAGAGCACAGCACAGCACTAATCCAAGGCTGGTTTCTGGGACAGATTGTTCAGCCAGCCCCTGGTGCTTAATGCATGATCTCACCCAATGGCCTAGTTTTTCCAGTGATAGTGCTTTTCAGGAGCTTTGCAAAGCCTTGCATAGCATCTGAGGGGTATCAAGATATGAATCCATCCCTCCATGGCAAAACTAAGCTCCACAAAACCATCTTCGGCATCAGAAAGTGTCAGTAGGTAATCTGACCTGCCTGGCAGCTCTGACAGAACATCAGCAGTTCAGCACTTGAGCTCATTAGTCAAAATCTGACCTGCTAAGGTTGGGCAAACATCATCCTTATTTGACACAACCACTCTCGTGGGGAGGCATGCGGCAAAAGAGCCACTGGCACGCGGGCTGGGACTGGGGATGGGAGAAGCAGGGTGAGGACTGTGCCTGGAATCTTGCTGCCCCGTTGGAGGGAGGATGGGCATGTGGCATTTTCCGCTGGCATGCAAACAGCTGAGCCTATCTAATATCTGGCACACAAGTGTTTGGTCTGCTATTTACCAGCTAGCAAACAGATAAAGATGCAGAAGGGCTTGCTCACAGCTTTTCCAGAAAAGGGAAAAGGGAGAGAGCCACAGCAAAGGGAAAAATAAAAGATTAAAAAAAAAAAAAAGGCAACCCAAGAAAAGAGAACGGGAGCAGGAGTGAGAGTTGTCAGTGCCCGCAAGCACTTGCTGGAGTAATAGCAATAATCACTGTCATCCCTAAGAGGCTCTTGCGCCAGGTTCTGCCTCTCCCCCTCCCTCTCTCCCCTTGCCTCGGTGTCTGAGTCACTGGATCTGAGTCACACTCCTGTTCTATTCCTGTACCCTTCCCTTCAGCTGGGGTTGTAGATTTGTTTTGGCTGGAACTATCTGGGCACAGGAGGGACCATCTGCTGCTAGTTCTTGCTTGCTTTGCTCTTGTTTCTTTCCCAGTGAAGGGAAGTGAGTGCTGCCATTGCAATAATTCACGGAGAGCATGCCGGGAGCATACACCCCTTACTGTACAGCCAAGGACTGCCATTTGTCATCTGAAGGCTCATTATCCGTGGCTGACCCTGAGCAGTTGTCCCTACATGCTTAAGCAAGCAACTCTGACAAAATCACTTCCCTGAATATCAGCTCATCCCAAGGAGGGTTTTTTCCCTTCTGTCGAACTCCAAAGAGTTTTTATGGGCAGCAACAGTGCAGCAGATGTATCCAGGGTGATTACCACATGGCCCCACATCACTATGATGAAGGAAAAGTGCACTAAACACCCTGACAGCGTGCAGAGACTTGATGTTAGTACGAGTGGTGAATGTTATGACAGAAGGAGTGCTACCTCCTGCTTTTCCCGTCAGTAGTAGCAGCCAGAGTCAGTGTATGTGCCTTGTCTTTTTCTGAAACACCAGTAATTGGCAGTGGTGAGGAAATTCAAATGACTTAATGTCTAATCCACTGCAACCAGTGTCTTGGCTCATTTCTGCATCCACATCCTGAATAGAAAAGTTGGCAGAGTAAAGGTGCGTGAGAGAAGAATCCACTGAAGAGCTCAACAATTGGTGGACTGGAGAATGGGTCAGAACGAGCAAGGGCTAAGGTCTGCGGGAGAGAAAATCACACTGCAGAAGTGCGAGGGTTTTCAGGAATGAACAGACCTTTTGGAGGCTCTGTGTCTTGGACTTCTTTCTGGAGGGATCTTTGAAGGATGTAGCAGCTGGAGGCCTGGTGCTCAGCACTCTCCAAGGGACAGGCTGTTCCTGTGAGCTCTGCTCAAGCATCCCAGAAATGGAGGCCCCACAGTGAAGAGTTGACTTTGGGAAGATCAACCCAGAGGCTTCACAGCTCAATCAAGTGTTTTCCAGATGTGTTTATGGGAGAGACTACAGAAGTGGTTGCTTCATGCCTGAAAGAGAACCTATCTGTCTATTCAATGAATAAGCTTGGAAAACCAAAGCAACCAAATCAACCTCACGCTTTTAATTTACAGTCCATGAAGGTTTGTGAACTTAACCTAAGCTCATGAAGCCCTGGAGTACTCTGTCACTGAGTGGTTCTGCAAGTCTTGAGATACATCCACCTCCAGTGATAACTTTCTTGATTGCATTTCTCATTGTCCCTCCTGAACAATTTAGACTTGGTTTCCCAGAATCTCTGAGTTTTAAAATGCTTTAAGTGGCCCATCCCAAAGTGGAGAGTACTTAAATGCCTGCAGGTCAGGGAGCCCTCAGCAGCAGGCTGACTGATAATAGCCACTGTGCTAATGTCATCCCCCCTGAGGATCAGAGTTGTCAGGCAAATTGATTCTATGAAGAGTGATCTTACCTCTAATTTCAGCACAGAGTAGCAGCTCTTTTTGAGGTAAGGATCCTCCAGAAGCAGTCTGGTGATTGGGGGCATTGCTCAGAGGGGCTGGATGTCAGCACATGCAAAATGACCACCTCCACTGGCACACAGGTCACGTTGGCATCTAAGGGCCTTGTAATATTGATGCCTTTAGTGCAGAGGGAAAACAAATTACCCAAATGCCCTGACTAAAAAGGTCTGGGCCAAATTCTCTGCATGTGGAGAATGGCCACATAATTCTTTAAGGGGCTACAATGTGATTTACCTTCCCCACAAGTGATGGCTAGACACTCACATCATGCTCCCACCCAAGATAACTTTAATTTGCTCTGGGTCTGAGTCATCTGCCCAGCCAGAGACAAGATGCTTCATCTCTGAGTGACTGAGACAGGCACATGTTTAAGGGTAAGGTTTGCCTTGCAGGTGTGCCCCAGCCAGGACCTATGGCTCTTAAGGCTGCCAGTACAAACCACCAAAGGACGGTCCCGATCTCAAAAACCTTGCAGTGCATGCAAATGCCACTGCAGGTGCTTCCTGACTTCTTTAGGGGCTGGACACAAGTTGCAGCAAAGAGGGCTGCAGCCTAGCAGGAGAATTTCATAGGAGAGATGGGTTTAACCAACCAGCCCTTTCTGGGGTGCTTGTTTATTAATTTCAGTGTTCTTATTCAATCCCAGTTTCTGTAAAACCACCTGATCTCCAAAGAAGCTCCTGTCCCACTTCACCACTGCTGACTCCTCCAGTTCCTGTTTCCAGCAAGCTCCTGTTCAACCACAGAAACCCTGACCCCATAGGCCTCTGGAACTGACTGTGCCAAGTTGCCCCTAAAGCTCAACAGTCTCTCCCAGCTTGGATTTAACCCAGATAATTTTTTCTGAAGGAATTCTCTAAAAGGGATGATACCCTTGTTTTGGCCATGTCCATTTGAGATGGTTGCCCATTGCAGCTGTGATCACACCAAAAGACAAGGAGGATGAGTCTTTACCTATGCCAGTTAAAAAAGCATGTTAATTGCTGTTCTGGTTGTGTTTCTCCTTTTTGTGTGGAGATGTTTCCTAGGAGCTTTCCACTACACATTATTTAGCAGAAAGGACACCAAATTTCTACCAAAGATACAAGAGAAACCAAAGACCAGCCTGGGATCTTTGGTGACATTGCTTTCCCATTAATAGTCCTTTCTTCCTTTTTGTATCCCCTCACTTCTGGCCACCAGAATTCACCCTTTCCACACCTCAGAAATATGAGGCTGATTACTATCAGCCCAAGGCAAAGCATGAGCAAAGACAGCTGATCTTTGTTGGTCTGCATTTCTGATCCTGAACACTCTAAGGATGACACCCTCCACATTTCTCCTTTTCCCAGGCATGCTTTAGGACACCCTGGAATTGCAGTACATGCCGGTCGCTGAGATTTACAGCTCATCAAGTTTAACCTTAGATTCTTTGAATAATGTGCACACGTCCTGCTAAAACTGGTGCCCTCAGTGAAGGGCTGACATGCTATCTGATGCAGCTGTATAAAAAACCTACTGCACTTCAGCCCTAACGACCCAGGCATACATTACAGCTCTAACACATCATAGCCCAGAGCTGTCCTTTAACCTGCAGATCTGGCACATCTTCGGAGTTTGGTTTGTTTCCTCCTAAGATTACTTGAACAGCAAAAGTAACACAGGAGGTGAGGGCATGGGCTGAAGAGCCAGAGAGGTGCAGGCACTCAGCAACAGCTGGTGTGCTGTGTGATTGCTTCAGAATTTGCCAGATAAGACACGTGTTGACTAGAAAACCCATATTGTTACTGCTGGCCCTAACCAGTCAAGTGTAAAGTACACAGCCTGCTTTCCCCTTTGCTGAGCTCAGAAACCCTCACTGGAGAGGGCTCATCTTGGCAAAGGGCAGGACATTGCACTGGGCTTTCACTTGACAGTCCCAACATTTTGGTTCCCCAGCTGGTGGGAGTCAGGGGATTTTATGAGAAAATGTCACCTTTGCTGCTGCTGTAAAACCCAGCCCTGCCTTGGCAAGGCTGGATTCACCAGAGTCATGAAACCTTTGCAAAATGTACGTGATTCATCCAGTTTACACAATCATTTTTTACATCAAGAGTGATAACATGCAGGATCAGCCTGATCCCTAGAGCAAACATGGAGACCAGTGCCCTACACAAAAATTTATAACCAGGGCTAGGGATTTTCCCAGAATGGCACACCATAGTGCTTCTGGACTCTTGTATCTTGTGAAACTTGCCAAAACTTGGTGAGCAAAATGAGTTTGAGACTCTGTGAAGCCCAGTGAGAGCTCAGACTTTGGGATGTGGGAGGCAGCCAAAAGGCAGGTCTTGTTTCTGCCATGCACAGGCTCCTCATCCAAAGCAAAAAAAGCATTTAATGTGATGCTTTGCCATCTGATGCACATTAAAAGGAGAAATCAGATAGCAGTGTTCCCCTGGACTTGCACAGGATATTCAGGGTTTCATGCTGTAGCACTTGTAATTTCATCCATTCAAAGAACAGCCTAAGAAGGGACTGGAATCTATTAAAACAGGATTGAACAATAATAATTTTTTTGTTGTTTTTAGAACAACCTGGATAGAGATGAACACACATGGAAATCTCGGACAGCATGAGCTGTATCCGTAGTCCTGAAACAGCAGGAATCAGGAGCAGCTTCTCCAATGAGACACAGGGATAACAGCCTGATGTAATTCACCTCTAATGTAGGACTGATGTCTGGGCATCAGTGAAATCAGACCCTTTGTTTCTGAGCGATGACAGCTCTGAAGTTTTGATGTTTGTAGAGAGATGTTTTCACCAAATATGATACACAGTGATTAAAATAATGAGCTGGAACAAGCCATAGTTATAATTGCTCCTTTTCCTCCCCTCCCCAGAGTCGGTCTGAGCGCTTCGTTAACTACCTTGATGAACCAATCAAGAGCTGGCTAAATCAGGAAAGGAGCAAACAAACCCTGGGAGACATCCCTACAAGAAAAGGCATAATCTGGACACTGAGCTTTGAAGGCAAGCTGTATAATGAGAGCTGACTATATCTCAAAATCCATGCTAGCTTGAATGAACTTATGTAATAAACATTTATCACAGAACATATGTCACTGAGCACCTGCCAGACTTCAGGAGTGGAGCCAACGCAGCTTGAATTGTATATGTATTAAAAAAAAGAAATAATTTTTTTTTAAAAAAAAGTAAGTTGGTGGCAGGAGGCTGGCAGACGCTTTTACTAGAAAAATCAGAAGTGATTTTGAGAGGAGCAGAAATTTCCTGAAACCTCTCTCACTCTGTGTGGGAATATTGCTCTCGGAAAAAGCAAGTGGCTGATGAGCCTGCATGGGATGGATAAAGGGAGAGAACGAGATGAGGTCCCCTGCTCAGCACATCCAGAGAATCTTCCTGCATCCCCACAGCCTCTCAGTGCTGCTGCCCTTGGTTGGGATGAGCCACGGGAGCCACATCTTGTTTCAGGGGGTTTGTACCTGACTGCCCAAATGCAGGGCAGCTGCTGAAGAAACAGTGAGTGTAGGGTTGAGCAGGGCTGGAAGGCGAATGTGTGGTTGTGCAGAGGGTATTGGCAGGATAGGAGAAAGTTACTGGAATTAGAGGAGTTGTTAGAACCAAAATCAAGCAAGTGGGCAAGGTACAAGTCTGAGTGGGAAGGAGGTTCAGAGCAGTTTTATTCAATAAAAATCACAGCACTGGAAAGACAGGGAAGGGTAGTGCGTGAGCTTGGGCAGGGCAGCACAAACCTGGTCTGTGACTTTCATACTGGACCAGTGCTCCTAGGGAAGAGGTGACAGAGCAGCAAGGGGACTGGGACAGGAGATGCTTCTATCCAATGCAACAACGAGGACCAAGGCAAGCAGGGAAAGGCTGTGCCAGGTGGGAATCACTAAACTTTGAACATAGGCTGTGCCTGAGAAACTAGACAGAACTGTGAAGCAAAGGTAAAAGAGGCAGGTGAGGGGACTTGCTTTGCCACTGATGGGCACATCTGCACTGTGCCCAGAGCCACCCTGTGCACACTCTCCCAGGTACCCGCAGCGGCACATCCGTGACAGCGCGTTCCCTGCTGGAGGTGACAGACCTTGTTTCCCCAAAGCACCATTAACCCAGGAGATGAGTGGGACCATCCTGCTCCCAGGCTGTGTGTCAGCAGAGCTGGAGCAAGCTCGGGTATCTCTGTAGGGCAGCGTCTGTGCACTGAAGCCAGACCCTGAATTTCCTGTCTGTTTTATCACACTTGCAAACTGACGGCCAAACCCAGCCCTAGGGAGCGGGCTCTCTGGGAAACAGAGCAAGATTTGCCCTTGCAACAGATATTCTCATATTTCTTTCTTTCTTTTTTTTTTTTTTTTTTCTTTTAATTGTTGTGGGATCTTCCTGGCATATGCCTTTCAAGCACGATGAGCTCCGCAGAGCTACCACACTTTGAGGAAGGGGAGCTGGGGAAATTAGCACAGATGGTAGGGGAGAAGGCTGACCCAGAAGAGGGTGAGAAAAGAGGTCCCCAAAATGTTGATACTCTTTTAAAAAGGTCCAATCTATGGTTAGAGAGGAGGGCAGAGAGAGATTTGCTGGTCAGACTGTGCAAAGTACACCTGCTTAGATCCAAACCCCCCTTCCCTCCTGCTGTCTTGAGTTCAGCACTTAAATAACAGGCATTATCATTGCGTCTGAGCACCACGGGATGCTTCTGTGCTTTTATCATTGCTTTTCCCTGCTGCAGGTGTCCTTGCTTTTCCCTGCAGCTATAAATGAGAAACTAAGCCTTGGGACAGATAAACAGATGATCCCCGATTGACCCTTTGGACTGCTGACCCTAACTGAAGTGGCTGGGGACTTGCCAGTCCCCAGATCACTATTAACTGATCAGCTGCCTTATGTTTGGGCTAAAGCCCAGGGCTAGTGGCCAGCCCAGCATGAGCCATAGGGGATTTTGCCTGACACTATTCATTTTGGTGGTCCTACACTGACTTAGCCCAGCTGGGGATCCAGCCAGATAAGAGGAAGTAGGAAGACCGGGAGGAAGGAAGAGAAAAGAGAGGGAAGAAAGATGGGACACTGAGCTAGCAGGAGTGGGAGTAGGAGCACAGGAGGGTGGTGGTAGTGCTGTCCTTCTGTGGGGAGCTGCTGGCACTGCAGAGAAGCCTGAGGCTGAACAGGCTGACTCAGGTACTCAAGACACTCAAGTCACTCATTCATCTCCCCAGATGGCTGATCCCAGCTGCTCCACTGGAAGGCAAGAGGCTATCTGGAGAGAAAATCCTCACTAACCACCTGATGGTACAATACTAATGATAAATGGTTCATTGTTATCCTGACTCTCTCTGCTGCAGTGAATCCATGGTTTTCATTAACATGTGTCCAAGCTGGCTCTGCCATGTATGTGCAGCATTCTCCTAGGCCACATCCTGCTTGCTTGCCTTCAACTGGACATGGATTTGTGCCCTGGAGTTATACCATTTGGGTTTTTCACTTGTTTTTTTTTTCCATCTCTAGAGAAATAGGAATGCTGATCCTGCCTGTGCATCAGATTCTCTTCTGTATCTCACCACAGGAATCGCTTCCAGAAAACCCTGCTAAAGCAGAGCTCCAGTCACTGTGATGGTTCATAGTTGTACATTTCTTCAACAAGTGGTGAACATAGGCTAAGTTTGCAATGGATCTGGTATCAGTACTGCTTAGATTCAGGGTCTTTTGTATTGAAAAAAAATTTTTTTAGAAAGTCTTGATAAAGATTTGTGGAGGGAAATGATACTTTGAAGATAATAAAAATGATGGTGCAGAGAGGAAGGTTTTTCTGGGAAAAGCTGAAGAGAGATCCTTTTCCTTCTCTTTTCTGTTCTGCCAACACCTGTTGCTTTCCCCAGCTCCCCCCATTTTTGGATGAAGAATGTCTAGTTTGAGTAGCCAAAACTAAACAGAAGTTAAGCTTCCCAGGTGGGAGCTGGGTTTCCTCAGAAGGGAGCTGACGTTGTGGCCCAACAACCCCTTCCAGCAGCGCCCAGCTTGTTTTACCATTTCTAGAATTGGGTCATTAAAGGGCGAACCCTTCCTTTCTGCAGTGCTGCACCATTCAGAAGATGTTTTGCTCATCTTCCTAACCATAACCTACATCGTGATAATTAATGAGTCAACACTTCTTTCTCCACACGACAGCAACTGGCTGGTGATGGCTGGAAACAAGTCAGGTGCCCAGCTAGGCAAGGGGGCGACAGCACCCCTACGGACACCCCCAGTTTCTGGGGATGACTTTGCTATCCCACCCCCTGAGGAGTCTCCACTGGGGGCGGCCAGATTGTGCATCCTGGGGGGATGAAATTCATCCACTGCCTATGACAAAAACACCCGACCCATCAGCCCAGCGAGGAAAGAAAGAGGCATGAAAGTGAGAGGAAGTGGAAAAGATCAAGGCGAGAATGCAAGGCGACAAGCTCACCACCGGAAAACAATAAAAATAAATACTCTCAGAAATAGCATAACCGACATGCAAAGGAGATCAAAACATGCCCCCAGAATATCTCTTTAGAGGGCAGGACAGGGTGTCTGTGGTGGACACCACGGTGCAGCCAGGGGACATGCTGTGAGTGGTGGTGGTGGGTGAACATTAGCTGTTGCCTGGCCACCTCCGTGTGCTGCCTGGTTTGTCAGCTTCTGGCCTACTGGTCTCTGGAGGCTTTGGTCTCTTGGGACATAAGGAGCATTTTGTGCTTTCCCTAGGGCACCAGAGTGCATAAGATGCTGCCAGCATCTCTTAGCCAAGGATGGTGTAGGGGGTCACCTGGGGGTGTGGGTGCTATTCTAGTTTGGCCCAGCCCTGTTTGCCCAACCATTCCTCTGATGTGACAAAAACACTTGTGTATTGCTCCATTTGCCCCTGCAGGAAATCAGATGTCACTTTAAGTCAGCAAAGAGACAGGGCAAAAGGGAAAGGAGAATCCAGTTGTCCAAGGGTTTGCTTTGCAGCAAAGGACAAGTGCTCTCAATTTGCCTTTGTGAGAGTGCTAAGGTCTTAAGCTACTGAGGCATTTAAACATGCTCTGACCTTTAAGCAAAGATAAGGCTCCTGAAGTCAACATTGTTTTGCAGTGGGGTGCTCCTGTGCTTAGAGCTGATCACACACATAAAGACTTACCTGTGCTGTGTTCTAGGCATGTGTTTTCAGGCTGCTGTGAGCACAACAGAAGGGAGCAGGACCAGGTCCTGTGGGTCCATCACAGCTCTGCTTCTGGCCAGTGGTGAGACTGACAGCATGCAGCCAGCTCTGGTGCCTATCTCTGAAGAGGTTTTTTTCTTCTGAAGCACCAAGCACAGGCTAGACATCACAGTTGGGGCACTGTCCTGCCACAGATCCAAAATAAAATTTACTTCACTCCTAGAACAAAGATAAAATAAAAAAAAATTAAAATAATAAAAAATAATAAAAAAATAAAATAAAATAAATAATTAAAAAAAAAAAAGCAGAGAAGTCACTGCAGGCGTGGTTACATCTCCAGAGGAGTCCTTTGGGCTAATCTGCCCAAATTTGCAAGACCTGGTTTCAGGCTTGCTGTTGTTCTGGCAGTTTTCCAGTGCCCTGTGAACCAGAGAACACTCTGACTGCCACTCAAGGACAACAAATTGTTTAAACTGTAATACCATATTCCCATCTGGTGCACTGAAATGCATGGACGCCCATGGACATGTTATCCTTCATTCCCTCTATAACAGAGCATGTGATACAGAGTTTTCTGCAAGGAGAAGCAGGGTGAGCAATCAGAGAATGTCATCGTGTATCTTGAAAGTGTAGAAGATAGGGCTAAGTGTTAAGGATTAATTATTATAGCTGCATAATGATGCTAGGCACTTTTAATATAATTATTTCTGTGCGTTAACTGAGCCAGGGCCATGGCAACAGGCAGACATGAGGACCACCTGCCTGGGCTATGCCAAACAAAGGTTTAAATATTGAATACAAAAGCCACAGAGATAAAATGTTGGAGATCTTGCATCCTGGCTGGGCTGGGCTCCATCTTGGCTGGCAACAGAGACCTCAGCCCCCTCGATCCAGACATTGTTGACCAGAGCTGGGGGTACTTCTAATCCTTATGCAAATCTGGCTGCTCTCCTTGAAACGACTGGACAAAAATGGCCAGTCAACTGCCCTGGTCCTGAAAAGGTACTGATTGCATTAGGACTTTGATACACCAAAACACCACTGTTTGTGTGCTTAAATTTTGCTGCTCTAGGCAATGAAATGAGGCCAGAGAGAGCTGAACATTGCTTACTCTTGCTCCCTAAATACCATCATGCTGCAGTAACACAGAAGTAACATACTGCTGATTGTGAAAGGGCAACGCTTTTTTTCTGCATTCATGGATACACAAAGCAAGAGAGAATTTTGCCCATGTGCTTAAGGAAGTTTAATAAAGGTTTAATTAGGTGTCTCAATCTAGATTTAGATGTTCTCACTTCTGGTGTTGGAGCTTGAAGCTGTTAGTCATTAATACTCATCTCAGGTAACCTCCACCACCCTCAGTCCCTCACCTGACGCATGCACACACTTGAGAAAGATTGCTGATATCCTCTCTGAAAACTAATGAAATCACAGAGTGATATTGTGATTTCCAAGGGCATCAAAGTAATGTAAAATGATGATGGGATTGGGAGGCTCTGATACTACTGCCACAACGCAGCTCTTCTTGTCTCTTGATCTGAAAGATCTAGATCTCACCTTGTGAAGGAGAGCTAAATCATTCCTCCTCTCTTCAAGTCAGAGAAACTGAGGCACAAAAAATTGAAGAGATGCAACCCATAAGCCTGGTGTGGAGTCCAGGCTGGAAGCCAGCTGTCCCAGCCCTAGGCTAACATGACACTCATTGACCATACTTCTCCCTAGAAGAGAGAGATGGAATCTTCCACGGACAGGAGATCTCTGTGTACAAGTGTGTTTGTCTATGGGCACACAAGTTTTACAGAGAGAAGGATACCAGACACAATAACAAACAAAGAGGAAATCAATTCTATGGTCATATGGGAAAGCAGGTCCTGCTTTAGCTGGTTGGAGTTTAAAGGGCATCAGTGGACACAGGAAAATGCTTTGTAAGGGCTGGAATGGTAACCAGATTTTTCCCTGAGATTATTTCACAATATTTGTAGTTCTTGTTTGCTTCACAGGAGATTAGGCAGAAAGGCCTGATTGCCTCTTTGTCCTTTTTAGCAGAGGAGAATGCTCCTGGACTGCAGATGGGGAGATCCTGTGGTCAGGGCTGCTGCAGTAATTTTCCGAATTGCTTATCTTCAGCAGAACAGAAAAGGCAATAGAAATTCTTCAGTATATTTAAAAAGAGTTTTTGTGGAAAGGGGAGGGTTCATTAGCAAATGTTCTCCATATGGGTCTGGCTGATCACTACTGATAAGGAATAGAAGGCACAGGTCTCTCATGGTTATTAACAAAAGCAGTAAATATTTCATCTGCTTACTACTCTGAGTATGTCCAATTTTTGTTATGGGAAAAATGCCATGCCCTGATGAGGGTTATTACAGGGATCACCTATACATACAGAGATCCTGCTGCATCTGGGAAAGGTCTGCTGTGCCTCAGAGGTGCTCTGGGTTCCCAGAAACTTGAAGCTCAATTAATCAAAAAGGTCTTTTTCCCTTCATCCCTTCTCCCTTCAAGGCATCAGCTGGAGTGTGTTCCTCTCCCTTGGGATCATTCCCTGATGGCAATTGCTCTAACCTGTGCTGGGTTGGGATGCACCTTGAGCCCAAGGAAGAAGCAGAGCTCAAGGGAGATGCACAGCCTGAAGAGCCATGCTGCAGTCACAGTTTCTGGATGTCCCTGGGCTAGAAGCCTCTATGGGTATCACAACAGCTCTCTCAAGATGACTGTGCTGGTACAAAATGTGGTATCAAGAGCTTTGCCCCTGGAAAGTTGTTGGCCTGAAAGCTCCGGGTTTGCTTCAGAGAGCTCCTCCTCTCCTCCCTCAGGATCACTGACTGAGTCAACATGTACAGACTCATCCTCTCAGCTATTTTGCAGACAGGGAAACTGAGGCATGAAGAGAAGTGACTCACACCACAGCTATCTACCAGTCAGAAACCGCTTTAAGAGACAGAAGCCAGGAAAAAAGTCCTTGCAAGAAAAAACAGTTTTCCCTAAGCGCGGTACACACTTTTCTTCAGGAACCCAGGCCAGGGGCAACCCCAGTAACTTCCAGAAGTCTTCCTGAGCCCACAGCCCCACCCCAAGCCTTTCCCAGCCAGCATGGCTGTGCTGTTGCCCTGTGTATGGGCAGAAGAGGGTGGGATAGCCCAGAGACCATTCGGAGCCCTCAGAGCAGGGAGGTGACTTCATGGGCAAGGCCCCGCAGCCCAGCAGAGGCTGACCCTCCCTCACCTCCCATGGTGCTTGTGCCTTGTCACGGGTTTCAAGGTCACTTGACATCCACCACTGAGGCCAGAGGTGTTTTCATACCCTGAACCTTATCTGCAAGGCTTTGTCTTTTCTTGGGTTTGGTGCCAGCCCAAGTCTCCACTGGTGCCAAAACCAACACCAGTGCTCCAGTGCTGCTGTTCACCTGGGGAGCCCAGGCCTCGGGCCTTTCCCCTGTAGGTTCTGCCGCCAGATCAATATCTGCACTTGAACAAGAGCAGGGTGCTCAGAGATATGTTCAGATGCAAATGGGACCCTTGCCAGTAACTGGGAATCCATCACAGCCCTCCAAGGCTGTGGAGTGGTTAATTAAACCCAAGATACAAACACATTTTATGCCTAATCTGCACCTGTCTGGCTTCAGGTTGCAGCCACTGGATCTTGTTTTACCTCCCACAGCCAGGCAGGACCGGTGTTTTCCATACCACATCGCCTCCCAACAGGACTTCCCTGGGCCATGCTAACCCTGGGCATCTCTTCTGCTTGCCCAGAAGTGTCTGAGTGGAAGGTGAAGGCTTCAGACTTTCATTTGACACTTCAGATGCCAGGCAGCCCATTCAGAGACGTGTGGGCCCAGCTAAGGGAGCTCACACACGATCCCCCAGAGTTAGACTGACCATGCATGTCCTGTAGACGCTCTGCGTGTGCCCAGTCTGTTCCTCACACCCCCAACAGGCCAGAGGCCCCCTCCAACTTCTGTAGAGGTGAGGACAGAGCTGAGAATGCACTCTCTGTTCTTCACCACATGGCTTGTTTTTCTCTTTTCTCCTTCTCTGCACCCTCCAGAACCATCTTCCTCTGGAAGGATGGGAGGTGGTACTCACCCCAGCACCCCCTGGCTGCCCTCGCCTGGCAGACGGCTCACAGCTCCTTGGCTCACCCTCACTGATGGGCCCAGCTCCTACTCTCCTGCATTCCCCTCCCAGCACCCTGCTCCTCCCGCCAGCAGCCCCTGTCTCCTCCTGGCTTCTCCCCCGGAGACGCAGCCCTTCAGCTTTCCATCGAGCCCAGGTCCCTGGGGGCTCCAGATGCCTGGCACTGCACCTGCCCTGCTGGATTGGTCCAGTTTGACTTACTCCGGCCTATTTTTTCCAGTTTCCAGTTTCCTAGAAAGCCTTTTTCCTGCACGAAGCAGGTGGCATGTATGTGCAGGTGTGGGTCTGTGGGGTGGGGGGGAACTGAATCACTGACCCCTGCTCTTACCCCAGCTCTGCAATGGGCTATGCCAGCCCTGTGCAGTGAGGGCCGGAGGGATCTCGGCATTTGTGGAATGAGCATCTGGGAATGTGCATCTGATCCTCAGACCACGTGAACGGGGGGCTAAAAATAATAACCAACTGCTGCTCCATTCCTCAGCAGCATCTGGGGGAGTTTGTGTAAGGAGGAGTAGCCCTCACCCTCTGATACCACCCAGCAGCATCCGTTGGCTTCACAGCCTGGCTTTGTGCATATAAACGGTGTCAAAGGCTGCAAGCTAATTTTTTTAAAAAGGTTTTCTCTTGGGGAAATCCATGTTGTGGATTTTCTCCCACCCCACCCATCTGCTGCTGACTTGTCCTATTAAAAGATGCCCTGGTTTTGCACTTGAAACCTCATTTGCCCTTTGCAGAAGAGCCGACACAAGTGCCCACTGTATCAGTGAAAAGGTTACAAAAGGAATGCTCTGAAGATGGTCCCTCTGAGCACGGGTGGAGATCACACTTCAAGAGCAGTCTATACCTTCGTCTGATGCAATATTGCGCAGAGTCTGTCTCTGCAGGATTGCTGGTGGGGAGAGTCACTGCCGTGCCAATGCATTTTTGCACTTCTTTGAATCATCATCTTTGGCTGTGCCACTCTCTCTGCAGGGGCAATGACCAGCTGTGGGTAACAGTCAGAAAGATCACCTGTGGTGACAGCTTTGTTTAAACTTGCTTGTTCTGTACATTTTCTTTTCTGGTCTCCTAATCCAAAAATAGCTTTAGCCAGAGATTTATTTCTGTTAGTATATACCATTTCCAACCAAGGAACAGCAGTGGCATATGGATCAGGTGCTGCATATCTAGGGGAGAAGGTCCCAGCATAGTCTAACCCAGCTCCCATCTGGACTTACTTTGGTTCTCTGCAGAGGCTGGGCAACTCTGGAAAAGAAGAGTATGCTTAAACTTTCCTGTGCCTGGTTTCTTTGTAAAACCAAGTTTGTGTCACTCCTGTACTTCATGGCCAAAGGTGGAGAAATCCTGACACAGGGCTGCAGACAGCAGTACAGATTGCTGTGATCCTCAGTGGGTGCTGACTCAGCCCCACACAGGGGTTTTGTCATCCCTTTTTCATCCCTCAGTGGGCTCTGCTGCCCTTGGAGACACTGGAGTAGCCATGGACTGAGCAGTCACCAGTTTCTCTCATAACTTAAATAGTAGAGAAATGGGCAATTCAGAAGGTATGTTGAACCTGGGGAAAAATCTTCTTGCCAGTAACAGGAGGAACAAGAGGGGAAAAGGCTAAGGGAGCTTTCCTGCAACAGCCTTCTTGCAGGTCTCCTGGCTCCCCAGATCCAGTGCAGTAGTAGTTCAGACAGTTTAACACTTCCAGGGCTGGACAATCTGTTCCCCATGGGCTGCCTGTTAGTTCACAGGTTGTTTGAAGGCGGTTCTTGTGCCAGGCCAGCAGCAGCAGCTGACAGGTGGGATGCTGTGTAGCTCACATTCCTGTCTGGGAGGCAAAGGGGGTCAACCCACCAAAAGTGATCTTGTTGTGTCATGCAGCTGCTGAACACCTGTCCCTACTGCTCCACTGGAGAGCTAGAGGAGCCCTGGAACCATGAACTTCTTCCAGCATCATTGACATGGTTTGGTGTGTTTGGCATCATTGCCATGCAAATGAGCATGAAAGTGACTTGGCTGTGGTCTGGTCTCCACCAAGAGCAAGGTCAAAGCAAGAACTTGATCAGTGGAATGAAGGTGTGCATGGTGGTGGAAATGTGGAAGAGAAGTAGTGCCTTGCAAAAGGGAGATAGGAACAGCAGGCTGCAGTGTTTGGCTTTGCCAGTGGGTAGAGAAAGGCCTTGTTGGATTGAAGCAGCAACCACCACCAGGATGTATCAAGAGCATCCCCAAAATCCTTGTGTGAAATTGGGTCTCATTGGAAGACAGCCCAGAAAAGAGGCTCTGTAATACCCTGCCTGCCTGGCAGCCCTGGCAGATAATGAGCAGCTTGACTCATACCTGGGCAAGGTGTCCCCAGGCTGTGATAGACTCCAAGCTTGGGTGGGTCAAGGTGCAGTTGCCAGGCTCTGTGCCCCAAATTTTGAGGCAGGCCTGGATACATCACTGGCAGAAGGCTGTTCAGGGCAGAAGATGACAGCCAGCAGCCTCCTGGAGGAGACACGGCTTGGCAGGGAGATCAAGGCCCTGGGAGTGGGAAGGAAAAGGAGAGGAACCAGGAATGAGAATTGGGCTGGGGTGGGGTGTGGGAAGTGGAGCTGAAAAGAAATGTCTGAGAGTCTTTCTGTGGGAGGATTGGATTCCCCTGGAGCCAGCAGACCCATTGAGCCCTGATCCAGATGCTTCCTGGCAGGCCATGGAGGCTCTGCAGCATCTGCACCCCTCACCCTTGCACTCAGCAGTAGCCAGTGGAGATGGGGAATAACAGCAACAGGTCTGCAGGCTTTGACACCTCCTAGCTTCTATGAAACCCAGTGGAGGAGAAGCCGCATCTCCTTTGCCATTTTCAGTGTACAACCCCAAATTCTTGGATGGTGTCTCCTTCCTTCTCATGGGACAGTGGGAAGGGGACAACTTGGCCATGAATAGGAAGTACTCAGAACAGAGTGGGAGCAGGAAGGATGGGAGCAGGATGGCTGGGAACTATAGCTCTGAGAAGCGTGGTAGACCCTGACACACTTAATTGACTCGTCTGGCTGGAGATGAAGGAGGTGAGATCAAGATGTTCAGGTGTCCCCTGCATTTCTGCTGCATGTGGTCAAAAAATGGTGTATTCCTTGTTTCTCCACCACTTTTCTCCTTTTCCTTCCAGCCATGAAAAATATTAACTTCTTATATATAAATGTAAATCTCTCTGAGTTGGGAAATCTGCTGCTGACTCTCAGGTTGGAAGCCCTGTGCCCTTCAGTGCTTCCCAGGCAGCAGACTCCCTGTTATCTCCTCTGCCATCAGATGTGAATCGATGGCAGCACAAGCAGAGGGAGAGAGAGATGTAATTTCAGCCTCCAGGGAGCATTGCGGCCACCTCTCTGTTCTTGATCTTTTGAGGTTTCAGCTGTTCCTATAAAAAAATCCCTAATTTCCTACTGAGAAACATGAGGAACATTTCTGACTACACAGTTCCAAGTGGCCAAGCCACAGAAGATTTCCTGTTGCTTCCTGGCTCCAGACTGAAGAACCTGTTTAGCCAGAGACTGATGCTCACAGCTGAGGTTCTCGAGGTGCTTCATGAGAGTAGCCCAAAATGAGGTCCCAGCAGCAACACCACACAGCTGCATGCTCAAAAATCCAGCCCCTCCACCAAGCACACCAGGAACATCTCTGCAGAGGTGGATGGAGTCACACCCCTGCACAATGTAAATCATGTCCAGCAAGTCTTGAGCTGACCCTTGCAAGGAGCTCCTGAGGAATTGCATGAAAATTATTTATGGATGCTTTTTATTGCCTGTAAGAGGCTGCAGATATTGGACAGCGCCTTTGTGATTTTCTTCTGTCAAATTATGATCAAGGTTGCTATTTTGCTGCCCAAATATTTCAGCATGAGGCAGGAATCTTTACAAGGGCTACTGCATTCCTCAGGTTATCTATATTGGTCCTGCCTCAGCCTATAAATTCTAGAGGGACTACCAAAGTAAATAATACATTTTGCCTGCACATATGTTGCTCCAGGGGAACTCCTATTTCCTCTAGCACAGAGGTCAGTAGGTCAGGGATCTTCTTGCAAATCAATAGAAAATTACCTTTCAAGTGACACCTGCATTAACCTTTGACTCTTGTTGGTCTGGATGAGGTGAAGGCCACCAGTGCTTACAGTAGGAGTCCTCCTTTGTGCCTATGATTTATTTACATTATCTGTTTTCCCTGTTTGCTCTTTGGAATTGCTGGCACAGTTCCCACAGCATGCAGGGTTGTTTCCCTGTGTGTTGGTCAGGAATGGCAGGAGATACACAAGGCTCTCCTTTTTGCTGACAGGTGTCAGAAACAATAAGGAAAATGTATATGTTTGGAAATGAAAAAAACCCAAACCAAACAACAGCAGACAACAGGAAGCAATTACCAAGACCCCCTGTCAACATAAAGCTTTTCTATTTGAAAGATGTATCCTTAGCTCAGTCATTAATGACACCCATAGGTCATTAAAAGTGAATGAGTTGTGAAAACCAAACTCACTTGCCCTTATAGCTGAGCTGGAAATAAAACTGCTGGATATTACAGCCTCCAGACTGGAGTGAATCACTTCTTATTTTCATCAGGGACTTGTTCACACTTGGTATTTCTTTCAGCTCGCATGAGGAAATCAGACTGGCCATTTCACTCTGCTTGTTTCTTTTGCCCTTGTGCAGCTGCAAGCCAGTGCTGCTCCCCAGGAGCAAAGTGTTCAGCAGAGCACCTCCTGCTCATCCCATCTCTTACCATCACCTGACAGTGCTCACACTGTGCCAGCTCAGTGTCACTTATCACCTCCATCTCCTCAGCCATGACCTCACCCAGCAAAGGGGTCATGGTCCTGACTGAAACCTGATGGAAGTATCCTTGGACCCTGTGCTGGATGCTTTCTCCATAAGACAACTAATGTAGAAACTGAGCTGTGACCTCTTTCCCTCTCCCCTTCTACAGAGGCTCTGAAACATCTCTTTTCTGTGTATGACTGAGCCTGAATTGTCACACAGGGACTCATGAGCACAGATCTCTTTCCATCACTTTAGATGCTGTTCCTCAGTGTATGAGGCAACTACGTCTTTTGTTTATTTCCAATTCCTCCTTTGCACCCCAGAGAAAAGCTGCTTGGCAGCTTTGCTGCTGGTGAAAATCCTTCTGCAAAGCACCACTCTCTGAAGCAGGTAAGGGATGGGCTGATCATCAGAAAAAAGCTGACGTATCTCAAATAGATCCTGTAAGGACTGAATTCCCAGTCAGCCCAAGCAGTCCCACTGGAGTGTGCAGAATGCCCAGAGGGCTTTAAATAACACTGCACAATGTTTGACTGGCAGGAGGGCACTATGTCCTCAACCTCACCATGCTGGCTTGACAAAAGTCCACCGGCACAGGCTACACCCGTGCCCCTGCCACCCTACTTTGGTCCCTGAGGACACCCCGGGTGCAAGGGCAACATGCAGCTCTCTGAAGCTGGGCTTGCCTCTGCTACATGTAGGTGATTGTCACTTGGGACCTGTGAGTGCCTGTGGAAAGAAATTAACAGCCAGAATCAAAATGGGCAGACCATAGGAGCTGCCACATTGCAGCTGACAAATGTTCCCTACCCCTCTGTCACACTTTAAGCCCTAAACCTAGCTGATTGTATCATGTTAACAGACTTAACTTCTGGATGCTGTTTTGATTCTGCAAAGCACAATCTGTAGGATGTTTTAATTAGAGAAGAGAACTGTAATAAAAAAGACCTTGGACCAAGCCCTGCAGATCAGGCTAGTGGGAGGAAGGACTATGCTGCTGTTGGGTCACTTGTCCTTGTTAGAGGGAATGGACCCAAGGTCCCAATCTGCTTGCCAGCTGTCACTTCTACCCAGAGATTTTGTATACAGTAGAAATGTACTCTGACCACCCAAAACTGCCCAGGCACAGTATCACTGAATGATTCCCTGGGGCTTCCCTGAAGCAAATGTGGCAGTTGTATCCTCCACTGTTTCACTTGTGAGGCTGGGGATGTCTGCCTGAGGGTCAAACACAGGGATGGGAAGTAAAGAGATTCCCTTCAAACAACTTCCACGGGAACAGGTACCAAGAAGCAGCTGGGGAAGAGCTTGCAATGTAACATCCTTCTCGCCCCAGTCACATTCAACTGATTTCACTTTTCAAGGGGCTTCCTGGGAATCTGAGGTCAGGATCTGCTTCACAGTCTTCACTCACATTCACAGCATCATCTTCACTTCGTTCTACAGCTCACCTGTGTCCTGCAAGCTGGTCTTTGCTATGGTGGAACATCACTGATCACAGGTTTCTTGAAAGAAAGAAGGACCCAGGGGGACACAGCCACTATCTCTTTATGTAATTTTGGGGACACCAACCCTCAGAGACTGCAAGCTGAACATAGAACAGGGCTGTGTTCTGTCCCAGCAGGCAGGAGGATGGTTGTTTTCCAGGGAAAGTGCTGATCTGCAGCTCTGTTGGTAAAAGCTCAAGCACTGGGACTGCTCTGCCACCTGGGAGCTTTAGCAGGCATCAGATGTTTCCTGCTTCCCACCCTCCCTTTCCTTTCAGTGTCTGTTCTGAGCTGCTGGGTGTCCTTGCTGTGCAACATCACAGGGCACCTGTACTCTGCTTCAGAAAGGGCTGCATCCACACAGGGGTGGGATGAGGTCCCTCTGATCTATCTGCCACCTGCTATTCAGTCAGGATCAGAACATGAAAGGAGGGACAGACTTCACTATGGCAGCAAGAAAACTGGTGCTGCCACAGACTCCCAAGGAGTTGAAATTACCAGGGACCACCTGGGCCACAAAGTCCCTTAAGGGCTGGGGCATTTGGTCAGTGAGGGGTTAGTATCTGCAGGTCCCATTTGGGCTGAAAACAGAGTAAGGAAGATATCATCTTGTAATATATGATGGCAGGTCAAAAATCTCATCCCTTCTCCTGATCAGGCATCCCCACCGTGGGCAGCACAGGGGTGTCAGGGAGGTGGCAGGGGGATGGATGGAGGTGTGCGGGGCTGGGAAGCATGGAAGGTGCTAGTGTGGGAGCCCAGCTGGCAGCATTTGGTTGTTCTGACTGAAAGCAGGATGTCTGGCCTGCTGCTGCACACTGGCATGGTGGACAAAGAAGGCTGCCTCAGGGTCTGCCAAGGGGAGTGGGGGGGAACAGGACTCGGCTGGGACCTCAGTTTCACTTCCTGCCCTGTGTGGGGAGAGATCATTAAAAATATCTGACTAAGGCAGACTTCTTTGTTCTTGGTATTACTAAGCCCTCCCCAGTCCCCAGCCACCCCCCCGTGAGGGCAGTGGAGTGGGCAGAGAAATTTCACTTTCCCTTGGTTTGCAGACTCACAGCCAGGCAGGCAGGTGGACACCTCCCGCCTCTCCCAGCCTCCCTGGTGTATGATCCTTTCTCCAGGAGACCTGGGTACTTTTCCCCAGCATCTCAGTAGATCACAGCATCTTAGTCTTCAGAGAGCTCTGGGAACACCAAAGCGGGGTGATGTGGATGATGGTGAGAGCTGTCAGGTGGGGATAAGGTCTGAGGGATGCTCAGAGCAAGGGAAGATCTGGGACCCTCCAGGCTGCACAGCTGTCTCCTTTGTGTTGTTTCTTGATGCTCTCAGTCTTGGATGCCATCAAGCTCATCATAAATTGATTTCCTCTTGGATCAATATGGTCACCATAAAAGATATTACCATTTTAGTCATATCTCCCTCCACAATTGCAATATTGGGTCTAATGGCCATGTTGACTAATGTGCGCAGTACTTTACAAATCTGTAACATGCCTTTTCTTGCCACAGTAACATGCAGCCTAGTGCACACACAGACACTGCATCGTAGAGGAACAGTGGCTTGTAATTTAACATATCCCCTTTCACAGGCATCAAGCTCTGTGGTGCAATTAGATGCTCTCTGTTGCAAAGGCAGTAATTAATGCCTCTGAAGTAGCCTGGGAGTTGGGAGGGGGACAGGACATGTGAGCTAAAGCTGGGTTGCATTGGCTTGAGCAGCTATCAGAAGCTCATCTCTGAAACAACAGCAGTCAAGAGAGTGGCACAGCAGGTCAGCTGGAAAGACTGCTTCTTGTTTTTCTACTCTTGCCTTACTAAACCTTCTTATTGATTTCACTGCAGATAAAAAAAATAAACAGTATATCTATATGGTCTGCCATGGAGGCCCATGTTTCATTCCATGTTTCCAAAATCCAGACTCACTTTGACTCCTGGACTCAATGAGCTTTCCTTGTGCATATTCTTCAGTCCCATTCTTCCAACTGTACTGATATTTTCTGCTTGATACCATCAGATGTTGGATCAGATTTCAAAATGACTGAGATTAACCTGGGGCAAATTATCCACACAGCACCTAAACTCTAAATCTCATGAGGTTTGTTGCTACACAAGACTAGTGTTTTCCCTGTGTTGGTGCAGGCAGGTGGCAAACCAGTAAGTGATAATCTGATTAATACTGAGCTGCAAGTAAGTGGAAGCTGCCATATCTCTCCATCAAGAACTTGTCTGGCATTGGGTAAGGCTGTTGAGTCCTGCTTCTGAAAGCTTTGTGAGATGGCATTCAACCAGAAAGCTTGCTTAGCTCTGCCTGTGTATATCAGTGAAGGCTTTGCCACACTTGGGAGGGGAGCCCTGGAACCCAGTGCTGCTGCTGCTGCCCTTTCCTCCCATCAAAGTGTTTGGGATGAGCACTTGAAAGACCATATAAGCCTTGCGTGTGGAGCCATTCACAAAGACGGATCCAGGAGCAGGTGTGAAAGGTGGATGGAGCTACCTACCTGTGTGACCATCTCCAGGGAGGTCAGTGCTGCTGGCTGGAGCTGATGAGACCTGTTGCCTTCTTGGAGAAGGCTGTATCTGCTTGGCATTTTCTGTCCACCCTGCTGCTGCTGTCACTTCACATGCAACTAGTGAGACCAGGATCAGGGCTGGCATCAAGTAGGAGGGCACTGTGGAAGAGTAACCCAGAGCATTATTTCATGGTAGCAGAAGAACTTGATGAATAAGCCCAATATGAGGAGAGAGAGGTTTTCAGTGAGTCCATCCTCCTATTTCCTCACAGGACTGACATGACAGATAGCAGCAGTGGTGAAAACACTAACAGGGCAAGCTACTTCTTGCACAGGTGAACCCCTGAATTTAAAACACTAGGGAAAACTTGTCTGGGGGTGCAGAGAAAGCTCTCCAGAGTGAACATGCCACAGTGCTCCCCTGGCAATTGAACCCTGAGAGGGATGTGCCCTTGGAGGCTGAGGACAAGGAGACTTTGTGGATTCAGCAATGATCCTATCCCTCCTGCACAGGCTGCTCATTCAAAGCAGCATAGACTAGCCAGAGCATTGGGGCTGGTTTTGTACAAAGAAGCCAGGAATTAGAGATAAGTGTCTATTTTCAAAGTTCCATTTAAAAGAGTTGGGAATTTTGCCTATGATTTCATAAAACATGGAAGAGGCCTTCCTTAATAACACAGGTTTTAGCAAATGTGAGGCTGCGTGTGCTTTTTGAAACACCCCAGGGTGCTGCAGGTGTGGGGAGTACTTAGGGTGCTTCAGAGAGGAAGAAGGAGAGATATAAAAGCTTTTGGGATGAAGTGGTTTTCATTCAGCTAATCAAAGCTCCTTCCTCAGGGCTAGAACAAAGAAGCCATGACCTCTCCTTTTCACCATTGTCAGATGAGAGAGGTTTCTGCTGGTTGTTCAGCACACTGGAGGTTGAAGGTTGCTGTTATCCTGTTGTCAAGTTCTGAAACCCTGGATGATCCCATCCTCCAAAGCAACATCCTGTGCTGGGCAGTGCAGCTCCTCTGGGTGCTGGTGAGGGACATCTGCCAGTCGACACTCACACTGAGTAGGAATTGTCTCAGCCAGGTGGGATCCTGGCCAGCAAACCCCAACCCCAAGGACCAGGACCCACATCCCAAGCTACTCCAGTTCTCCAGTGCTGACGAAGGGCACTGGCAATCTCCCTTGGACAAGAGGAGCTGAGTGTGGCTGGTTGTGGGTAGCAGTCTGAAGGTGGCTGGTCCATGCCTGAGATGATGAAATGGTGCACCATCACCTCCTACAGCCTTTCCAGGGCAGTAGGGGTGGGAAAAACGGGGTGAGGGAGTGTGGGTGTGTAGGGTTGTGCATGTGTGTGTGTGTGTGTGTCTGCATGGGTGTAGCACAAAGCATGTAAACAGTGGTAAGGAACATGTGGAGTATGTGAAGATGGAGGCTGGGAAAGGAAAAATTACTCAGCCACAAAACAGAACTCCTTTACCTGTTTTTCTCATAAAGCAACATGAGGATGTTTCTGCTAAAGCAGCCTCCTTTCACAGCAGCTGCATTATGAAAAGACTTCTTTTTAACAAATCCATCTGCCTGCTTTTTAATAAGCAGGGCTTTCCACTATTGTATATGTACGAGGTCTGACCTTTTCATAGGAAAAAACATTCATAACAAAACACTATAAATAGAAACCTCTAGACTGGAGCAGATAAAGATGTAGGTTATGTGACTTTAAAAAAAAAAACCAACAACAACAAAAACCCAAACAAAAAAGCCCAACACATAGTGTGGGAGGGAAAAGAACAAGCTCTTTTAAAAAGTCACAAACTTTTGTTATTGCCTTAAGCTTTCTTAATATTTACTGCAACATTTAAGGAAAGACTTAAAACAGCAAGTTTTAGAAGACACTGTATCTAAGCAGATATTTTTACAAAGGAAAGGAAAAAAATACTAGAAATATGTTTACTTTAGGAAAAAGGATATTTCCCTCAACTACAAACCAAGAAACATATGCGATTTCTATGTTTTATAATATTTCATGCTCTGATTCTGTAAGCTCTCATGTATACATGTAACTTCGCTCATGAGTATAGACACAGCCTTCAAAGGGACTACTCATGTGAGAAAAACTGATCATTCATTGTTTCCACTTCAAACCATATTTGGTCCCATATTTTATGTTCCAGATGCTGGAGGTAGGTACATGAGAATCTCAGCTTTCTTTAGAAAGAAAGCGAAGAAAAAAAAAATGTAGAGAAGTAAGTTTCTAAGTCTTGTGGTTGAAGAGAAAGCTTGAAAATATGCCCTCCGTGGAGCTTCAGAACCAGAAGGCAAATAATATGAAACCAATCTCCTAAATCTGCTAATCACACACATTTCTTGAGTAGGTGCAATATTTGTTAAGTATATGACAAAAGAGCTTATGAAAGGGGAGTAGGAAATGATCGGTGCAATTGTGGCTTATCTGAGGCATGTCAGCAAATCACTGTTGCCACATGCAAAGACCCTTGGTGAATACTGGCTTACAAATGCTCTGGAGACCTTCACTTAGCCAACACCCAGTCAAGTCAAAGTGAACAGAGAGAAGGCTTTGATTAAGCATGCATTTAGTTCATCTGCTGTATCCCGTGCCTCAGACATTTAAGACAGCACAGAAAATAAATCAACTTGCTTGGTGCTGTCAGAACGGAAATAAAGATAAGCTGTTAGCTGTAGCCACTGAAGGGTGCAGTGGTAATACAGTACTTAGAGTCTCTGTTTTGCTTTTTGATATACTTCAGCAGCATAAGAAACAATTACACTGATCCATATTTCATTGTGCATTGCAGAATGAGCATCTCTTATGAGCTGCACAGCTTCTCAGGTGTTGGCTTCAGATTCCTCAGGGAGGTATCTTTTTCCTGTGACTGTTCAATGCCAGCCTTCTTTCTCAAATGCAATATCTCACCCTCGCTGCTCCACAGCATAGTGCTGTGACAGCCATCCCCTGGACTGAGCACCTCCAGCACCATGACACCACTCACGTGAGGAACAGCCAGACCAAATAATGGGGTGTGCCCAGCAGCCACAACAAGGAACTTTTTCTGTTTTCTGCTTCAAGGCATCTTAGGTTGAGTACATGTCACCACTTCCCCGATACCTATATTTTTTTTCATATATAGAAAATGGGAAGCTACTTAGAGATCGTAGAAATGATGGTGATTTCTGCGGAGCTGTCTGTTTGTGCCACCACAGCTCTGCGGGCACAAGCACATGTGCATGCTCCATGCACGTAGAGTTTGCCTCATAGCTTCGATTCTCCCAAATGATGATAGCTTGTTAACCAAAAGCCTCCCAGGCAGGAATGTTTGCAATGTTTATCAGAAGTTGAAATAGCTGCAGAGATACCAAGACCCAAAAGTCACGCAAGTGAAGCACAAACCCTTGGGGCAGCCAAGAAAGATGTCATGAATTCTGTGTGGGTGATGTGAAGAGAGGGGAATCCCACCATCCACGTGCAGAGAAGCAGGGCATGGATTTTGCTGCTCTCCTGGTGCATGACATTACTTGGGGTGGATGCAAAGAGGACAGAGGTGTTCTCCTAAGGACAACTTAAACTCTGTAACAGATGCCTGTTCTAAGAACAGAAACATACTTAGGTACTGGGTTGCACTTGGAGTGGTCATTAAATAAATCTGTCCCTGTGGAAGCTGATGGCAAAGTCTCCACGGATTTTGGTCTTGTCTGAATTCCACTCCTTGGGTTTGACTGGGGTCCAGAAGCTGCCTAAGCCTAAGCCTGAGGCTGGCCTTGTGCCCTCCTCTGAGCTTCCTTCTACAGGGGTGGAACAGGACCTGGGTCGTATCTCACCAGCAAAACTAATAGAATTAAAAGAGGCAATGGAGTTTGGGTCGTGATTTTCATCAGCATTTCCTTTTCACTGAGCTCAAAGTCTAGTTTGAGTGCAGCCTACTATTTCAGTCTGCAAGAAAATGCTACATAGAAAACAGATTTTGAATCAGATGCTTTACATAAACCATGGTTTTTACTAAAACCTGATCCATTCTTCTCTTTTTCACTCCTGCAACAGCGACTCTGAAACGGAGGCATTAGAAGTTTCAGTACTTTCATCTTGTCTCAGAATATTTAAGGTGGCCAAAGAAGATGATAAAGGTAGTGATGATGATAGTAATAATAGCAACAACAATAGCAACATTTAAATAATTCATGGCAACTGATTTATTGGAGAAATTTTGCCACACATGGTTGTGATAAGTCATCCAGAAGTAAGTCACAATTTTCTGAAATGTATCTGAGGTACAGGATTATTTGCCAGATAATGTATATAAAACAAATCCCTCTCACTATCAGTAGACATCACTTTTAATTTGACCTGTTTTGACTGAGTAGCACAATGGTTCACATGGTAAATATCTGTGTCTTGACTGGGGATACCTAACTTTCACTGTGTGATGGATATTTCCCGGCTGAAGCCAACCATAAACACATGTTCAGGTTAAGGACACACAAGGAGGTTGATTTTGGCAACTAGTCTCTGTAGCACAGAGGCCTTCTGGTAGCAATGGGCTTGATGCAGTTGCAGAGATGCAGCAGTGGGGAACAAGACCATTATTTAACTGCCCTTCCTGAGGTTCAAATGGGTCGGGGAGGTTGTCCTGAAACATCCACATAGGTGGTGAAACCGTGAGGTTTGTAGGAAGATAAAAGGGAGTCCTCCTTCTGTTGGGAGAAAGCAGACCATGGTCTCCTTTTAGCTTTGCTTGGTCCCAGCTGATGCACTTGTCTTTTGACAACCCTCCTCTGAACATAGCCCCTTGGGGTACCCCTGCAAAGCCAGACTGACAGGGTATGGAGACTGGTGCCTCCCATGGCATCAAATTTCTAGCCACATCACTGCAGGTCAAATGTGGCTGAAAGGACATAGAGAAGCTCTGGGACCTCCCGATAAGCTGGGCTGTGGGGTATCAGCCCTCACCCCACACTGCCCTGGTTTGGCATCACCAGGGAGAGTTTGAACTCCTCTTCTTGTAAAGGTGATGGAAATCACCTGAGCTTGGTGCTAAGCTTGAGCTTGCAGCCACTTACAGGCACTGTGGAGAACTTGTGGATGGACTTTGGATGGTCCTTCTGTACAGACAGACCAAAACCTTGGCTTTCTATTCAAACCTGGGAGATCTTCAGGATGGAGCAACCAAAGACAACATCAACAGCTACCCTTCAGCCCTCCCTTGTGAGGAAGAGATGGGCAAATTCATGGCTGCCTCTGGTACTGTGACTTATACAGAGCCCAGTTAGATGAATGCATTTAGAGAAAAGAGACAAGATTCCCTACCCCAAGGGTTTTTACAGTTTAAATCAAGGAGGGAAAAAATTGACAAAAACTGAAACAAATACCAGAGAGAACATCCTTGTGAACAGACAAGGAAGATCTATCAGAACTGCTCTTTTTAAGAGTGTTGCAGGTATGTGAGAAAATGAGCTTTTAGAGTGGCTGATAGCAGTCTACATGCAACAACTCATTTTTGCCTAAGAAGCTGATTGGCACTTCCAGGGTTTGAGCTGGTGGTGGGGATGAGAAGACTTTTAAGGTGACTGAGGCAGCTGAAGGCAGACCCAACCCCACTGATATCAGCTGGAGACTTTACAAGGTGTGTGGTAGATAACATGAAACTGCAGCAAATAAAAAGTAAGAGAAGTTTGTCAAGGCCATCTCAAATGAGATTTTGTCAAAGTCTCCTGTCCCACTACTTTCTTTTGAACTCCTCCCACTGTATGAGGCCCTGCTGCTTGCTGCTTTGGGCCTCAACATTTATTGTAAGCCTGTGTCTATTTGCAGAAAATCAGGAAAGGTCCCTGCTGTGATTGGAATAGTAATGCTATTGGGGTGTTTATATGTGTGGGGCATATTCTTTTAAGAGGTAGAAGATAAATTATACTTGAGTAAAGCCATAGCTACACCCACCCTAGGGAATGGCTCTGCCTGCCTATCACTCTAATGCTCACTCTATCACTCAAACTGCTGTAGTTAAAGAAAAACACACTCTTGACCAACACACAAGTATGAAAAACAGTGCAGACACAGGCTTTTGTGCTTTCTATGGTTCTGGCAGAACAAAGGTGAATTAAATTGGTTGTAAATTAATTTCTGTGTGCATTAGGACACTTTTCACAGCCTGAACAGTATAAAAGAGCTTTGGGCTTGCTCAGAATTAGTCTGAATATATTCAGAAGGTCGTATTTCTTTACACAGCACATAATCATTTCCAAAGCGTCTGCTGTAAAAAAAAAAAAAAAAAAGGTGATTGAAACAGATTTCCTAGTGGATAATTTCCTGCCTGTTCCTAACACTTTCATCTCAGGAAACTGAATATAAAACTCATGGTTGCCAGTGTGAAAACTCCATTGATCTCAGTGAGGTTTGGTTCAGCTCTGAAGGACATGAGAACTGATACTGCGAGTTTATATTTCTGGAGCTTGGGACAGCATTGTCCCTGTCTGACACACCAACATGTGGCAGGGCTCCTTTCCATGGTTGTCATCCTTTGGTCCCCAGCCTTTTCAAACACTCTCAGTGCAGCCAGTGTGAAAGGGGTTTATGGAAATGGTTATAACATGGGTCCAATATCTGGGAAGTAGATCTCAAATTGTCACAGTTGGAGACTATGGGAGTCATTCACTGATTAAATGGTTTGGCTCAGGCTGGAGAATCTCAAATTCAAGTGGATGTTGCCCATGTTTCACACTACCAGTCTCCCCCCTTTCTACTTCAGCACATGACTTTGGGATTAATGTGTCTTCAAGAAGGGACATTATGATGTGTAGTCAGTGTCTAAGGAAGCTTCTCACCATATTTTCGGAATTAAAAACCTCCCTCAAATCTCAAAACAGGTACTTTCATGGCGATAGGGGCAGGGACAGCTTATTGTGTGGGTACAAACCTGGTGCTAGCTGAGGTAGCTATTGCTGATTTGAGTTGAGAACGAGATCTTCAGTGAAATGAATTGATAGTTTCAGTTCCGGATCTGGTGGACAAATTGAAAAAAAAAAAAAAAAAAAAAACAAAAAAAAAAAAAAAAAAAAAAAAAAGCAGAGCATGGAGACTGACTCATCTCTCACTTTCAATACCAGCCCAATCCCCCTGACTGCAGGAGGCAGGAGGGGTGGGCAAGGACCCTGTCTGAAGAGATGGCAGCGCCCAGAGCCCAGAGAGGTTTGCTCCTGCATGTTGCTGTTCTGGGAAAAAAAGCAGTACCAGGGAAAAATAGTGAAGTGGAAAGCAAACCTCCAATTCCTGCAAGATCCCATTCATCCCAAGACTGGCCAAAATGATTCAGATGTAAATATTATCATACCAGAGCTTGTTGGCATTTTCATTCAAGTGCAGCATACAAGGGATTTTCAGCTAACCCTCCAGTAGTCAGGAGGTGCAGGGAGATGTAATTTTTTGCACAGCTTAGGAAAGATAGATTCGTGAGAGCTGGCAAGTTCGCATCCCATATCTGCTGCCAGTTACACCAGTGTGCTTTACTCTGTTGTCATCTGAGGAACTGTAAGCAGCTTTCAAAAGTTTTAGACAGTCTCCACCACATCCCTGTGAGAACAGAAAAAAAAAAAAAATCACCTCTTGACAAAGAGAGAGAAGGAACCACCAGACATAAAAACTGTGAATTTAGGAACACGGTGCCAGAGCAGTGGGGAGCAGGCAGGAGCTCCTGGCAGCCAGGGACGTGGCCTTCCTGAGCAGGCAGTCAACAGGACGAGTGGCAGGAACAATGAGCTAAGTGCTGCGATGGAAACAAACACCTTTTTTTAGGCACTCTGAACTAAGCTGTTGCTGCTGCTGCTACTTTTATCACACCGTGCAGTTGGGAAGAAAGCAGCACAGCAAAACAAGGTGTACGAACAAAGCTGTGTGTTGTATCTGAGCTCACATGAGTAACCAGCCTGAAAATTTAGTTGTTAAATTATCTCATTTAATGTTTTGGGATTGCAGGGTTCTTGCAGGATGTTAAATCTTTGTAACTGGATCCAACCAGGTGGATCCTTAGGGCAGGACCTGGATATTCCATAAGGGGACTGAGGACAACAGATGGATTCTAACTTCTTTTGGGAAGCCAAAACCAACATTACCACTGTGCAAGTCTTCCATGAGGCTCTTGAGTTGTTTTACAGATAAACACACACACGTGTATGTGAACCCCCCTGGCAAAAACAATGGTTGTTTTGCATGCCAAATACGTCAGTTGCATTTCTTTTTACGACTGAATTCATTCTCAAGTCATGAATGCAAAAAAAGAAAAAAAAAAAAAAAGCCCAGCGAGTGTTTAAATTTAGGGCATTAATTTTGCATTCCGGTGTAGAAGGAACCCAACAGTCTCCTCAAGCCTCAGAAAAAGCCACTCCATCTCTGCTTTATGGGCAATTTCATTCTGCTTGTGTTTCCAGAGCCTACTTCAAAGTGCAGATGCATTTCAGGTAAATAATGACAGCTTCAGAACAAGTTTTCCTTCTAATACAAATCTCCTCACTAATGAAATCAGGCAAAAAATTCAGAACAACTTGATATCCATCTGCCTGAAATCAAATCCTTCTATTCATATAGTGCAGCTAGGGGCCTGATTCCCACCCCAATAAAACCAGGGGTGAAACTCCTGCAGACTCTAATGGGAACAGGGCTGGACCTTTACTCTGGCTGGGTGACCATTGCCTGAACCTGGATGAGGATGCCCTGGTCCTCCAGTGCACTGCAGAGAACGTGCCTATGGGCCCACCAGCAAACAATGAGGTCAGGTTCAGAGAATATGAGGCACCTTCCCTTAACATGAAGAACAGTTTCTATAGTTTCCACATTTCCTTCCTGCTCATGTCAATCATGCACAGGAGAAAACAATGAAGAAACACCAGCCCCACATGGAATAAAATAATGGGAACCAGGAATGAGCCACATGCTAAAAAGAAAAGAAACGTCACGTCCAAGGCTGAAAGTATTGACTGCCTGGACTGCCAAATAAATCAGACTAGCCCTGGGGCTAGTACATAGCTGTATTTACCTCTTTACCTCAGACCTAAAGAGCAAGCTTTCCTTTTGCTTTGGAACCTGGAGGTGGGTGGATGGTGCACCTTTTGGTTGCATTCATCAGCATCTCTGAACCCCTTGGTCACTGCAGCTCCGTGCCTGCCTCAATAGCCTCTGATTCTCCCAGGAATCACCAGCCTTGCCAAAGGCTCAACAGTGGGATGAGTGGGGGGGCAAGATGTCCACTTGGCTTGGCAACAAACAAAAGCAAACTACACTTGAACCTGGAAATTTACAGGAATGCAGAGCAGCCGTGTTGCTAAGCCAGCTGCAAACCTTCTTTGCTTGGGGCTCTTCCCTTTGTAGGGTTGAAGGAATGAGGCACGTGTTGCCAAGTAGGACATCAGTACTACAAACAAATAGAAAGCCCTTATCCCACCAGCAATCTCAACGTGGTAATGGGCAGGCAGCTAGAGTAACATGAAAGTTCGGCTCCTTCCTACTCGCAGAAAGGGGAGGTGGTAGGACACAGGTTATAATTAGAGCCACCCACAGCAATTTTGGGGAAGCTTCAGCACATGGATTAGGATCTTATTGTAAGTGCTGCCAGTTCATCAACTGCTTGGACTGGACCAGTACAGAAACCCAATGGCAAGTGCCTGCAGACACATCTGCTTGCCTTGGAGTCTGGCAGTGCTCTGAGCCACCAAGGTGCCTGCAGGTGAAAGCACAGGGCAGGAGTTTCTGTAGAAGCCCTTAGTCTGAGTATCCTCCTAATTTACAGGATTTGCTTCAGCTTTGGAGATAAGCTCATACTGGAGCCCTCACTCCTTTCTTCCCAATGGATTATGTCAGAAGTTTGTCCAAGCTGGATCTCCCAGGTACAGTTTCCTGAAGTTCTACCAAGTGCTGCACACTGGAGACACAGCACGTGTCACAGTGCAGCCACCCCTCCCCATGCAAAGCCACACAGCTGTCCCCTTGCAAAAGCAGCCCCATGGAGTACAGTGTGAGACACACAATGTGCCCATGCCTGGACTGAGGCACCTTGGAGCCATCCCCAGCTCTCCATCCAGCTGCCATAGAGGCTGAGAGTCAGCCCTGGCCCATGTGGACAGGTCTGCTCACCTCTTCAGAGCTCAGCTCCAGCAGGACAAGTGTCAGCATAAAGGACGAAGAAGCCAATGTAGTCTTTACAAAAGCGGCACATATTTCTTGTATCCTCCTGGGCTGAGACATGATCACCTCTGCTTTGGGCCTTTTGGGCTTTGGGCTCTTGTGTTGCTAATTCACAGCGTGGATTTGATATCCCATGTGTGAGTCTTTAGGCAGCATTGCTGGCCCAGTGCAAGAGCATCCCTATACCCATCCCTATCCAGGCAGGAGTCACCTTGTCTCAGACGTCCTTTCTACCCCCTCAAAAGAAGCTCAAGGCCCCATGGTGCAGTTTAAACCGCACCAACATGAAGATTTAACCCACCTGATTGGAAAGCCAAGGCACATTGAGCCATTGTGAGGAGCGGGGCCTACCAAGGACAGGTAGGTCCTCAGAAGAGGTAATGCTGCTCAGATTGTTACAATTTCTTCTGCACTCCTCATAAACATTCTGAATTTTTATGTTTCCCTGATGTGGCACCCTAGGCCTGGCTGTGAGCATCTTAGCTTCTGCCATCTTGCTTTTAACTGTTGGGTTTTCTGAGCCTTCCTGCTTGCAGAAATAGACTTCAACTCAGAAGCCCAGCACTCTCAGAGGAAAAAAACCTCAATTTTATTATTTTTTTAAATGCTATTTTTTCCCCTGCCACTGTGATTTATTTAAAGAGAGACTTGGGAGCCTCACTCAGGAGTTTTGGGTACTGCTCAGTCTGAGGAGGGTAATCACAAAGCCATTACTGCATCATGGCCACCCTGGGAAGCCCTCTGATAACTTCTCTGTGCCGGCGCCTGAGCTCCAAGCAATGCAGGGGGGACCTTTCCCTCCAAAGGCACATGAGAACTTTCTTCCAGATAGTTAGAATGTAATGTATGAGGGCTATGAACAGCAAAGTGTCTGTAGGGAGGTGGAGACAGGGAGAAGGGGGCGTCAGCATGTTTTGTAAATGCTTTGAAATGTATTTGTGCGTTTCTGAGATGAACCTTAAAGAAAATACCTGAAAACTGGTTTTGCTCTTCCTAAAGCATTGGCTCTTTCAGGCTGTGGCTGTGCCAGAAGTCATTAATCACATCTTTATTAACAAGGGTGGGGAAACAGTGACCTCAAACAACCGAGGAAAACAACTAAAACTGCATTCATTTGAAGGACCGCTTTTAAAATTCTCTTCTGGCCAGCACATGCTACTGTTGACGTGTATTTAAAGTGTGCTGAGTCTTTGGGATATATTGTGACTTTTTCACAGAACCAGGTCAGGACTCAACCCAAGAGTGTGTTTGACTTAACTATACATCTCCTGGAGTAAATGAGGAGAAGGAAGAAAGTTCTTAAAATATCTTCACACTTTTCTTCTACATCAAAGTGAATGTGAACAGGACAAGTTAAACACACTGGCTCGTCATTTCTGAAACCTCAAAATTCAGATTCATGGATCTTGTAATGTGCATGGTTTAAATTAAAAGGGAGCATCATGATCACTCGATTCCTTCTAGCATGGCCAGCCCATTTGCTCTAAATTATCCAGCCCTGCTGTTAATACCATGTCCACCACACTTCTTTGTAATGTGTTAATTTTATCAGCTAAAAAAGCAGAGTCAGCTGAAAGAGCAGCTGCATTAGATGATGGACCTAACCTACACCTTAGGAATTTCTGCTCTTGGGTGGGCACGGTAGAGGTTACAGCCCCCCGCCCCTGATGTGTCCTGCTGAAACTCCATGTTCACTCTTCATTCCCTGCTCTGAGCTGCTTTGTCAGCTGGGATGAAGGGACTGGTGAAAAAGAAAGGACTTTTGAGGGTATTTTTGCCTGAAAAGGCATTGACTGTAAGGTGGGGACAGGGGGAGATGTGCTCTCAGCAGCAGAGTGGGAAAGGGCACGTTCTCACCTTGGGCAGCAGGATGCTAAGTGGTGCATCACAGTAGGCAGACTGCAAGCCCAAACCCTGGAAGGCTGTTGCCACTGATAACACCCATCTGCTGTGGCATCATGTCCATTGACATAACCTTAATTAATGGTATTACCAAGCTAATGAGGAGATAAACCACCCGATTCCAACTCCTGTTAAGAAACTGTCTTAAATACCAGTCACTAATCACTATGGAGAAACAGATAGTGGGCCAAAATGCACACCTGGAGTAAAGAGGTGTGGCTCCCACATTTTCTGGTGAAGTTGCAGTTGTTTACTCCAGGGCTGACTATGAACCATCCCGATTAACACACGGCGGCGGGTGTGCGCTGGGCGGGAAGTTGTAAACAGCCCCAGCCCTTATGTAATGTCACGGCTCTTGCGCAAGAGCTGACATCCAGATGGCAGCAGGATTGATGGCTGTGGAGATGAGCGTGCTGCCAGCCTGGGGTGCAGATGCACGTGGGAGTGCACCAGCTCCAGCCTTGCTCTTCCCAGACCCTGAGCCAATTCAGCAGGGCTCTCCAGCCATTGCTGAGCCCTGGGATGCTTCAGAGGGATGGACAAGTCCACATGGCCTTGGGAACAGTGAACATCACCAGGCAGTTCTTGGTGTCTTAGAGCTTTTTGGGCTACTCTATTTGGGAAAGGTTTGCCAGTTGTGACTAGAAGACTTCCCACTACCGCTGAGGTGGTGTGGATGTAACTTGTAAAACAGGGAAGGGACTTGTTTTGCTGTGCTGACTTGATTCTTTGGCTGTTACTTTATTTCCTTGCTGTTGTTATTCTGAAACGGTGAAATTAAGAAAGCATGAGTAGCCTATTTGGATCTGAATGTGTGAGTTCCTGCCCTGCAGAGCTTTCAGTAGAGATTAGATTTTACATGCCATTGTGTGGGGGAGATGTGCCATCAGGCAAAGGAGGAACAAATGCAGGCGGGGCGAGAATGGAGAGACAGGAGCCCAATACACTTGCATGAAGCTGCCTGCTGCTCATTAGGGTGGTATTTCCAATGTTTGGACAGGCATCTCAGAAAACATTCACCATCTTCGGCATCTGCAGGATGTTCAGATCCTGTAATGTGTGAGACAAGGCAGCCACTTGTTCCTCACATTAGTCCTTTAAACTTTATCTGAAGAGGACCTAAAATAAAGCCTAAGCATAAAAATCTATTCCAAGCCTGAGTGTGCAAGCAGACTAGATGACCCTGACCATTACTTAAGAGTAATCCTCCAAGTCACTGGCAGGGTAGGTATGCACTCAGTTTGCGGGTATCCAAATAAATATTGTGGGATTCAAAGGATTTACATGCTCACAGGACACACAACACAGACATCAGGAGCAGACAAGCCTTGCATGATACCTGTGCTACCAACCTTCTAGTTCTTTCAACTGCTTTACTCCAGCACTCTGATGACTGTGCTTCTATTCAGTCAGGATGTTTCCTGCTTGGAAAAAAAAAAAAAAAAAAAAAAAAAAAAAAAAAAAAAAAAAAAAAAAAAAAAAAAAAAAATAGAAATAATAAAGATCTATCTCCTTCTTACATCTCTATTATTTCTATTGTTCAGGTATGCCCCAGGTACTTTCCCAGACATGTTGCCTTCTGTTTTTAACATTGCCATCTGGGAATCAGATACTGTACATCTTTTGTGGTGCTGTTAAGCGGGGAGGGAATTTGTTATTGCTCCTCGAGGATGGTTCTGGCTTGATGCACACGGATAGCTCAGAGAAGAGGGATGCCATTGGCTTTGCAGCCACTGCCCTCAAGCTCGGGGACAAGCTAAGCCTGTGTGTGTGCAGCATGTCTGAGGAGACAAGCTGAGGATGTTCACACAGCACCTGCAAGCCAGGTGGTGTCCATGGGGTCCAAACCCCTTCACTGTTGGGAAGCTATTTCGTTGGTTAATTTTTCACTGAGCTCTCTTTGCAATCTGGCACACTGGATAATGTCTTTAATAAGCACCTGGTCTGTGGAAGTCCAGGGAAAGAAGAGGTGATCTTCACGAAGCAGCCACAGACCAAATCAACCTAAACTTCAAGGCAGTGAAAGCTCTGTGCAGGAGCAGATGCAGAACTAAGTTTTGTGGGTTGGACGTATCTCTCAAAGTTGGTTCTGATAATTTCCCAGTTCAGGGCCTTGTGCTTTGACCACAAATCTACCCAATTCACCACTGTTCAGTGTACATCTCTGTCTGGTGCCTTGGCTAAACACTGTTCAGTAAACAGTTACAAACTGAAGAAGAGGCTGATGGTTCAGTGTCTTGCATTCTCAGGGCAACTGCAAAAACAAATTAACACCAAATCACAGAATCAAATCAGAGTCAGGAAGAAAGCCTGGGTGTCTGAATGCTGGCAGATACCTGCTTAAGGCTCATTTCTAAAGCCTTCACTTCACCCATTCCTGGACACAAAAACTGGCTCACCAAACACTGCAACTTGTAGGCTTGGGTGGGTTGCTCCTAAGTGGGCTGCTCCTGCCTCTGGTAGTTTTGTGAGAATATTGCTCTTTGTGCTCCAGCCTGGAAAGCAGAAGTGCTGCCACCCCCATGCAGTTATAGAACTGTAGGGAAGAGGAGTAGAGCAATACTCTGTACCATGGCAGAGAGGATCTTGAGGGATTGCTAACATTGCTACCAGTTTTGGACCAATACCTGGCCTGCTTATGAGAGATGATGAGAGAGCAGAAACTTTATCCTGAGACCTTCCCAGCACAAGGCTCTTGCCTCCTGGCAGCACTGGCATTCTAGACATCTCCCAGCATGGCACAGCATCTTCAAAATCACTAAGGTGTGGCAAGGTTTTTAGGCAAAACTGAACTACACAATAGGATGAAACTAGCTATGCAAAACATGAAGGAACTGAACAGAGAGGAGTTAAAAAGCTGCAACCATTATTTGTGGCAGTCAGTTCAGCCTTTTTAAATGAAAAACAGGCCTTTCAGACAAATCTAATTATGTTCTTTGGAGAGATTGAAAATTTGGTTGGGGAAAGTGACTCTGTGGACGGGATAGATTTTGGTGAGGTGGTTGACCTAGCACACTTTCCCTATTCTGGAAAGCAGAGCAAGGGCCTGGGGAAGGGTGCTGAGGTCAGAGAAGACAAACAGCCTGACCTGAGTTTCTAGTGGGATATTGTAGCTGAAGGGCCTTGTAGGAGCTCTGGAAGGGTGAAGAGAGAAGCTACAGATTGCAGAGTGGACCAGCTCTGGTTGCACAGGGGGTCTTAGCCAGACAAATATTCTCCCCTTTGTTGTTTTCTGTATTTTAATTCAAAAAGTTATGAGGCTTGAAAAATTTAACCTGCTAAATTAATCTAGAAATTAACTGAGAGATGGTGTCATTATAATGTGTAAGCACCCTCAGGAAGAAATGCTGGTAGGAATAAAGTCTTTGACTACAGGAAAGGCACACAACAAGCATACTTCAGCCTGGCAATTTCAAGTAAGAAAGTAGCATGTGTTTTATCAGTGAAGATGCTTAGTCTTTGGGATGAATTCAAGGGGCAGGATTGGCTCCACATTTCCTGAAGCCATCAGATCCAACCTGGCTGCCCTCTTGGGAGGCCTCATTGAAATCAATTTGGTTTTTGTCAAACATGAATTAAACACTGAGGTGAGGGAGTGATAGCTGGGGATCCCTGAACTGCTGGGGCTCAAGAGGTAGTCTCCAGGTCTCCCTTGCAGCCATGGATTCTGGGACTGGGAACTAAAAAGCTGAGGAAGAAAAAACATCATTTAAATGGCCTGTTGCCTCTTGGGAGGTAGCAGTCAATGAGAAAGCAAATGAAAAACACTGGGAGTTCTTGGTAATTGCTTGCAAACTGATAAATATATATATAAAAAAGCTCCCATCCTTTTCTGTTTTATTGTGGTTTTTTACCTTTTCAAGACTGTAAGTGAAATAGCTTGATCATTTTATAAAGGTTTGTTGGTTGTGATCTTTTTATTACACTGGCAAGTTTCTCCTGTTTTGGTTTTGTTTGGGTTTTTGCAAACAACTACAGTTAAGTTTTCCACTCTTTGTTTCTGAGTGTGTGTTTAGAACTTGCTGAGAACAAGTTGAACACAACAAATGAGTTTTGGACAGCATTTTAAAAGAGATTAATTCTGTGGTCATTCACTCTTTTCTCTCGGGAAGCAAGTCCCATATGTAGGCACTGCTTCTGAGAAAGCTTTTTCTTCATGCTAGCTGTCATCCTTGCTTGGTAATGTTAGCAAGGCATTAAGATGAGAATCCAGAAAGATAACAACAGATATTTTACCCTTAATATTGCCTGGGGATCTGTTCATATATTGATGTACCAGTAGAGATGGAACTGGAGGATGATGGGCAAGAAAAACCTCAACAAAATCTCACAGCAATTCAGTGGCAGACCTGAAATTAGCACCTAAAACACACCGTTTGTGGCTCTAGCAAGTGGAGAATGAATGGGGCAGTAGTAAATCCAGGAAAGCCTGTAGGAAGGTTACAAACTTTGGAATTAAAGAACAGCTAAAAAATGAAAGAGAAATATAGCCACCAAAGGAAATAATTCATATACTGTTGAATGTCTCATCCCTATACGCTTTTAATAATGCTGATAAACATTTCATTTTATCTGTTAATAACTCCTTTAAGGGCAAAACCTAGCTACTTTTTTCAGGTCAGCTTGATTCTGGGAATCATTCTCACTTGCCTGTGGTTTTCACTAACAGGCCAAGCTTAATCCCTAACATATTCCTCTTGACTCAGTGGAGTTATGTTGAAGATCATCTTGGCCCTACGGCCTTTAGTTATATCGCCAATGGGTTTCTTTAAAGGGATATTTCCCTACTTTGAATGTGTTGATTCCAGGTAGTGATTTTCATGTTGCAATCTGGAAGCACTCCTGAATATCTTAAGGAAGTTTTAGTTACACTGGTACTGAAGAGACCTTCTTTGGCAATAGATGACATGCCTGCTGTTCATCCAGCAGCAGACAGAAGCGTGCATGTGCTGGGACTGGTCTGTGGATGGCAGTCTGGAGAGCCACCAGCCAGGTCCTTCCATCCCCAGAGAGGGCTGGTGAAGAGTTGTGGGAAGGGACAAATACCTGTCAGCCCCACAAAACCAGGGTGAATGCTATTTACAGCGGTTCTGATTGACAGAGCAGTGTCTTATCTTCCCCCCGAAACCTCTGCACCCAACCCTCCAGGTGTGTGTGTGTGTGTTGGGAGGGGAGCCAGCAGCCTGATTTTGTCAGAAAGCTAATCAGAGAAATTATTTAGATTCCACTACCATGGGGAGCATCTCCTGGTAAGAGTCCTTTGGTTGGAGAAAGATGAAGGGAAGATCCCAAATATGAAGGACTGGCCTTTCAGCATCCTCCACCCTGGACCTCAGAGGCTGTGAGATGTCTCTGGATGAAGGCCCGTAGAGTGTCTATCCAGTGCCCCCCACAGACTGCTGCTCCCGTGGGACCACTAACCCTGCAGGAGAGGTCAGCACAAGGGAGGTCTCACCACAGAGCTTTCTCTGCACTTGTGATTTTCATCTCATGAGGTATCGGAACAAAGGAAAGGGCTACAAACTGAGGGGAGTGGGGTAGTGTCAGGACAACATCATACCTGCTGAGATGGTTTAGCAGCAATCCCCATTGCCCTGAATGTCTGAAGTATTGCCTGTTTTAGCTTGCTTTGGCAGTCAGGTCACTGCCTGAGTGCACGATCATGAAAGTGAATGCAAAACTCCTGGTTTTGCTTCATGCAAGATGTGAAACCTTTTAATGAACCTAACTGTGACCAGTCTGCAGTTCCTTGCTTACATCTGAGCGAGACATGATACTGCAGTTCTCAGAGATTTGTCCCCAGGACAAGACCTGAGAGAGCCCAGGGCTAGGTTCTGGCAGGCTGGCAAGTGCTTTGCAAAATAGCAACACAGAATGTGGGGTATGAGAAATACTTGTGAGCTTCTGAACAGAAAAATATTCATGCAGGGATTGGTGATGGGCATGTCACTGCAAAGCAATATCTGCCTTGCTTTGGGGAGGACCTGTGCTCCTACCATGACCACAGCTGGTCAAAAGACAGAGAAGACCTGTGAATCTTGATGGCTAGATATGACTTGGAAAAAACATCTGAGTTCTAGGGTTGATGTAGGGTGCACATCAGAGGAGAGCGTGGTTTGAGAGAGCAGAGCTCAGGGGTGAGCTGCTCCTGTCCTTGTGCAGCCACCGTCATCTGTGCTCAACTACGGCAGTGATCCAGCAGCCTATGAAGCACTGAACTCCTTCAACACAATTCAGATCCACACAGCATCCCATAACTGATTTCTGTGTAATAATACAGGCAATGTACAGAGCTGGTTGCTGATCTGATCAACATCTCTGGAAATCTCAGCTCACTCCCATCCTGACATCTCCATGCACCTTCCTTGAAGACCAGCTGCCAAAAATCTTGGCACTAGAAAGCTAAAGACAAGTGACACAGTTGTTGACCTCCACTCGCTCCATCTCAAGGAGGCCAACTCTGAGCATAATTCTGGCAATGAAAAGTGGGAAGATCTTAAAGGGTTGGGGTCTGTCATCTAAAGCAGCAACTGGCTGACTCAGAGAGCAGAAACCATTTGCTCTGGTGTCTGGACACCTCTGAACAGCTGCAAAATCCCAGTACGGAGATCTTGGTAAGGTCACAGTTGCGATGGGCTGGGCATATTGCCAGGGTGGAAGATTCCAGGATCTGCAGCCTCCTGGGAACACCTAGCAGCCAACACGAGCTTTGTAAAGACACCTGAAAATACTTGCATAAAGCTTGTCAGCTTAACATTAATAACTGGGAGGGAAAGGGTTTGGAGACACTGTGGTGCAGCCTGCAAGGTGAAGCACAAAGCCAAAATGGAGGAGAGAATGGAGTGAACTCAGACAAAATCAGCCTTGCCAGTTATAAAGCACAACTTGAAACATGCTCTCTTCCCACAGATTGGCCTGTTTTTACAGGATCATGCAGAGAGAGAGCAAAAGTAAAAATAGCTAAGGGGACAGTCATTGCAAATTGCAACAAATAACAATTCAATAATATGGTTTTAATGAAGAACTCCACAGCACCCAATAAATTCAAGATTTGGCACAACGGCAGTGTCCAACAGCCATAAATAAAGCAATCTGCTAATGACTGCACATTCCATCTCATTTTCCTTGATGTTTTCCATGGCGTCATTCCTCTGAATCACGGCTTTTCTTTTAATCTCATCTTAATCTACACCACTATTAGGTGCTGCACCTCTTCCTTGACAGCACCGTATTTGAATGGCCACTAAGTAGGGCTTGCTCCTGAGCTGGTGAAGGTGAGGCCATAACGCATGCATGTCTCCTGCAGGCTGAGCCTCGATGGCACGCAGTCACTCACACGTAATCAGCCATGGGTAATTTGGAGCCAGAGACATGCCTGTGGCCCCTACCAGATTCTGCACTTGGCATTCAGTTGTCTCCTCAGGTCTGATATGTCATGACAGAGACATTTCTTCTTCACACAGCTCATTTTGACCCCAGCTAATGAGAGATTATCCAACCGACGGCAGCAAATCAGCTGCTGCTGGTCTAGGGAGGGCATCTTAGGTTCCCTCCTTAATAAGCTTCACATTTGGCTTTTCTTAACTGAAGGAGAGTTCGTCATCACAAACATCTTGCCAGTGATACAGTCCTTATCTGACAGATGGAGCCTAAGCAGAACTGTTTGTGATGACCTAATGTTGTTTGCTGCTTACCTGGCAAGACACCAGTGAGTAGCTTGTCCCCTGCACAGAGAAGTCACTAAACAGATGCTCATGCCTCTCAAACAAAAAAAAATCTTCACTTTTCTAAAACCAAGTCAGGTTATCGACAGATCAAAAGTGTTTTGGAGCCACTTTGTCTCTTTTGCTGCACATTGGGCTTCTGTAGGGACCCTATTTCTGCAGGGATCGTCCCCACTGGGCAGCACTTGCATCCTAGGAGAGTGCTGGGACTGGAGTGGCCTTCAGTGTTGTCCTGTAGGGAGCACTGGGGGATGATTAACCCTTTTTTTTGTCACCACTAAACCACAATGGGAACATCTTCCTCTTTTTCTCAGTCATTAAGTTTTTGCATACTGGAATTATGTGCATTAAATAAGGAAGTTTTCCAGCAGGGTGCACATCCTTGAGTCTTTCAGTAGAATGAGCTTTTTGAATGTCCATAATCACAGAGTATACAGCTAACCACAAAAGAAGCCTCCTTAATTTTAACTTCTTTTGGCCTAAGTTGGGCAGGACCTGAAGTCAGGGTTTGCTACTTTGCCATTACCATAAAATCCCATTCTTGGGGAGGCTTGCCATCCAGAGTTGCTGCATCTACTTCATCTCTTTTCAGGTTTCCACTTCAATGTTCTTCCTATTTTAGTCCAGTTTTTTAAATGCAACTTTATAGGCTGTAGCACGTGGAGATAAGGGGGACAAGTCCTGAAATCATCTCTCTGCTTTTCTTTTGCAACCTCAGTGACAGCAAATACTAATGTGTACTGCCTAACTTGTCTGGCCACTCTGTGAGGCCATTTTGGTGACAAGAAAAAGCTCACTGACTGATCCTCAAAACACCACAGAAATTTGGTTAATACCATTGTAAGCCCCCAGACACACTTTCCTCTTTGCACCCCTCCTGCTTTTTTGCACATGGAGGATGTTGCAGGTCCAGCATTTCTCTCATGCCAGGCCTGTCCTGGACTGCGGCTGTGTTACACAACCATGCCCTGCAGATTGAGGCAAGGATTAAAGGTGTCCAAAATATTAGGAAATCAGAGCAGTGAAAGGTCAGGGATCTTTTTTATTTTCTCTTGGCTTTGGTAGGTGGCTGCTGAAAAGTCAAAAACACACTTTGAAAAGAAGGATCAGAAAGGTGTGGTTTTCCAGAGCACTTGGCATCCATGTCTGTGTGTGAACTGTTTACAGGTATGGCAAAGCGTTACTAATCTCTGAGCTATTTAGAAAGGAAGTACCTCTAGGATCTCCTCATTTGTCTCCCCTGTTTCTTAAACACCACTGAGTCATGCTGAACCTCCTCCCCTCCTGAAGAATGGCGTTGCAGAGCTCCCTGAAGAAAGAAAAATGTCGCTGGACAATGAAACCAACAATCCCAAGTGGGTTTGTTGTGCCCTGAAAGCTCATGACCTGGTAACTGGGTAAAAAATCCTGGAGACCCTGGGAAGGAGAAGTCAGTCTAGAGACTGCCTGAAGATTCAGATACTCTTGAGACCCAGGGGAGAAACTCTCTTATCAGGGTCTGGACTCCAGCTGGAACCAGTCTGGACTTGACCCTTCTCAAAGTTCATGCATGCTTGCATAGAAGTTTCTGACTGAGACAAATCTCTCCTTCAGACAGCCCCCTGGAAGACAGTGCTGCCAGTTGGCTTTGCAAGGCCTTGCTGGATGGTCCAGTTTTGTCTGAACTTTCCCAGTTCCCCTCCCCTCCACTTCAGAATACTGGTCTGCATCTGGCTTCCTGTTCTAACTTAGCCCCAGATGTATCACATTGCAGCTTGGTTCCTGCGATGCTTTTGCAAATGGCAAGAAATTATGAACAGGATTCCCAAAGGAATCCATGCTGAAGAAATAGCTGAGAAGGAAACTTCACCATTACTATTTAATTTTTTTTCTGAGCTCATACTTCTGTTTCAGAGAAAAAGGAAGTGTGTACAAAGGCTTCCTTGAACAACAGGACAATGCTGGCTCAGGCAGTGAAGGGTGAAAAGAAGTAGGCACTGTGGGACAGCTGGTGAAGATGAGGTGGGTGAAGTAGGTGCTCCAGAGCCTGGTTTGTGTGTACCAAGAGAAGCAAGCAGTGAGGACTACACAGCCAGTGAAACAGATGGGTTAGGCAGTGCTCAAAGAACAGACATGAACTGGAAGATGACATTTGGGAAGAAAAGAAAAAAAATGTTTCCTCACAGTAGAATAATTCTGAAGTACAAACACCAAGGGACAGTGTGCCTGCTTCCAAATATCATCTGACAAGTAGCATAGCAGCTAGAAAGCCACAGCTGCTGAGCTCTGACCCTAGTGTGGCACTGACTCCTCAACCAGAGCGCCTACTAATTGCACGTGCTTCAGGCAGCTTTCAAAAGCTAATATAGAAAACAAGGAGTGGGGTCCTCAGAACCATGGAGAAGCAAGTCAGGCTTGACTCAAGGGGATCTGAGAGCATTTGGTGCTTTATATCTCTGGCCAGCTTTTGACCATGTGAGAAATGGAGCATGTCTCATCTGCCACAGACGATGCTGGGAGGTTAATAATGGTATTTCATGTCTGAGGTCCTCTGACAGAAAGCTGCCACGTAACGCAATGCATTATTCTACCCTAAAGCCAAAGTCTCCTCCACCCAAATAAATATGTTTTTATGTTGCCTGCCTCCCATTTTTAATCCACGAGCAACTCTTACCAGAAAAATAACAATAAATAAAAATCTCTGGCAATACAAGTGTGCCAAGAGCTTGGCTAATCAGCAGGATTCTAGTATGTCGCTACAGATTTTGGCAGCCTCGTGTTAAGAAAATGATGCAACCCCATTCCTGGGAACCAGTGTGAGGGAAAGAGCTTCCAGCTGATTGGGACTGTTTATTCTAGGTGAAAGTTTGCAACATTTCCATTTGGTTCTACCATTGTGAGCTTTGCCAGACCTTTTTTTTCCAGGCAATGAATGCTTTCTCATTTCTCTGCTTGATCTCATATTTACAGGCTTAGTTGCTACACTGCTTTTATTTCTCTGGAAGGCATATACATGGTCAAGAATGGGTGGATCTCATCTTGCAAGAGGCACAACACTTTCATCTCCTGCTGACTTCAGTCAGGCTGCAGGATTAAGCACAGGATTTATAGTCTTGAAGGACAGATTATGTCAGAAGAATGGCCAGACCCTGGGCAGGAATGCACTGATTGTCGTTATTACATTTAAACTCATGATTTCACAGAACAAGGGAATGTGCAGAAGATCTTCCTGCATGCCTCTAGCATGTAGAATAGTGTTGGGCAGTACCTGCATCCTTGCAGAGCTTTGGCCTGAGGAGATGAGACCAGGCCAACCTTGGGAGGCCAAGCCAAGCCAACTGCATACAGGGATTCCTCTCGGCTTCAGCCAGACCTGCGTAGGGGCTGAAAGTGTACTTCCAGGAATGTATTGCTCTGTTTTCAGCCCAAAACAACTATTTCCTCATTCTCTTTCTTCCTCTCTGTCATTTCTTCTTTCTGTAGCAATGTAACAAAGTTCCACTTTGAAATGAATCACTGGTCTACTGCTCATTAAATGAAGGAACTGACAATTCTGGTAAGACTCATGCTGACTAATTGCAGGTGCTGGTTAAATTTCCCCAATAAAACTTCTACAAAATCAAAGCCATTCCTAGGTGCCATTCAAATTTTGGGTATCTAAGGAGCTTAGAAAATCCAGTTAGGGTGGCTTTCTGTCATAGTCCACTGCAGCCTGTCTGATAATTTGACCATTTATTTCCAAACACAGTAGTGTCATTGGCTGGCCAGGTCAGCTAATACCAGATCTTCTGACCAGTTCCAGTTGGAGCCATTGCTTAAAATCTCAGTGGCTCTCAGAAGGAAGCATAGCTGGCATTGCAGTACACAATATATTCACATGGCTGAATCAGGTTATCCCCTCTCTGTTAGAGTCATGGTTAGGTGGTAGATGCTAAAGTTGGAGCACTCCAATGAGCCAACACTTAATCCCTAATAATCCAGGTGTAATTTAAAAGCCAAAAATTATCTGGTGTTAATTATGACCCAGAAATGTCACCATTCTGCTTTTCCCCATTATGCTCATAGGGAAAACAGTGGACACCAAAAAATCCAGGACTACATAGAGGTGGTTTGGGGGTTTTTATTTGATGAAAGATGACCTTGAGGTAAAGCACAGGCATAAGCCTCCAGCCTGCATATGTGAAGCCCTAATTCAATGCCACATTTCCTGGACAAATCGTGCAGCTGTGTGACAGTTGTGTCCCCACCTGTGCAATGGGAGTGTCGATCTCTTCATATGATGCCATCGCTTGCCCTGCTTTGGAGAGAGGACTTTGAAGGAAACCCTGCCTCTCAATAAAACTTTTCATGAAGTGTGTCACAGCAATGCTCCAGCCTCCTGCTCCCGCTGTTTAATAATAAACCTGCTGTTTATTTTGCAGAGCTCATTTCCTAGAGAGAGCAGTGAGAAGATGTCATGAATACCTGTGTGTTATACTCACCTTCCCCACAGTACCCTGTGTCCCAGGCACCTGGGGAAGGCAGCTCAGCATCCTCAGCCCCACCAGTGCTGGAGAAACTGCAGCCCTGCTCCTGCTGCAATGAGACAGAGGCAGATCCAGGCACTCCTGGCTTTCTAGCACCTGTGCTTCAACCACAAGGCCAAATTAGTACTGAAGGGACCTGTATTTTACTGCCCCCTTCTTCTGCATTAATTAAAACACATCACTGCACACTTAAGCAATTTAAATGTTTTGGAACGAGTCTCGGGACGGCCAAGGGCGTTCAAAGTGACGGGCAGGCTGGCAGCTTGCCTTCGGCTCCCTGGCTTGCCTGTCTGTCACCAGCACACGTCCTGCATCACAAAACTGGGAGATCTCTGCAGACCCAGTGACAATGCTACAGTTTAAGGAGAGAAAGCGCAAGGCTGCAGTCAGAAATCCCTGGTCTTCCCAAGGCCTCATCACACAGCCTGGCTGCCAATGTCTCTGCTGATTTTTTTTTTCTGTTTTCACTTTTTTTCAACACCTCTATGAAAAGCTGGTGGGAATTACTACTGTAACTGACATTCTAGCACCACAGTGCCTGATGGAAAGCCTTGCTAGACCTGGGTACTAGGCTATACGCCTTCTTGGAGATTCTATTTTTTTTTTAATTTGAGCTTTCTGGGGCAAGAAAAAGGGTATTAACAGCACCTCAAATAAATTCAGAACTCTCACAGACTGTATTTTACCTTCGAGGTCATACTGAAGTTGAGGGTATAAGTGAACCTTTCCCCAAAGGTCTGTTTGCTTTTCTGTCACCCATCAGCTGGCTGCAGGAGATGTCATGAGAAGGGACCTCAGGTGACCTCCAGAGCGACTTCTGCACTGTGGACTCCAGGCAGCAGACAGCTGACTACAGTCTAGAATGGAAATGAAGGACTAATTTGCCCAGGGACATTCCCTTTTGTATTTTAAAGTAATGCAAAGTGTCTTTTCACTTTCAGCTCTGGATTTGAGGCCTAAAATGAAGAGTCACCTCCATTAGATCCACACCATCACAATTGTAACATCAAAACAAGGGCTGTATTAAAAATAAACACAGCAGGCATTCACTGACATGATTAAAATGTATACATATGGGTGAGGTCATTTTAATAAGGGCCTTCTGCACAGACATATGCATTTCTTACTGTGGCCCTGGGCTCAGAGCAGGAGCACTTTGCATCCACAACTACCTGCTCTCGTGCAGTTGCATCAGCTCAGGCTCTCTGGCTGTTCATAACATCTACCACAAGTGTCCTTATCACATCCACATGCATTGACCTCCCCTTAACCTTCACAATGACTAGAAAAATCACAGCCATGCTTACCACATCAGCAGAACATTGGGCTGTTCTCCATCAGGCCATGGTGTCAAGCTCCTCCCTCTCCTCTATCAATCTTCTGAAGGCATGCTCTGATTCTGTTTGTAAATAATTTGGTGAAAAATAATTCCTTTGTTCTATCTGTGTGCCTGGAAAAGTCTCCACCAATTAAGGGAAAGTAAACTGGACTTTCCAGAATGACATGAAAAACAGCAAAGCCATTAATGTCAATATGCACAGTAATGAAACTCTTCTGTATGTCACTGGAAAAAGAGAATAAAAAGGCAGGACTTCTTAAAAGTCTTGACCTTATGTGCTTTCTTAGGTCACTCTACACCAAAGCTTCTGCACCTCCCACTGTGGTCATCCAAGCCTCTTCATCAGCTGAGATGAAACACCACCTTATCCAGCAAGCTTACAGAGCAGGCAGTAAAGCTGGCACACAAGTCGCACTGATGGCTTTCTCACATTTTGGGTGCCTCCCAGTGAGTGCTGCCACAGCCAGGTATGCCAGGCTGCAGCTGCCAGTGCTGCTGGTAAGGCATCCAGATGGTGCTCCAGAGACAGACCTTCTCTGGGAAAGGGTATAGGAGGGATGTCCTCAGTTTTCTGGTCTCTTGGTCATAGGCCTGTTGATAGCCAGCCTGCAGCATCCCTGCCTGACTCTGGGGCACCCCTGGGCAGTGATACATGTCACCATGGGGCTCCCAGTGCTCCCCAGTACTTCATCAAGAGATGCTGCTGGGGTGTTTGACCTCAGACTGAGGTGCCTGCTGCAACCTAAACAAATTATTTTTGTACTGCTCATCTTACTGATAGCTCTTACACAGATGCCCCAAGGAACAGATGCCTGCTTCCTCTTTCCAGCAGGCAGAAACAACCAATAGATGCTTCCAAACAAAATCTCATGCTCTTGGAGAGAGAAGAGGTAGGGTTGCACTAAATATCTTTCAGAGTCTAGTGGAACTGTTTGCTGACTTCGTTTTCTTCCTGATGCCTGTGAGCTCTTTGGAAATGTCTCTGCTTCTGATACTACTGAATAATGTCCAGCAACATGCAGGAAAATTAAGCTGCTAATGACTTGAGAAGTCCTGAACCCCAAGAGCAAGGAAGATGGTGTGAGGGGACAAGGGCACTGCAGAAAGCATCACAGAAGACAGAAGTTCCAAAAGATGCCACAGAAGACAACTTTACATCTGCTCTGAACATTGAGCAAACATTTCCAAACATGACATATGTTGTAATGATGGTGACACTCTGGGGCAAGAGCCACACAGCTGAGGAGCCAGGCCAGGCTGCACCAGTGACACCATTGTAGGGACTCAAAACCTACACATGGCAGAAAGCACAGTGGCACTCACCACAGGTGCAGAGGCCAGATGACAAAACTAGGGGTGCAACATGGGTTTCTGGAAGTGGGGAACACCACTTCCCACTCTGCCAGAAGCACCACTCTCCCCCCTCCTGGACACAGTAGATGGGTGATGACCAAAGGTCTGGGACAGATCCTGGCCTGATTTCCCTCCTCTGACTCCCATCAATGGATCTTGGCCTAAGAGGTTTATCCAAATCCTATCTGCACTCTTTGACTGTCCAGAACCAGGCTCACCTTCTCTGCAGAACGCACCTTCTTGAAGGATTTCCATTGGTCTCCAAAATGGGATGAGCCATAAATTACTCCAGGAACAGTCTGCTTTGCTGCTGTGTATTTTCAACCTCACTTCCATTTTAATGTATGATAATATAAACGGTACTGTCCCCAGCCAGGATCCAGGAGGAGTGAGATGATTAAAAATAATTCATCTTACACTGAATTAAACAATTGAGGCCCTCAGGAACAGTCACCTTTGAGTACAGTACAAATCATGGGTGACAATCTGGGTCACTTTTTATTGGGTATGCACCTTTTTGCCAGCCCTAAATCTGCCAGCAATCAGATAGGTTGAATAAGGAGAGACAACAAGGAGAAAAAAAAGGTCAGTCTCTACTCAAGAAGATGGTGGAAGAAGGGAAGATGGGGCAGTGGAAGGCAACAGGTCCCAGCAAATGGGCAGGAGGTGATGTTTCCTCAGGAGAAGGACAAGCAGCACTGCACTGGGTTCTTGGGAAAGTAAATATGCTGCACCTGGAGCCCATTCTGCTATTTGCTAAGACTCAGCAGCCCAGACCACTTGTGGTTTCCTCTCTGAGTCTTGCTTCTGCCCACAGTGACAGAAAGTGAGGGAACAGAGATGAGACATGCCTGACGCTTTCGCACTAGCCAAGGCGCTGGGACCACAGGACTGCTTTGCCCACCCTTCAGCTAGGAAAACAACAGCAAGTTCCCCTTCCAGCCACCACCACTGAGCCACAAAACCCTCTGTGTACACCATCCCCCCATGCTAGGAGGTCTGTATGTTGCATTGCTCTACCTTGGATTGAAGCACCTCACTTCCCCCTCCCGGAAATTAGACAAGCAAGAGTACGAATGACTCATTTGTGCATATGAAGACATGCACACACACACACACACCAACACATCTTACACGTTGAGAGCCTGGGGCAAACATTTCATCCAGCTTTTGAGCTCTCTGGTTCACACAATTCTATGAGTTTTAGTGAAAAAGAAAAAAAAAATCAAAAAAATAAAAGGAAAAAAAAAACATGAGAAGGGTGCCAAAATAGTAAAGAACTAGCAAAAGTAAAAATCAAACCTTGTTACCGTGTCTCTAACTTGAAAGGAAACCTCCTTGAGTCTTCTCTTGCATTCATGTGCTGCTCAGTTTCAAGCCAATGTGACTCCATTCAGAGAGCAGGGAGATGGCTTGCTCAAGGGTTGACCCGCTAGTGACTGCTTCAAATCCAGCTGTGCCACATAGATCCCCACCACTGCTATTGCCCTGGGAAATAGTCAGATGGTTTCTTTTCCTGTCTTTGTAAACAGTTCCTTTATCATGGCTCCTGGCTGATGATGGTGATCATCTTTAAGGGTCCCTTCCAACCCCAACTATCATGCGATCCTTTGCTGGGTTGCATGGAATCCAGCATTGAACAATTGCACCAGGGACACAGAGGCATGACCTTTACCAGCCATTACTAAGCACATCTGGAGCTTTATATCCTCTTTTCCCATAACATCTGAAGCCATGTGCAGTTCCCAGCTGCAAGCAGTGGGAGGCAACAGAGTTGGACCTTTGGCCACCAAAACAACAGCAGCCAACACCACCCCGTTCTATGGTGGGGAGTTCAGCCCTGCTGTCACTCCTGCACTCGTCCTTGGCATGTGAGACTGTACTGCTTCAGGCCTCCCTCAGCCAGCAGAGCCCAACATGACAATATGGTGGGTCTAGAAAAAAAACTGAAACCTTTTAACTATTCTGCCAGCAGAGCTGAGCTGGTGGATGGGTCCTATTGCCCAGGTTTTTTCCATCAGGGAAGGGAAATCCACTGTGCCTGGAAGTGTTCAAGGCCAGTTTGGATGGGGCTTTGAGAAACCTGGTCTATTGGAAGGTGGCCCTACCCATGGCAGGTATCTTTAAGGTCCCTCCCAACCCAAACCAGGCTTTGACTCTATAATTCTATCCACTACAGCATAGTTGTGACAGACCATGACAAACACCCTGAGGTGGCTTGTTAGATGGGGAAGCTTAGCAAGAGCAGCTGCTCCTTTTTTCTTGGGTCACAGACCCTTTCTCCAGCAGCCCCCACAGCCACCATTCATGCCCTGGCAGTGTGACATGATGCATTTCATCAGATATTGGGAGGATGCTAAGTTCAGTGACACCCATTCCAGCCAAGTTACATTGCTTAATAAAGATCACAGTAATCACAGATATCAGCTGCAGAGTATTAAAGCTGCCTTCGCCCTCCGGTGTGTTTTACCCTATAACTTTTTATCCACGTTTTCTCTGCACCTCCAGCCTTTCTTCCTGAGGACTGCTCTCACTAGTTCTCTCAAGAAGAGCAGTGTGTGAATGGTAGGACTGCATAGGAAGGAAGTGGTGCTGCTGATTCAATAGAGTGTGCTTTTCCTTCTGAGTCAGTACAGAAGAACTGTCTCACTGGGCTCAGAAAGTATTAGAACAAGAAGTCTGCCCTGGGTGTGTGTGGGCTTGTGTTTTCATGTCTCTGACCCAGAACATGGAAAGGTTGCACGGAAGGGATTTTAATTATTTTGAAAGTTACTAAAGTCCAACTAGAACTGTAGAGTGAGCACCCACCAATCGGTGGGCCCATTGTCATGAGAGAGAGAGATATGTAACAATCACAGGGCATGAACCTGCTTCTAGAAAGCAGAAGGTGTCAAAAAGAAGTATGGATAAAGGCCAGGTATTCAGTGCTGTTGGATCACATGAGTTCTTGCCTGGAACTTGAGCCTGGGCTCCACAGAGCAGATAGCAGGTCAGAGGCAGCTGGAAGGCTGCAGAGAAAATGTGAAGGGCAGGGATATAAAGCTATCAAGTTAAATTTCTAAAATTTTCTGCAGCTGATGAGAGGTAGCAAGCATGCAAGAAAATCTGAATTTTACTGAACCACTCAAGACAAATAGTGAAGGAAAAGAAATCACACAGCAGCTAACTTATTACTTCAATTCAGACGTCACCCCGCAGGCTATCAGGGTGATACCTGGTTCCAACAGGAAGAGATTATTTGCTGGTACACTGAAAAGTAAAAGATGAAATGTTGGAAACAAGTCCAACTCAGGAGGAAAAGTCACAGCAGTCACACTGTCCCTGCCAAGGATTCAGTGGTAGCTTTAGAGTGAAGGAGCCAAGATGCTTTAAAGCTTTTCAGTGATGCATTCAAATCAATTCCTGTGTCATGGGTTGGAAGGTAGCAAATGTTTTGATTCATATTTTTGTTTACAGTATTAAAAACATAAACATGAGTCCAATTTCAAAGTTTCATGCACATTTCTAGAGAACAGGCTGGAGGAAATCCGGGTAAGAGTCCTCTTTCATGCTACTTTCTCTTGAGCTCATTTCACCTCAAAGATTGGGGTGAGCCTGAAACCTAAACTGAAAGCAAAACTAAAGTGGGCATAAAGGTAAGGCAATGGAAAGTGATTGCCCAAGCCACTGTAAACTGAAACTGCCATGTTTTGCACAGTGCAGGTGTCAGGAACCCATTGATCTCAGATTGCAGCACCCTGAAGCAGGACAGGACTCCAGCTTGCAGCTCTGAAGTTCCCATGAGCAGAGCAGGCTTTTCCATGAGCTGCTGAAAGCTGCCTGTGCACTACACATGATGATCAGGAAACCTGTATCTCAGCATGGCTTCCAGGCATGTCATTGCCCCAGATGTGCAGCCTATAGGGTGTCTAATTATTTCCTGGGCTCTCACCAGTCTATTCAACATGTTATTTTGGTGTTTTTCACTTGGGCAACAAATATCTGTCACATATGGCCTTCTCTTCATGACTCCTGGCTTATGGGTGAGAAAAAACAGGGATTTCTTGGGACAGTCTCAGGCTCAGTGTCCACTTCTTTATTTCAGAGTCAGGGTCACAGTCTGAGAGATCTCACAGCTGTGGCTTGGCTGCCTGGCAGAGTTCCATCTCTCTTGGGTACAGCTCGAACTTTTATTGTAGAGAGCTCCTTTGTGCTAGGAAAGAGAAGCTCATGCTGCTTTAAAATAGTCTAGGCCAAGGCTGTCTCAAAAAGCAGAGTGTCTCAAAGATACAGCTCCAGGCTTCAAACCTGTTTCAATAGCTTGCTGTCTTTCTTTAAAGTGCTTTTGGTGCTCTTCAGGAACAATGTGGTGTATGAAATTAAGTATAACTCTTCGTCAAATGGATATTAAGCCGCAGATGAAATACACCATTTTAAAGGCTTTCTTAAAACGAAGTAAGGTGGACCTAGACTTGAAATTCATTATAATTACACTGCTAAGTTCCCGTTCTTTATCATCTACTGAACTATCCTTGCCCATTCTGCTCTTAAATCACATTTGGGAACACCAGCATATGTATTTGCCCAGAGACACACACACACAGAGACTCGTGCAGGCAGGGCCCTCAAGAAGGATGTTAGCTTGCAGCACTCCGTATGGTTTCATGATATGAATGTGTTGCTCTATGTGCTGCTGCCCGCAGGCTGCTGCAGGAGCCTTGCAGGTCTGGGATGCAGCCTGGCCAAGAACCCAAGGTGAAAAAGGGGAAATCGCAACAAAAGAGAAAGCTGACCACAGCTGCTGCTCCGTGCCTCTGACAGCCATCGGACGGGGCAGGACTCTGCACCCCAGCCCACGGCCTTGCAGCTGCAGCTGACTGAGACATTGGCTTCACACCGGGAGGCCAGCGGTCCCCAAAGTGTGGTTTATGTCAGCTCAAAATCTGCCGGCGATCCTTTCACTGGTCCAAAAACCCAGTGCACCAACACCAGGCCTCTCCCCACCGCCTGCCAACCCCCCAGCAAACCCAAACATCCAGATGTACTCTCCTTTGTGAGATCTGCAAAGTGCCTTTTGAAAAGCAAAACCCAAGTGTCTTGACCATGCCGAGCAAAAGGAAAACAAGATCTTTCATGTGCCCTGCGATTCTGAGCCCAGGAAAGGGCACTTGTGGTGCATGTCTATTTTCTTCCCCATCTCTTAAGTTCTATCCTTTCAAATTGTCTAAATAAAAAATCCCTCACTCTTGAAGAGATGGCACAGGGTTTAGCTAAAGCACAGCTCAGAACTGCAGGATGTGGGGTAGCTGGACAGAAGCTTGTTTGGTTATATTCTTATCAAACATGAGAGCAGCACAAACATCCCCTTACCCCCACAGACACCCAGCATTTGCTGGATGAAATAAATTTGTATGTGCAAGGGAATGACCAACCCTACTGATTACAAAGCTTTTTTATTGCAGAGAGCAGGAAGGATGAGATACAGGGGCTTCAGGAGCTTTACAGTGTCCCCAGCAACTGGAGAAAGGAAGGAAGGAAGGAAGGAAGGAAGGAAGGAAGGAAGGAAGGAAGGAAGGAAGGAGCCTGCCACACACGGTGCCAAACTAGACAAGAAATTTAACTTTTACCCACACTAATATCTTTGCCATCCAAAAATCCAGTGCAGGAGGCCAGGCAGAGGGGCAGACACAGAGCTTCTCAGGGAGCAGAGGTCTGAGAGCGAGCCCAGAGCAGGAGGAGGACAAGCTGGATGTGGGGGAACTGTCCAGCAGGAGACTGCCACAGATTGCACAAGGATGAGGATAGAGGAAGATTAAACTGTTCTCTCAGCCAGACAGGTACCCTACTTCCAGCAACTTAAAATAAAAACATTGCAGAGCCCTAGAGACCCCCCCCAGCAGCAGCCATTCCCGTCTGTCCCAGGTTTGGCAGGTCTCTGGAATGTGTTTCACACCCACATTCAAGAGAGTTTGGCTTGTTTAGTCTAGCAAACCTAAGGAGAGGGCATAGCTTTGTTGACTGTAAATACACCAGAGGCATGAATGCCAGGGTGGGAGAAGAACTATCCAATCTAAAAGATCCTGTTGGAATGAGAACAAATAGGGGATCAGTTGATGTATGAAAACATCCAAGATAAAAATTAGGAGGAGGCTTCTAACGAGTATGGAGTTGGCAAGAGCTGTCTGAGAGAACAGGGGCTCCAAGGGGATGTCACTGGTTTGAGGATGAACCTTGAGTTGCTTGTGGAGGGGATTACGAAATGTTGGGCAAGCAAGGGACTGGGAAGTTATTTGTAGACAGAATAATGACAGAGGAAATGGCAGGAAAGATGGAAAAGCAAAAACTGGAGCTGAGCTCTGTGAAGGAAGCTCACAGAAGCAGAGGAGAAAGTGTTTCCAGACAGTGAATAGATAAGCCTTACTGGAGATGGAAAAATGGGCCAAGAGTTTTTGGAAATAAGGGTGAAACATCTCTTTCCTTGTCAACAGTGTCTGTCTGGTGAGGTGGCCTATCTTTATCCATGTAGCACCTGACTAGAAGGTAGTGCTGGCTTGTAGGCAGGAAAGAAATAATTTTAAAATCACCACATCCAAGGCATTTCTGTCTTTATTGCTGTTTGAAACACTTAAGAGATGTCCCAAGCACTGTTACTCTTGTATGGGTCTAGAAGATTTCCATGGCCTTAGAGAGACAGCAGGAAGATCAGGGAAAGTCAGTGTGCAAAATAATTTCTGACAGCTTTCATCTGGGACTTCCTCTCTCTACTCATCTAGTTACAAGCAGAAAAATTTCTATAGAGGAGAAACCCATGGGTCAGGGAGGTCCCTGTGTGTGTGTGAGCAGGGTGACAGACAGATGTGGGCATGCACCCCTCCATACCCAACCTTATTTTCACATCTTGAAATGGGAAATATAAAATTCTATTTCAGGAAACACACTGCATGCAGGAGAACCTCAGATGGTAACGTCTCTCCTTTGGCCCAGCAGCACCATCTTCTCCAAGGCTAAGAAGTCCCTCCTATGAGGGAAGGACTTCTGGGGGGAAAACACAGCATTTTGGAAACCATACAGTCCATTGCACATGGTCCTCCTTCAGGGAGGGGGTGAGAGAACAAACAAGCAGTAGATGTGAACCGTGTTGCTGTGCCTAATGCTGGAGGAAGATCAGATCCTACAGTGACAATGTGGTGTGAGAAACCCACTGGAGTGGGAGGCAGCAGAAGATCCTAAGGCAGAAGAAGACCATCAAGACAGAGAGGTCTCCTAGGCAGCAAGGTATCCAAGATGCAGACACATACTCTCACTTCTTCCTTAATACCATTCCAAGGTGGGGAAGTGTCTGTACATGACCTGGTACCAAGGTAGACGAAATAGGTAGAAGAAATAGGCCAGAAGGAGAGCTAAAGGATGGCTTCTTCTCAGAAAGGTGAAGCAAAGCCTGAAGGCAACCTGCAGCTATGCAGCCCTGAGCTCCACATTGATCCCAATGCCAGGAGTTGTGAGCTCCTGCCCTGCCTACAAAGAGCAGAAATGAGTTGAGGGAAGACTTTTTCTAGCCAGAAAAAGCACAGATAATAAATGGACCTGTTTCTCAGTTAGATGCATTTTTTTCTCTCTTCTAGATGAGCATAAAAGGTCTTTGAGTGAACAAGACCATGGGGCCTCTCTCCACTGCTTACCCTTAGCGGTGTTTTGTGTTTCCTCATCCATCCCAGGGCAGTGGTGCTGAATGATGATAAAGCCAAACTTGGACAAGCCTCAGTCAGACAGTTGGTGCAATTTGACTTTAAATGGTACTTAATGATTAGTTTTAAATATTGGGCTGGCTGAGTTGGGGTATTTGTTGTTGTTGTTATTGATGTTGCTGTTGTTTCTTCTCCCCCTCCTCCTTTTCCAACCAATTAGGTTCCATTTATTTTGGCAGAGGACATGATTAGTGGGGCTGGGCTCCAGATGGTTGGGCGCTCAGCCGCTTGCTGTAAATAACACTGGATGAGCGGTGCTCCTGCATGCAAAGCTGGGCACTGAGAGGCCAGGGTAGTTAAATCAGAGCATCCCACGGCTGGCTTGGGAAGGCTCTGCAGGGACTTTGCTTGAGCCCTCTGGAGAAGTCACTGTCAAACATTTCCTTCGATATCTCCTGTCATAGATTTGTTATCTCTCCCAGGCAATCTTGCAGGGCACTTCTGGCCCGGCCTCTCCCTCGTCTCTGAATTAATACTTTTATAACCTTAGTGCCTTGGGAAGAGACAACCTCTGTACAAAAGCAGATCCTGCAAAGAACTCTGGGGAAGTTTTTAGAGTTTTTCCAAATCTGAGAATGTCAGTATTTTCCTAACAAATAATGCTTTTATAACAGCCATGCCCAACTCCCTCTTGTTGTGAAACCTCATGGATTTGCCTTCTGTAACACACATTAAGATCTTCAGTAAGAACTGAAAGCACAAAGTTGATAATTATTGTTGTCTCAGTAACTACTTAGTGAGTTACAAATTTAATAGTTACTCAACATTTTACCTCAGCTTGGGTAAGGAGGCACTTGCTGGGAATGGCTTATGGTTTAGGACAGAGGTAATCTTTGATACGTTCAGTAACAAATACAGAGCTATATTCGGTAGAATTGTTCTATTATGGATGTAATGTGGCAGTTATATTAAAGCTAAGGAGCATATTTGTTACAGAGAAAGTAACTATGAAGTGTTAAAATTACTTCGAATTAGGCATTTCAAGACTTTGAACTGAGATCTTTCCTATCACCTCCTTGTGCCAAGAGCTGCTCTGTTCTCCTCTGGTGCACATGGGGTTGCCTGGGGAGACTCAGTCACCTGCTGGAGCACATGGCAGCAGACACACCTGAAAGTGGCACCCATGTATGAGGAAATAAACCCCATTTCAGTCTATGTCCATAGTCCAGCTCTGCAAGCTCACACCTCTCTGTCGGAGGGTTTGCAGGTGCAATTGCAGGTGAAAACCTGAGATCCCTGTCCCTTACTGAGCACTGCCTCAGAAGGCCTCTCAAGATGGGCATGCCTTGTCCATTGAGCAATATCAGACTCTGCTCCCTGGACCGTTTGCATCGTAAATCCTCACACTAAAGCAGGGCACTGGCTCCACTCAAGTCTCTGAGCTCTCTGCAATTCTTTCAGAGCTTTAACCTAACCAGGGCTGTAATGTTAGCCAAGCTTCTACTTGTGGAGCAACCAGCATACCAGAGCATGTTGTGTCTCTGTCTTCAGGTGAGTGTCCCATGCTCAGGCCTTCTGAAGCAGAGAATGCCTCTCTTGTGGCTCAGCTGCACTTTTAGGCTGTAGCTAAGATCATGCCAGCCACATGGAGAGGATGCTGGTGTGCAGAATGCTGTTCCCAGATGCATCTTCGCTCCTAACATGGATGTGTCCCCCATGGGGCTCTCAATTCAATCTCCGAGCTGCCTGGGTAGCTTTTGCGTTTGGATTGGTAGCAGAGAGGAGCATTGTCAGAAGAGATCCATTGTAAGGAACACTAAACAAAGCTGCTTTGCACCATAATCCATGTCACACTTTGGCCATGTGCAAGACAGCTGTTTAGCAGTATTGCACAGGTGTGGTGTGTTTATTCAAGTGAATGGAGCTGGTCTCATCGCCACATGAGGTGGCTGGAGGCCAAGCAAAGTGCTGGCGCAAGTGCTGCAAATGCCAATACAACCAGTAGAATATGCCCCATCTTGCCTGCAGCCCAGGTGTAGCTCTGCCACTCCAGCGATGTCTCACAGTGCACAAGGACAAGGTTGTCTTCCAGTCACTGCATTGTCTCCAGATGGAGATTTTCTAGAGGGATGCCACAGAAACCAACTTTAGGTCAAACACAAGCACAGAGAAAAAGAGCGTTCTCCCAGAGCAGACCCAGGGCCCCCATCACTGTTCAATGTTTGTAAATCCAATGGCCGTGGTGGATATCATGTACAAAGACACAGCAAACATTCTTAACTGAGAAGACTTGTGCTGGTCTAGCTTAAAGTCTTGTAAACTAGACATGTATCAAGCCCTCCCTGTATGACACTGACCAGAACCCACAGCTCTCACAGCTGTTCTCAAATAGATTCAAATCCAGCTCTGCTCATCTCAAAACACATTACAAACCCATGTGAGCAGTCACACCTAATTTGCAAAATGCCTGAGACAATAATGACAGAATCTAAAGAAGTTAAAGACAGAAGTGATCCATTAGGTCCATTTGCAATCTCTTATGAGCCAGGCAGATTTTTTTCCTTGGGCTATATTCATTGCTTTGCCTGATCTTGTTTTTAATCACTCAAGCAAAGGGACTAGAACAGCCAGGCAAAGTTATGTCATACTGCTGCAGAAGCAGCACTAGGGAATCTTGTATCTCTGATCAGAATTGAGCCCCACACTTGTACAATGTGTACTTAGACACGTTTGATGTGGTTAAATAAATCCTATGCAAAAATGTATTCAATTTCTGTAAGTACTCATCTTCCAAGAATTTTTAAGACCTTGCAATAAACATAGCCAAAGCCATCATTCAACAAATTGAAATCCCACTTGTAGTAATGGGGTTGCTCTATTCAGATTAAATTTAGCCCACATGATTTCATCTTGTAATCCAACAAAGGCAATGGGTCAACACAAGTTATGATCAGAGAGCAGAGTGGGCTTTTCTTCTCTGACACCTCCTTCACCGCCTACTTGATTTAAGGCACTTCAATCCAGAGACCATTCACCTAGGCTGATGGATCCCTGTGGATGCTTTGAGTCCACTCAGAGTTTCTGCTGAATTTCAAATGTAGGAAGAAATCAGTGTAATTTTCTAAGGTCAGCTCATGGGTCTGTGCCTTTGTGGCAGCGACTGCTTTCAGAAGGGTGATGTTCCATGTCATGCAAACAAAGAGCAGTTAATGACTCAGAAAAAATGCGTTTGTAAAAATAAATTTTTTTGCTATCCAGGGTCCCTTTTTTTCCCTGGAAAGCATAATGTAATAAGGTCCCCTCCCAGCAGCCCGAAGAGATTGCAGCACAGATAAGTTGCAATGTATATACCATGCTCAGGAATAAGTTCTTACTGATGGAGACACAGGGCACAGAGAATAACCTGCTCTACTTCGTAGCTCAGTTGCATCTTGAGTAACTCTGGAGGTTTCTGGGGTCAACAGAGCTAAATAAAACAACCAGCAAAAACACTGTGGTCTAGGAAAGGGCAAAATTTTTCTAAGGCTCAGCTCCCCATGACAGTATGAATCCTGTACAGAGTGACGAAAGTGTGTAAGTCATGAGAAAAAGCTGTCAGTGGCCTGCAGTTAAATGCACAGCCTGGTGAGATACAGAGTGCCTTGCTGATGAATTCTATAGCTGGGTCAGCAGATGCCACCACAGGAAGACACCATCATCTGCCAGGCAGCAGGCATGGCTCTGTGGTCTTGGCATGACTCCATTTTCACTGCAACCCTGGGTACATTGATTGGCCCCATGGACGCCCAGAAAGGGCAATGTCAGGTTTTGGAATCAACACCAGCAGTGGGGATTCTTCACAAACTTTTCAAGAGAATAGCCTCACCATAAACCCAGACTTCCCTGTGAACTGGAGATCCTGTGACATTGTTTGGCTCTAATTTCTTACCGTTTGGCTCTAATTTCTTACCTTTTTGGCATTGATGGAAAGAGAATGAAATTATACAAACTCCTGAAACTTGCAAAAAGGTTTCAGATTGTGCTCAGTAAAATATTTGAGCTAGGAATTTGGGGAAAATTGTAAATTTTACCCCAACAATCTTGTTCTTTTTTTCAGGCAACGCTGGCAGTTTTCTGCCCTTAGCACATGGCACTGCTTAATGAGGATAGAGAGCGGGCCAGCCCAGGGACAGCCTTATGCCTGGTCCAGGAACCATCTTCTGGCATGGAGAAAAATGGCTGAGGATTGATGGGTTGGGAGCCTGGTGCCAGACACATCCTGCTGCTCCAGCTCGTCTTGGATCTTTCTGGATCACCTTCCCTCCTGCCCAGCTGGCAGATCTTGTGGACTGCAACAAATCAAGCTGGGGCAGAGCTTGCTCTTTCATGCCATACAGGAGTTAATCTCACTGCTGCAGAGTGATTGTTGGTTCCCCAGGAGGTTTTTGGTTTTAAGCCCATGTGTCCCCTACATAAGAAGACAGTTTCCAAGTGGTCCAGGGCCTTGGCCTGGTCTTATAATACTGGAGTGTTGGAGGTCTGAGATCTACCCTGTAGCCAGGTCCATGGTCCTCAGTCATCCCAGGTGACATTGTGGGAATCCACATTGCTGCCATGTACAGAGAAGCACTGCAGGCATTTCTCTCCCATTAGCACATCCCTGCAGCACAAGTCTCAGTTCAGCATGGTGTGTATTGCTAAATCTACACACCTTGTAATCCTCACCCTCTCTGGTGAAAGAGAAAACCCGATGCACATCAGAGATATGCCATGCACAGCCTACCCCACTGACAGCAGCCATCTCAGCTGTGCAGGGTGCATCTCAGCACCTAGAAGAAACCCTCGAAAAAAAAAAATATAAAAATGAACTTTTAAACTTTGGGCCTTGGATGAGGGGATGAGGGAGGGTTTGAAATGACCCCGTTGCTTCACGATGCACCTTAGCAGCCGAGTTCACTTCGCAAACACAACCGTGCGCTGTCAGAATAGCCCGGGGCAAAGTTTGTACTTTGCTTGAATTCTAACTTTTGTTTACCAAGGTAATAAACCGGTCTTCTCTTCCAGGTGTAAATGCTATTATGAAAAGGCATATTTGTGTTTCATCTCACCTCAGATGTACAGTATGTGCTCACATCCTACACCGCGTGTACAGCCCACATTGCTCCAGAGCCAGGAGAAAAAATGAAAAGGGGTAAAAATAAATATCCCCACTCTGTCCTCAAAAACACTGTGTTCTGGAGGATCTAGGAGTTTAATCAAATTTCTGTACTTTCACGCCCTGTGTGAAGCCTTGCTCTGCTCTTTGAAGACCAGCTTAGACCTTTCCCACCTCTCCGTGGTCCCTGTCAGCACAGCTGGGCAAACCCCCTGTGGAGAGATGGTGGAGATGACCTATTCACACCGTGCGGACAAGTTCATCTCCAAAAAGTGGAGTTTAGTTTCCACCAGACAAATTGGATCACCAGTTTGGCTCCCTTTCCCTAAAACCACCCTCTTCTTCATCATGCCATGTGCATTCAGATGTGTTGCATTTGCTGTAATCTCACTGAAATGGATGGGAGAGGAGAAGGAGGTGAGAAAGAAAAAAAAAGAAAAAGGAAGAAAGAAAAAGCCTGGCATTGTTTTTTTTCTTGCACTTCACCTCTTGTTCCTGGTGGCGTGCCCACTTGGCAAGATTTGAAGATAGCAGACGCGCTCTGGATAAAAATGACCTAAATGTTTCCTCATCCCTTCAAACCTGTTTGGTGGCCTTCTGTCTCCAACCTACTAGTAATTTGGCCTGGCCACTGCGGCTGCCACCTGAGCGGTCCTGAAAACTCCACAAGATCTGCAGGGACTGAAGTGGTCAGGGATCCACTCCCAAGCACGGATCCCCTGTAACAGCACAGCATGAGCACCGTCTGTTGAACCAGAACCCATTGCATGTCTCCCCACTCCTCTCCTAGTAAGGCACTGCCCCCACCTGCCCCCACTGAGCTTGTAACATTTTGTGAGATGGTATCTTGAAAAGCAAAGTGTGAAAGCCCAAGCTTGGATGGAACCCTCACAGAAGCTGACCAGCTGTGGGTCAGCAATAATTTCCTCCCTCGCCTATTGTAGCCCTTTATGAGCAGATTTAAGAGGGTAATAACTGTATAATTTTTTTTTTTTTTACATGAACTATTTATTCTATTAAAAGCCTGAGCCCATAACTCCATCTGTACAGCAGCAGAGCTGTACTGCTGCAGAGAGCTGCTGCACAGAGGCAAAAAAGGAGCTGAGGAAGACCACGGTGTAAGCGGTGGCCGGTGATGACTCGCGGGCGCTTTCTGGGAACGCCTTTGCTCCTGAAATCAGAAACCCTGCAGAGAGACGGGACTGCCAGCACCACGCAGGTCTGAGCCTGCCCTGGCCCAGACGCCTTCCCCGCCCGGTGTTTACACCGAAGCTCTCGCTCTTGCACAGGATGAATCTGAGCCCCTGGCTCCTGCAGCCAGGGAGGCCCTAGCATAATCCACTTCTCGGCGGTGTGGGCAGCAGCAGGGCCTAGCACTCCACAGCAATGCCCATCCCTCCATGGACCTTGCACAATCCTTCCCACACCAGAATCGGATCCCAGTCACTATGGGGCAAAGAGCTGTGGTGCAGATGGAGAGGGTAGATGGCTGCATGTGTTCTTGTGCCTCTTCTCTTGTGGAACCCCCAGAGCTGTTTTTGCATTGTTGGCTTGTTTGTGGTTTTGGTTTTCTTTTTTTAATGTCCACAAAATGCATTTAAGATCCTTAGCAGCTTTTGCACTTTCTTATTTATTTCTCAACTTCCAGTATTCCCTTATCCTTCCACAGCAGGTCTAGAAGGGATATTGTCCACAGGAAAGCAATTCCCCTCATCCATCAAGCCCAAGCATTACCAGCAGCTCTGCTGTCCCTTCCCACAAGATTTACACCCTCAGTAGCAGCAACTTCAAGCAGGGTCCTTGCAGCAATTGGGGTGAAGGTCCCAAATCTTGCCCATCGTTAACCAGAAGTGGGAAGCTCCTTTCTACTAAGGAGGAAATCTGGCACTACCCAGGGAATTGGCCTGAACTCATCTCCTCAGCAGGGACTGATGGCAAACAAGCTACTGGCAAGGGTGGCAGAGGATAGGAATGGCACAGGTGTCCCCACATGATTAATTCCTGACATGGTGCCTTCTTGGATTCCCCTACCCCCTTGAGCTAGGTGGGGCAGAGGAGACCACGTCTGGGTCCACCCATGCACTCCCAAAGAAGGAGTGACATGTCACCCCAGTTTGGGAACAGGTGTGTTCAGTGGCCAGATCAAGGAGTGTTAGGAGACATAGAACTTGTTTGACACGGGCTATTATTTCATGGCATCTTGAGTATATTCCACATGTCCTTTAAATGCTCCAGCAAAGTAATGGCCCAGGCCAGCCTTTCCAATCATGTTCTTCTAACACGTCAGTTTGGTTCTTCCAGAACAGGGAGGGTGGCATTTTGCCAGAGTTATGTAAGAAGCAGTGTGATTGCATAAGTTCAATTGCTCGCAAAGGTATAAAATAGACTTTATTGGTAGTTAATACAGCTGGAAATTTTTTCCTGAGGCACCTGCACATATTTTTCAAGGAACCCGTCCTTTTCTAGGTTTAGGCCCTTCTGGGATCCTCTTTCTTCTGCATACTTTTGCTGCCAGAAACCCTTGTGCAATGGGGAATGTTTGCTTTTGTACAGGCAATGGTAGGATGAGGTTGTATGTCACTTCACTGGAGCTGCCAAAAGTGCTTGAGTTGCTCTACTGACCTGCAATCTGTGCACGGTCAGAAGCAGGTGCTTGTTTTAAATCGGTCCCCAGGTACAAACCTGAGACATTCAGTGGACTTGTGTAGTCCTCCTGAGAGTGATAAGACAATGTGACTGCAACTAAGAGGAACTTTCCTTGAGATATTTCTAGAGAATGAAATAGTGGATAACATCTGCTGAAAACGTCAAGTACTTAGCATAATTTCACAAGTAGAAAAGGACCATTGCATTCCACATGGCTGGGTGGGGTGGGATCTTGTGTCTTTCAGGGAAGAGAAAAATGATACAGTGTCTAGAAGTAGTCAGAACATGACCCACTATAATTCCATCAACGAAAAGAGAAATGGCAATCTTAGTTTGTTCCTCTGAATGTCTCCTTTGCATATAGCTTTAAGCATATGGAAAAAGCTTTGCAAGACCAAGGCCTGATCAGTAGCTAATGCATTCCCAGGTTCAATAACAAGTACACATTGTACATCAGAGGAATGGCAGACTGCCCAGAGCTTTTGGGCAGATGCTGTTTCTAAAGAAATTAAATGCGTGAATAGATAATAACCAAAGAAATCCCTACTGGAATAGAGAATGGACAACCTTCTTCTGATAAAATCAAGTTCTTGCTCAGTCATTTCCCACTTGAACACAAAAACCGAATTAAGTCAGTCCTTAAGGTCCTGGAGTCTTAAAATAAGTGGCTGGGTTTCTTTTCTTTTCGTCATGCTGTACATTATCCTAGGAACTGGCAAGACATAACAATGGTGACTCCTCTGTCCCTTTCTGAAGAGGGACATTGCAGATGGTCAGCTGTCTTTGCTAGGCTGAAGGAGCCACATAGTTCCTTCTCAGCTGTTTCCCCCCAACCTGCTAAGGGCAGGGGGAAAGGAGGACAGAAAAGTGTGGCTTGCCATTGTCCCTGCCATGCAAAGCAGAGGAATCAATGGTGATACAGCAAGGAAGAGCTTCAGAACAGCAAGTGACAGCAGGGACTTAGTGGTACAAAGATTAACATGAGACTGATGAGGACTGGGTGAGCTGTGACATGGGAAGGAATGAGGTGAGGGTCAGGGTCAGAGGAATGAAGAGAGGTAACCTCAAACCACCTGGGTATTTCAAGCATCAAGGTGGATTACTCAGCTGGCCTCCCCTACTGCTGAATCTTTTCCCCATGCTGCTGCCAGACCGTGGTATTGCTGCATGCCCACCTCTGGCTGAAGGGGCTTTTGCTGGTCTCACTGTAAGCTCTGCAGGAGCCAAACAAATACTTGGCCATGCTGGCTGGTTTCCTGGCAAGGAGAGCTTATACCTACAGCAAGGCTTAGAGAACAGGAGGGTAAAGTGCACATTGTGACACAAAAACCAGCACCTGAGTGGTGGGATGTTGCTTTTGACCCTGGTGTGGCCACCGTCGGCTGCTGGCACAGTGAGGTGGTCAGAGGCAACTGTCTTGTGCTCTAGGAACTAGGCTGCTGTCACCACCTGAAGTCTCTGGGAGGTGCATAGATATTTGGCCAAAACTTTTCCATAGAACAGAGTTCAAGTCTCTTGTTGCCCGTGAAGATGCCACAGCCTCACAGGAACTCTTTCAAGGACATGGGCCCTGCATGCAAGGGACAAAGACTGTTCTGACCAGGACCTGGCTCTGGAAAACAACAGTCAGAGCTTGAGATACAGCTCGTGAGTGGGACCTTGGCACAAAGCTGTAGCTAAAAGACAGGTGGAGATGCCCTGAGCAATGGGTGGAACACTTTTGAATGTCAGACAAGTGAGACAGTTGCCCAACAAACCCACAGGCTTATCTCTTGCCTCCTGGTGAGGATGACCAGGGGACTAGCTGTGGTGTAATTGCTAAGGCAAAACCCTGGTGTAGATACAGCATGAGTCCAAGAACACTTAATACACAGGCTTGGTGATCCATCCTGGCCCACACACTGCACAGGACTTGGATGTGGTTCTTGCCCATTGGGAGGACTGTGGCCACCAGGATGGTTCTGAAACACCTCGCAGTGCAAAGGAGGTTTGGTGAAACCAGTCACTCAGTATAGCTCAAATGTCTGATGTTCCTGGATCTCACTCAGTCCCTGAAATACGTTTATGGTCTATGTGATAAGTGGTTTATTTTCAACACCTAGGGCACAGAAGGCAAGTGAGATGAAGGGCTGTCATCTAGAGCACTTTATACTTGTTTAGTGCCAACTATGTTACAATATCATTTTGATGTCACCATTTCCTCCCACTGAAATTAAAAAACAAAATCCATTGCTAGAAAACATTTCTCAGCAGGGACATTTCTGGGTTTGTTTACCGTAACACCTGCTTTTTATGACTTCATTGGCTTATTCAGAAGAGGAGGAGACAAAGGCTAGGGGGAGAAAAAAATAATACCTTTCTATATTTTTTAATCCTTTTAATTATAAAAGATCTGAACAATCCTTTTAAAAATACCTGACTTCAGAATGTCAACACACAGCTGATATCGTACAGCATTCATGGGGGATGGGATTAAAGATGACATGTTTTTAGAGTGATTAAATTTGAGAAGCTGGTGACTAGATCTGGGTTTTCATAATTCCCCTGACATGAGCAAAAATTTTCAGAACTTGATAGTTTCTAGGTATCCAGCACATCTCTGTGGAGCCCAAACAAATGTCACGGGGAGAGCAATAGCAGGTAATCCCCACCAGTGTATGGTACCTTTTACCAGCTCTCAATAACCCAGTTACTCCTGTGCAGCACTTTCATCCTGATTTATTCCACAAACCTACCATGCCAGGCTTTGCAGGCAGGTGACAGCTCCTGTTCCTAGATGTCTCTCAGGGAGCAGCTACAGGTGCCAAAGCATTTGCCAGCTGTGGAGGGAGCAAGCAGTGCCTGGCAGGGCCTGCAGAACCATCGCCAGCTCCCTGATCTACTGCTCTAAGAGAGACAGACACATTACCAAACACACTCTTGAGCTATTCGTGCTGGAGCTGCTAAGATGCTGCAGGTGGGACTGGATGAAGATTCCTACCCTGGAAGTATCTGCCATGGTTGTGGTAAAACAGAGCTTGCACACCTTTGGGAGATGTTGCTGGCCACAGAGAAAGTCTGAGACCTCTTAGAGAAAGGTTTTACTCTAAGATGCAAAATGCTGTCGATGCAAAATATTGTCCCTGCTTCTGGAGGGCAATCTAATACCAGGTCAAGGTCCTTTTCAGGAAGAGTTTTGTTCTCAGAAGAATGAGCTCTGAAGAGGATTATTCTGCAAAGTAACCTGTCATGAGGGTTTGTAAATGAGCTCTGCAGGGACCAAGCTCTCTTGGGCAACACTTCAGAGTGCACAGGCTGAAAAAGGCCCTAACTCCCTCCAGGAAAGCCCAGGGGGACAGGTCAGAGGTTAACTGTTGAACTTCTGAGCAGCCCTGGCTCCCAGACTCAGACACAAGCAGAAGGGATAGAGCCGGGGAGGATGCCCAGCCTGGGCTCTCTTGCTCAGAACCTTCCTCAGTCAGTCCAGTTGCTCTAGCACAGCCTGGCAAAACAAGACTCAGACTTCCCAGGGCAAGGGAAGTTGAACTGTGCTGCCAGGGCTCATGGCATTCACATGAGAAAAACTTCCCAGACTTCCCTCCTCCTCCTCTCCAGCCCTGGCAACACCTCTCTGCAATGGACACATAGCAGCAGCACCCTGGCATTTGCCTAGCAGGGCTCCTACAGCTGGCATTTCTGGGCATGGGCCTCCCGAGTACACCCATCTTAACTGACCCACATCTTTCCACAGGCTGTTTCTGGGGCAGTGGCCACGTGTTTTGCTCATGCTGCTCCCACTGCCCCTGCCCTGCAAGGGCAGTTTTCCAGGCAGGAAAACATTTCTTCACCATCTCCCTGGGGTTTCTTTTTCTTTCTCATTTCTCTTTTTTCACCCCCATCTCTTTTCCTGAAATATTGCCTAATCTCCACACGGGTGCAGGCACTGGGGTGAGCTTGCTGTGCCAAATGCTGTGTGAGCTGTGCAGTTCCAGTCTCTCCAGGCTTCTGGATGAGAGATGGAGGGGTCCACTCTGATCCTCTCCACACAGTGTGACAATCCTCAGCTGCTGGCCCAGTTGCATGTTGCATGAAGACCCTATGTTTGGGGAGCCGGGCCACTTCTATCAACATTCCTGAAAGAGTGGTCAGGCTTCCCTTGCAGTCAACACCCTTGGAGGTGTTCAAAAATCATGTAAACGTGGCACTTCAGGACATGGTTTAGTGGACATGGTGGTGTTGAGGACTGAACTTGATGAACTTAGAGGTCTTTTCCAACCTTAATGCTTCTATGATTCTAGGACACAGCTTGCTGGAGTGGAAAGAAAAGAGCCAGTCCCACCAAGGTCTCATTTCCACTCAACTATGCAAAACCAGCCCCTTCTGAAAAGGCTCAGCTTCTCACTGTGGGAAAAGCAAAACCTTGTGTTTCCGTGAGGCTGGTCACCTGGGAGTGGGTGAGACAGAAAGTGGGCAGGGAGTGCATGCAGGTCCCAGGGCAAGCTGCTGCCTTCCTGCCCCTGCTGAGCTCACACCTCCCAAGGGACAGAGTGGGACTGTGCTGGTGACAGCACACCAGGAAATGGGGCTTTCTGCAGGAAAAGCTTTTTTTTTCATTTCATTATTTTCTCTTTCTGCTCTTGTAATTTTTTTCAGGGGGGAGGGGAATGAAGCTGGGGGATTTCACTAAAAGTATATATTACAGGGGAAAGAGAAAATCCATTTTCTGTCTAATCAGGGGAATTTTCTTGATGCAGACAAATATCACTGCCCAGAGGGCTGAATTGCTTCTGCTTCCAGCTGCTGAGAACTACACTTTGTTAGATGGAAGTGTGATGAAAACCTTAAGTGGTGGCAAAAATGGAAATTTTGCAGACATAGCTGCCGGAACCCTAGGAAAGGTCATGCTTTGCTGCTGAAAAAGCATTTTAAACCTTTCTGTGGACCAGGTATTTCAGCAGGGTGGCTTTGCCAGAGAAGAAAGAAATGGTTTAGGCACACAGGGTGAGGCCACTTTCTTGGGGACAGATGTAGTGAGAAGCAACAGGATGAGGAAGAAGGTTGACTGGTGTGCATAGGCAGGAGGAACAACATAAAAGCCTGGCGTACAAGACCATGGTTGAGGTTTTGCTGGAGGACATTTAGTCTCCTGATTCTAGATCTGGTACCAGTAACTCGCGTTTTTTTTTCTCCAAAAAATAATGGTAGAGTAATTCAGAGTGCTACAAAGGTGGTGCTATGCAAATTTCTGGTGGGAAATACAGCTGTCTCAAACCATTGATAGCCTGTGGTTTCATTTATGTGGTGGATGTTAATGTGTCTAATGGTTCTGAGGAGAGCTGTCTGAAAAAATGAATTTGGAGTTGTTTTGTTTCATGAATAGTTCTGAAAAGTCAGGAAGGAGGGAATTAGTTCAGATTGCACCTAGGACTATTTATTTAAATTACAGCAAATGTAAAAGGTGAGGAAAAAATGCTGCACTTTGATTTGGAGCAATTTACAAGTAAAATAGAGGGGAATTTCAAACTGAAATAAACATTGCAAATGTACTTTCTTAGAATTTTTTTCTCAGGACAAACAATTTAGTACAACCAGCACTAATGCTCAAAACTTTGTGTCACCAAATTTGCATTTTTCACACAAGGGAAGTTTCAGGTGAAAGACTTTCACCCATCCCCAGCTCAGAGCCTGGGAATTGAGGGTATCTCCCAGCCCTTTGTCATTGTGCGAATTAACTCATCTGGACGTTTGCACCCAACATCTCACTGATGAGAATATACCTTCAAACAAGGCTTTGCATATTGTACTTGATCAGCTCTGTCCTTTTAATAGTTAGGCAAGGTTTCTCCATGGTGCAGTGTCACACAGAGAGCTCTCAGGTGGCACAAGGAGGTTCTCCAGCTCCTGGCTGTGTTTGTGTCGGTCACCCTCCTTCCCATGATGGCAGAGAACATCAGGCCAGTCCCCATGTTGAAGGCCAGGGAACCCACCCCAAGTCCTGGTCTCACACTGAGGCAACCTGTGTCCTGATCCTATAGCACCCAGCTCATGGATCCAGAGATCAGCATGTTGTTCCAAAGCACCCAACACAAGGTTCCTGCCTCAACCAGGTGGCTGCAGAAAAATTGACCCTTTGAAGCCTTTCTCCTCAATGAAGCTTGACTCCCTGCACCAGCATCCAGGACTGGAGGGGGCAAGAACCCTCCCAGGGGACAAGGGAAGGCGGTCACACAGCACAGCCCAGGTGGACCTCAGCCAAATGGGGCTTTCTGAGGTCCTGGTGAAAATGACAGCAGTTAATGAAATCAGGCAGCCAAGGTTAGGAGTAACATTTCTCTCAGGAGTGAGTTAAGCTAGAGGAAATAGCTTTTAATCTGAAATGACCTGAAAGTCCATTTTATACCCATGTGCATTAACTCTTTTGCAGCAGGAAGGTTTGGAGACACCTTTAATGTCTTTTATCCCTCTTTCAGAGGGGCATGAAACAGAGAGGCTTTAGAAATGGTTAATGTTTTCTGAAGTGGCTCAAAAAGGCACCATTAAGGTAGCATGAATTTCCTGTGCTCCAGAAAGAAAAAGTAGGCAAAGAAAGGTTAATAAAATCAGACATTTTTTAATCCAGCCACCCATTTTCTCCTGCTGCTTTAATCATTCCCTGTGACCTGCAACCCAAGCAATGAAGCAGTGTGCTGGGATCCAAAAACCATTTATTAATGTTTACAAGACACTGAGATGTTAGGGGAAGAGAGCCATAGAAATAGTGCAGATGAATAAGAGATCGAAAAACTATGTTCAGTCTTAGAGATTACTCATGCTCTCAGAGCTGAGCAGGTGCACAAGTTTTTACAGGTCTAGGCTTTGATTTGATCCAAAAATACCTTTGGATCAGGCTGCTTGCTCCACGAGCAGAGCACACCCTGGATCCACTTGGCTGGTCTAGATAGGGAAGGGGAAGCTGTCAAATATCAGGAATTTGGCACTATCATCGCCTCGCTTCGGCAACATTTGTGATCTAGAGGAAGGTCACTCACCAAAACGCTGTGTTGATAAAAGCTACAGAAGTGTGGAGCTGAGGCAATCCAAAAGAACAAACACTGTTTAGGTTTACAGTGCAAATTGCACTAGGAACAGAAAAATGTCTTCCCATTCCCCTGATCCCAGACATTCCTGGGACCATAGGCCGTGGCTGCTTTATTTTTAAAATCAACAAGTTCTTCTGAAGAAAAAGCATTTCTTCATCTCGTGACTGCCACAGTAGAAAGATCTGTCCCCCTGCAGCCAGGCAGCTTCCTGCCAGCTGGACTTGCTCGCTGCTGAGCCCTGTCCCAATGATGCACAAGCTGTCTCTTCTCTGGCAGCTCAGGCTGGAGCAAAGCAATTGAGACATTTTAAGATATTGTCTGAGAGAGCAAGAAAAATCAAGGCGAGTTGATTTGTCAACCTCTGCTGCACACTGTAAAGGGGGCAGCCAGACCACTGCCCCTGCGGCAATGTCCATACTGTGTGCTAACAGCACTCAGGGAAACCCACACCTGGATCTGGGCATGCTGCTCTCCAAGAATGGGGGGCTGCTCCACAAGGGCAGGGGGATGCTTCATCATACACAAAGACCACTATGCCTGGAAAAAGCCAAGGCCACCCCTACTAACTGCTTTGCCTTTGCACCCCCTGACTGATCCCAAGGGTTTTGTGCCAACTGGAGTAGCAATATCAGATCTGGGTTGTGGAAGAAAAGCAATTTTCTTTCCCTTCATCTTGAAGTTGGATAGAGTGCAATGGAAATGCCTGCTCAATGTGTTTTACATGGGAAAGTCTTTTACTCCAGAAAAATTGCAAAACCAATCCTGCTTCCACTTTCTGGCTGCATGCTTGTTCTCCCTTATCTCAGCCTTACATCACGGCATTCTGTGCCTGAGGGCTGCTGCCCCACCGCCAGCCCCCACCGCCTCACAGATGCAACCTTCTCTTGCTTTCAGTCCCTGTTTTGTATTGTGACTTTGTACCAGCTGAAACATCTTATCTCCTTGGCTGGATCAAGGTCTCCCCTCTCCGTGTTGCCGAGCAGCCCGGCAGGTTGACATGGCAAGTCTCAGCTCACACCAGCTGTCCTGGGGCTCTGTGCAGGGCACTGCATTTACCCTGATGGTTTCACAAGCTGCCTTCAACCTACCTGCAATATGGTGTAAGCCCTTGCTTCCTGCTAAGGATGATTTCAATCTCTCTGATGGATAAGGCTGGAGTTAAGTCCCTGTCTCCCTAAATAAGTCTCCTAGTAAGGAAATTCAACTTGACACATGGGTCTGGCAGAAGTGATGCTCAGAAAGCCCAAGAAGGCAGCAATAGCCTGGAGGTTCCATGCTACCTTCTGGATGGGGATGATTTCCACTTACTGGGGCAGAAATCCCTCTGCTTCAGAGCCAGAGGGACACACGGGCAATATTGGATCCCCATCCTTAATGGCACAGAGGCACCTGAGAGGGATGAGCAGCAACCCCTAGCACCCTGCTCTTGGTGAGCAGGACATGGTGCAGTCAGCTGAAAACTGCAAATCAGGTCTGGCAGGGAGACCCTGGTGAAGCACAGCAGTGTCACAGTTCGCAGCTCCCAGGAAAGCTGAACTGGGGAAGTGGGATCAAAGGTGGTTTCCCCTCTGCTGCTAGATGGTTCAGTGCAGGCACTGCTCCCCACAGCAACATCTCTAATAGTGTAATGACACTGTGCAACGATAGTAATAACAACACTGTGCACTTGTAGTGGCCTCCATCTGGAGGGCTCTGTGACATTAATTAACCTGTCTGTCCTCCCCAGATCATAAAAAACCTGTTAGACACTTTCTGCTGTAGGGTCAGGAGAGTGAAGAGATGGCGACCCGTATTTCCCAAAGCGTCTCCTGACTTTCTGTCCCCTTTTTTAGCCCTGGCCATACAGCAGCAGTGCAGGCACAGCCTGGCTCTGAGCCAGGACAGAGGCAGTGCTCCAACCTGCTCAGCACCAGTCCTGCAGGAGCAGCCACTGGGAATGAGCAGGGAACATCAAACAGGGCTTGTGTCTGAACATCTGCAAGGCTGGGCTGGTGCTTTCATCTGAGGTTGCCATCTGGATGGTCTGTAAAGGTACTTGTAGGCCATGACCAGTACTGCTCCTTGGAGGCGAGTTGGGCCTCTTTGGAATATCTGGTTTCCTGCAAGCATTACGAAAGCATCACAGCAAGGCAGCCCCAGTGAAGATGCTCATGGAGGATTACCTGCCCAGGTTCACACTGCAGCCAAGCAGTCTCCTCTCTGGAGGAGAACTGAAATGCACCATCTGCCTTCTCCCCTCTTCACAGCCACTCATCTCCCATGAGCTCTCAGACAGCAAGTCATTCAAGTCACCAGACTGAAATTCTTGGTATTACCATTACTGTCACAACAACTAGAGGGACCCAACCAAGACCAAGGGACTTGTTTTGCTAGATCCTATGCATCACATGCTTGGAGGGAGTTTCTCTGCCTAAGAACATACTCACTAACTTCCTGGTCTCACAGTCTTATAGGCATTACCATAAAACCTCTGAGAAATTATATGGAAAGGACAATGACCAGGCCTTATGGAAGCTGTCTGTTCCTGTCCCTGAGTTTAATTAATCTGTCCACAGGGTTAAGCTGTTCTGAAACACCTTGTGGAAGACAAAGACAGGGCAGGGAGAGCTCAGGAGGAGTTAATGACCCACAGGAGTACTCCTGAGCTGTGAAGGTGGCCCTACTCATGATGATCCTGTGGGCATGTGCCACGCTGGGGGGCTGCTCATAGAACATACATCTTTACTGCTCCCAAGAGCCATCTTCCACAGACACCCACGCCTGAGCGTGGTGACTGCAGCACTGTCCCCTCTGCAGCAGGATCTGCAGAGGGTCTCAGCAACCTGTGCCCTGCCTCCCACAAATGCAGAGCCCAGCTCTGCAATGACCCAATGTGAGCCACCACATTGTGTGCCTGACCAGCATCGATGTGCTAGGAGCTTCCTCTAGCCAGTTCTCTCAATAACAGAGCCAGACCTGATATGTTTAACAGACCTGCTCCCTCCTGAGGTAAAGCTCTACACAATCATCTTTTTGCTTTACCCAGACAGTCAGACCGATGAACCCTTGAGATACTGGGAATGCTGGCTCCTAATAAGGTTGGCCAATGCCTGGGATGTCTGGGGGCTGCAGGCAGCTTAGCTGAGCTCTTCCTGCTCAAGAGAAGGCTAATTAATCAGCTCTGCTATTCTGGCATCACCCAAAAGTGAAAATACTTTCTGGCAGAGCAGCAGGCACAAAATTAGCTGCTGCATTAAACTGCCAAATCTCCTTTACTCCTTTATTAGTTGCATTTGGTGATGATGAGGAGTGAGGCATTAACCGGTCCCTGATGGATAAAGAAACTATTACTCTGCTTTCTCTTTGCAGCAGGGAGGAGGAAATAGGCTTTATTACTGAGATTTCCTTGAAGACATTCACTTGACTTTGTGGCATCAGAGACGGAAGAGAAATGAAGAACACAGAAATCTTGGCACAGCAGGAGAGATTGCACACGGATAATAAAAGAGAGAAGTACTGGGTCAATTGGGATGTGAAATATACTTAGGTGATTGAATCCTTGTGTTGGGTCAAAACTCTGACAATCTGCTGGGCTCAACTAATTTCAGCATTGCAGCCAGGATCTCTGTGCTGGCACTTAGGGCCCAAACAGGGAAATTTGCTAAAATCTTAGTTTTAGGCCTAGATTCTGGCTAATGTAGCATAGCCCTACTAAGGCAATGAGCAGACTGGAAGAGCCCATGGGAATCACCTCATCCATGTCCTGAAGTATCAGACAGTTCACTCCAGAGAGATCTGTGTCCTCTGAATACATCCATGAGTCACAGCATGGAGGGGAAACCTCTTCAGTCACCACAGCTGTATCCAGCATAGGTCATGAACCAAAGCCCCAGGGACTAACTGCAGAAGCAGGTATCCTGCAGAAGCAGGTGGTGATAGTATGAGCTAGGTTGCAGGACACATGGTGAATTCTGCCTCTGCTCCAGGCTCAAAAAGAGGGGATGGATCAGTCAGTCAGAAATGAGCAGAGATTTATTAAATCACATTGGAATGAGACGTTGAACTTCCTAAGGCATAATTCAAAATTCTTGAGTTTTCTACCCATTTCAATGCAAGAGAAACATAGCCTGGACACAGCTGTCGATGAGACCTAGAGCATACAGGAGCAGGAGGGCAAAGCTTGTACGGAGTTGACCTAAGAATGGTAGGGGACCAACAGCCTATGAAAGAACACAGGGTAGAAACTGAAAAGCACATGGAGAAAGAGGTTCTGCAACAGGCAGCTGGAGGCAAAAAGCCAACTTGACAAGTATGTGGTTGCCAAAGAGGATGTGGTGGCCCAGAGCTGTGGGGACTGGGCTCTAAAGCCCACCTGGTCCCTCTGGTTCTTGGTCACTGAGAGACTGTTCTCATCTTGTCCTATCCCATCCTGATGCTGAGGGGAGATGACTGGGGCTGGTGCCCCTCCTTGCCATAGTGTGTTTGAAACTGCCAGCAGGGAAAATTCAGCATCCTGGCTCAGGAGCTGCTTGAATATCAACAGGGCATAGTGACATGAGCTTGCTTCACAGGACAGGTCCACCAAGAGCCCAGTGGTGGCTGGAGCTTTGCTTCAGGCAGGCCTTAGTGGCTGCTGCTTGGGGCACCTCTCCCTGGCTCTGCTCCTCAAGTCCTCCCACCTCCCTTCACCTCCCTTCCCACATCCACACCGTGGAGGTAAAGCTAATTACAGCCCCTAGAGCAGAGTTGCGTGGCTTGGCTTCACTTGCATTTCGAGAATGCTCAGAGATGAAAGGCGCTTGAGAGAGCAGAGTATTGTTATTACTAATAATTATAAAAATTAACCAAATATTTGTCTAGCACCATCCATCCCTGCTGCTCTTTCTTACGTAAAATACACACATGCTCTGGCTGCCAAACCAAAGCCCCAGAATCACTACATCAGCCCTACAGTATCGAGAAGGGGGGCAAAAAATGCCTTGGGTCTAAAAAGGTTTGTCTGTTCCAGCAATTAATTTAATTGGCCTAAAAATAATGCAGGTATACTGCAGATCCAAATTGCTCACTGACAACAAACCCAAACAGGGCCCACGGGCTGCAAGGTAGCAGGTTAAACACTGCCTCTGAAGCTGCCTGGTTGATCCTGGCACACAAGTATTTTTTCTCCTGGTTTTCACCACCGCTTGCTGCTGTGGAGTCGGGCTCTTGTAAAGTGTTTATCGATGCCTGGGCATCTTCCAAACCGAGAAAGGGTGCATGCAGAGAGTAGTGTCCCCTTACAGTCAGCAGGGACTGGATTTCATCACTTGTTTTAATTCCCGTCTTTATAATTTTATTGCTTTTTCCCCCCCCTGTTTTCTAATAAGTTCTTCTAACACCTAATAAAATCAGTCCTTTTCCCTTCTACTTACCTCCCCCTGCTGCCATCGCGATTACCTAGACAAGAAAAATACAGAGCACGGGGTCCTGCAGGCTGAGGTTTTAGTGACTGATTTCAACAGACGTGAGCAGCATCGGCAATAAATTTCAATGTCATGGTGTTTTGATTCCTCTTTCTTCCATATTGCGTGAAATATCTGAAGGGGACAAACGCCAAGGAGTGGGAAGAGTTATTTTTGGTTGTATAGCCAAAAATGAAACTAAGACAGGAGCCATTTCCAGAGAGCTAGATGCAGTCAGCTGTGCAATAGTTATCTGTAATAGATGGCATCTCTCACTGATGTGATCTCTATTATCCTCGTATCTCAGCATCTCACAGTCGTTAATGGATTCTGCCCTCCAGCATTTCAGTAAGACCATGCCGTTGCCCTACACGCATTTTACCAGCTGGGACCAGAGACACCAACAGGCCAAAACTCAGCTCCTCTAACCTATGTTGGCACTCTGTTCCCACAGGTCACAGTCTAAAAATCCATCTGTAATCTGGACATGATGCTATTTAACTGTGAATTTGCTTGCCAAGGTAGATAAAATGTTCTGTGCCCACAGAGAGGCAAAGAAATCTCATAAATCCCAAGTTTGTTATTTCCTGCTCTGCTTTCAAAACAAAACACAATAATTTCAGCAGACAATTAAATTCCCTGATTTCCAAGGGAGGCAGGCACACAAATACTTTTGAGGATCTGAGCCCACATGATTATGTAAGGAATTAGCAGGAGAGAATTAACCCAGTCACTGGAGCATCCTTGTGGAGAGGATCTCAACCACACTCAGAGCTGCTGTATGGAAACACGTTGGAGAAAAATATAAAACCCAGACATACTTAAAATATAAATCAAGAAGGTGCCAGAAAACATCCCAACCTTGCTCCAGGTCAGGGGAAGGGCCAACTCGACCCCTCTCTTTCTCCTGCCTCACCACCATGCTGCCTGTATTCCCTGAAGCCAGGAAAAACAAGCCCAAGGTTGCACATACCCCTCGGGAGCATGTGGGGTGCCTGTGCAGGGCAGAACAGGCAGCAGCAGCAGCTGCCTGGGGTCTGGCTGTCCATCTGTCCATGCCTTGCCCACTATGCATAGGCACAGACTCTGCATGGGGGCAGATGGTCCCTGGGCAGCTGCGGGAGATTGGGCACAGAGGGTCCAGAGGTGTCAGTGTGCCAGCCCCACTCCAAGAAACCACAAGGACCTGGGGACGAGGCAGCAGAAGAGCAGGATTTCCACAGCTCAGCAAGGATCTTGCATTCCTCCTTCTACCCTGGGGCTGCTTATTAAATATGCTGTCATATTAAAACAGAGCTACTTTAAAAATAAGTAGAAGCAAGATGCATTCAGGGAAGTAATGAGGAAAGGTTGTGGGCCTCATCCTACTGCCCCTCAGGCTGGGGTAATGAGGAGCACTGGGAGAACCCTCTGGGCAGGCAGGTCTGAGGAGGACTCCTTCATTCCTTCCTTCTATGCTGGGCGGGACAGAAATATTTAATGTTGTCACAGTCGAATTTATCAGGCTGAAACCAGTGGTGGTGTTTACAGGAGCGAGGAGCTCAGCAGCCCTGGCACTGCAGCAGGCGGCTGGGGGATCCAACCCTCCCTGCCTGGGATGGATGCAGCTCCCAGCACGGGGCTGGCAATGAAAGCATTTACCTTCCCCGTGCAGGCAGAAGCTGCCTGAACTGTCACTTTAATTGAAACCTTCAGAAGTCCTATACTTCACCTTATGTTTAATGATTCACCTCTTAAGCAGCCCACTTGTACCTTTGTAGTCTTTCTGAAGGTTAACTTGTTGATCCTAGAAACTTGTCGGGAGAGAGCGAGGCAGTTTGGAGGGAGACTGAGAGGAAAAACAGTATCATGTTTTCTGATGAAAAGTGTTCTTCTCCAGGGAGAAGGAAGCGGGATAAAAAATTGCAAAATTCAGAAGAGCCGATGAGACTTCAGAAAGAAAAGAAAACAGAAAATAAAAAAAGGAAAGAAACATGCATTAAAATAAATAGGGGGGGGGAGCAGTTGGATTTAGTTTCCAGCTCCTGTGAGTCGTTCTATTTCTCTTTATACAAATTAAAAATATATTTGCCATTTACCAGATTAAATAAAAATAATCCTAGAGTTAAATTATTTTTAGGACATTAAGAGTTACGTTCTTATGGGTAATAATCTATTTGTAACACTGTAATGAAGTAACTGGCAATTTCATACAGCTTCAGGATCGATGCTTCCCTATTTGCCATGTACCTATGCAAATAAATACCCCATTCGATTCATGTCCGTATTGTAGAATCTGACTGCTTCTTTCTTACTCCTTTAATATTTAATTATTTAAAACAAGGAGTGATCCCACGGGAATTTCTGTCTCAAAAAAAAACAAACCAGCTGACCTATTCTTGTCATTTGAGAATAACAGAAAAAGATGAGAATATCTAATTCTTCTCAAGTCCTAAAACTGAAACTCAAATAAGAAGGATGAGGAGAAAAAATCATAAAACCCAGAAACCAAACTTCCCTCCCCACTTTTTACACGAATATTCTAGGTTTTTACTGTAGCTATTCATAGTCATACCCAAATGTAGTCCATAAATCTACTAATATATTATTTAACGCTCTAACAACTGGTATAAAAAACTATAAAATATTCTGTTGGCAATACATTTAATTGAATTCTTTTCAGAGACATCTTGTTATTGCCAGACATGCTTTTAGAGGTAGCACAGAGAAATAAAAGAATTTCAGAAGGCACTAAAACAAATAATTGCCATTTTCACCATTACTTCCAGATACCCTCCCATGCAGTCACTAAATCCTTTAAATCTAAATGAAAGGGTTTCAGTGAACAAAATATTACAGATCATTTCAAGGTATATAAAAATTATGTCACTGTTTTATTTGAAGAGAGAAATTGAAATTCATGTAGTACTGGCTGAGATGTCTGAGGAGTTATTAGGAAAATATATAAAACAAAACAAAACAACACTGGCTGATTTAGCCTGAACTTTAGAGGCCTATTTCAAAATTATCAAGGATTCATACAAATCCCTCTTTTAATTTCAATGTACTTGTGCCTGTAAAAGTTTGAGGGACTGTCCTTCTTCTTAGGTTCTCTTCTACTTTTTAATAACAGGGATTTGTGAGATTCTCCGAGGCATGAGTATAGGACTAGTAAATAATACTATTAAAAATCCAAAGCAAGCACTGCCTTTATTCTTTTTAATTCTTTTTCCCAACAAAGCAATTGCTTTTACATTTTCTTTGAACAACCACAGAGTAACTCCTTATCAGGAAAGTATCTGCAGGGGTTAGTGAGGTTTTTTTAATCTTTACAGCTGAAAGTTGACAGATTTGCTGAAAAGGAAAGAAGTCAGCAGTGCTCTTCAGACACGGGCCAGGGATTTTCAGCTTCCACGGGTTACACGTTTCATATTTTCATGGGGGCCAGGATGACAATATTTGGGGACAAGCAAGGATAGGGATGCTGGCTGGGTGAAAGTTCCCCCACCATGTGCCTTGCCAGGGGCTCCTCACCCAGCACAGCTCCACTGAGGCACGGCCACGCTTTGGTCCATAAATGGTTAAAATTTGTCTGGGACAGGGGAGAGGTGGGAGGTGATTGTCTGTGGCTGGAAAACCTCTGGATGAAGCTTCCCATTCAAATAAAAAATGGGGTAGAGATGGAACCGGGCTGCTGGTGCCCAGCGGGACAGGGACGATCCTCACGCCCCTACTAATAAGTGATGTTTACTCAGAGACAGTTTTTGGGCAGGCAGGCAGGCAGGCAGGTATCTCCCTCCTTTGCCTATGTAGGAGGAAAGTAATTTCTGAGCGGCAAGTCTGCACTCTCTCCTGGCAGCAGCAGCCAAGCAGATATGCCAGTTATTTTGGCAATTTCATAGGAATATTATCCTGATGTTTTATCTGAGTGTGGTGTGGATGCACAGCCCTCCACCACTGGAGCAGCTCTCATAAGTATGGGTCTGAGTGCAATTCATTACCCCACACGGGGTGTCTTCACACGGCACAGAGGTGACAACATGCTCTCCAGTGGCACGGGGAGCCTCATTGTTGCACAGAGGCACCATGGGCCACACAGCCACACACCCCTCCAAAGCCCTTGGCTCTCCTCCCTCTCTCTGTCTCTCCAACCCCCTGGTCGTGTCCTCAGGGTCACCCTGCATCCCCCACCCCATACCAGTCCAGTTCAAGACACTGCCAGATGCTGAGTGGTACCCACAGCTGTTTAAAGCCTCTGCACGAGGTGCAGTGGTAGCAACACAAATTGGGTCAGGGGGCTGTGGGTGAGTGAGTGGCAGGTGGGCTGACATGGAGCCAGGCTGGGCAGAGGCAAGGTAGGGTCAGGTGTGCCCAGGGTGTGCTGGAACAGCTGGTCTCCACCACAACATTCAAGTTTTTCCACTTCTAGTCCTTTCCCTCACTGTAAGGACTGAGCCAGATCACAAGCACTCCAATTGAAAAAAAAACAAAAGAAAAAGAGCAGAAAACAGCAGAGCAGAGCAGAGCAGAGAAGAAGAAAGAAGAGAAGAGAAGAGAAGAGAAGAGAAGAGAAGAGAAGAGAAGAGAAGAGAAGAGNAAAGAAAAGAAAAGAAAAGAAAAGAAAAGAAAAGAAAAGAAAAGAAAAGAAAAGAAAAGAAAAGAAAAAAGAAAAAGGAGCCTTGATGAGCATCACAGTGATCCATTCTCAGCCATTTCCATATGCCTGGCTGCTGCTCCCTCTTCTCCTCTCAGCCGGAGCCCATGCCTCTTCCGATACCCAGGAAAACATTTTGTTCTGCGTTAAAAGCTAAAGCTAACACATGACCAGCAAGAGGCAGCAGTTTGTTTAGCTCTTGGAGTTTATTTTAATTGTGGCCTTGTTTTGTAATGAGGACAGCCGCGGCAGGGGGAGCCTCTGGGATCTGGGGGGCTGTTCCAGAGGAGTTTCCTTATCAATAAAAAGAAGCCTTGTCTATTTAAATTTACGAGAACCGGATGGGATGAGTGTTCAGCTGCTTCCCTTTTGTGAAAGTTAAACCATACACATTCGCTTGTTAAGGATTTCAGTGACTGTCCAGGATCACAGGTCCCCTTTCAAGTGCTTTCCTTTAATATCCCCACCCTCCATCGAGGAGGAAGGAGGGGGCAAGGGACAGGCCCTGCGCTCATGCTGACAAGCAGAAAACAGCCTGGTAAACTTGAGTAGTTTGTTATGATGATGCATGAAAAATAGGAGGAAAAAGAGAAAAATCATGTGATTTTTATGCAAATCGGGTGGACGGTTAAAAACACTCTAAATGTCAGGTAGATAAGATCACATACACCTAGAGCAGTGTCATGATATTCTTTGTATGTTACATTCATACTGGAAACCAAAATGTGTTACAGAAATCAGACACCCACAAGAAGCTCTGAGATTGCACTGAGAACAGGTTCCTGCAAAGCACCAACCTCTGACAAAAAAAAAAAAAAAAAAAAAAAGAGAGAGAAAAAGTAGGTTAGATTAGAAAACAAGATAGTTCAGTTCAGCCAGGGAATAGGCTGTCCCTCTGCAGCGCACAGCCTGGCCTCCGTGCACGCACATTAATATGCACAAAACTCCTTTTAAGTAACATTGGTGCAGCAGCAGCCGTCCCTGAACAGACAGACTGCTCCCCCAACCCATCCTTGACTGCCACTGGGAAGGGGAGATTTGCGGACTGTCTTCTGTCAGGCTGAACTTTTCTCTCCCAGACAATTTTTTTTGTTGTTTTCTAAAAAGCCCTGGCAGCTATTCTGCATGGGAAAGGGTAAGCCTCATGGCCTGAAGGAGTTAATTTCAAAAGAAAAAAAAATTATAGTGGGTCACTGTTTATTTAAGCAGTATTTTGTAAAAGACAGCACTGCTTTCCAGGGGTGCAGTTCACCTGGGAAAAATACACACTGGCCTCTGTGCCACTTAAAAACCCTCTCCCTTGTCCCCTGAGGGGGACAACCCAAACCCCAGGGTTCCCACTGCTGCCCAGCAGCACCTCCACCTCCAAGGGCCTTTGGCACCAGCTCTCCGGGAGGGCTAAATAATTTCGCACCACATTGTGCCCCGCATGCCAACAGGCAGGCAGAGGGGCTGCTTTTCACCCAAGCTTTGCTGCAAGGGGAAGAAAAGTTGAAGCTGGAGCAGGATGCCTCTCAGGGGGTATGAGGCACCTATACCAGAGCCCGGGGCTGCTCCGGCCTCAGCTCCTGACAGCCACTCTGGCATGCCCAGAAACACCCAGACAGCTCTGAGGGGACGGTGCTCCGGCAGCATCGCCCTAACCCTGGCATCGCCACCACTTTGCATCAGGGTTGCACAGGGTTGTAGCCTCTGCCTGGGTGAGGGGTTCTCCGCAGGGTAGTGGGAGGTGTTTTTGAGAAGGGGGGTGCACAGGGCTGTCCCCCCACAGTGGGGATAAGGCTGACCCCCACCCTTGGGGCTGAGCTGCTGCACCTCCATGTGCTGCACGGGCTCCTCGTGGGTGCGCAGGATCCGTCCCTGGGCCAAAGCTGGGGGGGTGCCCCACAGCCAACATGGGGGCTGATGGTGGCTTTTCACCTCCCTCAGCAACCCTCCCTGCCATGGGGCCACCTTTGCCCACCAAGTGAAGCCAGTTGCCACTGGCCAGCAGAGGTCAGGGAGCCCACCCCACTGGGGCACTGCTGCTCTGCCCACCTGGCAGCCACCCTCAGTGCTACCAGCTGCCAAGATGATTCCCAGAGCTGAGAAGGGCAGGGGAAGAGGGTGACAAGGCCTCGCTGAGGGGAAGCCCTCTGGCTAATGGGGGGGAGAGAGGTCCTGAGGAAATGACCCCACGCCTGGCACCCTGAAGCCCCTGGTGAGGCAGTGCTTTTGGGGGACAGAAGAAAGGGGTGGGAGGTGGGGGCAGGTGACAGAAGTCCCCAGGGATCAGCAGCCAAGCCTCAGGTGAGTGGGAACTGGGAAGAGAAGGTATGAAACCAGAGGAGAAAAGCAAAAAACCCTGCAAAGGTGTCCAGGCCGCCCTGTTTCCAGCTCAACAGGGATTCTCAGTGGCTGCTCTCTGTGTCCCCACAACGAGAGGGATTAGGATGGAAATTCTGATGTGAGCTCAGCTTGGCAGTGGCCAGGCAGAGTGAGAAATCTCCCCCCAAAAAAGTGCTACTTGAACAGAAGCTGTGCTCGACCTCAGGTCTGCACCAAAAAAACAAGCCCAAGCGGCAGCCCTCGCTGCTCCCCAATGTCCCGCGGACGCTGGGCTCCAGCTAAAGTGAAAGTGTCACACGCTGCAGAAAAATGGCAAACAGAAAATCTTTCCCCAAAAAAAAAAAAAACAAAACCAAATCCAACTCAAAATGCCAGAGCAGAGTTTATATCGTTGGGTCAGTTCCTCCTTTGGGGGCTCACAGACCCCTGCAGCCTCCAACCTGCCCAGGGTTGGGATCCGAGAGGCACAGCTCGAGCTGCTCTGTATCTCTGGGAATTACATATTACGCTTTAAATACAGAAAAGCCCTCTCTCCAGCACATCTGTACCACCTCAAGTGTCTCGGGAGTACCGTCCCTGTCTTGCCATCGGGCTATTTTTAATGATGAGTCGGATCAGCAGAAGGGCTTTCTTCCTAATTTATTATATTTTTTTTTTTCTTTTCCTCCCCCTCTTTGCTGCAAAGCGTTTCAGTTCGAGAGCTCAGCTGAGAAATCCAAATAGAAGCAGAACCCGTGGACTTTTTGCGTTCGAGCCGGCCGCTCCGTCGGGCTCGGCGGCGGCTGAATCAGTAGCTCTGAGCAATTGCATTAGTGGACCGAGGGCACGGTGACCTGCGGTGGTTATTCTCGTAAACAAATTTCTATTAATTGCAAGGGCCCGGGAATGCCATCGCAGCCCTCCCCCTGCTCCCTGCCACCCCGAGCGGCCGCAGCCACCTCGCTAAAAGCCGACCGGGGAAAAAAAACAAAACAAACGAGCCCTGCGAAGTGCTGATCCCCCCCTCCCCGAGACAAACCCTCGCAGAAGGCCCACTGGAAAGAAATACGCCAGGCTAGGGGACAGAGCGGCAGAAAGCTCGGCAGATTTACATACCGAACGATACATTTCCATTCGGGACCGGGGGAAAGCTGGGGTGACAGCCCCCTCCCCCTGCAACCCCCGCAAAGCCATTCCGAGATACAGATTGCAAAGGTTTTGCATTATTCCCCCTGCACAACCCCCCCACCACCACCACCACCAAAGGCCTTTGCCCAGCAGTAGGCAAAAAGTGCCGAAAAAAAAAAAATCTCCTTCCAGCAAAGCTAACGCGGTTTTGCATCCCCGGCACAGATATTTCCGTACAAGCAGAGTTATTTACAGACTTACAGGTTATTTTGCAACAATAAGAACAGCTACAAAGAATTAACCCACCATTCCAGAGACCTGGAAAAGAGAAAACGGATAAAAAGAAAAATAAAATTTTTTTGGGGGGGCGGGGGTCTGGAAAATCCTGGCAAAGAAATATGTTAAAATAAAAATGGAAACCAAACAGAAATAAGAGAAGAAGAGTGCATCGCGGGGGATTCTTTAAGGAAAAAGCTTCTTTCCCCGAGAGTAAATCCCGCCGGAGGTCGTGAGCTGAGTGCGGCTGTTTGCAAAAATTATTAAAAAAAAAAAAAAAAAAAAAAAAAAAAAAAAAAGCAAGCTGATTGAGCGAAAAAAAAGGAAAAAAACCTAAAAAAAATAAAAAAAAAAATAAAAAAAAAATCCAGTGCAGTGCAGCACGATCCTGGCTTTGCTCGCTGGGTTCTTTGATTTTGTTTGGGTTTGTTTTTTTTTAAGGGGGGGAAGATTGCTTTTTAAATGCGAAAGTGACCCCCGCCCCAAATTAAATATAAAAATAAATAACTAAAAAAAAATAAAAGGCACTTTTTTTTTTTCTTCTTCCCATCGCACCCCCCTANCCCCCCTTCCCTCCCCTTTCGTTTTTTTCCTTCTTGGTTTTTTTTATTTTTTTTATTTTATTTTAAAATTATTTACTATGCGTGTTGTGTCGCTGCTGTCTTTTCACCATCGCGGAGCGGGGCTGGCGGCAGCGCAGGGACGCGGCTGCACCGGGCACCGCCGCTCCGGCCTTCCCGCATTATTTTCCCTTCTTCCTCTCCGTTTTTATTAATATAACGTCGTTATTATTATTATTATTGTATTATTATTATTGTTATTATTATTACAATTCCGTCCCCGATGCAACTGCGAAACGGCTGGTGCGTTTTGCAACCTGTGGCGGGGCTGCGCCGTGATCTGTCAAGCCCCGGGCTAGGAGCGGGCGGTGATGGAGAATACTTGCGGCATTTCTCTACCGGGAGAAGAGGGGGGGAGCCCGCGGGGAGGTTCGGCCGTCGCCGGCCCCAGAGCACGGGGAAGCTGTGGGCCGAGGCGAGGGGAACCGTATCGCTTCGACGGTGTGTGCCGGGGCGGCCGCCATCGGCTGGAAAATAAAACAGCGGGAGGGGGGAAAGTGTAAGGAGCAACTCTGAATATTACGCGCAGGGCTCACAATAATAATTATAATAACAACCCCCGCGGGGAGGAGAGGGGGTCCTCCGGCGGGAGGAGGGCGGCCGGAGGAGTAAGTGGGGTGCAGCCGGTCAGAGGGCTGGGGGTCCCGGGTGCGGTTCGGGGCGAGCCCCCCGCTGCCCCCCTCGCAGCCCTTCCCCTGTGTTTACTACCGCGGCGGACTTGGCGCGGCGACAGGCGCTCGTAAATCTGCCGCCGGCAGCCGCGGGGCTGGCCCCCGGCCACACGCTATTCCTGGAGCGAGCGGAGAGCCGCGCAACCCCCGCGCCTCGCGCAACCCGCGTGCCGCTGCGCCCCCCGGTCTTCCCCGCCAAAAAACAAACAACAAAAAAACCCCAAAACCCACAAAAAACCAAAAGCTGGAGTGAGAAGGGGAGAGAGATAAGGCTTGTTTTTGTTTTTTTTTTCCTTAGGGGTGGGTATGTATATATATTTCTATTTTTTTCCTGAAAAATAATGACCCTTAAAAAGAAAAAAAAAAAAGGGTCAAAACAAAACCGAAGAAGACCAACTTTGTTATGAAAACTTTCGTGGTCGGGCGGCAGCGACCTCTCCCGGCAGCCCCCCCGACCCCCCCTCCCCGCCTTTACTTTGCAAAGTCACAGTATGAAATGTTATGAAATCGCCTCTTGGGAAGGAGGGAAACAGAAAGCAAGGCGTTTGTTTAGAAAAACCCGCGGCGGCCTCTTAGATGTGCCTAAAAAGCTGCCTTTGACCCCCCTGTTGCATTTCCAGGGAAGAGGCAAATCTGGACTTAAAGCCATGAGTCAAACAACAAAAACAAACCCGGCCCGGGTTAGTTTTTTCCACTGACTTCAATAGGTGCAGGATTGGTGCGTAGGGAGGCTGGGGCCAGACGGATGAGGCTCAGCAAGAAGTGCTGCATTGTTCCCAAATCTCCGTCTGGAGCCAAATTCATACCTGTGCCAGTCGAAGTGTCAGCAGGGCTGGGTATGGGATCAGGCCCTCATTTGATCTGGGGATGATTATTGATTCCTCTGCTGAGGTTTTAAATGCTTTAAAAATTATTATGTCGTATGATTTCAAAGGTTTAAAGGGTAAGTGCTTTAAGAGCAAATACAGGCTTCTCCCCGAAATCCTTGGGGGGCGTGGGGGGGTGGTGATGTCGGTTCAAAAATTGCTTTAGGAATATTGTAGGAGAAAGCTCTGTATATGCATGGGGAGGCAGAACCTGAGGTTCTTTTATTTTCTTCTAATGATAGGATCTTAGGTTTAAAAACTTGTATTATAGATGGCAATTTTTGCCCCGTGAAACAAATCATTGAGCCATTAAAATATTCAAAGGGTGTCTAGCAATTTTCCAGAAGAATGGATTATTACATTGTTCCAGTAAGAAAAGACTTAATCTGTGAGCGTTCAATTTTGACTGGCAAAACAGATCAAAGATCTCTTGGGATGCATTTCAATTCCAATTTCCAGTCCTCCTCAGTTCTGACTGTCTGAGTCAATATTGGGAGAGGAAGTGGAGGTTAACTGGTTAGTTATTATTGAGAAGGAAGAAGTCGGAGTGAGAAGCGATTCTTGCAAATCCCACCCCAAAAAAAAAGAAAAAAAAAATCAGTCTAAAGTCTTTGACACTTTGTAGACATCCGTGTTTGCAATGCTGGGAGGACTCCAGCGTGCTGTCTGATGAGACAAAAATAAACCTAGCAGAAACATTAAGTTTTTTCAAAACAAGACTGGAAAAGCTCATAAAAATAATGTTGCTCAGGCGCATTTTGAGTGAAACAGAATTACATCGACCAAATTATATGTTTTCCAGGTTTGGTTGGGGTGTTTTATTTTCCACGGGGAAAAATTGCTCCTGCAGCAAAGCGAACTGGTGCCATCTAGTGTCATACCTGCTGCCGGCCGGGGCAGGGGCTGCCCGAGCCTCGGGAGAGGCTTCTTGAACTGCTCGTTAAAAAAAGAAAATTAAAAAAATGCTTACCAGCTAGGAGGAAGGTGGCAGAGGAAGCTCGGGATGCCACTGAACTTACTTAAGGAGCCTAATTGGAAACAACCGAGTGCTTATTAAAGTCACTGACGTTTCCATATGGAGCTCTCTCTGGGCCTGGTCATGAAATCACATGTGAAAATATTTCCAAGTTGTGGTGTTAATCTACCCTTGAATTTCTGCCTCATTTAGGATGTATTGGAAAACTATAAACTGTGATGGTTTTTACCCCCCTCCTTTTTTTTTTTTTTTTTTTTATTTTGGTCTTTCTTGTTGGGGGGAGGGAAACTTTCAGCCCCAATGGAAGCAGCCTAGTATTAATTTGTAGGAATGGTGGTTTGATTTTTTATTATTTATTTAAAAAAAAAAAATAAATTTTTTAGTAAATAGTAATGTTGTCCTCAAAAATCCATTACAAATACAGGTGGTACAACTTCATGAGGCAGTCCTGTATTTTAGGAGCAGAGGTGGGTGAAATCTCATTTTATGTGAATACTCCATTAAAAATAAAATCTTGTCTCTACATGAGTTAAATGGAGCTCTACCCAGTAGGTACGTTTCTTACTGTGCAACTTCTATACCTTTATGTATTTATGGCATTGAGGTTGAAGAAAAGTTTCGTGCCTGTTTTAGTCCATGTGCTGTAATGTTTTGGCTACAAACTCAAAACGAAGAGCTCTTACTGGTTCAGTTAGACCCTGAAAGGTTGTTTTCAGGTTTTTGAGAAGTTTGTAAAATCTAAATTTGGTGAAAAGTTGCCTGTGTGCTCATAACCTCTTGTTCCATTTTATAGTAGCATGGGAGTCTATAAACAGGAGCCCTGTGTGCTGAGTGCCTGTATTCTTTTCTAGTTCTATTTTTAAACCATTCTTCTGTTTGGCAAAAAGTGACACTTGGTTTCCATGTTTACAGCAGGCATTGGCAAACCTCAAGAGTTCACAGTTTGCAGTTTGGTTAGAAGAGTATCCAAAAGTCAGCATCTGATCAGTAAACTCCTTCAGACTGCAAATTTAGATTTTAGTCCTCCTTGGTTTTTTTGTTTTTTTTTTTAAATCCATGTTAGGTTTTGCTTGTTCCTGTTGCTGCAGGACACTGGCAGTCCTGCCTTAGAGCAAGCATATAGTATTCAGGGCTGCTTTAAAATCTCGGCAGTCTCCGAGTCTCTCCACATCTAAAACACAGCAAAGACCTAAGGGTGTTGGGAGAGTGGAGGAATTTGAGGGCAATATTGGGGTTTTTCCCCCTTTCTCCTGGTCAGTGTGCTGCCTTCTGGCTGTACGCTGGGTATGCAGGAGGAATGTGGGATCCCTGCTTACAGAGGGGAGAGCTTGGGACAAGCACACTGCAGGACAGTGGGTCCTGATGAATGTGTCCTGTAGTACAGGGCACTCTCTGAAAGGGTCTCCTTAAATCTGTGTGATTATATAAAAATAGGGGTGAAGAGGTGCCTCTTCCCTGGCCACAGGACCCCAAGCTGCATATATGTAGCATCCCATCCAAGTGGGATGCCAGAACGGTTCATTGCAGCCAAGGTGAGCTCTGACACCCTCAGGCCCAGGAGGACAGAGACAGGGAGGGGACAGTAGGTGCCAGCTGATGATTTACTGCTCTGGTGCAGGGTGGGGATGATGGGACACCTCCTGAGCCCAGCTGAGCTCAGCTGCTGGGGATGCCCAGCTCTGGCTGCATCTTGCCATTAGGTTGGCACCTTGATGCAGCATGCTGTGTTGGCAGGGCATGATGCCGGTCACTTGCTGCCTGGAGAAACTCTCTCAGCTTCAGCAGGGACACAGTTCCTGCCTGCCCTTGAAAAATTAATGTGCCAAATTGCTTGGGGTCGTTTGAAGTGCTGAAGGAGGCTCGAGTCCTCACTTCCCAAGGGCATGCAGTGCCTCTGCCTTGCAGGCAGAGCTTGGCTCCATGGAGGGCTGGGGAGTCCTCTCTATTGGAAAACATTGGTGGCAGTTTTAGTGTGCTTCCCCCCCTCCCCTGCGTTTTCTTCTGCAAAGACCAAAACAATGTGGAGACTTGAGCCGGGCCAGCTTTCAAGGGCAATCCTTTTAAACCCTCTTTTGAAGTACAAACTATAAAGTTCCCTGCAGTGCTCAGGAAAATATGCAGTTTTCCTGGTTCCAAATGCTGATAATAAACCCGTCCAGATAATGTATTGCATTTCCTAGAAACATTTGTTTCCTGGCAGGAAATTGGATCAGATTGAAAGTTAGCAGAGACCGCTCGATAGAGCGAGCGCAGCCCTCTCACAGAAGGGTACGATGGAAAAAACCGACAGGGCTTGCACTAGTGATGCTGCTTTTGATCTGTGCTGACGCTGTGTGCTAGGACTTCTCTCACTCTCTTCTTGGGTTATTATTAAGCCAGCCACGTTTTGGCCTAGACGCCAACCAGAAGCTACTAAATTAATAAAACTCTGCTGTGACAGCCAAAGGACACTTGCATGCCCCCTGACTGCATGATATCAGGAAAGCTGAGCTGGGTGCTTGCACAAAAGCATCCTCTTCACTGTGGCTTGTGCCACCAAGAAAAACTGTGCCAGGGGTGTGTGTGTTTGCGTCTTCCACGCTACCCCATTTTCTTTGGTGTCCATCTTTCCCTAGGCAGGGTGGAGGGGCAGCTGCCCATGTACCCTGGTGGGCAGCAGGAGTGTTCCCATGGGGCTGGGATTGAGGAAGAAGGTGGAGGAGGGGGGGAGCATGTTGGAGCTTCCCCTTGGGCGGGCAGTTTCAGAGAGCTGTGTGGTATGAGGGTGTGGGGAAGGGAGACTTCACTTAGACACCTCTCAGGGTGATGTGAGGGAGTCAGCACTCCAGGCTCTGGAGGGGTAGGACACTGGGGCCCACAGAGGGAGGGTGTTTGGTGTCTTCCCCTGACTATGCAGTTGGGGATGGGAGACGGGCAAAGGCAAGGGGGTATGCCCCATGCAAAGAGGGGCAAGGAAGAAAGGTGTCTCCCCTTGGCACAGGGCTGGAGGATGATGAATGGAAAGGCTTTCCCTATAAACAGGAGACCAGATGGATGGAGGGATTTCCCAGTGCATGGCAGCAAGATGGATTAGGGGGGGAGGGGGG